>JAVTVJ010000049.1:600000-1195000 GCA_034509425.1 Eopsaltria australis
GCACAGGTGGGGAGAGCAGAGCTGCCCGGTGCTGCACAGCCACTGCGCCCCAGTGAGAGAGCTTGTGCTGAATGCACACACGGAGAGAAACAATGATTTTCGCCAGAGACCGCTCCTGCTGGTACTTGAGCAAGCAGGTCAGTGTTGAGCGTTTAAAAGCTCCAGCAGGCCACTACGAGTTAACACAGCCCTCCTTGTTAATTTCCATCACCAGGCATTTTTACGCGGTGCCTGTAAATAGGAAATTTGTACGTTTTAAACCTGTTCCATGTTTCAGTTCTCTCTGCTGCTCTCCCCCTATGCACCTTCTTGTTAACACACCTTGAAGGCACAGGTGCCTGTCCTGTGGTGCCGGTAGCACACCTGGCAGCGCTGCGCTCGGGGAACAAACCTGTGGGCATCACCATCCAGCTTTGCCTTTGCCCTCCTCCTCCCACGGAACGGCTCTTGGGGGGTTGGCTGAACTGCCACCGGTTTTGTTACAGGGAGGGATATTTATGGCTCATGGCCAGAGTGTGGAAGAGCTTGTTAGCAGGGCAGATTTTATTGGTTATTCTGATATGGTTTATCACTGTAAACCCAGGATTGGCGTCGGAGATGTTGCTCCAATTTATTACAAACTCGTATTGACAGATTGAGGTCTGGGATCAGCACAGGGACTGCATAGGATGATGTAAGAACTGAATGCTGAAACCTTTTTAATGATGGTCTGAACCTCAGCAGGCAAATTCCGAGGAAAATTCCATCAAACTGTGACTGAGCCCTGAGACCCTCGTGAGAAGTGCAGGGTGTAGTGACCAGCAGGAACGTCAAAGGACAGCTTGCTGTTGTCACCAGAGCTTTGGATGTACTGGTTCTGGGAGGAACAGAAGCCTTAATGCAACAGTCACTATGGTACAGTATAATGGAACAGGAAAGAAGTTACTTTGCCAGTTAGTGTAAGCAACAAAAAGACGCTGAAATTATGCTTTATTAAAAAAAAAATTGCTTCTCATTATAAATTTAAGATTTTCCACCAATCTAACATGGTCAGCTTTCTTTAAATCGGCCTGCTGGCCTTGAAATCTGTTGTTCCAGCATTATGATTATCTCAAGCTGAATACAATTTCTTATTTTTAATATATAGTCGTTACATTTTAAACCAGCCAACCTAGCTTTAATAGAACAAAGAGATAAACTTCCAGTTATTTTTCGGTTGTTATTTCTATAGACTGTGCTGTTTTCAAACAGAAGTAATCTTGATTGGAGGAGCCGTTTTGTTTTGTGTGTAGACTTCAAGGATTACTTTTCCCGTGAAACACATGAGGGCAGCAAAGCACTTCTGAAAATGCAGTTGCAAACCACACAGCTTTCATTTTTATTTTAATTAAAATAAATAACCCCCAAAGAAACAAACAAGCAAAAAATCCCCTTCTATTTTCGGAAAATAGCTATATCTCAGATTGGTTTGCATTAAAAATTCTGTATAGTATAGGAAGAGGAAAAGGTTTGTTTTCCCTGGATTTGTCCTTTGTGTACTAAGTAGATGTTTCAATTTATCTTGTTCAGGAGGAGAGGGTGTAAGAAAAGTTAGTGTCTCCTCTGGTGACTCAGGGGAATAAAGTGTAACAAACAGCCAGAGGTAGGCAACTGACAGCCAAAGTATTTCAGAAGGTTTTATTTTTCCACTGAACTACCTACCATGCTATTAAAACATTTTGTGCCTGTGCTTGGATGAACAAAATCCCACCAAAGTACACTGAGAGCTCAGTCTACAGGCATGCAGTGCTTGCTCTGCTTTGAATTACTCCAGCATAAATTTAGCTATGCTTCATTAAGATAAAAGAAAATACACTTGAAAAAATAATATCAGAATAAGGCCTATAAAAAGAATAGAGCATAAGAATGTTTGGGGTGTGTATGTTTCAGGCTTTTTGATTGGTTGAGTTTTTTTAAAGGCTTTAAATATATTTTAATGAAATTTTACATATCTCTATCCCATTCTGGCTATTCATTAGAAGTATTTGATGAGCTGAAACAATGCACACTAAGGGAAGAAGCAGTAATGGATATATACTTAGGAACCTCTGAACTCATTGTAAGATTTTTTTTTTAAATGGGGATATTCCTTTATTAAGAGAATTTGCTTCTCATCAGCTGCAAAGTTACTCATGACACAGCAGTGTTATTAGGGGGTGGGTTTTTTATAGTATTACAGGTTCAGATTTAAAGATCATGTTAGTATTTATTTGTCAGGCTTTTTTTTTTCTTTTTAATCCAGTGATTTTTGCTTAGCTGTTGGAAATAGTTAATTGAATGTGGTTGGACACAGCTTCAGTACCCCTTGGCCTCTGTCTTGATAATTATCACAGCAAACAGGGCAAAATACAAGAAATTACTTCTGAGTTGGAGACAGGTGTGCCAAGGATGCGTGTTGCTGCTCCTAAGGGCAGTAATGAGATGTATTAATGGACTCCTTTTGTTGTTATATAGGATGTGTAACAAATGGAAAATAATAATTCCATTTGTGTTGTGTGGTCTTCAGCATCAGAGAGAAATTGTCTCAATCCAGCAGATGGAGCTAAGTCCCTTTTCTTTAAAAAGGCTTGTGGGGAAAAATTATGTCAGGGTAAGTCCAAGGATTTGCTTATTTTAAGACCTTGCAGAGGTATTGTTTGCTAATACAGTTGCACTGGTAACAATTATTAAATATAAACAAAGCAAGTGAGAATTGCAACCTTGGGATGAAATCTGTTCTTGTTTAAGCCCGTATGAAGGTAAATAAGTGGTGTTGATGTAGCCAGTGTTCAGAAGCTGTCTTTTCTGACCCCCAAGATAGCCTTTTTGAAATTTGTGAGAAGCAGAGTAAATCACACATGAGAGCACTTGGGTTTGCAGGAATAACCAAACTGTGCCAGGGGCTGCCTTGGGTAGATCATGACAAACATCCGTGTTGGCCATGAAGTCTCTCCTGGCAGAATGATCTTCCTTTGCAAATACTGAAATAACTGTAGGATCTGCTTCTCAAACCTGACTTGTCTGTGTCCCAGCTGAATATCCTAAACATCCTAGCTCTTTTAAAAATATTTTTCTTCAGTCTTGTCAGTAGGGGATGAATTATGAATGAAGAATGCTGGCAGTGGAGCTAATAATTCAAATCAAACAGTGAATTAAAAAATAAAAATGCAGAAGGGAGCAACACCTATTCTGAGTGAGAGTGAAGTAAAAAATTCTGTTAGATTTAGGGAGATGAGAACTGGCTTTTCTCTGAGAAATGTGATTTGCTGATGCTCTGATTTTCTGTCTTCATTGGTAGTCCCTTTTGACAGTGTCTACAAATTCACATTAAATATTCTCAGCTGAGAAAATTGCTCATATCCAGGTGGTTCAAGGCTTATTTTCTTATTGGCTTTTTGCTTGTTTGTTATTTTTCTTTCTTTTCCATATTTAATTATCTCCAAAAAGTGGGTTAAGTGGTCAGCTTTTCAGGAAGAAATTCAGGCAATATTTGGTGCAGCTTGGCTTAAGGGCACAAGCAGTGATAAACATTTATTCACTGTAATTGTTCTTATTTCTTCCATCAAACTGTTTGACCATGGGATGTGGACAAAGCGCTCATATGTAGAAGTAATGCTGCTTTACAGAATCACTGCAGATTTCTGTAAATGCTCCAGTTAATTTGTTTGTATATCCTTCATGAATTCATTCTGCTTTGTTGGTAGAGGAATCTAGCGTGAGGTAAAGAGGGCTTGCAAGACTCAAGTGAAAGGAGAAACGAAATTAAGGGAAAAAGTACCATTTAGGAATCGAGGTATTTCTAGCCTACATAGATTTTTGTGCTCATTTTTAGAGGATCTGGTTACTGGCTTTCTCCATGGGTGATTATAATTCAAAAATGTTGTTGAATCATCCCAACCTTATATTCTTTCTGTTTCATATGCAAGACTTTCCTCTTTTGTTTTACTGTGGAACTTAAAAGAACAGATTTTGCACTCACATTGATGTGAATCAGTTGTGACTTACTGCTATGATTACAATACTATTGAAGTTATACTTTATACCTATAGTGCTTTTTATCCATAGAACTCCACTGCCCTTTGTGGGAAGGTCAGCAGTGTAAAACCAATGTCAAATTTGCACCTCAGGCATGAGGTCTGTGTCCATGACTAACCTGTGCACAGAAATAGGGGGTCTGTTTTACATCAGTGGTTGAGTTTTTTATTTTTTATGTAAAGTTTTGGTGGAAGGTTAACTTGTTTTGTTGCTTTAGACTTTGGTCTAAAAGGCTTTCATTCAAGAGGAGTGACTGTCCTGCCTTCCCTGCTGCTGCTTGTGAGAAATGCACTTCCTCATTGCCACTGTTTCCATACATGCTGCTAAAGAGGATAAGCTTTTCTGAAGTCTTGCAGCTCTGATGTGCTAGGAGGCTATTAGGACCCAGCTGCCTGTTGTAAATGGGAGGAGTAGTATGCAGGAAAATAGATTTAGAGATATAGGACTATGACATGGCTGCTGTATCATGGCATTATGCCGTGGCATAATAGTGCCATGTCGTTATCCTGCTATTGTAATCACAGAATGGGTGAGATTGGAAGGAAGCACTGGAAGTCAGCTGGTCCAGCGTCACTGCTCAAGCAGGGTCCCTTAGAGCATGTTACTGAGGATTGTGTCCTGATGACTTTGAATATCTCCAGGGAAGGAGACTCCATGGCCTCTCTGGGCAATCTGTACCAGTGCTCAGTCACCTGCGCAGTGAAGCTTTTCGTCATGTTCAGGTGGAACTTTCTGTGCATCAGTTTCTGCGTGTTGCCTCTTCTCTTATTGCCTGGCACCACTGAGATGGGCCTGGCTCTGTCATCGTGTCACTCTCCCCTCAGATACTGAGAGACCTTCATGAGGTCCCCTCTCAGTTGTCTCTTCTCAAGGCTGAACAGGCCCAGCTCACTCAGCCTTTCCTCATAAGAGGGGTAGTCCAGACACCTCATCATTTTCGTAGCCCTCCATTGGACCTGCTCCAGGAGCTCCATGTCTCTCTTGTGCTGGGAGGCCCAGAACTGGACACGGCACTCCAGATGTGCCTCACTAGTGGTGAGCAGAGGGGCAGGATCACCTCCCTCATCCTGCTGGAATGCTTTTCCTAATGCACCCCAGGACACCATTGGCCTCTTAGCCACAAGGGCACTGCTGGCTCGGGGACAGCTTGGTGTCCACCAGGACACCCAGGTCCTTCTGCAGAGCTGCTCTCCAGCAGGTCACCCCCAGCCCATCTTGGAGCATGACGTTATTCTTCTCCAGGTGCAGGATCCTGCATTTGCCTGTGTTGAATTTTGGACAGTTCCTCTTGTACAGTATCAAGAACTAATTTTTCTTTTAGGAAGAAAAAAGTGCAGTAGGAATGTGTCATGTATACTTAGGCTGATAAATATTTGGAGGCAAAAAAAAAAAAAAAAGGTAAAAATGCTTTTTTTAAGCAGAAAGGTAAAATGCTTTAGGATTCATAAAGATGCCCTTTCACTTGACTTATTGTAATTATCTTATAAATTGAAATTTGAACATATTTTGAAGTTAGGGGTTCTTGGGATAATTTATTATGCATATGTAAAGCAACAGTCAAGAGAATGCTGGGCTTGTAGTTTATACTTCATGTGAATTTTGGACTTAAATTGTTATTTTAACATAATTTCAATTAAGTGTTGACTTTTCAATTGAGCTGATGCTTTTTTATGTCTGTAATCAAAAGTTTAGTTTCACTATTCTGTGGTCCTAGTGGTAGTTTTAGATGGTATAGGAGCTCCATGTGAGTGTGTAATTATAGGGATGTGAAATTAATGCCAATGTGAGCGCAGCTGAGCCTTGTATATTTGTCTTAGTTATGGACTTTGAACTTGTGTCTACAGCTTGTCAGGAGGAAGGGAGAAATCCTATCACAGCTTCTAATTTTCTTCTTACAAACCAGTACTGTCGGCCCCCTGTGTAAGACCATACATGGCAGTGCACTTAAGAGTTTCCCAGATGGTTGAATTACAGTGTTTTGAAAAAATTAGATGATGTCAGGAGCTGTTGCACAAAAAAATAATTCCTTTAATTACTCTAGTATTTATTGTATTTGGGTAGATTAAAACATAATGACAGCTTACTTCACCCTTTCTCTGTTAGCAAAAGTTAATTGTGGTTATAAAAGAGTAGTGTCAGGTTTTGGATATTAGCATCTGACTTGTTTTGGTTCATGAGGATACTGAACTGCTCTTCTAATTTTTCCAGGAAGCAGAAACTTTATATGTCATATAAGGCAGTTTCTTAATGATGGGGTTAGCATCCTCACTTCTACACCTCACAGCTTCTCATATGTAGCTGAGCACAAAGGAGAACTGGAGAGGCAATTTCTTTTGAAAATCTTGATCATGGCAAGCGTTACATGTTACCTTCTGAAAAGCAAAACTTTCTTGTATCTCAGCTTTTCCTTGAAATATTGAGAGCTCATTCAAGTTCAGGCCCTTCATACTAGATATCATTGCGAACATTATTCTTTGAAAAGGACACAAGAAATATGTCCTGCTTTTACAACAAGCCTTTGACAGTATCATTTTTCTCATAGTTTTTTTTTTTTTTGGATGTGTTTTAATAACCAGGCTAGCCACGTAAACAGCATCCACAGTGTGTTTGTTGCAATGGCTCAGTATCTGAAGGCTATGAATACACAACATGGTGGAATTTGAGGGTAAGTAATACATACTTAATATTACATGAAAAGGATTTAGTACCTAATTTAACACCTACCTTTAAGTTTCACTTAAAATGAACAACATTATAGTAATATTTTTTAAACAACAGTTTTTTAATAGATTGAGGTAATTCTTAAGGGAATGTTTTGTCTGAAGAAATAAATATGTATATAGAAGATGTTTGTGCTAAAAGTGTGTGAAAGCTTTTTATACTTTGAGCCTGTCAGTCTCACCAAGATGTCTGAGTTACCAGCGTGTCACTGGGTTTTAATACTGGTGGTGAAACATTGTTTCAAACTCTGATTTTTTATCTTTGTGTGGTCATTTCTAGGGACTGTAGACGTAATAGTCATGGTATATTCATAGTATTCATCATACTATCTCTACTAGTTGTTCAGGGTGTGTTGCCAGTTGCTCTGAGTAGAGCACTGCTCTTTTTTTGACAGGTTACCATGTATGTTTCAATGAACATAGTATTTTTTTTTTTTGACACTGAATGCTTATCCTTCTTTTGAACTTAATGCAATTTCTCTTTAGGGTGGTTAAAAAAGTTTTAGTAACCTCTGTCAGACTATCTAAAGCCAACATCAGCCATGCTGCTTCTTTTGGTTGACCGTGGATGTACAATAGGATTAATATTTTCTGTGTTTTAAACATAAACAGTTTTTCTCATTGAGTTAGTCATGCTTAAGTATTTTGAAATTACTGGGAACTTAGTGAAACAAAAGAATGTATAATCTGAGCAGAGAAGAACTGCAGATGTTTGGACTATGTTTCTTAACACAATGTACTTAATGTTAAGAAGAGAGGATATTTTTAGTTAACACTACCATTTATTTCCAGCCAAAATGAATGCAAAGAGAGTATGAAGTCCTACAAAATTGAATTTCACATTTGTAGACTGCAGAAGAAATGAACACTAACGAGTGCTTAGAATATTTTTATTATATACTTTTGTGGTCCAGTTTGGGGAAGAATGTGCATTACCTGAGACATCATCCATTTAACGCACAGGCTGGCTGGCCTTAGCAGTTAAATATGTGAGATTTTATTTGCCTTAACAATTTGTTGTAATTTGGAGCCAAGGAAATGTGCACAATTAAAATGGACACTAAATGCTGTGGCAGGAGGTGTTACCTAAGCCCAGCTTCCAGAGCTTTCAGCAACTCATTTCCCCCAGCAGGCCTGCCATATTACAGTCTGCCCTTGCTAATTACATGGGCAGGCTGCCTTACACAGAGCTGAGTTTGAATTGCTACAGGACTTTTTCTTTTTTATAAAGAGTATATTTCCTTGGAGCCTGCAACCACACTGCACCAGCTGCACCCTGTGAACTCCTCTTTGCCATGCAGTAGGCAGCCTATGAAGCAGAGATAATGTGCTTATCAGCAAAGCAAGTGCTGGGAGTGCACTTTTCCTTAAGATTGGTCTTATAGCTGTGGGAGAACTCGACTCAGAGATCCTTTGTTTTGAATCTGAATAGGCTCCGGTTAATTTTGCTCCTTTGTTTGAACTTTATTAAAGGGAATTTAATATTTCTCACTCTTCTGTTCTGTTGAGTGTGATTCTGCAGTCGAAGGTATCCTCTGGGTCATGCAGCACAGGCAGCCAGCTGGGCAGGGGCAAGGAGGCAGTGCAGGAAAGCATCACCAAGGAAATGGCCAGAAAGTAATGATTTCCAGGTAGGCCTGGCCTGGCTGTATTTTCAGTGCCTTTCAGGAAAGGAAGTAAACCCACTAGGGTGGGGTAACTTTACCCTTTTATAGCATTAAAAAATACATTCTTGATAGAGTCAAACATATTGGAGAGAGAGCAATTTCTGCCTTCACAGTGAGAATATGTCCCCTTCAAGAGTCTCAGTTATATCATGCAGCAGTCAGAGCTGACTGCAGACTTGGCAGCCACCCATGTCCCTGGTGAGCAGCTAGTGCAGCCATCCCATGCTCAAGAGATACCAGGTGACAGGCAGAAAAAAATGGAGATATTCATTGTCTTATTTGGATATTGGGACAAATGGCTGGTAGTTTCTTATTTTCCTTTTGATAAAGGTGTTGACCATTTTAAGGACCACAAAGTTAAGACTTGAGATAGTGACAGCTCATTTGAAAGCTAAGTATGCCATGCACTCTTTTCCATGCTAATTAGAAGAATATCCCATCAGACTGTATTGTTTTGATCATCCCTTTATTCTAATCCTCTTGGAAAGCGAAGATTATTTTTCAACCTCTTGCAAATCAAAATAAGAAAGAAGATAAAGACCAGCAGCTGCTCTCTCTGCTAGAAATCCAAGCATAGCTCTCTCCTAAAGTGCAGATATAATTCCTAACTAGAATTTCAAGAAGTGCTGCACCATGAAAACTTGAAAGGTCATTGATAAGTTGCACACCCCTCTGGCATGCCTGGTTAGCTTAAATTCATTGAAAAGCTCTCAAGTGGATTTTAGCCTCTAACTGCTTTTTTTCTGGACTAATCCTGCGGTTATTGAGTTACCACCTCTGGGGACAAGGAAGAGAGAGTTATAACATGATAAAAATCTAAATCAATTTCTCCATGGCTTGCCAAGTGAAATATCCCTACAAGTGTGCTTGGTTCATTGAAATATCAAACTCCAGATTGTTGAAGTAGTTTTCAGTAATTGTAGAGAAGATGAACTGGTCTGAATACAAGTTTAGCTTCTAAATACTGATTAGTCATCAGAGATGACTCCTTGCCCAGTTCCCTTTGATTCTTGTAACCACACTGAAGACTGAAAATGTCAGGGCAGCAGCTGTGTCACTCACCAAAATGCAGCACTAAATTGGGTGCTCAGTGAGTTTTACTGAGCAGTCTTATGTTCTGTGAGTAGGAAAAAGAATCTTGCAAATAAGTAGTCCCACTGCTTTGGGAAAGAATATTTGGAAAGATTGGTTAATTTATGAATTCTTTTCACTTTCATTTTAAATAAATTGCTCTGGAGGCAATTAAGAATTTCTTCCCATGTAATAAGTTAAGTTGATGAATTGTGATGGTCTAGAAATGGCTTAGATTTATTTTGGGCAAGTACAGTCTATCAAATTAAAAGTTAATAATACAATTTCTAGCAGTCTTTCAATAAACAAAGAAGCCTCACTGGTACTGGTGATATAAATGCTGTTTGTAAGTGATTTATCTTCACCTCACTCTTTGAGGTCTTTGTCCAAGACTTAAGTTCAACTTTTATCTCATATAATTTCAGGAAGACAAACAATTAAGGCATGTGAGTCAGGGCTTCTGTGCCTTATTTTTAGTCTAACCCCCTTTAAGTTTAAAGGTATTCTTCCTTTTTCTATCCCTGCATATCCTTGTAAAAAGTCCCTCTTCAACTTTCTTTAGGCTCCCTTTAAATACTGGAAATGTCTTTGTTTTAAAAGCTTTGCTTGAACAATCAGAAAAAAGAAAAAGCAACAAAAATACCCCCAAACACACTAAACCCCCAAGTTTTTTTACTTTCGATTCTGATCCTGTGCAGTTAGCTCTTTCCGCCTCAATCCTTCAAAAGCTGATTTTACCCAGCAAGTGAGCTTTGTGACAGTTTCTTCTGTTCTGTCAAGCTTCTATCTGAACTTCAGATTTAACTAAAATTGACTTGTTCTTTTCTATTCTACGTCTGTATTACAGCTATTTCAAGAAGGAAAATCTTTAGAATATCAACTCAAATTTTCATTTATAATTTCCTCCGTATGAAATAGGTATAGATTTCAAAGAGAATGCTTCACCTACAAAGGTGTACAGACTAAGAATGTCCAGAAGGTGCTGTTTGCAGTTGCACTTCCTCGTGAAGGTAAGCATGAATACTACAGAAATTCATCTAACTTCGTGACTTCTTAATATGCCATGTCCCAAGAGGTATCAGCTGTGATTTCTGCCTTTGGTATTCCCTGTGCCACCTACTGATGCACAGAGTTCTGTGTGGGTTAGGACTCTGAAGACTCTCCTGGCTCCACAGGCTGTAGTAGCACAACTCAGATGCTGCTCTGTTATCCCTTTCTGTATTCCTCTGTTTCACTCAGTCTTGTTCTAAAATAAGGCTGTGAATAGGGCTCCTGAGTCTACACCTGCCTCCATGAGGGCAGCTGTCTCAGTCTGGCAGTACTGCAGTGTCTGCAAAAAAAAAGAGATGTTTTACATTAGCTTTGCAGTGCTGCAGTTCTTAAAATGGATTCCTTTTATTAAGTCAACATCATAGCAATGAGTGCCTCAACTGCTGCTATAACCTCATTAACTTTTCTTGCTGTTGGTACAGAAATATATATTTACAGTGTTCTGAAATAGATAAGCAAGTTAACAAAAGGTGAAAATAACAAGAAAACCATGGAGGTTATTAGTATTTTACTTCTTTGAAATCTGTAGAATCCTGTTAGCTAAAGCGGATATTGAAATAGAAGCAGCTGGCATTAGGTAGGTGTTACACAATTTATAAAACAGTGTGTCTGATCATGAAAGTTGTAGGTAAGGAAATTACTTTAAACTGTGAAAGGGTAAGTTTAGATTGACTATTAGGAAAAGGTTCTGCACTGGGGGAGTGGTCAAGCACTAGAATAAGATCTTCCAGGTAGTGGTCATGGCCCTAAGGTGTTAAAGAAGCACTTGCTCTCATATCTAAGGTTTAACTTATAGGTTATCCTGTGTGGATTCAGGACTTAGACTTGATGATCCTTGTGGGTCGCATCCAACTCAGGATGTTCTGTAGTTCTATATGTGCACACTGTTGAATTTTCTTCTGGAACTCTTGTCTTCTCAAATACTTTTATATTATCACTGGTCTGTAATACTATTCAGAGTATTCAATGCAAGGGTTTTCTGTCATCCTACTTGTGACTCTGTAACATATCATAGTTGATGCAGAACTTTTATTAACTCATACACTTACATATAAGATGGCAAGGAAGAGAGTGATTTTTTTTTTCCTTTTTAAATGCATTAGTAGAAGAGGTAAGAAATAGGAGTCAACACTGTGTGAGCATTCTGCTGTCTTTTGATAGCTGATGTGTCCATATTTAATTGTTGCAATTATTCCCCAGTGCTGCCTTAGGATTGTTTTAGTAGGTATTCATGCAAGCTCACCTATGGTCACAAGAAGTTGTGTTTTAGCGGTAAAAATCAGTTTCAGGTGTAATGGCTGCAAATAGAGATCAAAATCTTGGCAAAATCTCTTTGAGGTGTTTGACAGGTTTTAATCTTTGCTAAAAGCAGGAAACATATCTTGCTAAAATGGTAGCATTTTACTCCCATTGTTTACAGCTGTATAGGAACACAGGCTGTAAAAGAGTAAAGAATTAGGCATTCAGTTTTGATACTGGGCTGGTAAGGTCATTGTGCTCCTGGTAAGCTACATCAGGAAATTACAATATCAAATGCTTTGCAGCTTACATTTATTTTTCCAAAGCAAGATTTTCAGTGTATGATGTTTTAAATAATTCTAAATTCTGCTTACAGTTACATTGGTCTTTATACTGAGGTAAACAGTGCAAAGAAAACGAGACTGAGATTTGGTGTCTGCTCATAATAAAGTAATACTTGCAACCCCCTCCACCACAGAATTAATTACATAATTTAGTGGTCATACACCCAATGGCATGAAAGGAATTGTTTTTATGAGCCAAACAAAGATTGAGAAATATTACTTTCTGTACATCACATATCAAAAGACCAGGACAATGAAGAGGAAGTAAATTATAGTATGTTCACAAACAGAAGTCCCAAATGCTTATTTTGTGGCTGTAAGATGACGTTGTGAGGACACTCAGGTTGGTGTAACCTTACAGCATTTGAGAGATGACTCATAGCAGTTTTTCTGAGCTCCCTACCAATGTGAACAGAGTCCGGGATTTATGAGGTGATACACAGTAACTTTGCTTTCTGCCAGCATTGTCTTGGACTTGGTTGAAAATCCAAGTTCTTTCTTGGCTAATGAAAAGGTTAGGTTTGCCTTTTGTGCTTACATGCTATGCTAGAGTAGAGCAATAAACAGAGCTTGCCTGGTTTGCTGTGAAGAATTATGACATTGTGGAGTGCTCAAGTATGAGATACTGTAGTGCAGATACCCTTAAAAAAATAAGCAATGAAGATGAGTTTACAGGAATCGAGCTACAACAGTCCAGTCTGGAGACTTGGAAGTGCAGAAAATAATGTAGGTGCCCCTGTAGACAAGCTGAACATGTGAAAGTGATGTATCCTCTCAATAAAGAAGGCCAACTACACACTAGACTAAAAGCAAGGGCATAGAGAGCAGGTGGAGAGACATGATTATTTCCCTCTGTTTGGTGCTTGTGAGACTGCATCTGAAATATTGTGTTCAGCTCTGGGCTCCCTCATACAAGAAATACATAGATATACTGTACTGAGTCCTGAGAAAGGCCACTGGGATGCTAGAACAAATTATATACAAGGAGAGGCTGAGAGAGCTGGGTTTGTTTAGCCTGAAGAAGGAAAGATTCTGTTGCTGTCCTGAACTGTCTGGTGGGTAGTTACAGAGGGGATGAAGCCAAACTCTTCTGGTAGATGCACAGTGATGGAATAAGAGGCATCAGAGAGAAGGTGCAATGAGGTAAATCCAGTTAAACAGTAGAAAAACTGTTTTACGTTTAGCATGGTCAGACATTAAATCTGTGAGTGATTGTGTAAGCTCCACCTTCAAGGATCTTCAGAACTTGAGCAGAGAACCTCAGCTAGGCAAATTTGATCTCATGAGAGCTTTTCAATCTGTATTATTCTGATTCTTATTTTGTAGTCTGCCAGAAATGGTAGAAAATTTTACTCATAGATACTATTCAGCAAAAGGTTTACCTTGAGGGGATATTTCAAAGCAACCTGAGGTACTGATTGTGGAAGCTCATTCCTGTCTCAGTTGTATGTAGCCTTTATTTATCAGAATGCACTAGAGTGAAAAAGTGTTCAGTCACTGTTGTTTGAGCCAACAGCTCTTTCTTTCCAGTTAGCTGAGAGAGAAAATGACTTTCCAACAATGGATATATCGGAGAGGTCTACTATATATCTCAGTGTCTGCCTTCAAACTTCTTCAGCTTTCACCAGAAACCAAGTGGGTTCACTTGCCCGTGTGTTGAAGCTGACATTTACTGCTAGAGTATGACAGAGCTTTTGTGCTGGTGCTGCTTTTGGTGAAGACCTCAGCCTCAATGAAAAAATACTCGATTTCTATCTTAAAGTAATGAGCTTCTTGCATACAGAGTACAGAGCTAATGTGATACTTTTTAATGCTCATCTAAATAATAATTCATGTAATTTTGACAATAACAGGATTATTTAAATTGTCGTTTAAGGCTATAGAGATTAAATAATATGAATTGTTTATTTTTCACACCACTAAAAATCAGGGCATGGATTTTTTTACCTAGTTATTTGCTTATGTAATTTTCTGAAGAGAGTCAAAGGTCGCAGTATTTGTGATAGAGATGAGAGTCATGTCCACATCATTTGTACATAGGAGATCCAATAAAGGTGAAGAAAACAAAATATGAAAAGGGACAAAATTTATTAATCTATGTTAGCAAAATTAAAACCATGCTAGTGAACAGGTTATCACAGTATGATCTGAACAATTTTTCTTGTAACCAAGATGATTACTAATACTTTATTCTGTTTTTCCTTGTTTGTTTTGACAGAAAAAGAGAAGGTAATTTTGATTAAAGGGGAACTTTTCAATTTGAGCTGTTGGGAGAGCTGTAGAATTGTTATATATGAAGTGTGTGTTGTTCTAGTGACTCCACTTTCATGTTTTGTTTGTTTCCTTGCATGGTTTCACTAAGAGTGTGTTTTGTACTTATTTGCTGCCTCTGTGGCCAATTATGTGTCTGTGTAGCTAACAGATAACCCCTGCTTTAACAAGGGATGGCAAGCAATTTGTTTATATATATCTTATTTTTATTTTAATGTTTTCTACAATATTTGTCAAACACATGTAGGAAGCTTTAGATCACAGCTTCACAGTTTTAGGCCCAGTTTTGTAACTCTTCACAAACCTAAATTTATTTTTTCTCAGTTGTTTATTAATAATTGAACTAAATTCTAAAGGTTTCATAACGTATAAAGCACTATACACTTCAGAAGTATTCATACTATCTGCAGTAGATAATTTTCATCAGCTATCTTAATCAGTTGTTGGGCATGATGACTTCACAGTGTTGCCTTTAAGTAGCTAAGAGTAGGCGTTATGAATGCTTCACAGTTTTTAGAGATATTTATCTATTTTTTGCAGGTTCTAAATTGTCTCTTCATCCATGCCCTTTAAGCTTCAATGACTACGTTAGATTAAAAGGAATAGAAATGTCACAATCTGTCTTCTTTATCCATAATTCCCAAATGTGAGAAGAAACACAGGGTGAGAACAGTGTCTTTGAGGGTGCCCAGGTGTAATGGATTGACTGGCCAGCTAAGCACCCACCCAGCCACTCACCCCACAGTGGGACAGAGAGAATTAGAAGAGCAAGGGCTGGCAACTCCTGGGTTGAGATGAAGCAGCAAAACTGCTGAGTGTGGAAGCAGAAGAGTAAAATCAGAAATATATTCACTGTTTGTTGTTGGCAGACCAATGTCCACCTAATTCCTGAAAAGCAAGGCCTCAGCATGTGTAATGGTTGCGTGGGAAAATGAAAGCTGTAACCAAAACCCTCCTCCTCCTCATCCTTTTCCTGAGCCGTTATTGCAGCGCATAATGGAATATCCTAGGAAATGTCCCTTTAGTCAGTTTGGGTCCACTGTCCCAACTGTGTCCCTTTCCAACCTCATGTCACACCTCTGACCTACTTGCTGAGGTGGGCAGAATAGTGAAAAGAAAACCACGATGCCGTGAAAGTCAGAACACTGATGTGTTAATAACACTGGTTTAATGACAAGTCCAAAATACACCTTCACATGGGCTGTATAGGATTAACTCCATCCCAGCCAGACTCAGTACATCAGGGAAGGCAGCATTTATTCAGAGGAATAGTTTGCTTTCTATCTCCCTGTAATAAAGTTAATAGTGAGAAAAAATAGCAAGGTATATAGCTTGTAAATATAATGTCTGCTTAAAACTCTGCTTCTTTTTTGCCTATGTTAGACTAACAGAAGGGAACTGTACAAACTTGCGTGTACTTCTTTAAAAAGTAATAAATTGATAGATTGTCTTGAGCTCTGTGACTGTGCCACCATTATGGAACTTAGACCATTTTCAGTCTTGCTGTTTTTCACTTTCTACACCAAAATCAATATGAGTTGTCAATGTTTAATTAGTGTATTTTGTAAATGTACATTTCACATTCTGAATTGCTTGCAGGTAATTTCATTTGTGATTATATCTAATATTACATTGATTTGTATAGAATTTCTCAAAATAACAGATGAAGGTTAAAAAGAAAAAAACCCCAATTGATTAATAAATGTTTTCCTAAAACTAACCTACTGAGGAATTTCTGGCTTAGCCCTAGCAGCAAAGGAGGAGAAGGGAGAAAATAATAGATCGAATGCTGTGCTTCTATGCATAAAGTTTTGTTTCTGTTTGATCATCCACTTTATGGCAGAATGGATTTAGCTTGGTTTGTAGGAGTAGGTAAGGTCAAAGATGTATACAGCTTTGACTTTGAATGTTTTCTGAGCTAACTGCATTTAAGTCCCGGCAGGAGGTTGCCATGCATGACTTCTGTTGATGCACAGTCACTTCTTATGCTTGTGGGTATTTTGTGCTCTCAAAAATGAGGCTAAGTCAGATGTTTCTAGAAAGACCTGAAAAAAAAGTTGTAATCTTGGTGATATAAAGGCCATAATGCAGAGAATAGACTTCTAGTTCTTAGTTCTCAGTTCCCACATTTTCCTGTATCACTAAACCATTGTGTGGTTTCAGCAGTGAGTTTTGCCTGATTTTGTAGGTTCTATCAGGTCTAGAGATCAAGTAGAGGCTACATCTGGTACAGTATTGTTGACTTCAGTATTCATTTCTTTCTTGATTTAGCTTACTTGCTGAATTTCTTTCTGCTGCAGCTTTCTCTCTCCATGAAAAGGATGTAATTTAAAACAATCCTACCTCTCTCCAGACTGTTGCGTGCAAACCAATGCAAATTGTAAACATAAAGGGCACATTTCAGGTGGCCATGCATAACTGAGCCTTTGGTATTTGGGCAAAGAGTTGATTTGCATACTTGAATATATTTTGCACCTTATTTGATCACTGACTAATCAGTGCATACAGATGGCAATCAGATTTCTGATCTGAATACACAAATAGTACCTTGTGAATTCAATCAAGGGCTGTGAAGCTGCAGATGGGGAGCTCTACTCAGTTGGAGTGAAAAGTTATTAATATATCTCCTATGATTATGAAAGTGGAGGAAACAGGGTTTTTTCATTAGTACTTTGAAAGGACTTGCTAATTTATTCATATGTGGAAGATAGTTGAGAAAGTAAAAATTGGCTGTGGACTGACTCCAACTCTGCATCCCGATTTTTATTTTTAAACTTTATCTACAAGAGTGATGTAAATCTTATCGCTTACTGAGGGGCAAGTGTATGGCATGAGTACTTTCAATACTTTCAGAGTACTTTCAAAGATTTCCCATTTCTGGCTTTCACCTTCCTTAGGGTAAGGAAGAATTTCTGTGGGTGCTATGTGAAGGTGCCCTCATGGGTTTGCATGTTCAGAGAAGATCACTGAGATTATAACACTGTAATTGATTCTTGCTTCCTAATTGCAGTAAGTTTTGTTAGCAGTTAAAGAACCTGTATGGATGAGTCTAAAATCTGATGATTCCATTTGCTGTTTTCCTATCTTTCTTCTAATTTTGAATTCTGTGTTAATAGTTGGACTGGTAAATTGCAACTGAAAGGTGTCTGCCCATGGCAAAGGAGTTGGTGTTAGACGATCTTGAAAGTCTTTCTGAGACATTCTGTGATCTATTAGAACATCAAGCAACTTTTATGTGATCTTAAGATCTCTATATTCTCTTGTGAAACATTGTACTTTTGTTTTGTATTTCAACAGCTTTTACTTATCAGTCATGCAAGTAGCATTTTTTCAAATGTTGGTAAATGGTGAGCTTAAATTTATTGTGAGTTGTAGAGCTACTTTTTTTCCAATCTTGTTGTTCAGTGGTCCATAGCCATTTCAGCCTTGGGAGTTATTTCTTTCCATGAATGTTGTCAGCTATAAAACTCAAGCTATTGACCTGTCAGCAGACTTCTCCCTGAAAACAGTTAAACTTCAGAACTCTGTTCTTTCGAGGAACTTGACTTCTAACTGGCTTGACCTTCGATTGACTCTGCAGCCTGCTTTGCACCGAGCTGAAATTTCTGTGAAGGCAACATCGTTAAGAATGCAATTTCCTTTCCCTCTGAAACATTAGCTACATTGGTAAAAGCCTTCCTACAAGCATATTCATATGTGCAAAAAGCTGCTGTTCGAGGGAAGACACTGGTGTTGCTTCGTGCAGTAGGGTGTTCATTAGAAATGATGCAGTGATAAAATAACATGGTCTCTGCATTAAGTGAATCTACTGGCCTGTCTCTCATGACTAGAAAGGTTTTAATCCAGCGGTGTAATCCTGACCAGCATTTTAATACCTGCGTATTTTACTGAAAAGATACAACTGATATGCAAGCTATGTTTTTGTTATCTTTTATGTTGCAAACCAAGCTGCTGCCGATTTTTAACTGAAACTATTGTGTTGCTCTTTCATTACTAGTTTACTTAGCAGCAGCTTACAACACAAGATTATTTTTAGGGTAAAAGTTGTAAGATAAATGTGTTTTATGTTTTGTTATTTAATTTATGATCCGATTAGATGGAACATCAAGTAGACTAAGGCAGCTTCTTAAAATAATGAGATTTTCTTTTATCAGAGTAGACATTTGTTTTAAATGAATCATTAATCTTGTAGTTAAAGCACTGATTAAGAATATTCTTTGATTTGCATTCCTTTGTCTAAATTTGATTTAGGACAGAGGCTATTATAAAAGAGGTTGATAAACCTATTTATTATAAAAAATAATATCTCTGGTATCTTGTATATCCTTTGCTATTCATCGTCTGTGCTCTGTTTTACTTATTGGACCTAACCTTTCAAGCTCTGAGATAAATTGGTTTAATATTTTCCTTTTCAATAACTCAAGTACTATGGGACTAGTCTAATTTAAAATACTCACTTCTGCGACTTCAGAGGTGTCAGTGAGAGCTGGGAACTCTGTCTTCTGGGGCCCTCCACAGGGGTTTCCTGCCCATGTTAGCTTTGCAGTGGTGACTACATTCTACACAGCCTAGGGATGGGCAGACACACTCTGCAGTGCCTGTGCAGGGCACTGGATGTGCCCACAGTTGTGGCCTCTGGGCTGGGTTTTGGGTGGGAGGAGGCAGCTCAGCTGCTGCATATGAACTTCCTGCAGCCTGGCACCACGGCCCAGCAGTGCAAGGACCTGCAGGAGGCTTGATGTTCAGAGATGTGAAACATAAAAGCTGTGGAATCACTGTAACATATGAAATCTAGAAATAGAAACAATTACTGAAAACTAACTGTTAGATGATATAAAAA
This sequence comes from Eopsaltria australis, assembly GCA_034509425.1. Lineage (NCBI taxonomy): Eukaryota > Metazoa > Chordata > Aves > Passeriformes > Petroicidae > Eopsaltria > Eopsaltria australis. Next base: position 619,235 of record JAVTVJ010000049.1, read on the forward strand.
AAATACTCAGATATCAGCACAGATTTTGATGTTCTGCTGTTTGAAATCCTTTTTGTCATTCAAGTTTAAGCATGTAGGGAGTTATTAAATGCAGTGAGTCACAACTGCAGCACAACAACCTTGATGTGAGTGTCCTGTAATGGACTGTGACTGGTCACTGTTTTTACTCTCTCCACCTTTCAGCTTTCTTTAATTGAGGGTATGGTACTGTTGGCATTTTCAGGATCAAGGCTTCTGTTTATATGCAAAAGTGTATGACTTTTCATGTTTGTCCTTTTTCTTTCTCACTTGTTTGCTTATATTGTATTTTTCTCTTTGCTTGAAGAACATAAAAAGTGTAATAATACTCTGTTCTCTTAATTCAGAGGAGAGGAGCACATCACAAGTTTGCAATTTATCTCTCTTCCCCTCCCTCCACTTGCACAGATACATTTCAGAACTGAAGCTTCTGCTTTCATAAATTAAAAAAAAATTGACTTCTCTTACCCAAAATTAAAGGCTCTAAATATAAAAAATGGTTCCCATATGAAATCTCACAAAGATGCTGCAGAGAAAGTAAGAAGATTTTCATGTAACTGTAAACATATCTAATTTTTTTCATTGCTGAGCAGCCCACAAGTATTAAATATTTATTTTATCTCTTAAGGAGTTATCATCTAAAAAAGAAAAAAAAAATCTTTGTGGTAGCATTTCAGACATTAATTATATTTCAGAAGCATATCTCTTAAACAGAATTCTTGTGTAAGAGTCCTAAGTGCAACATTTTGAAATCTAAATGTAAACTAACAGTTCATACATGTAAATTATGAATGTTTTTTGTTATTACTCTCTTCCTTTTGTGGCTTTGAAATTTTGCCTCAAGGTCAGGATAGAAGAGGTTTGTACATAAGTTCCTGGAATTCAGTGTGAATTTAAAACAGCCAGCCCCTGTGCAATTAAATGGTGTTTACAGACAGAGTTACTAAATCACTTTATAAAAGATTCTGATAAAAAGAATGTACCACTCTAATGCTCCAGACCAAAGGAGGATACGGAAGAGATGTTTGTTTGAAAGAGAAAACATCTTAGTGCAAAGCTGTGAACAGTACTGCATTATAAATCAAGAAGTTGCAGGTGTTTATGCTCCATCTTCTCTCCTTTATTAACACAGAGACCACTTAACAATGACTGTAGATATTCCATGCAGGAATTTAGAGCTTTAGGTTGGGTTTTCTTTCTTTGGCTATCCCTGGCACATGTTGTCTCAGTTGTGTCTTTTGTTGATAGATCGTTCATTGACACAAGTTTCACAGGTCTGTGTTAGTTCTGCAGGGGTGTGCTAGGCTGGACTGTGCTTTGTAATGCACCCAAATAATGAGATCCCAAAAGAGGAAGATATCTGTTTTCAAGTCAAATGGTCAATGAGTATTTCTAAGCTAATTTAATACTTCCTTTTAAAACTGGGATATTTTGTGATAAAGGTAATACTATTAAAATTGGATGATAATTTCTATTTAATTAACTTTCAGAGCTTTAGGAAACCTGTAAGAGAAGTACAGCTCACCTTCCCTATGGATGCCTTTCCTGTGGCCGTTGGCTAGGGCCGGCCAACTGCCCACCAGGGTCTCGGACTACAGCCCTACGGCATTTACAGCCAGCGTCCCCGCGGGTTCCCTACTGTCAGGTCTCTCGCCCCTTACCGCAGGCTGCATCCACCTTTTTTGGTGGTCACTGTAACCGAAGAGCCGGAGTATTGTGGGAGGGTTCTTTCACCCAAGATAATAGAGACACCGTATTGCTAGCTCTCTGGGCACCCAGGTGAAAGACCTGGGGCACCGTCTGCATCAGACTTTTATTGAGGGATTACAAACCAATCACTGACGGGCTCGGGGGAGAAACCAGGGAGGGGTCGGGGGACAGGAGCCAACTGGGAAAGGAAGGGGGAGGAGAAGGGGAGACTGGCAGGGGATAATAAAATCAAGTGCTGAGTTCTGGAGCTTAAAGGTGATAAGACAGGAGAGTGGCAGCTGAGGACAGTGTAGCCAGCCCCTGGGAAGCCTGGCCCATCCACAGGGCAAACCACCCAGGGCTCTGCCCCAGGGGAGTCCCCAGCCCTGGGCTTCCTAGTGGGGGGAAAAGGGTTTTCTGGGGACTTGGAACCACCACAACACTTTCCTAGGGGTTCTTCCCTCATGGTGGCTGTGTCTGTGCTCCTTGTTTGAAACCATACACTGAGCTGTGACATTTATGTACCTTGGCTGTAGCTGAGGCTTTGGCTTGTGTACAGACTGCTGGTTATGATTGGACTTGGTTGTTAAGTAATGTTTTTTGCTAATTGTGTTACCCTGCTTTTGTTGGTTCACCTAGTGTTACAGTTGAAACCTTAGAATTGGATCTTTTGTTTGATCAGTGAAACTTTTTTTGAACTCTTCTCTGTTGGTTTGATGTCAGGTAATGATTATTGCTGGTGCTTGAGTATCTTGTGAGGAAATGCTTGATCTGGCACTATTAATTGGAGATGGAAGCTGTGTGATTTATCTGTGAATCTAACAACCCTCTGGGGAGCACAAAAATGAAAAGGAATAGGTTGGTCATTCTCTACATCTGATTGCAGAGGGCTGCCTTAGGGTGTGTGATAATTAGCTGTGTCAGGGCACACAGTGACAATTCCTCAGAATTTCTACTTGTGGCAATGCACTGTTTATCTACTGCTTATGTGACAGCTCCTGCCCTCATAGCAGAGTGTTTGCTCTCCAGCCAGAAGCTTGTCCTTTTAACTTAGTCTTAGATTTCAGTTTATAGCCTGCTCATCTTCAAAGATGGCAGTAAATTCTCTTGATGGAGTGCAGTGATTGTGTTCCAGAGGCCCAACTTCCATCTAATCTCTTCCCTAGCCTTAAACCACCTAAACTTGTCTTACTCTGGCTCAGATCTTTGTGCCAATGCAACACGCAGTCTTCAGAAATGATTGGTTTGTTATTGCTGTGCTGAAACAATTTATCTGCTGTAAAAGGGAAAAAAAAAAGGAAAGGAAAAGAAAGAAACCACAAATAGTACCTACCATTTTTAAATTGCTGGAGAAATGGTTGAAAAATGTGAGGACTTGTACTTTTTTATATGAACTACTTTTCTGTGGTCACTTCTATATGCTCACTGGGAATTATTTCTGCCTACAGCTGTTTTGTGATATAGAAACAAATCTTTCTGTAACAGTATCTTTATACTTTCCTGTAAAATAGTTATGAGCAGTATTTTGTACTTTCCTACATAAGCTAGATATGATTACGATGCATTGTGGATTTCCTCTAAGAGTGACCTTTGGCAAAATACAGTTGTGTCTCAGATTTCAGGCAAGATAACAAAGTTGGAAGCAGTGGTGGAAGCTTTTAAAATGCTGCAGTGGGCATCTCAAATATATAAATGTGTTTGGAGGAGAAGGGAATAAAACCAGGAAAAAAAGCAGGCAACTGATACTGGTAGGCATATGTCTTCATTGGGAAGGGAGAAAATAAACCTGGGGCAGCACAGGGATACAAGTTGAGATCTGAGGCTTCAGTGCATTCGGTGCCACCAAGCATGACTGTCTCAGCACCTGTGAATACCATTCTGCTTTTAGGAAAAAGGGGTGGGGGACTGTTGGCTTAGAACTAACTTTGGGCAACAGTTCTCTGCAGAATAAGACATAAGGAAGGGATCAACAGTGGGATGAAAGACAAGCGAGCTGGGTCATTGTTTCTTGATCCATACAGAGAAATTCCTAGGCCAAACCTGGAGAATGCAGGGTGACAAATGCCTTCCTGAGGATATAGGTATAAGAACAAGAAATGCCCAGTGAGCTGTCTGCAAAGCTTCCAATGTCTAGGTTTGAACAGTATGGGAAAGAGAAGGTCTCCTGCAGGACTTGTAGAGAAAGCATTATTCTGATGAACGGACACTGCCATGGTGGTCTCAATTGGAGTCTCAGATGCTTCTACAGTCCTATCAAAACTATATTTTCTGATTGCCTGACTTCTTTTTCTAAATAAATGTAAAAAAAATCTCCTTTTACTAGAAAAGATCAGAAATTTATACTAAAATGTGGGAGATACTCCCATTTCTTGGGAAGCAAGATTAAGGAGAAAACAAGATTTCACTTATGATGTCATTTTGTACCTTACTAAATTGCTTCTAGTGTGTATATCCTCCTTCTTACAATAAATTTAATAGAACAGAAATGATTCATTATTATGCTGGGCAATGTCTTACACAGACTTATGTGACCATACTGATTATTCTAAAAATCATCCACAGTTCCTGATTTCAGTTAGTATACTTGCTGGTGGATGTGCTTGCAGGGAACGTTTGCATTTTTTTAGTTTTGGAGTTCAAACATCCTAACTGCAATCTGCAAATTGGAGAGGCTTAATGTATCACTTAAATGTCATGTCTGTTTTAATTACAGAGTCCCCCCAATTTACTCTGAAGTTGTGAGATTATGGGACTATTTAAGATCTCTGTTCCTTTAAGTTCTCTTACCTGGCTGTTCATGCAGAAATGCTTGTGCCTTTCAGGGTGAATTTTTTTTCTTTTGCTTAGCTTTGCTTTGTGGAACCCAGTCTCTGAGATTTTTGGATAGTTGTGAGAAGCATCTTTGTTTCAATGGTAAAGTGTTGTTTTGTTCTGACCTGTCTGGGGATTAGTATATTTTCATTCTTCTCCTGGTGTGTTGAGAAGAAAAAATAGCTGTTATGGCAAAATATGCAATTAAGAGGTAAGCAATTAGTTTTCATTATTTATTCCTTCAAGTGAAAAATGTGCTCAAGATATTTAGTCATTAGGATCTTTGCATAGGTCAGGACAACCCAGGCACTCATGAATAATACTTGATCTAATTGTGTGTGGATTCATCACGTGAGCCACACAAGGCCTGACTTGTTTTTCTGGAAAATGAGATTATTATCCTTAGGCCACTGTTTTCTCATTTTTAATGGTAATTCAATACATTGGTATATAAGTAGTTTATTAATAATCATTCTGTACTCTCTAGGAAAATACTGTGTGTGTGCAGTGGGCACAAAATTCCTCAGTAAATGATCTAGATGTGCTATTGCTATTTTCTCCCATAAATCCAGACCTGCTGACATTTTATCTGCTGGTACAAACTTAAAATGAAATTTCCACTATCAAATCTGCACAGAAAAAACCCCAATCTTTGTCTGCCAATTGCTATTATAAACAGGCATGCTGAGAAGCCAGAAGGCTACAGTAGGAAAGTGCTGGTTTTCTATTCAGTGGCTGGTCTTCTGCAGTGGGAGTCCTGGATAATCATTCTAGTGTATAATTTTCTCTTTTTGATGGAAGTTAGGGATTCTGCTTTATTATACAGTAAAGTATATTAAGTGTAAAATAATTCTGTATTGAAATAGAACAGTTCAAAGGTATTTGATAGGACAGCCACAGCAGTGTAACTAAGAAATAAAATGTGGATTGAATTGAAGGGGGAGGAATTGTGCCCTTTAGTCCAAATTATAGCATGACAAGTGTCAGGCTTCTAATGCATCAATCTCTTTGTTTCCATGGTTTACAATTTACAGGGTCTCCAGAACATTGGTTAGCTCTTATCCCTTATTTGAACAGGACAAGTTTCAGTGTCCTCAATACTGACATGTTCTCTGTTGGCCCTAAGACAAGCCAAACCAGAGCATGTGACTCTGGTTAAGTCTGTGTGTCAGTGCTGGTTTATGGAACTGATGTGGAAGTCAGTGGAGGTTTGAAAACTGAATGGTGGTGGGGATTTTGTTGGTGTTGTCTTGTTTTTTTATTGCACTTCAGAGAAGCCTGTTTGACTTCTGAAATAGATGAAATAAGCATGCAGAAAACACCAATCGTTCTATTACTCTTAGTGAATATGTTAATGCATCATAAATACGCCAAATTATATTCTTTTTATTTAAGTAGGCATAGGAAAAATTAGATATTGTCTTAAGGGTGAAAATTAAAGGTGGTGCAAGTATTCAGTTTGTAGTTTGAGTGGTTCAGAGTAGCATAGCAGTTATATTTTGCATCTGCTAGGAACAGGTTCACACATGCTCACTTGTTTTATGAACATAAGTTTTTGATTTCTCAGGCAGTCTCTTGGGAGATTAAACTTGGCCACAGCAGTAACCTCAGAAAGTTTTCTTGAATTCCCTGCATCTGGTAAGTGTTAATATGGATCAAAATAAAGACTTGTTTACATAGTACATGTGTATTTGTATCTTACCTTAAAAATAAAAGCTGAAGTTACAGCAGCCCAACTTTCCCCAGATTTTTCAAGCGCATGCTAGCCTGATGCCTCTCTGTAATGCATTTTCTTTACTCATTAATCTCTTTTACCTGTCAGGGAAATGTAGTGGAGATGGTTGTACCCATTTCAAGTGCAAAGATCGTATAAAGTGTCAGTACAAAGCTTATAACAAGATTGTAAAACCATTGCAAAATACCATCTTTGCATTTTAAAATTTGAAGTGTGTGACTGCAAGTCTCCTGGCATATGTCTCAAGTCTGTTATTGGTGATGTGCTGTCTTCTTTGCAGCATGTGTGTACACAGACATGGCTCCCATTTTTGCAGTCCCAAAGTTCAAGTTCAGTTAAGTGCTCATCATATTTCAGTATTTTATTTGTGAGAACTTGCAAGCTCTGCACAGTAAACATGAGATTATTCATATGTAGAAAATTAATGTCAACATTTTCAATTAGACTGTAGACATATAGTTAAAGTAAGTGCCGGAATACTTGGATTGGTTTAGCGTTATATAATCTTTCTAGCATTCAATGATAAATCTGTCAAAGGACAATGTATTTTCCTTGAGTTGTGCAATTAAGGGTAACTATTTTGTTACAGTGTTTAAGCATTGCAGAGTTTACATGAGGTATGTTTTTAAGGTGTGTTTTTTGACCTATTTACCCTAGTATGAAGTCCCATTTCGTATATGTAAGGATTGAAAGTCATGTAATTTGTTTGTTGTAAATAAACAGCAAACATTATTGTCCAGAGTACCATGGAGGAACCCTTGCACGTTTAACTCCCTATCCCACCTCCTACTCCTTCACTGGAATGCTGAACTGTTGTTTACTGTAGCCAGTAATACTAAGAATTGATATCTATAAAGCAGCATTCCTTCCAAGTGTCTCAGAGTTCATATTCACAGTCTTTGCTATAATTACAGATTAAAGGCAAGTTCCCTCTCTCCTTCAAAGATCTCTAAAACCCTTGCTTATATCACTCATAATTTTGAATGGTAATAAGTCTGATGGGTTTTATACCTAAAAGAATGATTTAAGAGTAGTGAATTGTAATGAGCTGATAGCTCCACCAGGCATAAAGTGAAACCACATGCATCTAGTTCCAGTCACACAAGCTTTTATAAAGCAAAAATTTTGCAGTGGTAATACAAAGAGCAACATGCATGGAGATGCTGTTAACTATTCAAGATACATCCCTTGAATATCCTCTGAAATAATTTAGTGACAAAAGATACCTCTATTTTTGTTGGTTTGTTTGGTTTTTTTTAACCAATGTTGTATAAGAAGAAGTCATAAAAATGCTGTTTGAATGAACAACAGTTATTTATAATTCCACAGCTTTGCTGAGGAAGTACAATAATTCCATGTGTGTTTCCATTAAGGTTTCTGTGATAAATTTTTGTTTTTAAAACTTTCTTAATTATCATTCAATTAGATCACTTTGAATGGTGGCATTTAAATTATGCAACATTTATTATTGCCTTAATTTAGAATGTCATTCTGAGAGTACCACTCCCAGTTTTCAGGTAATGAGCCTTGCTTCATTTCAACAACTTCTAATTGTGATGCGACATCATATATAAAACCTTGCTTTGGTTTTCTTTTTACTTTTTTTCTTTTTTTATATTGCCTTTACTAAAAATAGATGACATTATTCAGTAAGAGAAAATGGATGTCAATATTCACATATTCTTCCTCTTTTTTAAAAAAAGGTCTCTAAAAGGTGTATATATATATTATGATGGTTTTTTTAGAGAAATATCTACATAAAAGAATAGATAAGTTTGTTTTCCTAGGGAGAACCACAGATGTAGAGTTTTTACAGCAGGGAGAGAGAATCAAAAACTTCCTTGGCCATCAGGACTTCATCTGTGTTTCCACATTTGTTGAAATTATAATGCACTGTATATTTTAAAAGGTTTAGGAATCTTTATTGCTTCATTGCAGTGAATGTGTGCCAACCTTAATATTTGTATGTATTTTATCATAACTAATTGTTTTTTCTTCCCATTTTTCAAATTATTTGCACTGTACAATAATAGTTTGTTACTTTTTTCTAGTGGTTTATTACTATCTTGCACTAAATGTTCTGGTAGAGGTTTTTTTTTTTTCAAAGATTTGTTTGCATATTTCATGTTTTACTCCATGTTTTGCTCCATTATTTCACTGAGACTAACAAATTCATCCTTTTTGTGTTGTGTCCTGTTTTACTTCTGCTAGTGTCAACAACAGTAACTTGATTTTACCTCACTTGATATCATTTTGCTATAATTTGGTATAATTTGCATTGTAAGAACTATTTTGTCAAAGATGTTTGAAGACTAATGTGTAAGAGAAAATACTGTGGGACAATTTCAACTATCACTTGTGCAACTTGGTAGAAGTTCAACCTGTAGACCTGGGGAAGAATAGTGGGCATGCAATAATTCATTCAAGTTTATGATGAGCACAGAGTGCCAGGGAGGACAGACAAATAAAAACTTGAAGGTCTGAATCAAAACCACTGAGACCAATGGGAAAATTTCAGTCAAGTTCTTAGATTAGTCTTAATGGAAATGCAGCACTGAAGTACTGGTGATCTTGACATTTCAACTGGCCTGTGGAACCATATCATTCATTACCGTAATTTTGCACAGGCTTGCAAAAGCAAATCCTCAAATCTTTTTTGGAGTGCCTTCTATAAGTTCCTGAGAATATGGTTGCTTATCTTGCATATATATTCTGTTCAGCTCAGAGTTTGCATATGGACCACAGAGTGAATTCCATATGGTTATCCAGGTTACATGAATTATGCTCTCTAAAATGTTGTTCAATATTTTTCTCAAATACTTAATTGGAAGGGAATTTTTTGTATTATTTTCTTTATGTGATAGAATAATATTTTAACTCAAAATGTAATTCTTTTTGGACTGTTTTGTTCTAAAATTAAAAAAGGAGTTGAGTAATATGCAAAGCATGAAACTATTACAGTTATGATTTGTGTGCCATTGTACTTCACAGACAGTGGTGCAGCACAAAGGATATATAAATGATTTTCAGACATCACATAAGAACTTTGTGTTAAAGGTAAAATAATTTTCCAAGTCAGTAGTTAAAGGTCATTTCCATTTGGTCATCCTTTACCTTTTCTTTTATGTTTCCAGAGAATGCAGTCCATTGTATTCTCAATCCTTGCAGAAAATAAATCAGGGGTCTTAGATATTTTTTGTTCATTATATATACCTATTTCATTCTTTAAGCTCCACTTAGCCTTTCTGTGCATCAGAGTGGGGTTTTTTTGTGATAATAAATTATTTGAACTGCTGAAGAGGTGGTTTTGAAAAAAATTTTTTTAACTGGGAAATCCATGAACTTATGTGGAAATAGAGCAGTCTGTAAAAATTTGTGAAAACACTATTCCAACTCAGGAATCATATGTTGACCTATTCAAGATTAATTTCTCACATAAATGACCTGCAAGAAGTGTCTGAAAGTCATAGTAAGGTCTCCATAGCCTGTCTAGGTAACTGTGAGACTGAAATGGGCAGATAGATTGGCAAGGAGTCATTTCTGTCTGGCTGCTCTCTTCTGTTTGCTGCATGAAAATCTGAAAAAGTCTTAGGTCTGTTATGAAATAGTGTGGAAAGTGCTTACATTTTACAAAGGCATGATGGGTCATGAAAGCCAGTTCTCTTCAAGCTCTATGAAATGTAACCACCTTTCAGGTTTTTTTTGTTTGTTTGTTTGTTTGTTTCTGTGTACAGAACCTGGTTGACTTGTAACCAAGAGTGGGTAAGTGTTCTGTAAATTTTTATGTCCTAAAGGTGAGATTTAGCAGAATAAAAACTGATCACTAGGAATTTGACTCCTTACCTTATCCACCTCTACAGGGTGGACTCCATCTCTGTGTGGGGTCTGGATCTTCTGTCAAGGTAAGAGCTTTAAAATGCAATCAGTCCATTTTAGTAATGTGCAAAGAAACCTCAGTTAATTTGCTTGAGGATCTGTTTTTGTAATTATCAAGAGTGATTTGCTTTGATAGTGATACTGTTTTGGAGAATGTATGATTTTTTGGGAGAGTTGTCTTATGTTTATTGTTTTCTGGGTCCATTTTTAAATTTTTCTTTGCTATTATGGGATATTTTCCTTTAACATAATTCAAGTAAATGCATTATGTATGGTATAAAAATACAGAGCTTTTAAGAACTCTATAGGTTGTTAGTGCTATTTTAATCAAACTACAATTGATAAATAAAGCAGTTGATGCAGAAGTGTCATACTGATGATGAGATCTGTAGAAGTCTTTTGTGTGTTTCTGTTGTGGGATATATTGGGTTATATTGTTGTTTCAGAAAAAGTCATTTGCTCATCAAACAGCTTTGAGTTCATGGGCTTTTCCTAGAGGAAGGCTCCTGTGGATATCCTGCATTCCCTATCTGAAGTATGACATTGAGCTCCTATGTCAGGACCCAACACGAGACCTTCCATGCTACCCCAATAGCCTTCATTTAAGAGAGAAGTTTAACTAAATATTTGGAGAATCCTTCAGTGATGTATGGATAATGATTTGGTGGGGAAGGAGGGCCAAGCTGACTTGTGATTGTTTCAGTCTTTTGGATAGTCTCATACTTCCCATCAGGCATTTAGTGTGTTATAGTGGTAAATGGTTAGATGATAAAAGTAAGTTTTTATAGTAGATATCAACCTTTATTTTCTGTTTAAAAAGGGGAAAATTCATCTCACTAAACAGTAAAAAGTAGAATGTGGAATATAAAATTTAAGCACCTTTTTTAATTTTTCATAGTGACTCATTAAAAATGAATGGATATGGGAAGGCAGGAGTTCAAAAATTTCACCCTGTGGCAGCCTCTTTTCTAGTTTCTCTTGTTCTTCTCTGTGGTAGATTCTGAGAAACGTGAAATGTTATGAGCTGTGTTTTGTCTCTATTATTCCTTGTAGTATTGATACCTGATTAAAATTCACACAGATAATTTATTCATATTTACCTGTAGGTCATTTTGTATACTGTCACATGTAGTGGAGAATGCATACGAGTCATCTACTGAATATTGATTTAACAGAATTGTAGAGAAATTCAGTTTGGAAGGGATCTCAGGAGATTTCTAATCCAAACCACTGTTCAAAGCAGGGTCAGTGCTCAGGTCAGCCTGGGCTGCTCAGGGCTTGATCCAGCTGGATCCTGAAAATTTCTGAGACTGGAAACTGCACAGCCTCCTTGGGCAGCCTGACTGTCCTAACAGGGAAAAAGCATCAGGCATGGTTTACCCTTAGTAAATCCATGCTGGCTCTTCTCAATCACCAAGCATGTCACATGCTAAGCAATATGAAGGCTAAATAACTTCCTAAGTGCATGAAATGTGACAGATTTGTTAAGCCATTATCCTAGAGAGTAATTTCAGAGGAACCTTGGTGTACATTGGAAACACAAATGGAAACATTTTGAAGGTCTGGTGGGTACTATTGACCTTGTACTCTTTATTTCAGATTCATAGTTTCTCCATGTCTTTGCATTTAATTTCTGTTTCTGCTGTATAAAGTCCGAGGCACAAAGGAAAGTGGGAAATTTTTTATAGATTTTTTTTTTACTTCAGAATGTGAATACTGATTTTTTTTTTTTGTAGTTCTAAAATTTCTGTCAGTGTCTTGTCATTCTGAAATGTCTCTGAGCCACTGAAAATCTCTTACTTGGTACTGCAGTAAAAATAATGGCTATTTTAAGAAAGTCATGCTTATGCAACTGATAAGCCTATCTAAAAGTGTGAATCTTCTTTGCTGTTAAGCAAGAAGCATTTGACTGAAAAAGTAGCAATACTTCAATGAGTATCTCAGTTTAATTAGCTTTCAGCAAGTTTTTATTAGAGGAAATATGGAGTTGCTTAGCAGTACAAAACCTTCTCTGTTTGATTTTTAATGTCACATTCTTTACTGTTCCTTTTAGTTTTATGGCATAGGCCAACATGACAGGATAGACCCAAGCTCCAGTGGAATGACATGTTCTGTTTCCTAGTCAAATTGTTTAAGCCTCATGTCTCAACTGGGACAGAAACCACAGTGTAGAATATAGATGTACTTTACAGCCTGACTGTCAAAGATATATGGCCCATAGGTAAACCTAATACATTTTTTTAATATGTCTGAGGAAAGAATTCATGCAACCACATTTTAAAACCGATTTGGCAATGGATTCTGTTAGCTATGGACAGAAATGAGAAAGAAGGTAAATGAATGGTGTGTAGTAAATGTTGAGGCAATCTCGAATAGAAAAATTATTAGGCACAAGGTCTTTAAGTGTATTTCTTTTCCATTTGATTGAAACATTCCATAAATGTTAAATTAATTTAAATAACAGCTGAAAAAGGTAGGGCACAGAAGGTTTAAATTTTGTAGATCTATTGTAGCTACCAAATCAATTCTACATAAGCAGACTTTTAAGTATTTTTTTTCACTCTAGCTCTCAATTATATTTGGGTGCATTAGAGAGCAGCTAACAAAAAATATTAATATCTCTCATCTGGTGTAGTATTCACTAGTGTAGTAATCTAGTGTAGTACCTAACTGGTAAAAAAGTGACTCCTGGAGTCAACATTCATTCATTAACATGGAGTTAATGAGCTAAGCTTTATTACAGCAATAAAAATGCTTCCAGTTTAAGAAAGAATTTCTATTTCATGTAAAATAGAGTATATAAACCATATGTTGTACATGCTTAAGGAGAAGTGTTTATATCTTGATTTTAGATTGAGAGTTATTTCTCCCATCGCTTTTTGGACAGAGGAGTTTGCAGGCACTTGCAGGCACTTCCTCGGTTAGTGAGTTATCCTGTTGCTCATGGTGCAGTTAAGTGAAATAACTGAAGAACACAGGAGCTACAGGCTGGTGGCAGTGCTATTACTGTGCCTAATATATCTTGTAAGACACTGAAATGCTGCCTCTGGAGGTTATTCCTAAGAACACATTTTCACAGCTGTAACTCCACTTCCCTTTTTTTGTGCATGTCTTGCCAATTTTATCTTTAACATATTTAGTAGGTTTTAAATTTCATTTGTCCATTTCAAAAGTGCAATGAATTCTATAGCTAATACAGAAAATATCTCCCCAAGAAGATACTTGTGAACACAGACAAAGCCAGATAAATTACTAAGGCAACAAGGGTTTTCATTTACCAAGCTGTTTGGGCATGGAGTCAGAGGCTCATCATGCAACCCGTATTTTTATTTATTGTTTTTATTTGGTTCACTCCTCAAGATTTACAGAATGAGAATGAGTGACTTATGTGGTGTTTGAAATGCCTTTTTTTAATATAAAAAAATGGAGGTAGAAGTTGAAAAATTGAGAGCCTCTATTTTTTTCTGTACAAATGAATGTATTTGAACAAGGAAAAAGATGGTTATGGTTTGCATAATCCTCTGTCACATGGATGTTACAATGTAAAATAGTAGTTTTTTTAAGTTTTAAAATTTCTTTAGGACTAAAGCTATAACTTACTCTGGAGAGTTATGTCTAATGATCCATCATTAATAATAAATATTTGAGCAGCCTTAAGGGTTGATTCTAACTCGTGAAGAAAATAAACTGTTGAAAAATAAGCTGTAAAAAGGTAATTCAAGTAATAGAAAATTGTTCTCAGATCCAGATAATTATTTTATTCTGGCCTTTTTAATAATTGAGTTGTGTGTTACATCACTTTTTCCATTTCAAAGGTACCTGAAATGAACCAGAAAAATAGTCCTTGTTGTCTGTCATCTTCGTACTGATTTCCCCCCACCCCTGTGCTGTTTCTTGCCAATTTGTGGCCCAATTCCAAGGTTACAATTGCATCGGTAGAGAAATAGAAGAAAGTGTCCTGTCAGTCAGCTATTAGCAGGAAATGCCAGAAATCCAAAATAACTTACATATTTGTACATTGGATTGTGGAGCAGAAATCATCTGTGGCATTGAAGACTACAAATGCATATGCCGACTTTTATTCTTTCTCATGAAAGAAGCAACTGCATTCTCTTAAAGTAAAATAAACCCCCCCAAATACTTAACTGATTTTACCACTGGCACTTTCTTAGGTCTTTTCCCTCTGCTGTGCTGCCACTGTCTTTTCTCAAGATACTGTTTTTGTCATTATGAATATTTTTCCAGGGAAATGGGGAGAAGGAAATTGAAAAAATAGCAAGGCTAGTCTCAGAATTGTTTTTGACACTGCTCTTCAGAAGATTTTTTGAGATGGACCCAGAGTACCTGTTACCTTGCCAACCAAAAAGTAGGTGTACACAAGTTCTTTTATTGATAAATAAAGAGCTAAATAGCTGTTCCATAGGTCCAGTTCTCTAGTGCAATACCCAGGTATTCTATGAAGATAACCTTCTCTTCCTATAACAGAATCAGCTGCACAGGGCCCATAGAAAAGCTTTATTCCAAAGGCAGAAAACTGGCAAACTTGAGCAGAGGAAGTCATAGGAATACAGATGAATGTAAAAAGGAAGGCTCCCTCTCAAGAGGGATAGATGAGTTGGTCACTCTAAAAATAAATGACTGAAATATATGAGACGTGCTCCCTGCTTACATATTTTACAATGAAGAAATTTAATCCAGATATGGTTTAAATGACCCAAATCCAAGCCTTTTATGCAAAATCAGACCCTTCTTTACTAAAAACCACAGATTCATGTGAGTAAGGGCTTGTAGGAGAAATTAACAAACTACAGAAATGTAAGCAGCCGTGATTGTAATGAAAACTTTGTTCTGATTAGTAAGAAAGTTCAGCTACATCATGAATACAAGTTGTTTGCTTGGTTTTGCTGAGGAATTGAAATTATGCTAAGTTGAACTGTTGTTCACTTTGAATAATCAGTTTTTTATACTTTTTCCATTGAGTTGGGGAGAGTTGTTCTTTTAATGAGAATTTTGTTGTGTGTTTCCCTGCAACTCCCCCGTCCCATGTTATTTACTACAGGAATGTGACCTTATTCTGGGTCTTTATTCAGTTTAAGCTTTTGGCAAGATTTTTATCAGGGAAGAAAGGACAATATGTAATAGATCACAACATGAACAAGGTTATTTTCATGAAAATTATTTGCTGTAATTTTTCAGTATCACTCAAGTAAAGAACCTTTATGGTTGCCATTAACCATGAGTACAGGGTTATTTTATCCTTCCTGAATTGCTGAAAGAGCTTTTAATTAAAATAAGGTCTTCTTCCAGGAGAAACTAGAAATGTCTGTTCATAACAAATGTTCAAAGGGCTGATAAACTCTCTGAGTAAACATGAATGATGTTATTTCAATTTATTGAGAGGGGCATGATGGGAAAAAAACCCATTTCTCATCTCTTTTTCCTATGGGTTCTTAATTGGGACTTGCAGAGTTCTACATAAATATCTAAGACAAAAGCCTGTGTACTCAGGCAGGCAGGGTAGGAGAACTATTGGTATTATCAGATAACCATACATTTCAAGAAATTTACCTTACAAGTCCAGAATCTAGGCCTATCTGTGCAAATATACTGTAAATTTTCTGCTCCACCAGAAGCGGCATTTCCTTAAGCATTTAAATGTCAGAAATATTTTTAATAATGAACAGAAGGTCTGTTAGAAAATAAGAAATGTGAACTACCTAGGCTTTTTCATGTATTGACAGCCCAGATGTTACAGGAAATAAGAGAGATCTTACTGGCTTCATTGGTCTGCTGTGATCCATGAAAATCTCTATAGAGGAAATTTATGTTGATTACAAGTCTAATTACAATTCCTTTCTTGAAATTTAATTGCTTGTAAAAGGTACAAGAATGAACAAGTAGGAGGTTGCTACCCTCTGTACATGTTGGGTAAAATTCCAGCTGGCAGGGCACTGTTTTCCTCATCTCATTTATCCTCTGTGCTTCAGCCTTGATGTGAATATAATAGTAACTTTTTTTATTTTGGGCCTGATTTGGATTCCACATTCTCTGGGAATTATTGCTGGTCTACAGAGATGGAAGGGAAAGAAAAACAGAACTGTAAGCCTCTTATACAAGAATCAGGGTCTTTTGGATATTTTTATATATATCTATATAATTGGCAGCTGATTCAGATTCCTTGGAGGGTTCTTTTTCCTTCTACACTAAGGATATTGCCAAATAAGAATCTCTAGGAATAGGAAAAGGTCTGCAGGATTGAGAGCAATGCAGTTACAAAGGGGAGAGTGGTTCCAATGTTATTCCTTCCTCAGGTATGTAACTGTGAATGGACTTAGCATTTTCATGTGGAAGGGTCTTTTATCAAAACTGAGATGGCACAGCAGACTCAAGGAAACAACACAAAAATCCTGTGGATTCTGCCAGAACTGAGATTAGTGCCATAGGTTATAGAACATGATGGTACGACCATTGTCTTTCAGAAGTGTCTGTGGCTGCACAGCTTATTGGAAAATGAGCAGTAAAATTTGGGATGAAAGTAGTGGTGTAAGTATTATTTGTAGATCTTAGGCCTTACTGATCTTACAGCCAGTGCCCTTAGTGGAACCTTAACCTGGGACCAACAGACATTGCCCAGAGGAAGGAGCTGTCAGGGGAAATTTCCTTTGGCAATCCCCTTTGGCAGCCTTTTCCTGGCCCTATACACACTGTGGCTCTGGGTTCTCTTTGCAGCCTCTCCCTGCCAGCCCTAACTAGATGGTCAGATAAGTCTTTACCTTGGACCAACAGCCATGACCCATAGAGAAAGGCTCCAGGGGAAATTTCTTTTGTCAACCTTCCTCTTTGGCAGGCCTGTTAGCTACTTATACTGCAGCTCTAGGGTGTGTTGTTTTCTCAACCTTAATTCTATGCCTTCATCTGAGCCTTAACCAGATACCTATAAAAAGAATTTTCTGCAGCCCACCTCTTGCTTTGGCAGCCCCTTTTCAGCCTCACTTGGCAGTTTTAGGCTTTCTTTGTTTACAAACGCTAAGAAAAATTGCAGGTCTTAACGATAGTTTATGAAAGCGTGTTTGGCAACTTTTATTCTTTTAGGAAAATGTACCAGTCCTTCATTGTTAAGCTGAATGTGCTGTAAATTCATATGCTGCATGCTGAATAGGCAGGCTGTTAGTGCTACTCTTCTCAAATACTTGTTCTTACATAATTTAGCTTATACTAAAACTCATTCTGAGGGGAGATAGTTATTTTATGTTATGGAATGAATGGAAAGGTCTGTCTAAACTCCTTCAGATGAGCATATGTGGTATCTAAAAGTCTGTTTAAAGACTGTGTAAAGAAGGGTGTTCTCTGCCACCTAACTGCTATAGTCTTTCAATCCTGTAAAGTAATTGAAATACTTAATTTTGTAGATGTTGCATTCATGACTCGTACAGAACCAGAGTGCATAACAAGGATGTAAGCACTTCTATATTTCAAGGAAGAAGCAGTCTCAGGAGTGAATATTGCTGTCACACTTATTTTAAAAGCAAGTTCAACTACATTTTAAACTTGAAGTTTAATAACATACGATACCTTTTGCTAGAGCACCCACAAATATATTACAAACAAATATATTGTCTTCTCTGTGTAGAGGGAAAAGAATCACCTTTGCTCATTAGGCACATGCAGAATTTAATTTCTTATGGTATGTCTCTTTTGGTGGCAGATTTTGTAACATGGCTGGAGTGATAAAGCTCACAACATCATTCAAGTGGCAAGAATCCCCCAGTTTTACTGATTAAAATATAACCTGATGGTGTTTCAGAAATTCATGAGCTTTTCAAGTGTTGGGGATAAAAAAAAAGTATGATAAAGCTACTTAATCTTGAAATATTCAAGAGAGGTACAATACCAACCCATATGAGGGTGACTCCATTTTAATAGGAAAAGACTTAAAAATATATATGATCAAGGTCTACAGATTCATAAAAGTTATGACTTAGGAGGAAAGTGAGGACAAGCAGAAATGTTACTCACAAAGTTCCACAGTTCCAGAATTAAGGGGCAATCCCTGAAATCACTAGGAAGTCAGCATAACATAGATACTTTTTCATGCAGAATGTAGACATTCTGAAATTCCTCACTCCAGGAAGTTATGGAGTGGCAGAGTTTGAGACAGGCTTTAGCTGCATGGAATGTATGATGTTGCAATAGAATCTTTTACATTCTTAAATGTCAATCAGTTTCACTCATGTTCCAGTTTGTTTGGTTTATTCTTAATTAAAGCAACATCTTTTCTAATAACACCTGTCAAAATTTAATCAAACTAAAGATACACATTTTAAAAATATGAAACATCTAATAAGATTTTAAATTTCTTTTATTTAGACTATTAAAATTTTATCTTTAATTTATGACCCTTTTCCTCAGTAAATATTGAAAAATCAACATAAATGTTTCATTCTCCTACATCAATACCAGCAGATAATCTTTTTGTTGTTTATCAGGGTCTTCCTTTGGGTCTCTTACAGAGAGTTCATGATGATATGTTTTGGAAGAGGCATCTAAATATGAGGCAGCCAGCTATAGTTCCACTGGAGGAGTATGAACATCTGAAGTCTATTGAAAATTCTTTTGTATTTTTCAGTAAAGTCAAATTTTTAATGATAAGGAAACATGCATGTTCTAGGCCCGAACAATTAGCTTTAAACAGAAAATTGCTAAGAAATTGCTTGGCTAAATTCTCTCCACGCAGTTTGCAAGAGTTCATGATGGAGGCTAGTTAGAAAATTAAAGGGAAAAGGGATGATGGTTTTTCTACCTAGAAAGTGGTTGAGCTGCTCAACAGAAGTTGCTCCAGAAAACTGACTAAGCCTCCGCTACCATTAGAAAGGAGAAAACCAGGGATCCATCACCTTTTCTTCCATACTCTGAACTTACTAAATAGCTCTTTTCCACCTTCATCCTCTGCAGCACATTATATGTGATCTGTTGATGAGGATTATATTGTGCAAAACTAGTATGCATACTTTTTAATGTCCTTTTGAAATGGAATAGTATTGATTGTAGATTGTTTTAAAAGAAAATATCAGAATCATTGCATACAGCAACCCAATTTTAATGATGATGCTGCATTTTACCACTTTTATTAGTTATCTGTGAAAGCTCATTCTGCTAAAGGCTCTGCTGTTGACAAGTTGTTCTCATTTCTCTTTTTGTGAAGAGAACTTTCCAAAAGTTTGATTTGATAGAAAACAATACTTATTCTACTTGCACTAGAGGCTTAGAGGGGATTTTATTTAATTTTTCTTTTCCCAAAGTAAACATTTCCTCAGAGTGGTACAGTCAATTCTGAGAATAGCAGTAGAAATTGAGATGTAGTATGTACAGCAGAACCAATAAGGATCTTGTCTGTACTTTTGTATTCAGTCACATTTTTGGATTTTGGCTAGGAGAAAATAATTTTCAGCTCGAAGACATGCATAGTGCCTATGAAGAGAAGGCAGTAGGCTCTAATTATCTTTTTAAAGTTCCATCAAAACATAAAAGCAAGAGTAATCAAAAAGATCAGAAGGAAAGTGTGCTTTGCAAGAACATAGAACTTTATTTCTACCTACAAGAAAGGCTTAAGAAATTGGAAGAAGATTTTAAAGATGAGATTTCTTCAGTCACAAATGTGGCTTCTCCTTGCCCCCTGTTCACCATTTTTATTTTCATAATTTTTTTCCTTTTATGCATTCTAATTTTGGGACACTGACTTGTAACAGACCAAGTGAAATGTTGCACATTCTTGGGAGGAATTTCACTTAAAGGTTTGAAAATATCTGGATTTCTCATCTCCTTTTTTAATATGCTCACCAAAAAAATCTTGACAATAACCTTCTGGTAGTGGGAATTCACTCATAGTTTGAGTTTATCGTGTCTATTTGTTATTGTATTGTTTACTGTTATGTTTCTGTTGTGGAAGCCTGTCATGTTCACTCTGAGTGACTAAGGTACAAAATGATGGAGAATGATTTGGGCTTTTTTAAATTTCACTAATATTTCCAGTAAATGAATGGACATTTATGTATGATATTAAAGTAAATTTCTTGCAATTTTGTTAAAATAGATTTCTGGCATTCAGGATAAACCAAGGAAAATATTTAAGTTTAAATTATGTTCTCTGTGTATTTAATATAGAGGTAGATTTCCCTGTTTCATTTTGTGTGGCTCCTTCCCTACCATGCCACCTCCCAAGATACGTATTTCACAATTTTGAAATGCAACTGGCACAGTGCAAATCCTTATAAGATAGCAAAAATCTAAATATGACTGTAAAAATTAATAAGCAAGCACATACACATATATACACATGCTATGATTGCATGTTTCTTGCTCTTGAAGACAGGTTGAGAGAATCAAGCTGTCTTTTATGTAAGTCCATTATTAAGGGACTTAAAGTAATCTTGACATTTAAGTGCTAAGTGTGAGCAAGGTCCATGAGGGCATAGGAAAATTTGTCACTGTACTCTTCAAAACAGTGAGGTGCATAACTATTTTTCTGGGAAGGAAACCTGTTCTTGAAACTTCATACTGTTAAAAGAAGGTTGTGATTATCTGCAAGAGTAAATAACATATATTAGCTTTATAGCTAAGGTCCAGTGCTTGCAGTAACAGTAGGTTCTGCTCAAATGAATATAGCTTCTCAAGAGGTTATCTTTTGAAGAAATGAGAAAACAAGTTGTTCAAGAGAAACTTGATAGTTAATGAAAAACAAAGCTGAATCTTAACTATTTCTAAAAATGTTATGTTGTAATGATCAGGAAGAATATTTTGCTGTGAAACACCTACAGTTACTCATTGTTGCTGTCAACATCGGAGGCACCAGTAGGTTCCAGACCCAAATGTGTTGGGCTGGTCAAGTATGTTTATATTCAGTAAAGTTAAAGGAAATAAACTACTTTCAACAACTGTTTTTTCATGGGTAGATTGTCTCAGTTGTAATTAACTGTGCAGGGTGCTGAGACTCTGCCACTACCTTTGCATTAACTTAGTCCAGGAAGACTTACAAACATTGTTGCTGAGAGCTGCCCTGAAACAATTTAATGACTTATTTCACTATTACCTCATGTATCTCCTCCTATTAAGTTCTTGTCATAAGCTGATGGAGGTTTTTGTTGTATAATTATCTCTGGCATCAGCCACTGTTTTGCTTCGTTCAGGTTCTCCCCTCGTTCATTTCCAGGAATAAATGTTAACAAACTGTAGCTGAAGACATCTTGCCCACATTCAAGGTGCACACAGTTATCCTGTGTTTTTGTCATTGCTGTGCACTGCTGCTGCAGCAAGCAGAATTTTCTTTAGGTGTAGTGGGATGTCTGGTGTTTCATTAAGAAAATGGGTAAATTATCTGTAAGACAACTAACCAAACCATTTCCTGATATTTTTTCCCTTAAATGATACTCACTTTCAAAGAGAGTGTTAGCTAAGAATGTGGAGATTAATTTGAACAGTGAGAAATGTGGACAGAGATCTTTGATAGTATTGTTTTCTTAGCTTATGATTGAATGAAATTCTAGGAAATAGCCTGTGTTTAGACTTGTGAATGTCTCAACTCAGAAGCCTGTTAATTGCTGAGTGATGACCCTTTGTACTGAAACCATATTGATTTTTCATCTTTTAGTCAGCTTAAATTAACTATTTGTTTCAGAAAATGTCATACTTGTTATTTAATTGTGAATTATTAGAAATAATTAAGCATTGGTTTATGAACTAGTAAACAGGATAACATTTTACAGAAAATGTCCATCTTTGATGAAAACATATAATTTATTTCTAGTAATGCTTGCCTTCCTAGAAAATGTAAAAGATGGATTCATATACCTGGCTAAGCCATAAAATGAGAATTTTAATATATAATTATTTATGCTTTGGCTAGTTCTGCCTGAAATGTTAGCAACTAGAACTTAGTCCCAGCAGACATTTGTATTTGATCTCAAATAGTTTCAAAGTAATCTTTTCTTGTAGTAAAGGTAGAGCACATGATTTAATGGATTATTGCTGTGTGCCATGGAAAGTTTG
This sequence comes from Eopsaltria australis, assembly GCA_034509425.1. NCBI lineage: Eukaryota > Metazoa > Chordata > Aves > Passeriformes > Petroicidae > Eopsaltria > Eopsaltria australis. The sequence continues at coordinate 641,406 of JAVTVJ010000049.1, forward strand.
ATCTTTGTTAGTATACAGTGAAATAGCATATTTTCTTAGATCCAGAGCCTCAAAAGCCCTTGAGTCTCAGCTATGGAATGCAGTGCCCAGCTGGAATTACTTCCTGACATGGTGCTGCCTAACTTGCCTTCAGTAAATTTTCTGGGCATCTAGACACATGCAGAAAGTTTGCCTCCATTGTATCACAGTTAGATGACCTGGCACATGTTTTGTGCTCGAGTCTGCTCCAGATCCTCTCACAAGGGTCCTTCAAGAGTTTGCTGAGAGAGGCTACATTCAATAAACATCTTCTTTGATACACCACAGGTGTGTGCTTGAATTCCTTTTGCTCAATAGTGTAACTGCATTTTGCAAAGGTGTGGTAGCCTGAGATCTCCTGTCTTTCATAGTGTGAGGGATTTTACCCTACTTTATCCATATAGGTGAATGTTGGAGTTGGAGGCTTTTGCTAATTTGTTTGGAGGCACTTGCCATTCTTTCACTGAAATTGTTCCAATATGCCATGAACAACCAAATGATTGTTGGAGCAGAGAAAAAGCAAGCAAAACTGTTTGAATGGATTTGGAAATTCTGAAGAGGCCTGTTCTTCAACTCATACTTCAAGACAAAGTCAAGAATAAACAGAGATTTTATTGAGAGCACAAATCCAATCTTCAGAACAGGTGTCCTTTCAATTTTTTTAAAATCATCTTCCAGAAGCTCTTCTCCTGCTCATGTTCCTTCTCCACAAGGCTGAGGCATTGTGGGTTGCTGCAGTGATTAATGTTCTTCCTGCCTGCCAAAATTTCTTATGAAAATCCAGTTGTTATTCTAGACCAGTTATTTTCAACTTTTTCTTGGTGTGTGAACCGCTTTAGAAAATTCACATTGATAGTGTTACACAGCATAAGAACTTGCTTTTCTTTATGTACTGTGGATTTTTGTAGAGACAGTTGGGAGACACCTCGTATTATCTATAGAACAGATATAGTATTATCTATAGAAGAAGCAGAATTGTTGCATCTTCATGGTTCCCCTCTGAGAATACCAATTCCTTTTAGGTAGAAAACTGAATGTAGTTTTTGTTCGCTACTTCACATGATCTGGATTTAGGTTAATGATCTCTAAATAAGAAACTTCATCTAAATAAGAAACTTCATCAATTACAAGTAATTTGGTTTAAATTCCACAGGCTTTTTTCAGCAGAGAATGTCCAGAGCTAATGATTACTTCAGAGTAAATTGTTTACTGTGGGTGTACAATGTATACATTGTAATATATTTAGTTCTTCAGACATTCTGATTGTTAGTCTGAGATACTCAATAAAAGCAGTAAACCTGTATTTAGAATAGCTTTAGGTCTTTTCATAAAGAAAAAACTCCATCTTCGAAGTCTATGTGTGTACATACATTGTGAGAGTGGGGCATTTAGAGGTTATACCTCCAGCAGGCAGGTTCACTTAATTTATTTTCTTATGTAACTTGATTCCTTTTCACTGAGGCTGTAAAAGAAATCAATTTCTATGATACGTCAGCTCTTCAAAGTCATAACCAGTGCTGCTGATTCATGACACGATTACCATGCCTTCAAAAGTTCAATTAGCTCAATCTGAAATAGAATTTCCAAAGGCAGTGTTGTCCTTTGAGGTAATATAAATGTCAGAAAAAATGTACTGGCTGTATAAATACCATCCACTTACAGTTAAATACTAAAACTGCAGATGGATTATGGCACTTAAGCAAATAGAGCCATATTGTAGAAAGGTTGCAAATAAGCCTTTCAAGCCTGTGAATTCTGTCCAAGAAGAACCAATATTAACAAAAAATAGGCTTGCAGAGTTCTAAAGTTAGGTTCTTCTCGAAGTTGCATACTTTTGTGAAAATTATTCTGCCTTGAAATCAAATGCACTTGAATTCATCTATTTGCTGTTGCCTTTTTTTTGTGTACTGCTGATACTCTTAAGTATCTTAAGTTCTTAAGTTTCTCTAAATTTCAAATTGAACTTCACATAAATTGAGAAAACATCATTATTTCCATTTTGAAAGAGTTGACCTGTTCTGGTGCATAGAAACTTTGGCATCCAGTCCAGCATCCATGGATGTGGGCTGGGCTCTTCAACTTTGCACGCCACAGATACACCTCTGTTTTTTCTTTGGAGAGGTGACAATTGGGTGCTTTGTACAGTCTTCACTTCTGTTAATCTGGTAATATGAAAAATGGATTTAGGAAAAAAGTAGTCACTGGAAAGGGAGATTGATAGACAAAGTTATTTCCCAAGGTTATTGTGTGTTTTTTGTTAAGGGGGCAGAAGAATACTCCCAAAAAAACTGTGAGCTATGGTGATAGCTGTGATAAGTGAGGTGAGTATGCTTGACTGGCAGGTTTATACGAATGGTTTGAATGATCTTGGATTGTGCAGCATGCAATATGTAACAAAGCTGGCTTTAATAGTTTGCCTGCTGGGCCTCAAAGACTTTCAGTAAGTTGTCACAACAACAGTTTCTTTTCACAATGTGTTTGTACTGCTCTTTCTCTTCATGGTGCTGAGGAACTTATGTGGTATGCAGTGTGTACAGCTCACTGATCCATGGCTTAAGGATAGGATAGGTTTAAGCTTTCACAAAAGCATATGACCAATGAAAAACAGGCAGTGGAACTCTTCAGAAAAAAATTCAGAAGCAGCCTGGTTATTGGCACTTGGATTTTTTTGGGATATGTGATTTGGTGACGGTAGATTCTCTGCATTCAAGATACCTCATAGAATATTCTAAGAGCTGCCTAGGCATGCAGTGATGTGCCCTGTCCAGATGTTGCCAACATCTTGATGTTCTTTCTACATCAGACCCTAATTTAAGACAATGTAAAAATGTTTAAGGAGACAATAAGCAGAGGAAAAGCAGTGTGTTTGGTGCTTTTGCGAACCCCTTGTTTCAGCTGTGTTCTACAAACCCATCTATTGTTAAAAATATCCAGAAAATAACTAGTGTTGTATTTTGCTTCAGCCAAACAGTGGTGTGAGGGAACAGGTCAGGATTCCAATGCACAGCTGAAAGTTATGGGGTAAGGAGGAATAATTTAGTAGGGATGCTCCTCTTTCTAGCATTAAATCAATCAAAAGAAAGGTTTGGGTTCGGCATTATCAGCAAAAATTCCTCTGTGAGCCAAAATGGAGAACAGGACAAACTGTTCATTTTCAGTTTCTGTGCAGTGAAAATGGTGGGGGTATTATGAATCAGTTTCTGAAAGCTGCTAGAACTATCAGGCTTAAGCCAAGCCCTGCAATATATTTTGAAACATTATTCTCTAAATGGCAGATTTTAGTACTGCTCACCATCATTTTTTTAAATACTGGTTGGTGTGTCTGAGATGCAGAGCTGTGATAATGACCTTTATTACACAGAATCCAGTGTAACAGCTCAAGCATTTTTTCCAGGGCATAATGGATGGACTTGATATGAACAGCTTGCTTTTAGGTTTAGTGTTGGAAAAAGTAATTACTACAAGGTAATTGCACTGCTGCTGGTTTTATTAGGAACATAAGGTGACTATTCCAGCACAATTTAAGATGAAATCTGGTTAGATTTTTATAAAATCCCAAGCAAATATGCACCTGTAAGAATCATGCTCTGATAAATATCCTGTATCTATAAACAAAAGTTGTGGTTGAAACCAAGAAAAACTTAATGTTTCTTGCATTGATCAGGTGACCCTGGTGCTGCACAAGACTTGGGTGTTGAAGGGAAAAAGACCATTGGATGCTGGTTGAAAGGGTTTTTTTTTGTTTTCTTTTTCTATGACGTGTCAACTTTTAATTTTGTGTGGTGTTTGCCTTATTCTATATTTTACTTTTTCTTGCTTAAAAAGAAAAATATTAACTCGTCATGGTTCAGGAGTGTTATTCCCCAGTTTAATAGTCTTGCTAAAACCATGCTACTGCTCACTTCTGCCCTCCCCCTCAAACTGGAAGCACAAAATGCAAAAATCATGAGTGGAGCTGCCCTGTGACATAGGCACTGTCTTTCTGACTGTTATTTTTGTAATTACCAGAAATATTAGAGTGACCATAGAACTAAAGGAGCTCAAACAGTCTCCTGTATTGATCACTGAATAGTTACACCTTTGTGATGTCATAACTGGCTATTGTAGAAAGGATTACAGGGTACCAAAAAGAATTGTGACTTTAAGTGCGGAGTAAGAGAAGAAACTGATTAACACTTGTAGGAAATACTGTCATTTTTTGAACAGTCTCAGCAAGAGAGACATCTTGATTTCTTCCTAAAGTAATATTCTCCAGGCTTTTGAAAACTGTCAGAGAAAGCACTTTTCTCCTGCTAAGAGATACCCTTGAAGTGTGTCGTATGTTGTTATGCAGAATACATGCTGTAGAAGTACTGACATTTGGGAGAGCCTGTGGGACAGGCGAATGAAAAGCGTTTGCAAATCTCCTTTATCAAGTATTAAAAGTATTACCATAGAAATGCCATTTTATATAAAGCAATGGGAGGCAGTTACTTTCAGTTCTTTCCAAATTCAGATCTTAAGCTGCATTGATCTCTTTGAAAAGTTTGCTTTTGACTAACTCTACATAACTTGCACTGTCTACTTCATGAATTTCTGATTATGTTGGGTTTTTTTTTGAACCAAACTGAACAGTTTTAAAGCAAATCTATTGTACTCTTTGTGATGAGGAAAACAAGAATATGGCTTTACTGACAAGAAGTCCAACAACACTGAAACAGTAGCACCTCAATTACCTTATCTCTTCAAGCCATAAATTAGATAAGTATGGAGTCTGAAAAATGGTATTTTTGTAAAGCTCCAAGTATCTTAAAAATAATGAACTTAGTGTAATCCAATCATAAGATTCTTAACTTTGCTTCAGGTTTAGAAGTATACTTTTCTTCAGCTAAGAAGTATATTTTTAATTGAAGTGTGAGTCAGAGACTGGCCCCACAGTTATCTGTGTAAGACACAAGGAAATTGGAGCAAGCTGTAAAACTGATTGAAGTACAAAACTGTTCTAATGAATAGGTTTATCCAGAAACAACTATTTTGTTTTATAAGGACAAAGAGCTGCTTTTTATTATCTTGACAAATTAGAAACACTGCTGCTACCAAGACTGAGACACTTTCTTGATAGGCCAGTGCTATTTAAAGATCACACATAAAGCTATCAAAGGAAATACATAAAGAAAGGGCATACATTTGACTCTTTACTGGAGGTGACCAACAACAAATATCGTTTATATGGAACTTACAAGGAATGTGATTAATTTAGGAGGTCAGGCATGGAAAGAAAAATAGGAACACCTGAATATGGTAACACTTTGTGTTTAATAAGCACTTTGTGTGTACTAAGCGGAGTTATTTGAAATCGTAACAGTCATGTTCTGAAGCCTTTAACTTATATTTTGCCGTGACTTTCAAAGAGTCAGAGCTAAAGGATATCAAAATGCTAATGTACTCCACAGCTGAAGTTATTCCTAGGCTTTTGGTTATGCAAGCTCTGAAATGGGGTTTATAAAATATGCGAATTGTTAGATTGACCAGTTTGATATTAGATTAATAGCAAAACTAGAGAAGGATAAGTGGAAAATGTGCAACATTAAATAACTAAGAGAAAGTTGAATGACTTTCAATTAACCAAGTAATATTTTCCAAAATTGGTGGTTACTAGATTTTTCTCTAAACCAAAACCAAACTATTAAAAATAAGATTTTTATAATTTGCCAGGTGATCTCAATTTACAATATGCAGGTACTATATGTTTTGTTGTTTGCTAAAATTATTTTAAAACTTCATGAAAATACTTAGGAACATATCATTGTGCAAGTAATATCATGCTGCCCTTGTTTTATGCAGTGGTAACAAAAGCTCTAACTTTTTAAAAGGCTGCTTATCATTCTATGTACTCTTAGCCATATTCTTTCAGCTTTCGACACTTTCATTTTTATTAATTAATTTAATGAATTATTGCTTACTTTTTAGTTCTACAGTCTTGGACTTCAGTGTTCTTAGGTCTTGTCAATACCAGAGATATCTGTATCCTTCATTGATTAAGTTAATCTAGAGACAGACTTAAGGGTGGATTTCTGATTACTTAATGCATTTCTAAGATTGAAACACATCACACTGGATGGCTCCTGTTGGCAGCTATTTTCTTATTCCCATCAGGTTAAAAGAGAGTTTTTTGGTGTCATTTGTGTATAATGACTTTAGATTTGATTTTGAATCCTCTGGCGTCAATGATTTTGTGAAACGGAGCATCTGATAATACTGCAATCAGATGAAGTCTGGATCGCTTTTTAAAAATTCTGTCCCTGTCTCAAATGGAAATTTTAATTAGATTCTGGATGCCAGTCTTGTAATGTAAGGTACAGTACACACAAAAACACAGAGGCTTCTCATACCAAAAATGTTGAATTGTTTTTTCATAATAACTGTGACCTTTTAAAACTATTTTAAAATGAGCTTCTTGGTTTCTTAATTTTATGTCAGGTTATATGTAAAACCCTGTTGTTCTGCTTTGTAGGAAATCCTGCATAATTTAGTAATAATACAAATATGCTTTGTTATACTCTTTAAAATCTCAGCAGTTCTAGCTCATATCTAATGTGCCTGGGTACTGCAGTCACTAAGAGATGCCACAGTTAGTGTCCTATAGTGCATTTCACATGAATCTGTACAATTCTAAGGGACCTGGGAAATGCATAGTACATGGCTGTATTCTTTTCCAGAAAAAGTGTGATATAACATGAATCTCCTGAGGAATCTGATGAATAGTTTCTCCCTTTGTAAACTAAAGGGAAACAAAATCCTCCCTACAACTTTAATGGTCCGTATATTGACTAAGATGGAGACTATACCTAGTTGTTGTTGCATTTTATATCATGAAAATTTCTTTTCTGTCTAATTGAGCATTGGGATAGCTTTATAAGTCTGTTTTGGTGTCCCTGAGGACATTGCCAGTGAAAATGTAAAGCCCACATGGTCTCCACAACTCTCTCCTAAGACCATGTTTTTGTCTTGGAAGTAACACAGTGTAATATGAGATAGAGCAGTTGCCAAGGTAACTGTTCTTTTCTCATTTGATAGCAGCAGGTGAATGGTTGCCTGGATATCCACAGTAATTTGCTGGGGCTCTAGTAATTCACCAAGGATGTACACATTCTTTTCCAGGCTTGTTTTTCTCTCACAGAAGCTTTGACTAAAATCCCAAGGTACATGATAAGTATTAAAATATTGTTCAATATTATTAAATAATTAGTCTTCCTTTAGTGCTGTGTTTTTAATATTTATATTTTAATACTGTTTTGAATGCAGAATATTAGACCAAGATCTTTTTATATTATGATAGTTCTTTTCAGAAGAACTTATTTTCTGTTCTTTTTTATCTTGGTTTACTATTTCAAAACCCTTCAAAAATTTAACTAATTAACACCATATTTAAATCTGGAGCTAATGAGACAAATTCTGTGAATTTCTGGTTTGTTTTTATTGCACTTTCCTTTAGTGAAATCAATAAGATGTTTTAAAATAAGACTGGTCTCTCATTCTAATTCTGCTGCAGCGTTCTCCTGAATTAGAAAGGGAATACACCCAGCAAAGAGGTGTTCAGATTTTATGGACTTTGAGAATAGATGGGAAAGTTCTCATGAAATGTGACATAATAATTATTTTCAGTCATTAGAACCTAAATCTTCAGTGTGTCATAATTAAGGTTTACTGTATAAGACTCACAGTTTTACTCAGTCTGCTGGCAGGTCCAGAAAGAATCTGTTGCATTGTTTATACCACAGTTTATTAGCTTATTACATGCACATAATCAGAATGGGAAGAAAATCTTACATTTGGGACAAACAGAATATGTCTTAGTGATTTTAATTGTGCATAAAGTTGACCGTCCAAGCCCCTGAACATGTCATCTGCATGTGGCCTGAATTCCAGCTGTTTAATACCTCAGAACTGAGCAATCTCCTCATGTAATCTCTAAATTTAGCACAATATGTGAAGTAGCATTTCTTAAAGAAAAATATATCTTTGTTCATAATTCTGTTTCTATTATGAATAATACCAATGTCCCCAAATAATAAAATTACAAACAAGCTAGCAGTACATAAGTGACCAGCTAAATAAAACCATCAGCCAGATTTACGAAGAGAAGGACAAGACAGGGTCAAAGCTGTTCCACCTTTAAGAATTAAACACATACTCTCAGTGGAACTATTCTGTATACTGGCAATCATGGCATTCTGAGAGATTTGATGGAAATCTTGTATTTATTTAAGTTCTATAGATTTTTTCTCTATGAGCACTTGCTTTCTGAAAAGAAAAATTAGTGCTGGAGATGAATCTTTTAAAGGTGACAGTGAAACTGCTTTATAACAAAGGTTTAGTCTGCTTTCTTTCAGTTACTGAAATAAAGTGGAAGGTGTGTTGTTGTATGGGACAGACAGTTCTTGGCTCAGAAGTAAATTGTTTTACCTCCTAGAAAGGGGTTGGGGAAAAAGTAGGTTTGTTTTAGGCATCCATCTTAGCCAAGACTACCATCTGACAGGTAGACTCAACATCTTGACACCACTGTAAATGTTAATCTTAGCTCTGCTTTGTTTTGATAGCCTTGTCAGACACTTATTCACCAATAGTACTTATTCAAGTAGATCAGACTCTTAGAATTAACAAAACTACTGTAATTCCCAGTCTGAGGACACATTTTTACTGAGGCATGTAACTTCAAACAGATGTGATAGTTGTTTTCTTCTCCCTTGACACTAAATCCCATAGCCCAAGTGAATGACAGCAGTGACCAAAGCACAGATCTAAGATTCTGGATTGACTTGTAAGTTACCTGAAGTGCAGCAGTTTGTAACAAATAAACCTCTGCAAGACTTCTGGTGAAGCTTTCATTAAAATTATTTGTTTAATGTTTAATTATTGAAATAGATTTCTCTCTCTTCTGTAAAGAAGAAATTTCCAAATTCAAGTCTGCTATTTAACAAAGGTGAACCAAAAGAATGTTACTATAGCTGCTAGTCATTTCTGAACAATAGGAAAAAATGCCTTATTGATACATATTTATTCCCTCTGGTTCTACATATCAGGTTTTTGATTTATGAAGTCTCTCAATAGTGGAACTGAATGGAAAATACTGTCCTTTTAAGCTGAAAAACTAGTACTCCTGTTTATTTTAGTAGGGCAAAACTGACCTTTATTCAACAATACCCTTGAAGTTCTGGCTTCAGCACAGTTAAATGTCAAAAACAAAATTAACGCAACTGCGCATAAAACAACAAACAAAACTGAGGGTACTTACATCCTCCTAAAGCTGCATTTCTCTGTGGTTATTGTATTATTTTCTCCCATAGGTGTAATAGGGCTTCTAGAAGCTGTAAGTACCAGGCATGTGTTTTCTTCTAAGTGACTATTGTTGCAGAAGTGAATCATCAAATCATCCATGTGTTGTGTTTTCAAAATTCTTTTTAGTTTAAAAAAGTAATGGTTGGCACTTGCTGGAATTTTAACAACTCTGGTGAATTAAACCTATGAAATACAGACATGGGAGTCCAGAAAATAGCTTTGGAAGGATTCAGTATTACATTTGAATAGAACCACTGAATTTAATTTTTGCCTAATTATTATGTTAAGAATTTGGTGCTTTTTGTGTATGCAGAAGCTGCAGAACAGATGTAATATTTACAAAAAGATTACCAACATAATAATGTTTGAAAACGTAATATCATGTGACATGAGTGCTCTTTGCAAGTTGTTAGAAATCTGTGTGTTCTGCAGCAAATCTCTCATCATCTTACTTTATCTACTCTTCTTGTGGCTGATTTTTGATATCTAAAAGGAGAGGGTGGAGGTCACTGAGAGCAACTTCTTGAACAACCTCTTTGCAGAAGAGTAAAATCATATATGTTAAGTTTTTTTAGGTGAGTTGTTTCTTCCTTAAAACAGGAGTGAAAAAGTAGATTTTAGTTTTTTGTGGATAAGTGGCTTTACTGAGGTAGTTGCATGTTTAACAGCAGATTGAAGTGAGGCTTGTGAAGATCACAGTTCCTAGAACCTGTTTCTAGAAGTAAGCTGTGGATGCTTTTTACCAGGCAGTGGGAGCTCAGCATGTGCATTAGGGCTTCACTGCGCTATGGCAATAAATAATGTTATGGACTGTGTATGAATTACTGCCTCTTATAAAATGGAATTTATCAATGTAACTGGTTTTGAAAATGATGGTTTTAAAGAATGGATTTGAAGTGAGTAAAGTTTTTCCTATTGCTTATGATGTAGACTTTAAAAAAGCAAGCTACACTGATTAGAAAAAAAAAATTGTTAAATCACAGTTTGATCTTGTGTTGCTCCAAATGGCCACCACAGAGCAAATGCTGGTAAAATCCTACTGCGAGTTATTTTGACAACATAAACAGTATTTAGGGACTTTAAATTTGAAAGCGTGCAAATGCCATCCAGTATAATGTAAAACTTCATCTCCAGCTTTCAGTAGGCATTCTCAAGTTCTGTATGTTGTGGCTAAATACAATCCAGGCATTTATGAGTGCAGATGGTGTTTTTAACCAGCTGTACCACTGTGATGTAAAAGGAATTCCTTGTAACATAGAAGGGCACCTCATCAGCTGAGGGGAATGCAAGGAGAAGGGATCTAAATGAGCCCATAGAAACATCTGTTGCAGTCATAAATATATATGAGTATGTTCAGCTGTATAGAATGAAAATTATGTTTCAATAACACTTATTTTAATAAGCCATAAAAGAGATTGCATTGCAAATTATAGATGCTGACTGAATTTTAAAATCAAACTAATGCCTTTTTTTGTGCTGCATTTTCACATCAGAATAACATTGTGTTTCCCTTAATAAAGTTAGAAATAAAACAATTTGGCAAAGAAAGTAACAGGCTTGCCCTATATTTTGAGAAGAGTCATAGTTTGAGCTAGAAATGATTAATAAATTTGAAATATAGTTTGTATATTGCTCTTCAGTTAAGAGAAAAAAGATTAGGAAACTATCTCCTCTTTATCCAAGTGTCGAGTCTCCTACACATTCCTGTCATCTTGGAACTAGCAAAAATAGCATTTTTAATGAAGTTCCTTATTGTCTTCAATGGTTAATGGATTAAATTAATTTATAAATTAAGTCAATTGTTTTGCAATATTTACAGTCTTAGAGAGCTCTTGTCAATGCTGGTAGGGTCATGATGAGTTTCTATACACTTGAGAGAAAACAAGAGAATGAGTCATACCCATATCCCAAGGGTGGGATTGTTTTCTTAAGTCTTAATGGCAGAATTCCCATTCACCTAAATGAGACAAAATTTCATCCTCTTTTCATCTCTTACGTTCCTTACCATCAAAATAACTTTCTTAACATGTTTTTAAAATTGTGCTTCTTTCAGTTCCCAGTAATTTTTCTTTCTGCTTTTTTTTTTCCCAGGATAATCTTGTGGTTTAACCCTGGCCAACAACCAAACACCACACAGCCACTTCCACTTCTCCCCTCTCCCCATCACTGCAGTGAGGGAGAGGGAATTTGAAGCGTAAAAGTAAGAAAACTCTTGGGTTGAGATAGAGCCAGTTTGATAGGGAAAGCCAAAGCCTGTGCACGGAGCACAAGGAATTTGTTTCCTACTTCCCATGAGCAGGCAGGTGTTCAGCCATCTCCAGGAAAGCCGGGCTCTATTATGTGTGGTGATTACCTGGGAAAACCAGTGCCATCAGTCCAAATGTCTGCCTGTTCCTTCTTTCCTCAGCTTCATATGCTGACCATGATGTCAAGTGATATGGAATATCCCTTTGGTCAGGTGAGGTCAGCTGTCCCAAATGTGTCACCTCCCAACTTCTTGTGCACTCACAGCTCCCTTGCAGTTGGGGTGGTGTGAGTAGTGAAAAAGGCTTTGACTCGGTGTAAGCACTGCTCAGCAATAACTGAAACATCCCTGTCTTGCCCACAGTGTTTTCAGTATTAGCTACTGTGAAGAAAATTCACTCTATCCCAGCTAAAACCAGCACAAGTGGCTAATTCCAGTCTTTTCTCAAGTTGACTACTTGTGTGCCCTCCTTAGAGCCGTGAACTCAATTGATGATGATTTATTTTCCATTTTTCCATTACCATTTTGTTCTACAGGTATAACTTACTCTGTTTTCCTGCTGCAAATCCCGTTTCCACTTACTGATCGTCTTCAACCAAATGTGTAATACATGCCATAACCAATCTATCTCAGTATCCTAATCAACAGCCATTTAAATGCAACACAGGTTTCATGTCTGTCTGCACTTGCCAATCTAACTGACATAATTTGGATTTATTAGAAAAGTTCTAAATACTGTTACACTCTTAATTAAAAATAAAACTCCTGAAGTAGTCTGAAGAACATGCAAGTTGATATTTAGCATTTAAGTTTTTAAAATAACCCATTTAACTATAAATAATGTCATTAATACTTGAAGAGCAGATTACGTACTTGCAATGCTTAACAGTGTATTAGAATTGTTATCTCAGGATATTTGAATAGTGATTTAAATGAAACATTGAAATGTGTTAATCTTTTTACTCCTCATTTAGAAAGAATATGATAATGAAAAAATTAATGGTCTGAAATTTTTTTTGTGTGCTCTACTCAGAGAGAAGCTTGGATAATTCCTGCTCCTGGACTATTTCTGTCAGGCCTTGTTATGCTTGACTTGTATCATCCTTGGGAGCTGCTCTGTCAAATTGATGTTTATTTGATATATATTTAATTTCTCGTCAGTAAATTTGTCCAAACACATGCATCATGCACACACATGCCTTCTTGTATGCTAAGAAGATAAACAGAAAGGGACACTGGGAGATGTCAATCCACGTTTTAGGTAGTTGAGGCTGACTGTGTGCTGATAGGCATCTTCAGCTTGACTGCACCTTCTACTAACATTCACTGAGTACTGCCTCAAGGTGGAGCTGTTATATTTGCAATAGAGAGGAAGACTTGAGAAGCATTTTATTCCCTCAAATCCTGTTCCTGATTTGAATAGATGTATGAGTTGTATTGGTAAAGAAAAACGGCAAGCAATTTTCCTCCCCCTCAGCAAAAGCTGGAGTCATCAGTGTGTCATGCAGGTGGATTGGCCAACAATGCTGACTTTTATTCAATCTGACATCACCTTTTGTAGGTTCAGGAAGATGCATACCTTTCACTTACAGTAGGTATCCAGCAGGATTATGACAAAATGTGCATTCCAGCTGTCAAAAGCAGTGCTGTTCTTCTTGTGGCTCTTTGTAATTGGGAATGTTTTCCCAGAAGACAGTATGTGTGTGTGTGTATTGTGTTCTAATTAAGATTTTATGAGACAGTTATGGCAGGCTGTCAAATCAATGAGAGGCTGGGTATATTTTAGTCTCCATGCTATAGTTTAAATAACCTTTTAAGGACTCTGTTCCCTCAATGTGGTAAATAAATGCTGAATTTTTTATACTTAATAGGCCTTGGAGTAATGTGTTCCACATGGCTTTATTGCTGGAATGAGGCCTTCTTATCACTAAGTACACAATAGTGACATGAGGTCATTTCAGCATGAAGAAATGCATAAATCTCATAGATGAATGAAGTCAGTTTATTGTGAAGTTTAGTTGAACAGGAATACTCTAAAGTAAACGTTGGTGGCAAATTTAAGGAAAATGAGAGAAATCCATAAATACTTAATCTAGTCATCTTTGACCTCTCAATTTAAATACTGTGAATGTCTGTCTTAGCTGCATTTGTGAAAGTGATGCTCATTTCCTACTTATTTTTATTTCTTTGAGTGAGAGTGTCTTTATTCTGGTAACTTAAAACATTGACTATATCATGCATTTCTAAAGCTTCTTTCGCCAGAGTGGATGAAAGAGATTTGGCCAAGCCTCTCTCTTAACAGGTGTAACAAATGACCTGCTTGTAGATAATTTTGTGTGAAGTATACCAGAAGTGAGAAGAAATTAAATTAGGCCCTGATTAGCTTGTGTGAGCTGAACTGGGAGCAGGTCAGGGACTGTCTGATGGTCTGGGTACCAAGTGCCCATTGGTGTGAGGGTTCACATTTTGAAGCCAGTATTCTAGACAGAGCTGGGTGACATCTTTTTTGTTAAGACATTTATTCACTGAAAAATGGGACTTCTAATTGCTGGCAGTATTGATTAGCTGTGACTGGCACAAAAATGGAAAAAAAGAAACATTCCCAAATGATGAAACATTTTAGTGTAAAAACCAACATTTTGATCATTTGGGCCTAGACTAGGAGCATGGACACCTGAAAATAATGCACGAAACTGAAGAAAAATTCCTTATTTATATTCAAATCTTGGTTTCAATGGATGTTTTATTTGCATATTAATGATGAATGATTTAGTCCACTTTGTCCAATTGCCTCCAAGTATTTTATTTTTTGCCTGTTGCTTAGAACTTTTTTTGTGCTTCCAATACATGTATTGACTCATGCAGGGAGAGAATTCACCTCAGGTAAGCACCCTTCATCACTGGAACAGGTTAGTGAAAAACAACAGCAAAGTTGGGACATCTTAGTGATGTAAATGATAATTCTGCTTTAATTCTAAATCTGGTTTGTCTATTAAGAATTACTGGGATGAAAGTAGTTCCAGCTGGTTGAAATAATTCCATTTTCCCTAAATCATACTGGGCCTGAAATATGAATAAGAAAGACAGAAAATTGTGATAGTTTGAGCTTTTTGATTGTTTATTTGGGGAGCACTTACTCAGGAGGAATTAAACCTTGCATTGTGGAATTAGTCTGTTTGCCTTTATCGTTGTTTGTTCTCTTGCCTAATGTTTTTCAGAGTATTTAGGGGCATGTTTAATATCCTTGATGAAAACAGATGTTGAATTCACTGCTAACTGGAGTCCAAGGTATTTGGCTGTGCAGTGAGTTCTGCAAGTTTACTTCTGAGTTTTCTATATCTTTTAGGTGCCCTGAGTCCAGTTTTTGAGTAATGTTGGTTCTCACCTCATATGCTATTTGTGGTTCTTGGATGGTTCATGTCTGTTCTGAGAAAGGTAATATTTAGCAATATTTAAAGTTATTTGAAACTGATTGGAGACTGTCTGGAACTCAGAGGGCAGTTTTGTCAGTTTATCCTAAGTTGGTGAGAATTAACTTGGACTTGCTTTCAGACCAAGAAGCAACTGAACACAACCTTGGCAGTTGTCAGGACTGTATTGCAGGATTATTATTATTATTATTATTATTATTGATGTTGTTGTAGTATGCCTGTAGGGTGTTTTCTCTTTGTTTTATAGGTAAGTTTCTTAACTTTAGGGCTTGAGTCCAGAAGAATTAAAATTAGTGTGGAGTAAAGCTTCTACCCTGTCCCATCTTTCTTCTCAGCTTATTCTGAGAACTGTACTTTCTGTCTTTCTGCTCAGCCTTTTGGAAGTGCTGCAGATAGCAGCATTTAAAAATCAAACTGCCAGTGTCAGACCTTGCTCTTGCGTCTCAACTCTGGTTCTGGATGACAACTTCAACTCAGCTCGGCTTGGAGTGGCTGGTGTTGTCAGAAGCAACTTTTGTTATCCTCTCAGCAGAAGTGATCTGAAAAATGCA
Organism: Eopsaltria australis; assembly: GCA_034509425.1. Taxonomy (NCBI): domain Eukaryota; kingdom Metazoa; phylum Chordata; class Aves; order Passeriformes; family Petroicidae; genus Eopsaltria; species Eopsaltria australis. The sequence goes on from JAVTVJ010000049.1 coordinate 656,969, forward strand.
GCAGAAGGAAGAAGATGAGCTGAATAAGCTTCTAGCCAGCTAATAAGGGTAAGTTCACAAATCCAGCAGGGCTTGAATGTCTGAAAAGCATACTAATGCTCACATTTCCAGAGAAGGGCTCACTACACTGTTTGGCATTTCTAGCAGAACTATGTAGGTGGATAACTCATTTCACAAAGATGCTGCTGCCCTTCTGTCAGACAAAGGTATGTCATCAGGAAAGAATTCCTAAAATTTATGAACTGCAGACTCACTTGCATTTTTCAGCCTTTACTGGTATTTTATATATACAGATAAAGTAATGAATAGAATATTCAAAACGTACCCCCCATTTTCTTTAATCTTTCTGGCACATTTTAATTCATTAAAACTAAAAAGAAATTTTAAAGGGAATAATTTAATAATGTTGAGAGACTGAATTGATTATAAAATTGAAATACAGATGACACCAGAGTTGTCCTGGACTTGTCCTATCCCTTCTCTCTCAATTCAGTGGTCTCAATCCTCAACCTCCTCCAAATCATTTTCAGAGAGTGAACTTGGAACATTTCCTTGGGATTTCAGCAAGTTGTGACACTCTAAAAAATCAACTATTTTTATTTAACATGAATGTGTACAGGATATTATGATGCTTTCAAAATGTATCTGCATATCTGAAAGTACTGTGTTTTGTGCCCATAAGAGTGGGTATCCAGTTGATCAGACACATGCTGAACAGATACCTCCTGTATAGAAGAAATGATCCTATACAGAGCACTATTGTGTGACTCGATTTTCCTGAATGAATGCCTTTGGCACAGCAGCCTGAAAGAAGAATCATCTATGGGTGGGGGGGATATCCCCTCAAACAAGCATGTAAAGTGAGTTCTCTAGGAAATGTGTTTTAATACATCTGTAATTTTTATATTTGTGCATCCCACATATAATGAATTTAGTTAAGTAATTCTAAAAAAAAAAAAAGAAAAAATAAACCTCATATATTATTTCTGCTATCAGTCAGGTTGTTAGAATATCTTCACACTATTTAGAATTTCTGGAAACCTTGCCCTTACAACTAAGATAACATTTCTTGAGCATTGAGTTACCCCGTTCTCTTTGTGCTCTTCTGCTGTGTCCATCACCAAGTTATTTGTTTTCCCGATCTGTTCCTATGGGAACCATGTGGTTTTAATTACATGTTATGACATGGGATTATCTTTTTGCTTTGGCAAGATTGCTTCATGTCATTCCATCTCTGTAGTGAAAAAATATGTATTTTTCAGTTGGCATAAAAATATTGTCAGACGATAAACTAGTGGTGATACTTTCCCTAAATTCCATTAGACTGATATTTTGGGACTCTTTGTTTCTTCTTTGGCGTTTATTGCTGTTGTTTTTAAAGTATTCTCATTAAAAGTCTTGCTGTACTGTGCTGATGTGGTGGATGAAGGTAGTAAATAGAGTAATTGGGGAAGAGGTAAGCAGAAGTAGAACTGCATTTACTTGCAGAGGAGGAGTCAGATGAAGCAGCATACCATTTAGGATTTGAAGTGCTAATACAACAACCTTTGTAATCAGAAGTTTTGGATTTCTTAAAAAAAACCCACATTTTCTCAGCGCAGTATACTCTCCATTTGTAGAAAAAGTACTGGCTCACAGCTTTTTATGTATCAGAACTAATGTATTCAGCAGTAATAACTTCAAAGAAAAATGACTGCCTGGCACCTTGTTTTTCCAGGAGGCATTTGTTTGACAGGTAGGCCTATTGAGAAGCTGGCAAAAAGTCAGCAGGAGTGCTGGAGGTAATGCACGGTCAGAAGGAGGCCTGGAGGCAGTGGCTGTGTCTACTGACTCTTCCTTTGACTTCTCCTCTTTCATTTTGTGATTTAGTGACCTTTTATAGTTCAGCAGCCAAGGGAACTGGCTGGCAAATACATCAGTGGGGCTTCAGAGACAATTTTATTTCAAGGTACACAAAATACAGTTGTACAGCAGTGGTGTTGAGGGGTGTGTGAAAATCAGAACACTTTTGCCCAGGTGTTTCTTGTATGAATTTAGTCACGTGTGTTGCCACGGGTAGTGTCAAAGCATTCTGTGAGTGCAGTGCTTGAAAAAATAGTTACGACCAGCATTATTCTGGAATGTGCAGTCTGAGAAATACATTAAAGACTACATAAACTGAAACCCTTAATGGAACTTGTCTGAGCCTTCTAGTAATGAGTAATTTTCAATGTTATTTCATAATATTTCATATCAAGGTGAAAGTTGATATAATTTCAGTACTATTTCTCTTTATGCTGAGAGAAATCTTCTAAAGGTAAGCTGCTGAGTAAATTCTGTAAATTACTGCAGTTTTTCATATAAATTTCAGTCCCCTTTTTTCCCCTCTCTTGTTTGATTTTTTTTTTATGGGACCTCAGCATAATCCTCGTACAATAAAAAGCAGGGAATTATATTTAGTTTCTGAAGTTTAACCCCTTGAATTAAGAAAGATGTCATGGCTTTGAGTGTGTGTTAAGAAATTGATATAGTTTTTGTAAAAAAACCTGCACTTTTCTGTCCCTCTTAACCACAGCTTCCAGAAAAAGTAGCTTCGCTTTTACAATACACTGAGTATGGTACAGGGTGTGTGTAGGGTGAGGTAGTGTAGGGTTAGTGTTTTCTTTTAAGTGTTTTTCTATGCTGACATAAATAGAAAATTATAACATTTCCTTCCATAATATCAATACATGGGTTGTTGTCTACTTAGGGAGAATAGAATGACCTCTTGATTTCTCTTTTATGCCAGAAAAACTTCAACTATAGTTTTGTAGTTGCGTCTTTCTGAGTACTTGTTTAACCTGCAGAGCAGAAAAGGCTGACATTATATCCAGGTTTTACCCAATAGCCCTATGATTTCATGTCAGTCTTTAGTGTTTTCAAGAAAATATAGATTGAAAAGTTAGCATTTGCTTGCATGTAGTTCAAAAGAGGATGAAACAGACAATCTATTTTCTTTTGTGTTTCTATTAATTAGTTGGAGCTAATTAAAAAATGCCATGGATCATGACCTGAAATGATTTGTGTATTTCTATAGTTGCTTTTTAGAACAAGAAATATTTCTGTTGAGACTTGCCATAAATGTCAAATCAATACATGGATTTCTATGCTATTGGTCATGCTTGATTTCTTAACATTACTTGTATATAAGTATTAAGCCATCTTTTATAAAGCATGTACTTTATATGGAGACGAAAGTTATGCATGAATGAAGAGGGTTTGTTTGATAATTACAGTGTGGTAGCCAAATGAGCTAAGCCTGTGGTGTTCATACACACTCTGCAAACTCAGTTTAATTGCTCTTTAATTGATAGGGACTTGTTGAGTACTTGCAAATGTATTTGGAGGAATTAATTGTTGTTTTGTTTTGTATGATCTCAGACCTCACTGATTTCAGTTGTAATCAACAATGTTCACAGTGTCTGAAATCAGATACATCATAAAGTATATTCTAGTACTTTTTGTTGTCTTTAACAGTAAGCAATAGTGAAATCTAATTTAACAGTTTAAGTACAACAGTTGTCATATCATTATCCTTTTGGTTTTCTTAGAAATTGGTTTTGCCCATGCAGACATTACAAGAGAAAGAATTTATCTCTTGAGCCCTTCTGTGGCACTCAATATGTACAGAAAGCCATGCCCCTGATGATAATATGTATTTTGAATCCTATTCAAAAAGAGAATGTCTAAAGGAAATTAACTTCATTATCACAGGCTCCTGTCACTTGTCTTTCAGAGTAAGGCCAATGCAGACTGTGTTGCATGGCAAGGAAAATTGGGCTGCTTTTATTCATTTTCTGATCTAATTAATTGTAATATTGGAACATGAACTAGAGAACAGCTTTAGTTTAGTTAAGTACATGTGTATTGATGGGAATAGCATTCTACTACTTTTTCATTGTATTTGAATATTTTTTGTTAGTGGAGGAAACTATCTTCCAACAGCTTGAATATCACGTTTACATGCATTCTGTTCAATAAGCCAGAGTTACTGTCATCCTGGTGTTCACCTGAAGTAGTCTTCTAAGGGAGGCTTTCTTTGTGTGCCATTTAGTGATTTGCTATCCTTTGCTATTTGTATTTGGGGTTTGATTAGTTTAAAGCTTTTTGGAGATTTTTCAGAACTTTTTGCAAATGTGTTGTAACAGCCTTAACAATCAATCTATTCTGTGTTTAATATTGTATTTAAATTTTATTTTCTTTATTGTTTTAAAATCAACTTGAAGTGTGGTGTTGTTCACTCAGTAAAATATTTTGGGATCACATCACTTCAGTGTGTTACTGTCTCACTTTGCCTGAAGCATTTGAACAGCTGTCTTTAGTAGTTTAATGACCTCATTGCTCAAGTATTTGCTGGATTTAATTCTGAAATTCCATTTAGAAGATAACCTTCCTTTGGAGTAAGTCTTAAGATTCTATATCTATTTTAATTGGATCAATATTTTAATTCTATTCTAATTTTTCTCTAAGGAATATCCCAACATATGAGAACAATTTTTGATTACTCACTGTAGCACAACATTTACACAGTGTTAATTGAACAAACTTCTGAGTCTGTAAAGTGAATGATGCAAACTACAAAGCTTTTATCACAAATTTTACTAAAACGTATCAAGTAAAAAATAATTAACTTGTTAATAGCTACCTTATTTACGTGTGAGTGGCCTTTTCCTTTCTCCATTTTTCCCAGAATTCAATTATTGCATACCCTAAAATGAAGCTTTTTACTATATTATTGCTAGATATACTGATTTTTATTAGTTCGGGTTTGAATTGTTTTATTGAGCAATATGGGTGGGGTTTGTTTTTTTGTTTGATTTTCAAGGGATCTGTTGTGGTGGTGTTTTGCTTTGCTTTTGTCAGGAGCAGTCTAATTGCTTATTTTGTATAAAAGTCACATTAGTGTTGCTCCCACTCTCATAAATTATTTAGTTATACATGGATGCTTTTGTCATGGATGCTCAGCATTGTTTCTTATCTGTGTGTAGAAATAAGAAGTTTGAAAGCTGTTGAGGTCAACTAATCTCCTTTCAGTTTTCATTTCTATTTTTAATAGGATGCAATTTTTGCTCTCTGGATTTTTTGCTGATCTTTTATTTCTCCAAAATATCCAATATCCATACTTGTAAGCATATGAATTTCTGGATACCAGTAGTGTCTCACAGCATGCATCTTTGTTGAAGCCAAATTGTAGTAAGTGGCTGTGGGTTTTCTTAGGTGTGGCTTTTGGTTTAACTTTTTTTCTGCTGGTTATAGGCAAAACCAGAGATTCGGTGCCTGAAACTGAAGTTCTAATAAGAATCACAAGGAAAATGCCTTTGTGACTATGGGCACAACCAATGTGGTGCACTCAGAACAAATTTATTTGCCAAAACACCAAGGAGTAAGTGGTTGTTTCTGGAGATTGTTGCTCATGTACTAGCAATAACTGGAAAAGCTGACAGTCTTAAGATAAAATACCTAGCTACAAAGTAATATTAAATATCCTGAAAATTCTGTTTTCAGGACCTCATATATTGTGAATTTGGTGCTAAACCTGCATTATAGGAGATCTAGAATTTTATGTCTTGATCTAAGAAGTTGATGTATTCTACCCTATATTCTCAAAGGAGTATCAGTGGTTTGGAATGTGATGCTACACTTTGGGTCTTGTCTAGAAATATTTTTTCTCTTTGTGCAACTGCACTTCATAATTAAAACTGCTAAGATCTTCCTCTAATGAGTTTGAAAAAGCTTAATAAAAAGCTGGTAGTTTTTTATTAATATTTTCACCAAAATAAACATTTCAGAGCTATTGATGTAGTTGTTAGATGATAGTCTGAAGTAGTTTTGAATTTAAGACTTGTTGGTCGCATTATTAGAGATTGGTCACTACCTCATTTTCCAGTGCATTCTGATTTTAACTTTATATGCTAGGTAAAGGCAGAGCATGGATAGAAGATTGGTCCCTTCAGGAGATGTTGGTAAGGTTTGACAAGTGTCCAGATATAGAATGGGTTTGGGCAGCAGAGAGGAGCTGCCAGATCCACCCAAGCAGCATTGTACTGGGTGTTGATGCAAGGGGGTAAAAAGATTTCAGAAATCTCTGATGTGTGGGGGGAATTGAGTCCTCATACATGCATGTAAGACCTTGAAATTCCAAGGTGTTTCACTCATGCTTCATACTTGGCCGTGATTGTCTACTTGCTTTGTTGTAACTGCAGGTCTTCAAGTGGGTATATGGGAATAAAAAGAAGTACAAGTACATTAAAACCAAATCAAAAATCTGGTCCCTAAAATGTCAGCTGGACATTGATCAGTCTTCCCTGAGGTGCAGTTAAGTGTAACTCAGTGGGGTTCCCTGCTGTTGTCCCTCAATAACATCACATTGTTTCCATGAATTTTCTGGCTGGCACCTGCTCTGTTCTCATCCTAGGTGTGATCCAGCCTGCTGACAGGACAGCTGCTGCACTGGCTCGAGCAGGGCTGTGGGTGGTCTAGCAGGGCTTCTAGCTAGGCAAGTGATCCAGTTCTGTAATTCGTCACCTTTTGCTGGCAGTTGTAGTGAAGAGGTGAAGAAAGGCTGGAATTAAAAGGAAAGGCTGTCCTTCTCATCCTGCTGGCAGCTCTTGTCAAAGAACAGAGGGGCACAGTGGGAGGCTGGGCTGCTGGTACTGCTCCCTGCTCTGAGGGAAGGAAGCCCAGGTATTCATCACCCTTGGTTCAGCACTGTTACTGAAGAATTTGCTGAATTTCTAAATTTCTAAACCTGAAGGAAACTCAATTTGCCTATCTATCTCTACTGATTTGCTCACATAAATTTGGTAAAGAACATAACTTGGTAATATGTCAAAGTACTGCATAGAAACCTGGTTTCTTTCTGCTTTGAGTTTTGTCTTTTTAGCAGATCCTCCTATATTTTATGGCTTTACCTGATTTTATTTGTCACATAAGCTCTTGAAGACTTAACACAGAATTCAGATTTACATCAGATGGGAGCAGATCTCCTAGTTCTGTCTGGATTGGTATGGTTTTCTGAAGACTACAGCCAATGTCAATTTTCTGCTAATACTATGGTCTTATACAGGGGAAAAAATTCTAAGACATTAGGTATCAATGCCTTGTTGTAAATCATATCTTTTAAACCATATAGGTATTTAATTTGAAAACAGAAATCCTAACATGCTTAAAATGTAGATGAAAGCACACAGCTGGAGCTACTTCTGGGCAACTTCTGTTTGTCTGCTAGGTGAGGACTAGTTCTTGATGGCATAGTGGAAAAGGAATTTCTTCTTTTTGGGTCTATGCATCTGGTCCTCTTCATGAGTATCTTGAGAACTTGGCAGATGTGAGCCTGGAAGCAGTATTTCCCTTATTTCAGAGAGGAATAAAGCTCAACCTCTTTTTTGTTTGTTTTTTCAATTTATTTTTTTTTCCCTGTAGTGTCTGTGAGACATTGAATGTATTTTTGGCTAGATTATTTGATTCTATGGATGTGGGTAAAAGATCTATCCCATCTGTCCCTTGTTGCCAGAGGTAAAAGTTATGCTTGTTTCAGGAGAGCTGGTTATCACTTTGACTAGAAAAGTAACCTTGAAATACTTTGTTCTTAATGAACTAAATTCTTTTTTCATGTTTGCATCTTCATGTCTATCTCTGTGCATCTGTCATGTCTATAAAGCCAACTGCTTAACATATGTGATTTTAATGTGATGTAAAATTACAGTTTAATATAACAATTTACTTTAATGAAGTAAATATCAAGTAGTAAATAAAAAGCGGCTTCAAATATAGTAAGAAATGTCTGAATACAATAGTATTAGAATGTTTACAATAGAAATTTTGTCTCTTACATGAACTAAGTAGTTTTTTTAGAATTACTGTTTCCCATTTGAAATTTTTTGATTTCTTAGGAAAAAGAGATACAGAATTTTTCTCTGGTGCTTCTTTCCTTTCCTCTTCCCATGCTCACCAGTCAAATGGAGACCTAGAAATACCACTAAATATCTCACATGAGTTAGTTCAAGTGCCTTATGTCCCACATGCTTCTCCCTAAAGAAGCAGTTCTCAATTTAGATTGCTTCCCATAACATGTTGCAGAGATTCTGTAAGTTCACTTATTTTGCAGTGCTTTAACATGAACAAAAAAGTTGAAGAATATTTTTTGAAAGGAACCATGGGACTGTTGCCTAACTATTTTATTTTGTTACCTGAAACATTTTTAGTTATAAAATTTTGTTCTAATGCATTGTCTTAATATTTGAAAATTTGCAGTTTCTCGTAGGGAAGAACAATACACCTTTTCAGCTGTTTTTAATTCCATAAGTAGTGTTGCAATGTTTCCATTTTAGTCTTGAATTTGTTATATTTCTTCCATTAGTACACAGGATTTCATCAGTCATCGTTATAGTAAATGTCTTCAAAGACAGTACATTTTCTCCTAGTCTTTTGGCTAAAACCACTGGCTGCTGCTTTTCATTCCTGTGTCACAAAATAGCAAAATGCAAGAAGCAGTATTTCCACAAACTACTATCTAACAGTATGTAACAGAATAAAAGCTGCTTTGCAAATGTCTCTCTTTCCATTCAAATTAACTTATTAGAAGTTAAATAATGGAATTAGCTATATTGAACTTATTAATAGTTTGGCAGGCCATGGATTCTCAGCTCCCAAAGTTCACAGGCAGGCTTTGGGGCTGTAACATTTCCAGTGCTTTTCAAGTGCTGTATAGAAAGGAGATTTTCAAGTAGAAAAGGCTGAAAAAGCTCAGCTTCAAAGCTTTTGCTTCTCAAACTTCAGGGTTTCTGAAGGCAATACTGAGTCAAATCTGACTATTGGGACATAATCCTCTCCAGTTTAAGAAGGTCCCTATTGGCCTCAATTAGAGTAGACCCAGACTGCCAGAAGATGCCATGGTTACAGTGTAGTACAAAGGCTTGTGCTCTTATAATTTTCAGAGTATCAGTATTAAAACTGGGTGCTATCTTATTATGTGCAACAAGAGATTCTGTTGTGGTTAGAGAGAGCTTGTCTTGCTGATTCTTGCCTTCAGGTGAGATCGAAAGAATTTCTGTTGGGGATTGTAAGGTTTGCTTCCAAATGCACGTTTTTGCGAGTGAATAGTGTTGTGCAGGTTGGCCAAAATGTAAATTGTCAATAACCTTGTCACAGAGTGGAAGCAGCTTGAATAAGAGTAAAGTAGTTTTCATCATTTTCTCAGTTAAAGGCAAGTACCTGATATTTCATTGCCTTTCTGGGAGAGAGGCATTTATGGGGAAAAGAGAGAAAATAAAAAAAAAAAAAACAAACTTAAAGATCTCTAAACAATGCTCTTTAAATTACTTATAGGTTATCGACACTTAAGGCTTGAGATGTTGATTCTGCACTTGGCTTCATGAAGCAAAAATAGTTTTTGCTCCTTCTCTCTATGATTCATATCTTGGAAAACCTAGCTGTCTTTGGAAGAACTCTTTTGCCATTCTTGCCATGGTGCCAAAATGTGTTCTCTTAGAATAAGAGATCAAGAGAACCCTTGGATATTGCTGCTTATCCTTAAACTAGGAAAAGAAGTGGAATAACAAAAGAGAATTGTATAACAGAATAAGAAATCTAAATCCTAAATAAATGACTGAAAGAGAATAGAGAGGAACAAAGTAAAGTCTGTTTAGTACAGGTATCAATGTGCGCTAACACTTTATTTCACTGATTTAAATATATCACCCTTTTTAGCTTTTCCATAACATTTGTACTACTGAAATGTCACAAACCATTTATTTTAACTTTTCTGATGATCAGAAAAAATAAGCAGACTGAGAAAGAGGTGTTTGTCAAAGCACATCATAATTATCTTGGTAGCTTGCATACCAGGGTCAGTTTTTTATTTTTCTGAGTGAGTTCTTAATTTGTACAGTGGCTTTTAATTTTGATCTTTTACCCTAAAAAATTTTCAAGTGAAGAGAATTGGAGGGGGTTGAGGGATACAGTAACTGTTCACAATGAGATGTTTGTGTTGATTTGCAAAGCAATTGATAAATACACACTTTATTTTAGGGCACTGCAAGGATGTTTCTCAATCTTGAAGTTTTTCCAGTGATTTTACTCCTGGAAATTACAGAATACCAAGAATTCCAGAACATGAAGATGTGCATCTGTACTGTGATATTGGTAGCTGAAATAGCTGTCCCTAAAGTCATTTAAGAATATTTCATCCTAGAATTTTTGAATAACAAAAGTAACCATTAATTTACATTTGTGCCATGTAATAATGAGTAAAATTTTCACCTGAAGCAAGTTTCCTATTTAACAATAATTCACTCCCAGCAAGCCACATCATCATATTATTATTCTTAAACTAAAAACAATATAAAGTAGAACATGTTTGAAGCATTAGGTTCAGATCAAAAAATCTTGTTAAGGGATTCATCTTTTTCAAATGGCATTTTAAATTTCCCAGAAGTGTGAAACAGGCTAATGAGAAAATACAGATTGCATGAGAAGAATTTATGTTGGAAGGTTTTATTCCTATTCCATGTTTTATTATTAATAGGATAATATCTCCTCAGAGGAATTTTAAATAAGAGAGCATTAGCAGGGGGTTTTGGTGGGTTTTTTTGTTTGGGTTCTTTTCCCCTTTCCTTTTATACTTTTTTTGCTTAGAAGGAAGTACATCTCAGTGTGGATAACTTAGTTTTCTTTTATATTCATATACTATGAGGTATGCTTCAAAGAAAATAAAAGTCAAGTGGTAAGTTCCTTTAAGATACATTTCTTTATTTCCTTTAAAACCAAGTTGCCAACCTAATTTCTATTGTGAAATAGCTTCTGTGATACATAAGAAACAAAAGAAGCATTTTGCGGCCCTGGGAGTCTTACTGTTTCTTCCATGACATTGCTGCATTTAAAAAAAGTGAAATGGGTAAACAATGCACTTACTTTTCAATGCTACTTCATGGAGAATTATTGATAGAGGCCTTATGGACTTGTATGGAATCTTAATAGCTGTACTGTTGCATATGTATGCTTATGTATCATTCTGTGCTCATCTAAACTGGGTACCTTCACTTTAACTACAGGCTTACTGATAAACCTAAAATAAATCTGTGTTTATGGAAGTGATATTCCAACACTCCAATTACATCTCTCCACTAATCCATTTAATAGTGTTGGTATTTTATTGTATTTTGAAACACGCTTCATTCAGTTCCGCGTGATAAAAAAGAAGGTGTAGCCAGGTGTTAGTCACATGAATTCTGTACACAGCAAAACACGACTTTTCAACTGGATTCTATTTTCTGATCTTATCTATGTCATAGAGATAGTACAGCTGTTAATTTATAGTGTATCTACTGAAACATTTTTCTTCTGGAATACACAGTTTCATGGACATGTATCCAATCTTTTTCAATGTAATTATGTTGAGAATAGTCTGGTTGGCTAACCACGCTCCTGATAATGTTCTTGATGTCAAGTGAGGCAAGGCTCTGGGGCAGGGGACGCCAGTGAGGTCTCATTCCAAATGATGACATGCCATATTTACTGAAGACACATTAGTCTGGATGTCCTGGAATTCAGGGACACTACTTTAGCTTGATCATAATTCTTGGTTTTGCTGCAAGACTTCTCACTCTATATGTCATGGACACAACACCAGTGGAAAACAGCAAAGAAAAGGACTTTATGTGTGTATATTAATGGGAGGGCTGAAGAATACACAGGTCCAAACACATACAAAAGTAGATGTAATGAGTTTGCCAGCTTGTTCTAGGATTGCTTATGACTTTGTTCCACTCCTGTAGATGTTATATCATTATGAAAGGAAAGTTTTAATAAGGCAGATTAAATCTTAATGGTTTTTCCATGGAAGTGACTCCACAAACTCAAAGGATAGAAAAGATGATGATCTTAGTAATGAAGGTTTCTCCTCCACAAGTTAATAAGAACTGTTATTTGCAGGCATTCTTTAAATGTCTGTACCACCATTTTCCAGTGTAGGCCTGTTGTAGTATTTGGGTTCTCCTGTTTTCATTACACATTAGCCAACACCAGAAGAAAGATAAATTTAATTTATCTACTTGATTAAGAGCATTCACCCTGTCTTTGTTTGGGAGGGGTTGATGGTGGTTTTTGGTTTTCCTGATGGTTTGGTTTTATTTGGGTATTTTTTGTAGTTGGTTTTGGTTTTTGTTTTTCAGTGGGGTGTTGGTATTATGGTAGGTTTTGGGTATTTTATGGAAGAAAGGTGGATAGTGGTGAGTTAGCTTGATTCATTTTGTCTGCTTAACCTGTAGTAAAATTTTGTACTTTGACTAGGGTGTTCTCTGGGACTGACAATAAAAATGTGCCTCTATCCAAACACTGTGAAGCATCTATATCTGACTTATTTTAAATAAATTAATGAGGAATATAGTTCAGGTCTCTAGGTTTAGAGCCTGGTTTTACTTAGTTGCCCTATAGTCTTTTCTTAAATTGAACTTCCACGGTTTGTCTCAAAAAAACCATGGTCACTTCTTAGAATCCATGTGGGATACATGTTATGGCAAAGAGAGAACTGTCTGGCAATGACAGTGGGTTTTGAAATGCTTTGTCTACAGCTGTGGTAAGAAATTGAGAGAAATTTTTGAGAGAAAGCTGAAGGATATTATGTTTATTAATTCATGTATATCTGTTCTATGCCCACACATAGCTGCAACAGATACTCCTGGTTAAAAGGATTTGATATATGTGTTCATTTATATGAATAGAACATATCCAAGTATTGCATTTGCTGTGAGATACGATCCTTCTGTGCATGAAAATATTTTATTCCTAACTAGACACTAGACATACTGTAGGCTCTGAAATTAAGTTATCTTTGTCTGATGAAAAAGACCACTTGTGAGTTAAATGGATTTATCATCATCTTTGGTCTTTTAAGATGCAGTCTAGATTTACTTTCAATCTTTCTTTAGGCTAAACACAAAGAAAAACGAAAACAGTTTTGTTCTGCATTGAATGTATATATATGAAAAAAGGGAAAAATTATTATTGTTAACTGGTGGGGGTTTTTTAGGTGATTTTTTACTAATCTCTTATAATATAAATACTTTCTTACCCTTTCTAGCTATCACAATGGCCTCTCTTTTACCTTGTATTAATAAGGAACATCTTTTTTGTCATAGCTGTAGTAAATTTGTAAACCAAATTATTGTTTTCTTATATCAGCAGTTTTTTCCTATGTGTGCCTGAGGAACAGCAGCAGTGAAAGAAAGAGGAAGCATAATGCTTGTTTTCCATTAGACACCTTCCATATAATACTAAATAGTTTCAAATGAGGGAAACAGCCTGTGAGTAATTTTATTGATAAAAATCTAATCTTTGCACCTACATTTCCGAAAGACCTTCCTTTTTGAAACAATTGTTATTACAAAAAGACAAAGAAATCCCTGCTGTAGAAAGAGAAAGTGTGTTACAAAATAAATATTAGTGCCTGTGAGCAAAAAGACATCAACAGGACACTTCTAATATATATTTCCTTATTTTCCTCATACCATTCACTGCCTAACCTTTTACTGTTTTGATTACAAGCCACACGTTTTAAAAGTCGAAATGCCCAGTCTAGCCACTTCTGTTTCATCAAGTCAGCCTGCTTGAATACTATTAGAAGAAGAGGGTAATGATGCATAAACAGATTGAATTGGGTAGTGGGTTTTTTCAGATACAGAGCAACTACAAAGAGGAAAATATTTTGTTTCTATTATTACATGCTTCCTAAGTCAGGGAGTGCTTCAGAGAGAAGCAGGAAACTTCAATCATCCATTTCCAGTATTTGGCTACACAGAAGTGCTGTAAGAGCAGCTGGAGACCACAGGTGTCAGATCACAATTGCACCCTGTCACAGCAACTTTCAATTAAAATGAGACATTCCCACCATCAAAACTCCCCTCTATACTGTGAGTGGAAGCATGTTCCAAAACCTGATATTTTGATGGTTAGAATTCTTCTTTTAACAGGCATTTTTCATCCAGTCTTTGTTTCCCTGTTCTCTATAATAACTATTTGATGAATAAATCTCTTACCTGTTGTATCCAGGATTATTGTAGAATCTATTTCTGTAAAGTCAATCTGGTGTAATGATATGATTCTTCACTTTTTGTAATAGCAATATATCCAGGGTAACATATCTATGTGGAGGGAAATGGACCCCACTAAACTTCCCTTACTCTCTTTGTCAATTTTGGTTTTTTTAATTTCCTTCCTGAAATGGATTGGTTTTCTTTACTAGTTGTTTTGATCCCTGACAAAAGAGGGGATACTTTGTGTCTTTCATAGTGTCAAAGATAGGTTTTCTTAGAGCCACTTTTTGCTTTTATCAGGTGACAGCATCTTTTAATTTCAAACCATGTCATTACATCAAAGTGGGTAATATCACTGCCATGGATAGATATGCTTGTTATGGAAAATCAGGTCCTATTAAATGTGTGAAAACTGCTTAGAAAGAAAAAAAAGTCATATGTGTGATAGAAAACTTTCTATCTGAATAGAATATTTAAAACATGATATAGAATGAGAAAAATTCTTGCTCTACATTTAATAGCAGCATGGATCTCCTTGTAATCACAGAACAGAATGATAGAATATTCTGAGCTGGAAGGGATCACAAGGATCACCAAGTCCAACTCTTTATGTGAATGGCCTGTATGGGGTTTAAACCCACAACCTTGGTGTTATCAGCTCCATGCTAATCAGGTTATCAGGCCTGGTTTTTTCCTAGATGGATGTGGTGAGGATAGGCTGAGAGAACTTAAAAAGGGCATGAATAGACAATTAAAAATAAAAATTAGAATCACATCTTTAAGAAACTATATCATCTTAGCCAAATATGAGTATTTGTAATTAGCTATTTGAATTCTTTTAGAAGTAAATGTTGAGCACTGTATTAGAGAGTAATTGAAGCACAGGAATGACAGCTGTATTCTTGTTAAGGACTACCACATAAAAATGTGTAATATTTCTGTAGTTCTTCTTAATTAAGCTGATTCACAGCAATGTAAGGACAGAAAGATTAATGTAAAAGTGTTAAAGCAGCTGCTGTAGGTTTTATCAGGAAAGGAGCCAGCCTGGAGAATCAGGTAACAAGTTTCTTCATGGACCTCAAATATGAGGCCAGTGGGGCAGAGAGGAAAGGTTTTTGATACTTGTCTTTCTAACAGACTTTAAAATAGGAAGTTTTAGTGCTATGGGAAAAATAGATTAGAATGCCTTCCTATTCAGTACTGCACCATAGAAGAATGTTTGATTAACGAGGAAGGGATTGATTTTATGCAAGTTAAGTTGATACTGTTATGCTTTCTATTATTGCAAATTCTGTCTCTCTGAACCACCAGAGATTATAGGTTGTGAATTGATACAGTTCCTCCTCCCACACTTGCTTTAGTCAAGCACTTCTTATTCTTAACTGCTGAGAAATAGATCTTAATTTCTGAGCTAAGCAGAAG
This sequence comes from Eopsaltria australis, assembly GCA_034509425.1. Lineage (NCBI taxonomy): Eukaryota > Metazoa > Chordata > Aves > Passeriformes > Petroicidae > Eopsaltria > Eopsaltria australis. The sequence goes on from JAVTVJ010000049.1 coordinate 672,439, forward strand.
TTCCTAGGTAGTATTTTTATTGTTGAAAATATACATAATTACTTAGAAATATTTTCAGCTGCTTTAAGGAGGTGACTTTTAGATCGCTTTCAGAGAAAATGAAAGTAATTTTATTAAAACTTGATGATATTTTTACCAGAGCTCTGTAACTTTAACTAGAAGGTCATTTAAACCCATGAAGCCAAGAAGATAAGAATAAGATATAAAAAAGTTTTTAAATGGCTTTGTCAAAAGTGTGCTACTTTAGCAATGAATATATGTGTTGCAATAAGATAAGGAGAGAGGTTTTTACCATTATGAGTGTCTCTTTGTCACTAGAGAAATGCATTTCTTCATGACAGGGATTTTTGCCTGTTCATCTGTCTGTCCTAGGCCCTCACACAGGGGGCTCATCATCTCTCTATCAAAAAAACATTCAGTGAAAATTAAATGACAAAGAACCAAATTATTTTTCAAAGATTTTCTTGTTGTCTCCTTTTTCAAATGTGTGCATTTTTGGATTTGAAATTTCAATTTGTCTTTTGTTTCAGGGACTGAAGAAAGGTTAATGACTTGGGGATAGTGTAAAATCAAAGTGAAAAAAAATCCAAATTTCAAAAAGGTGTATCACATGGAGAGAGTTGTAAAGGTGCTAGTTACAGAAACCTGGAATATAGGTTATTTGCCAGAAAGTACTGGTTTTTAGTGTTTATAGAACAAGGCAACTTAAATCTATTAATATCTGCTCCATCAACTCACTTCAGCTTCTAAGTTATTCATGTAACTTGAAATCTTTAAACATAGCTTTCAGATGCCTTTACTTGCAGTCTCTTTCTGTCACTGTGCAGTAAAGGATATTGCCATTACTGTTACTAGGAATGATTAATAAAAAACTCCTAATAAGCATTGCTGTTTTGGCAGGGCAAGGAGAGGATTCCATGTAATTTATATAATCCTATGTAGTTACACATTTTGATTATGTGAATAGAAAAATAATTGTAAATCAGGAAGGTAAAATGGAGAGGCACTCTGTTCCCTGTCATGCATTCCCATGCCCTGCCATGTTCTCTGGACAAAGTCCGGGGTAAAGAGTACCCATGTGGTAGCTGAATATCTGATGTTCTGTGATGTAATAGATTCTGATGAGGAAAGTTTAAAATTTAGTTAATAAATATATTTATTTTGATTCTGGAACCATAGTCTGCATTATAGCCACCTCCATTAACAGCAACAGTAAATACCCACAATGAATATAAACAGTGTGGCTTTCAGATATACTGAAGGTGAAGAAACTTATGCTCTTGAACTTGTTTTCTGAGTATCAGACCTCAGATTAAGGCAATCTGTGTTTTTTACATCTGAATTCTGCACATGCATGGAAATAGAATTTTAGGGTGTTTTAAAAAATTATTTATTTATTTGTTTTCACATGAAGCAGTTATTCTATGTGGGCACTGTTTTCCCAAGAAATGAAGGGTAAGAGTATGATGAAGCTTTATCTTGGTATTAGGGGAGTTTATTTGGGGGAACCTTCAGTACCTTCAGAAAAAATATACTTATCCAATATAAATATGTATTGTCTAGTGCCTAGAAGGATTGTGTTCTGATCCAGATCCTTTCCTGGATGTTGCTTTGGACTCAGGCTTTTGTAGAACTTGGTAATGTATCAAACAAATTTGGGAATGGCCAGAGTGCAACAGTCTTTAGTTGACAGACTTTATTGAATGCAATAAAGCATCTTTCTTTATTTTATTGTTATTGTAGTTCAATTAATGACTTCTGCACAAATATCAAAATAACATACTCCCAGTATGGTTTTGAATTGTGGTTAATAAAAAAGCTACAGTAATGCCAGCTGAAGAGTAAAATTACAAATCATCCATTCATTTGTGGAATGATGCCTTTTAATTTTCTCATGCTTCTGTTTGTAACTCTTTGTGCAAGTAGGTTAAGCAGTTTGTAGTGTGACTTAGAGAATGAGCTAAATGCTCTAAAATACTGTTGTCAAAGAATGGAACTCTTTGCTTTCCATTCCCATGTGAATTATCCAGAGATGCAAACAAGCTTAGGCAGATGAAAAATCTGCTACATGCAAGTTTAAAAGGGACTCTGTGGAAGAGTCAGCCACGAGCAACAAGAATTCTGAGTCTGATGGTCTGTTTCTTTAATCAGCATGAGGATTTATTTGGTATGTTTCCTTACACAGGATATACAATCTGATAATCTCCAGCCAACAAACTGGCTGTGGCACTATGCTCTTGCTGCTGATGTGCACTGCATACAGGTTACTTAAAATGGTCTCTTCTTGTGTTCTGATGTGTGCTTTACAGTGATAAAAAACCAGACTAACTCCTCTTTGCCAGCTGTATCGTTCACTTTGTTAGCCATCTAACCAGAATTCATAATATGATCATTACAACTTAGAAATGGAAAAATACAATATTACATCTCCCAATGAATACTCAAATTGGGTTAAAACATACTTCTCATTAAACATTACTGTAAATGGCACTAAGTGAACTTGGAGAGAATTATTGCTCCTTCATATTAATATTTTGACCATGTGTAGTCCCTGATGCTATGAGTAGCTTGTTTTCTGAATACATCTGTCTGTGGTTCCACACAGGGCTGGAAAAGGATTTTCATATTCTCTTCAGATCTTGAACTGATTAGAAGCAGAAATGTTTCATTAACTTTTTTTCTGGGACACATTCCCCCATGTAGAGCTATGTAATAAGAGAAAGGAGGAAGATGGGAGATGTTGGAACCTCTGGATTTTTTACCATAGCTGTGAACAGTCGGCCTTCATGCAGAGGATTCTTCTGAGCAGTTGTTTTCAGCTGTGGTGAGATGTCAGTCACATGGTCCAGTGAAGACCAATAGTTGCAGAACAAGATGACAGAATTTCTCTGTGACTAGCAAGTAAACAAGTGGCAATCATGTAATTGTTTTCTTAAAACCACACTTAAGTATTGGTGGTTTTTGTTGGGAAACACTAATTTCAGGCTATTGTAATCTATTGAATGTGATGTTCCTTGCTAGTGCAAGGAAGATGCTGTAAATTTTTGGCTCCTTTAGAAATTCTTCTTCAATTTAATAATTTTTCTGTATTTCAAATGTGACACTGTGTGCAAGCTGAGGAAAAAAATAAAAAAGCAAACCACCATCATAATGGAAGGGAGGAAATTATTATCCATTTAACCAATTAGACAAGTGATTCTTGAGTTCTGACTGCTATGCTGAACTCTGAGATGAATGCCAAAACTTACCCAGCCCAGAGGCAGTTCCATTTAAACCCTAGAATGTGATAAAATTTTCACTTGTTATGTAGAATGTAACTTCAATTATAGTGTTCTGATAAATAAGCATTTTTTAGGTATTTCAAGGCACTGTCTGAAAAGTAAAAATTCTTAGTACTTCACATTTACAGTTTCCTACTGAGAAATCAGGAAGACTTACACTTATCTTTTATTAATTTTTTTGCAGACACTGTATGTATGTAAATAATAAATCTCGCTGTATTGTTACTTGGCAGCCAAGTGAAATACTTAAGAGTTTAGGAAAATGTTTAATGCTGCGTGACTATATCCCTAGTTAATAAGCTTCCCAAAGCTTTCTAATTACACAGAAATCACAGCAAAGCTGATGCTTTCAAAAGTGAATATTACAAGATAATTCTAGTAGATCACTAGATTATTAGTACATTTAAAAATAATCCTGAAGCATTTCTAATGTTTCTATCTCAGCCTTTTCAACTCCAAGTACCCTGATTTATCTTCTGCAAGATACTTTCCATGCTATTACTACTTCTAATAATGTCTCAAGTCTAAGAGAGGGAATACCTACAATCGATATGAAATTTACAAAATGTATTTGGAATATCATAAAAACAAGAAAATATCTTTCAGAGTATTAGAAAAATGTGACCATTCCTTCTTTTTAGCCTTGTTTATATTTTTAAAATATTCAAGCAGTCAAGAGAGGCAAAACTTCGATTGATATCTACTTCTGGTTTTGTTCATGAGTTTTCTGGTTTAGTTTTCATTAACCTGGCATTTTGGACTGGGAGGAAGGGAGGAGTAAAATTGCCATGCATTCCCTGTGCTGGATGAAACTCTTGAGTCTGTGTAGTTCTGTGCTGTTACTGTTTGAGGAATTTTCCTGATTGCCAGGTTGCACAGCCCCTCTCTCCAACATTTCTGAACAGTGGTTTTGGTTGGATTTTCTGTTTGTTTGTTTTTTGGATTTGAGTTGTTGCTTTTTTTTCTTTTTTCACTCTTAAAAGAAAGACAAAGGATTTTTTGGAAGAGTTGTACTACCATGTTTTAAAGATGATTGGAAAATTCTGAAGAAAACAGGAGGGTAGATGATTCTGGGGCTGTTGTCTACTTCTTAGCAGCCAAAAATTTTCAGTGTTCTGGGTCTGTATTTCAGAGAGCACTTTAAAATACAGAATACTTTATTTAATTTCAGGAAGCACTCTTTTATTCTTAATGGCAACCCCCTAAAATTTAAAAGCCTATAAAATCTGCCATTACGTGGAAAATTTAGAGCAAAGAGCAGTGTAGTACTTCTAAATACTGCACTGGTAACTAGATATTGGATGGCATAGCTACTGCTGATTATTGACTTCTCTGTTCTTCCTATACTCTAAGTGCTTAAAAGACAACAGAAAATGTCACTGCTTCCCCTGAAGGAAATTGGAAAATCTAATTTGTCTTGCAATCTTTCAGTGAAGCCAAAGACAATAAATTAGGAAGTATATTTCTACTCTTCACAGACTCTGACATGGACTCCATGTGCTTGCAAAGCAGCTGTCAGTGAAGGCAACACTTTATACTGAACAGCACATGTGCAAAATCATGAATTATGTTAGTTGAATTTTACTTTCTGATACAGAGCTGATAGAAAAAAATACAGACTATAAACACACCTGTAGTGGATGTATTTAATGGATATTGTAAGTCCTTCCTCATTGTTGAAATACCTTTCTCACCCTGCCCTCAATGAAAACAGAATTCCACAGCAAGTAGAGATTGAATATTCTTCCAGTGTGACATTTCCTCAAGCATCCATACCTAATTCAAAGTAGCAATTATGAGATTTACATATATATGTTGCCTTTTTAATGAGGAATCATTGAAGTTTTTCATAATATATTAGCAAAATTTTAATTAATGCCTGAAAGGCAGCCCTTCCCAAGGACTGTGACTATTGTCTGACAGTGAAAATTGGAATAAAAGCATTTACCTTTTTGTTTTGAAAATACTGATAGCTGGACTGGTAATGGGAGGCAGGACAGATTGCACTGATCAGGTTCAGGACATGGCTGGACAAGAGTATTTTCCAGACCTGCTTATGAGCAGAAAATAATGGAAAGAGAAAAATACTAAAGAAATTATTAAGTAACAAAATAATTTTTGTCATTCCTTTGGAAGAATAATAAGGCTGGAATCTGAAGGACAATGCATTAGTGTTCTACAATATTTGTAAAGTGTGGGACAGAAGGGACAGAAAAGGCTAATAGTGTGTGTGTAAGATCTGTATTTACCTTGCCCTGTTTGTTTTCTTTTTCTTATATTTATAATCCTGCATTTTCAGGATGCTTTGCTCTACGTGGAGAGCTTAACATTGCCATTATGTGTACAACAAATAACTCTGTCCTTCAGTATCTCCTTGCTATGAAATCTCTAAGTACTGGCTGTGCAGATGCTATAATTATTTGAAAGGCCACTTATATGCTAGGATTTGTTTTTTCCTTCTTCTGCTGAGTGAGAGTAATTTGTTATAAGTGCTGAAGAAGTAAAAAATAGTTTTGTTTCCTTATTTTGAAAAATATTCCTTATTAGAATTACATTATTCATAATCATAAATTCTTAAAATGCTCAACACTTAGAAGACTACTGAGCACCAGAAAGTTTTCTGAGAATATTACATAAAAACAGATAAATGATATTAATGACAATTTTGCACTGATGCTTTCTACCTTTTTCGCTATGTATGTATATATTTTTTTCAATATATACTCTGGTAACTATGACCATCCATACTGTGAAATGGCTCATAATTTGTAACTTGTTCCTATAGCTTTAGTAGAACTGCATTCCACTACTTATTTAGAAAGAAATGCAGTAATTTATCCTTAGTTAATTATTTAAATGTTGGCTGGCAGATAGTATATACAGAAGACAGCTGAATAAAAAAACAGAGATAAAGCAATTCAAATACAACAAAATGGATTTGCACACAGAGCTTTAGAAGACTATTAAGAGTGGAATAAAAAGGGTGTGAGATTAGTTTTCTGCAGAATTAATGTTTGCTACAGAAGAGCCTTGTATGGTTTGTGTGCATGCGTGGATTTGGTGAGTTCAAAGTAAGAAAAGTGATGAGGACCAAAAATCAGGAAACAAAGAGTGAGAAGCTGTGATGCCCTTATGCTGCTTTTTCAGAGACAGAAGTTGTGGAGAGCTGGGTAAACAGGGGGAAGACTAGGACAGCAGTCCAGGGGAGCTTTCTGGCAAGAAAAGTTGACATGTGCTACTTCTGCTGTGTGAGGAGCCCAAAGGCGATTTTTCATGAGATTCCGCAAAAATGAGGAGGTCACTGAATTGCGCCTCGCCAAAATTCAGGTTAATTATGAGCTTAGTGGAAAGGAACCCCTCCATCTCTTCTCTGGATGTATTTCTGTATTGATAAGTTTACTTGCCTTTATAGCACATGGTAGTTCGATAATTTTGATATTTCATCATTGAGTTCTGCTAAAAATCCCTGGTGAGTGCTGTCTGGCTCTGGTGGTGTGCTGTCCTTTGCTTGGCCTGTGTGTGCTCTCTTCCATGGAAGGACTCCCAAGTTAGGACCTCGATGGTGTCTTCCTCAGAGAACCAATTCAGAGAGTTCACTTGGCTTCTTTGCAATAGTCTTGTCCTTTCCCTGTACTGTCTTTATGCCATGAATGCCTATTGGCATCATAGACATTTTGGCAGGCTTTTTTTTTTTTTTTCTGAGATGTTAGAAGAAGGATATAGAACTAGTTTTGATACTTTCATCTACTTGTGCCTAAATGTGTTTTTTCAGCCTTGCTAACTGCATTATTAAATTTAATCCGCTGAAGTTTATGATACTTCCTTTATTGTTCCTTTGGTTAAAATTTTATTATTTTAACATTATCTTCTCATTTCTATCCCATACATATGATTCTAGCTTTTGTGTGGACCTATTTCTTGGTAAATTTCTGTAAACCTTCCTCTATTAAGACTCAGACTTCAAAATAAAACCTCTCTAAAAGCACAAAACCAGCTCTATTTTGAAAAGTAGATGAGAATTCCTGTCACATTTTATGAACAAGACCCTTTTCCTACCAAAAGTGCTTTGAATTTTGAAAAATTTTGCAGAGGAGAAACAAACAAAATCTAAAAATCCATGAGTACATAAGCTAGGAGTAATAGCATAATTTAACTTATTAAAAAATCTCTTGAGGAAAAGTAACTATAAAGAAAGAAAATTAAGCAAGCCATAACCTTCCAAAGTCACTTTTTTGTCATGTTATCTTTTTCCCAACTTCACCCCTCCTTGAATTTTAAAATTTAAAACTTTTGAAATTCACTTGCTAAGCCATCTTAAGGTTATTTTTGCTATTTCAACAATAAATAAATTACAGCACATTGTCCTTTTGTAGCATATCAAAGTTGGTGTGGGCTGTTAAGTATTTTTCTTAACATGCTTAGAATACTTTTTCAAATAGTTTCCTGTACGCTGACATTCCCATACTTTTAGTTTCTCAAGTTTGTTATAGTTTATGCTTGTATTTATTATATTGGATAAATGTAATACTATGTTAATAAATCCTGCTACATTTTTATAACTCTTCCCAAGAGAAAAGCATCCAAGCCAAAGGCATGAGTCAAAGCCTATTCTTCCCTCTCCTGCTTTATTTGTTTGTGCCCAGACAGTTACCAAGTCTCTTTGCAGTGCACTGGATTTGTAGCCTGAGTGATGTAAATTACAGCAGGAGATGGAAAAAGGCAGTGAATTGCCCTTTCAGACTGCAGAAACTGTAAGACCTTACAGCTATAGCTGTCCTATTTTTATCATCTTTTATCACTGTTTTTTGAGCAGTGAATGCATTTCAACATATTCACAGTATGATACTCCTTATCTGTAGATCTTTGGGGCTTGAGGGTTCTAAGAGTGTTCTACTATTTTGTAAAATAATACTGAACTAGGTAGTGATGTGAATAATGCATTTTATGCTGGAGACAAATTGTATGTCCTGGATCTTATGGGACCCATAGTGCTAATACTGATCCACTTGTAGAACAATAGGATCTACAAGAAAAATCCGAGTTTCTGTGCCATCAGTGCTAGGAAATACACTGGTAGGCTGTGCACAGGGAGAAAAATTGCACTGTTGTTGACTAGTCCTAGTGGTGTCTGAAGACTAAGGTTACCTGATTTCATCAGTATGCCTTGCAGTTTCTCATACCTGTTTGTCTTAGTCTCCCTAAACGGCAGAAGACAAAATCTCAGTCATTAAACTTTCATACTAGGAAGAATTCCAGAAAGAAGACGAAAAAAAGACTTACAGTTTATAAAAAGTCAAACGAAATAATGGAAAAAGATGTCATGAGAAAGATCTGTGAAGTACATTGAGTTTGTGATGTGAATTATTTATATAGACTGCAATACTTAGAGGACCAGTGTATTTTGTGCATTGTAGGTTAATTCAAGAAATGGAAGAAATGTTTACAATTAGTCCTAAGTCCAAGCTCTGAAGTATGAAGTAAATAAGTTTATTTCTCTTATTAATTCAGTATCCAAAATTGTAAAACATTCTTGGCAGAGAAATCAGCAGATAAACTATTTTCTTAAAGAGACCTTGAGTGAGAAAAATTCTTAAATATGTGGAATGGAGAAGACACAATTTAGTACTATGAATGAAAAATTTGCTGCTAGTCTTTTTATTTCATATACTCCTGTATCTTTGCAGGAAAGAGACAATCACTGGTAAACCATTGGTAGCCATTCCCTAGAGATTGCAAGGTGCATTTATTATGTTCTGAACAGTTGGGATTGGATGTCTAAGAAAAAAACAGAGAGAATACATTAGTATGATGGCTTTCAGGGACTTAAATTAAATGTGTTAGAGCATTTTAATATGTTTAGGCATCCTAAATTTTCATATAAGTAAACTTTTCTGTGCCAGTGCTACAATCTTTTGTGAGTAAGCAAAGGCTTCCTCATGGATCCTATGTACCTTTCAGATTTTAACAGCACCAAGCTATGTTTGTGGATCATGTGTTAGGAACACCTTTAACTGTCTAGCTGGGTATCTAGAAAAAAAAAAATTCTCATCTGGAGAGCTGAAAGTAAGAGGACTGAGGACAAAAGCTTAGCCAGGTGGGAGAAAGTACTGTGAAGCAACTGTGATGTTTTTGGAGAAATGATCCATGCACAAGGGAAGGTACAGAAGAAAGCAAGAAAATATGGGAAGGAAATATCATGAATGTAATAGAGAAACTGATAGAGAACACAGCAGTAATAAAAGATGAGTGTAACAAAGAGAGGCTGAGTTACACAAATGTGAAGTTTTGTTTCAGTTTGCTGGCCATTTGAGCTATCGTTAATTTTTCTTTTTCGTGCAGTTTGGTTCCCTTTGCTTTACTTTGGTGGTGGGGTTTTTTTGTTGTTGTTTGGGGTCTTTTTGGCTTTTTTGGGGCTTTTTCTGGTGGTGGTTTGTGGTTTCTTTTTGGTTGTTGTTTTGTTGGGTTTTTTGGTTGGCTGGGGACTTTTTGTTGATTTGGTTTTCTTCTGGTTTGGTTTTGGTTTTTTTCCTCAAGGCATAAAGGCTAGGGCACAGCTGAAGTGTCTCTGGAGATTCTTTGAGTTTTCATTTCAGAAAGCAGTAGTATAGTACATGGCTCTCCACTGCTCCAGAACGACTCCGTGCAATAATTCACTGTGCCTGGAAGAAATTATGACCAAATCTTGAGGTAGGACCAGAGTATATTTTTTTTTTTTTCCACACTCTCATTATTTGTCATTATGGAATATGCTTTTCTGCCTGCTGGACTGATATGTGTGTATCACATTTCCTTTCACACACTTGTGTGAAAATGTTCAAAGAGTCCCAGTTGTGCCTTAAGCGTGAATGCTCAGTGAGGCATGTATTGGTAGTGAAAGCTAAATATACTGGAACATAAGAGGGACTGAAACCCCAGCATGGTCTAGCAGGATGCCTGCGCAGCATTGGAAACTGAAAGCCTGACCCTGTGACAGTCTTTGGCATGGACTGCAGATTTAGGAATGCAGCTGCTGAGGAATTCAGTAAGCAAGTATGCTAAAAAAAGCAATGCAGGATTCTGTTGACTTTTTTTTCCTGAGGAACCTTACCAGAATCAAGCATTCTCCTTGAAATACTGACCTGGAAAACACCAGTAAGAACATATCTCCAAATTTTCCAACTTACTCTAAAATCCAAAATTATACTTCTATTGTGTTCTGTTACTTGAGTTCTTGTTACCAGAACAATTACGAATGAAGATTGATGACCAAAACTTTATACCAGGCTGATTTTCTGAACTCTCTGTAAAGGCTCATTTTAATTTTTTTTTAATGCATTATCAAGGATAAAACTGGAACATAGGAGGAAGTATGTTCTTTTTCCTCTAAACCCAGAACTGCATTTTTTTCATTTTCTTCAGGTGGTACCAGTTTGCTTGGGATAAGTTCATTCCATTGCCCTAGATAATGAGGATTAAGATATTTGAGTGAACGAACAATACCAATGATAGAGTTCATAGATGAAGGTTTATCTGTTTTTGCTATTATGTAAATACAGGATTTAAGTCTAGGTATCTGTTTAGATCTGTTAGATATAGTTAGAATACAGTTATATCTGTAGCATTGAGTGAACTTCCTTGATATAAGTGAGAATATTAAAAACAATATATTAAAATCTTTTCATTTTGCCTACCTATTCTTTCAATTTTGTAAGGATACCATTAGATTTCAACATGGAAAAGGCAAGAAGGACAAACCTTTTGAACATAATTTTGATACAGAATTTGGGACATTAAGATTAAACTAAGTAATTTTAAGGCACATAATTCTTCAGGCTTGCCTTCATTCCAGTAGATTTTACTAATTTTAATGATGCAAGTGTCAAACAGTCTTCCCAGGTACTATGCACATAAAATCCAATTGTGAACACTTATCCCAAAACACATGATTCATGAGTGCCACAGGGAGCACCAATTAGGCAAACTGCATTCCAGATGGTGCATCCTCTGACTTTGGATATTTGCTTGAAATTATACAGTGTAAAAAAAAAAATAAAGTGGAAATCTTGCTGCTGTCTAAATATAGTATCTAATAAGCAAAGAACCTTAACAATTTGCCTGGGCTTTGGTTTTAGCCTAGGCAGTGAGTTGAGTGAATTCCTGATCCTGAAGCACTCATGGCAAATGCACAGTAGAAACAAGTTGTTCCACAACTCTAAGGATCAACTCAGCAACACTTACACAGAACGTTCAGATTGCCTGAGTGTGGTAACAGCATTATATACCTCTGGTGTGCTTCATCATCATAACATGATTATAAGACTATAAAGATGTGCATCTCTGTTTTAGTCCTCTGAGAGAGGCTCTTCCTCTTTCCACACTTTGACCAGAGTTGGGTAGTAATACCATCTCCAGGTGCGGATTTGAAATGTCCTCTGCTAGAATAAGCACAGTGCAAAGATCAAACAGCACAGTGTAATTTTTTCCGCTTGTTTCTTAGTTTATTGGCTCTCAGAGCGATGCACATCAAGTGTGAATGTGCATTGTGGAATTTGTGGTTTGTTGCATGAAAATTCTTACAGTCCTGGGTTACTTAATGTAAAACCACAAAAATGTTTAGAACCTGTTACAGAAGCAAACAAAGGGAAGAAATACACAGGTTAAGAAACAATCTTCTTATGTTGATGCTATGCTTTGCTGGTTAGAGGGAGAAACAAAATTTTTTTTCCTCCTTAGGTTCTGTATGTAGAAATGGCATTTGTAGAAGCTTTTCAGTGCTGTGAACCATCACTGAATGTCCGCTGGCTCTTGTGTTCATTCTGCTTGAAATGTGCTGAACTTTGGTGAGGGAGACGTTCAAGGGCAGCCTAAATTTCTGCTTCTGCAAGGATATCATGATGTCTTTACATTTTATGGAAGTTCTCTCCATTAGAGAAAGGAACTGATTTTTGTCTCTACAAACTTCTACAATGCTCAGTTCTTTGGGCTGATGTGAGGAAATATATTTTCTTCCCATCTTCCTAAGCATCTTCCTTGTTTTCCTTGTCTTACAACTTTGAAGTAAAACTGTAAAAACAGAGTTGCAAAATATAGTACAAATTTACTAATGCTCTATTTTTTCTATGAAAACCTTTTTCACAGTAAACCTGTCTTCCAATAAGATACATCAATTAGTATATCTCTCACTCTACAGAGTTGAGAGAGATTTTTTATTTTCAGAGTACTTTTTAGAAATACATTGTAGTTCACTTTGGTGTGGTTTTGGGTTGGTATTATTGACAGGTCTGTTCTGAATGTTACTTTTCATGTGTTTAGTAGTTTAATTTATCCCAGTGTTTTTCTGACTATTGAACTAAAGCCATTCGATTTATATTTCTATGTCTTTTCTAATTTTTAAAAAGTACCTTTCCTGTTTCCCATGGCTTTTTAAAGGGAACTACTTATGGCTTTGAGTTTCCTTTGGCAGTTTGATATAGTATCCTAAAATGCAGCCTATCATGTCCAGTCCCTCTAGAAACATCTAATTTATCTATATTTGCTTCAACCTGTCCTCTCCTTATCCAGTACTTACCCCTTAAATACAGGTGTGAAAAGCAATAGAAAGCAGATAATAGTTGAATTCTTAATGTGTATTGATGAACATGAGACAGTAAATACTTTTAAAGTGGGTTAGGAGTTCGGTTTTAAGGTGGATGAACAGCCTGAATTTAACCTCAGTTAATCCAAGAGCTAAAAACTGAAGTTAGTATTTAACCTAAATCATATAATTTCTGTCCCTTTTATACCACAATTCTCTAGACACAGAAGCTATGTACCACTCTCTAGCACATATTCAGATTTCACATGTAAACTCACTCTGAGAGCTATTGTTTTTCTGCAGTCTCAGTACTAATGCTGTTTTGAATTGATTTTTTTAATCTATTGGATCAAATAAGTCACATTTTTAATTTTGTAAACTGGTATTCCTCTACTGTATTCATGAATACTTCATTGCAGTGTACCAGGATTTGAAAGATACGACATTGTCAGCATGAAACTGAGTTTTTTCCTAGACTGAATCTTCCAGTACTGTTCTTTGCAGGTAAAATCATAAAACAAAAAAGGTGCTACCCTTTTGATTCATTACATTTGGGCTGCCATTTTACGATCTTTCCTTAGGAGGTATAAGTGTCTGCATAAGGTTCTAAGAAATAGTTAAAGTATGTAATATCCTCTACATCATATTCTGTTCTTCCTGTTCCCTTGTATTCATGTCTTGTCTGGAAGAAGAAGGTACATTAACTTTGCTAACTTAGAAACTTTTGTCATGATCAGGGGCAGATGTGTTGAATGTGGGTGTGTTAACAAATATTCTCAATTGCATGTAAAATATAGTTATATAATTCAGCTTAATCTCTTTTCCAAACAATTTAAGAAAAGTCTGTGGAAGTTACACTGTAGCTTGAGTAGTATTATCCACCAGATGTACTTAGACCAGTTTCAACTCAACTGTGTCAGAGCTTAATGAACACAGGTTTTTCAAAGACCATGAGACTTCTGAACTCTCTCCTTGACATTTGATCAGTGTTGGATGATCTGAAAAAGAGGTTCCATTTCTAGCTGCGCAAAACATATTTGGTTTATAAATTTTTAAAAAAGACTTTAATCTACTTGCCTTTATGTTCATTGAATTTTGGTTTGTGTTTGGATTCAGCTGCATCCCAGAACTCCAAGTAAAATACTGGTTTCACTCAATTTCACACTGCAACCATGCAAAACCCACAGCTTTCTGACAGGTTTTGATGTGAAACCGTAACATATCTTGGCCCAAGTTCATACAAAAACTATGTGAACCTTTCAGTTAATGTGGGCTGTGTTCCCAGTTTGTAATGAAACATTAAACCAAGCAGGTTTTTTGCATGGCTTTGTATGTGTTGTACATGTTTTGTTTAGGACCCATGTCAAAACATTTCCAATACCTTAAAAGCAAGTCTGTGCTTCTATAGCCTTTGGTGTATAATTGCTTTTTCAGCTGAAACTGGAGGAAGATGTTGAGCTGAAGCCCTTTGAAAGGAAACTGCTGCCAGAACATCTCCTATTCAGTTACTGTGGATCAGAGTCTCGTTCTCTCTTTCCTCATTAGTCCCTTTGTTTCAGCATTAGTCTTTGTTCATTATTTCATAGGAAAGAGAAATAGAGCCCTGGATACTCTCCTGTAGTTTTGGTTCAGCTGTTGGCTGGGTCATGTCCCACTCACTGTTGGTTCAAGATTTTAGTGGGACAGTTTTAAATTCCTACTTATTTTGGGTCCAGTGTATTAGTAACTAAAATCTTCTTTTTGTTATTACAAATATTATGATTATGAAACATGGACAGAGAAGGATTCTTATGGAGAGTGGGAATGTTTCCTTTTGTGGAGAAGGTAGTCAAACAAAAGGCTTTGCTTTAATCATTGTTTTGTGATCCAAACAGTGTGAGATCTTGCGTATAATATCAAGGTAAGGCAATAGGTACAGGTACTTTCATCAGTGAAAAAATATGATCCCCTTCTATGTAAAAGCAAGTATTTTAAGAAGATATTCAGTTATGGAATTATTATCTATATGACCCTTTTATTTTTTCTTGTGCTGACATCTACAAAGATTTCTTTGATTGTGAAATATATTGTCTTTGTTATTTGCTTTTAAATCAATGACAGTATTACATTTCAAACAAATTAATTAAGCTACAAGTTCTGTAGAAAACTTGGCCAGTCTCTACAAATCTTGTCCTTAAATTCGACTGAGTTAGGCTTTCAAAATTTACAATTTTATTCCATTTATAATGGCAGGTATTTGTTTTACCTTATAATATCTCTTAGAAGAAGTTTCTTTTTTTAAATTGATAGGGATTTTTTGCAATTTCCTATTGGACTGAAAATAAGTAAAAATTACATGCGTTTGTTACAAAAAAAATCTGTTATTTTTATTGAGGAAAACCTCTTCTCAAAGCTGTCACTAATGGCAGTTGTGACTGAGTGAGAACTATAAGATGTGACACTTTTAGTGCTTTTCAGCTCCAGAAATCCCCAAATACTTGAGAAGTTTAATTGTCCATGTGTGGGACAAACAGAAGTCATAGCTCAAAGAGAAGTTTCTCAGTGGTTATTATCCACCTTAACCAGACCCTTCACTTGGAGAAGCATAGCAAGGAGTGGCACTTTGCATTTTCTATGCTTGTTAGCAGAATACTTGTACCTAACCCGGCCCATATCCCAAAAGCAGTGAAAAAGTGGGGAATGGGTTACATTCAACTCAGCACAGGTACCCATGGAAGCCAGTGCTATAAGGAGCAGTGAGAAATGTCTTAAATGAACTTACAGGGGACATATAATTGGAGGACTTTTCTTTTTTTTTTCCAGTTGGCACTGCTGGAAACTGTTTTCATAGTTTCTAGTCTCTCTTTAGTCTCATCTTAGGCTTAGATTGTGCACTGCTTGGGAAGGAGGCAACCTTGTTTTCTTGTTTCTGCTTTTTCAAGTACGAAGGATCTGTTACCTGTTCATACATCCATTTGTAATCATGTAGTAACACTTGCTAAATTCAGCAAAACAAGATGTGAGCTTAAAAGCACATAATTGGGGTTTCTGATGGTTTGAAACAAGCAGTGGTGAAACCTGCTTATCTTTTAGGTCTCTTAGCTAAAATAAAGTCAGCATTGTTTATAAGAAGAGAATCATGTTACTCAGAAGTCTCTATAAATGTTTCTTATGAAAAGCTCACAGAGGTAAATTGCTGTTACTGGTTGTAAGAGGTGAGGGTTTCAATTGTGGGGTCTATTTATTGCATAGCAAAGGAGTTTGAGTATCATGTAATTATGAACCATAGAAAACATCTAGCAGATATTTTTCTTTCTCTCTACCAGCAGATGAGATTTCATATACTTTCCTTTTATTGATGAATGCCAAGATTACTCTTCAGAGCCGTTCATGAAAATAATTTACACAGGTTTTGATTGCTCACAGAAATTCTTGGGGTAATACTGAAGTTTTTTGCTTCTATTTTACTAAACATCCCAGTGTTACCAGTAAGTCTCTTTATAAGAACATTTTGTTCTAATTGATCTCTCATTCCTATATATCCCATCTCTATGTATATTTAGGTCATCATTTGAGTAGATAAGGTTGCTTTTCTTCCTATGCATCGTAATGCTTACCATGCTCCAGGTTCAGTGTAAAGAGTTTTAATGCTGTTTTTAGTAAGTGAGATCTAATATCTGATCTTGTAATATTGTTTATAATGGGCTAAGTCCCACCTAACTAGTGGCCTATGGTAAACAGTTGCCACAGAAATCAAGGGTGTTCTCCTTTGTGACATTGTTTTACTCCTGCAGAGAGAAAGAATGTAAAGGAAAGTAAGCATTACGTTCTTCATTTGCTCAGGTTAGATAATCAATATACTGCTCCAAAAATGTATTGTTTTGTTTTGGTGGCAGTTAGATTGAATTTCAGGAATTTTCTTTTCTTTCTTTGACCCAGGTCTTAGAAGGAACACAAAGGAGGATGGAAATAACAAAGTACTTAGCTATGCCAGCATCACAAAAATACAGATTTGCTTCTGCTAACTTCAGTAGCTCCTTCTCAGGCCTGTGGGAATGATAGTTCCTTACATTTCCCTTGTGACTGCATCTTTCAGCACCCTCCCTGTAGCATTTGTTGCACAGGAAAGCCCCATAGCCTGTTACCAACTGAATTATCTTTTGCTGCTCAGATGATATTGTCAAGGAGAGACCCAAAGTAGTCAAACAGGTTCCTCTACTCAAGTCACCTTCTTTTCATACAACCCCTCAGCATTTATGTGAGTGCTCTAGTGAATGATAGCATGCATGCACAAGCATCTGACCTTCTGAGGCTGTACAGAATTATTGTGCCTGCTCTATACTATATACTATAGATCATATCCCAAACATCCCTTTCTGTTGTACTTCTGCTTGCTGGATGACTATTTGCAGTTTGAGAGCAGATTTGGGTTGTTTTGGGGTTTTTTATTGTTATTATTATTTTTAACTACTTTATATAGCTCCTATAGCTACAGTTTTTTTTGACAGCCCCACCATTCTACTGTATGTAGCATGTGAACAAACCATAAACAAGTAGATGTTTAATGATAATTATTTCATTCCTCTTTAGTAGAACTTAGTAATTATTTTGATTATGTTATTAAATGGAACTCTTCAGTTAGCTCATAATATGCAATATGATTTAGATATTCAGCAAAGTATCAGACAAAATCACAGCATACCTTCAATGTGTACACAACTCTAGTTTGATGATTAGTTCTCTTGGGATTGCTACTGGCTAGAGCAATGTACTGTAATTAAATATCTGAATTATAACCAATCTGAAAAATGTAATACTGAATTATCTTAAAATAGTATAAACCAAAACCAATCATGCTGAGAAACTAATAGGCCAAACCAAAAATGATAATCTGCTACTAATTAAGATGACATGGAGACATGCAATTAAAAACTAATTGCTAGCTGACTTTTTCTTTTTTAAAAAAAGTCTTGATGCAGTTCATTAAAACTGATTTTGTTTTTGAATGTTAACTGGCATTTTGTTAAAATCTAGTGTTAAGGGAATTTAAAGGTTTAAATCTAGTACATCATTATAATTTGTTTATTTCACGCTAAATTTAATTGCACATGCAGTATATGACAGTTATGGGATGGAAGCTTTGCTGGTGAGTTGGCCCACATGTTGGGTTTACTCACTCATTTAAAGTGATAGATAAAGTTTGGAATTATTTTTGCCAGCTTTGCTCAGAACAGTAGATAATTGAAACTTGGCAGTAGAACCATGGGTGAAACATTGGCCTGACATTCTTCAAAAAACAATATAGGAGTATAATAAAAGGTGGTGTTGCTTGCTTTAGGAATTAAGTCTTAATTCTCTGCTAGTTTTTAATGTTTCATTCAACTTCTTACTCTTAGTGACATTAGTTATAATTTCCTATAAAATAAAGACTTTCTTACTTACCCTCTCTTATTTTAAAATATTTTAAGGCATTTATTGTCACAGATGATCAGACTTCTTGTCCAATAGATGTTTCTCCATTAAGATTAAATATCTCTGACATGATGAGTGGCATTTCATAGCTTTTGTCTTTTAAGGGGCTATGGAGATTTTTATTCTATCAGCTTCATGTGAATAATTAAAAAAAAAAAAAGGGAACTTACTTCTTCAGGTACTTGGGCCATTTTGATTGCCATACACCTAAAATTTTCAGGGCTATCCTCAAATATTGGTACAGACACACGTTGTTACCTCCCATTGACTGAGATTACTGTAAGCCAGTTATTTTCTGGCCTGCACATACAAAGAACTCAAATTCAACCCAGAAATGATAGAAGCCTTATCTTTTGCGGTGCACAGATTCCAAGAGAACTGTATTTACAGAGACTGAACATATTCTTGGCATTTTTGAAAATCCATGAGCATTTCTATTTCATAGTCATAAAAAGACAGCCAAAGTAACATGTGTTGACTGCAGCTCAAAAATCACAAAACTATCAGTCAGAAAAGTGGTTGTCTTTCGATTTTATTAAAAAAAAATAAGAAATCAGAGATTAAGAACTAAAAAAAATTAGTTTTCCTTTACTCTTTTAAAATAGAGAATTGAAATATTTTTTGTCAATTTCTGTTTATGCGGGAGACATGGTATGTGTAAATATGTGTGTGTGTATGTGTATATATATATATGTATATATTTGGTCAAACATATGCAGAATGCATTCTTAAATTTAAAAAGCTTCCTTTTTATGCTGGAATTTTCGTTCCATAAGGCCAAACATTCCAGTTCTCTGTGGTAAGATAGTACAATCTTGTGAAGAGAAACATATTAAACCACTACAGCATATAAAATTCATTTACTGTAAGCATGATTTTAAAGCATTTGTTTTGAAATCCATATATCCTGCCAATGCCAGTTAAAGCAGTGAACTCTGCCCTTCGACTTCAAGTAAATAACAGTAATGATAATGATAATGGTGTTTTAGCATCTGTTCTTAGGCACTGCATCAAAGAATAATAGAATCATTTGGATTGGAAAAGACCTCTTAAGATCATTGAGTCCAAACACTAAGCCAGCACTGCCAAGTCCATCACCAAACTGTGTCCCAAAGTGCCACATCCACACATCTTTTAAATACCTCCAGAGATGCTGGCTCAGTCTCTACCCTGGCATTCTGTTCAACTATTTAAACACCCTTTCAGAGAAGGAAAAACGTTTCTGTTGTTCTGCAGTAAATACCATATCTGCACAGTTGTGAGGCTGTCTGTTGGAGAAAAATAATTTGGAGAAGAAAGATTATGCAATCATACAGTCATTGAGATTGAATGGGACCACTGAAGATAATCTAGGTGCACTTTTTTGTATTAATTTGACTTTGAGAAGTAATGGTTTTCCTTTACATTAAATCAGTCTCAAAGAGTAGCTATTTTACATATAGCTGTTGTATGTTTATAGTGAGGCAATAGTAGAGAGATAATATTGAAATATGCACTAAAGCAGTTGGATTGTTACGAATTCAGCATCAGTCAGTGAGAGGAAATCAGGCTTACTGTAGATATTTTACCTTTAGGTGCACTACAGGAAAAAATAGATGAAAATAGTCTTGACTGAAAGACTGGAAGAAGTGATGGCTATCAGAAAATAGATTATTAACATATTTGCTACCTTTATGAAGAAGAAGAAAATTAGGTTTTTAATATTTGAGATATATCTATCAGAGCCTCATATACATGTTTTCAGGTAAATGCAGCTTTGCTAGAATGCATTGTTTTATTAAAATATACTATCTAGATGTACTTTTCTATTTTGAAAGGGGGAAGGTAGGTAATGGTCTGCTTTCTGGTCAAACATTTGCTTTTTCAAGTCCTTACTGTGTTTGATCCACAATATAAATCATGAAAAATTCTTGCTAAGGACTTAATCCTTGTGCATTCATTTTGCCTTAATCACACATGTAGTCTGACTGGGGAGAGAGGAAAAAAAAGGTGGAAGTTTAATTACTTCTTTCTTAGGTAAAAATGCACAGATATATGGTCTAATCAAAGCCAGTTAATGTTGCTGTCACTAGATTCCATTGTGGTGAGATGCTAAGGAAGTTGTGTTGAGGAGTCCCTGTAGTGCAGGTAGCTCGGGGTGCAGCTGCAGTACCAGCTGCACATTGAGCTTGGGTGAGGAGAGCCCGAGGCAGGAGGCTGTGACCTGGCACTGACTCCTTGAACAAAGGGCACAGGGACCTGTGGCCCAGCTGGGTGACCAGACACTCAGGGACACAGCAAGAGCCAGGGACCCCCAGAATTTGGCACACTCAGACTGTGAGGGTATAAAAGCCCAGAATTTCTTAGTTCAGGGTCCCTCCTCTGAGGCACCAGCTTGAGCTGTTGTCATTTAGTCACTGAACCAAGATTAAATTATTTTAGGAATTAGAACATCTGGGACTCTACTGTGGGATATCTGGGCTGAGGCTGTAAGGAAACGTGGTCTGACTGAGAATGCAGAGGGTGTAGCAGTGTAGGGACATCAGTGCCAGCCCAGGTGGGTGCAAGAGTGACTGCCAGAGTGAATCTTGAGTGGTTGGACAGGAAAGTGTCCTTAATAATTAGGAATTTACATAAATACTTCTCCTTTCATTAAAAAAAAAAAAAAAAAAAAAGAGTTACATGCTAGATTAGAGTCATGCTCTTTATTTTGGGGTTTGGAAAAGATGGGACAGTTTATAGGTTTCAGTGGAAAACAGTGACAGTATTGCCACGCTACCATGGCCTCGTAAGAAAGATGCTTGGAAACAGTGGGGTTTGAGTTTTTCCCGGTTTTATTTTGGTTTCTGAAACCATCTGAAGGAAGTTTTGTGCTTCATACAATGACTGTAGCTGCCTCCTTGCCCAGCATTCAAATATTACTATAGGCTGTACAAAACAACTTATTAGCTAATATAGAACTTTGGATTCTGTTGCAGTGCCTGTGAGACTTTTTGATTTTTTTTTTCCCTCATAAATACCAAGTATTGGTGTAATTATGCCCCTGCTGAAATTAGCTGTGCCATCAACTTTGGGAAATTTGACATCTCTGAAAATTCCTTTCCTATGATATTGTTGATGTTGTATTGAGTAGCATTTGAAGGTAAATATATTCATCTAAACATGCCATCAATTTTCTGTTTTCAAAGTATGTGAAAATATATGAAGAGAAAGAGTGAATTTGTCATTGTATGTTAACTTATTTGTACATATATAAGTCAAAACATTTTACCTTCTCTGTCTGTTTTGAGGAATTCATTAGTGCTACCACCTATTTCACTGCAGAAGTAACCAAAGTCAATGTTCTTTGCTTCTTATTTTTTGCTTCCTACACCATTTATGTTTCTGCTTGATGGTTTTACCCTAAGAAATAATTTTGACCATTTTCTGAAATGTCCAATATTTCAAAGACTGTTTGAGGAAAGAAATGCATTTTTGCCAAACATAAATTATTGAAATTTACAGCTTGATTAGGTGCCAGAGTTGGGGCATGGAATATTAAACTCTACAGTTTACTTCTTGCCAGTTGCTTAATGGATCCACACCAGTCTGCTCCACAGGAGTAGATTAGTTATTGTAGTAAATGCAATTCTTCCAAGCTTTTCAGTGATTATAGAGCCAGTGTAAGCCTATTCTCTATACTTAAATTTTACTTCTCACAGTCATAAATTTGGTTTATTAGTGAACCAACAAAAAATAACATGTACCCTAGCTCTTGTGAAAACACCCCAACCAACCAACCAACCGCAGATCATTGTATGTAGCATAATTAGTATATGCATCTATAGTGACAATCATTCAGCTTGATCAAACATGATAATGCACTGTTGTAGCACTGAGAAGTTAAGATCAGTAGTTAAAGCCTTGGTGTCCTTTATGGATGTTATGAATTCTGTGTGAAATGAAGGTTCCTGTGGGGGCTATGAAAGATTGAGTGAAATCTTGTGGTATTCAAAGCAACCAAAGCACAAAGCTATTGAAAGTTTTCTTTCTCACTTTTAGAGCTAACCAAAAGGAGACACAAAGAAAAAAATCAATGTTAAATCCTTATTCAGAGGTGTAAAAGAACTTCTCCCTGTAGTTAAGGAAGCTACCACAAAATTTTTTTCAGAAAATTAAACACAATTTTTTACTTATTTTGGAAAAAAAGGAATGTGCTAATTCTGCAGGTGTTCTGATTGAAAACAACCCTAAACTGCCATTTTCTGTCTTACATACTTTACAGAAATGAACCAATCCCACTACCAAATGGGGAACTGAACCTTTAGAGTGAGGTGCTGCACAGAAATATGCAGAATCTGTTTTGAAAGAGAATCTTTCTTGACAGGTTCAGCCTGATAAGTGAGTAATGATGTTTTGATTAAAATAAATACAAATTGATTGGATTTGTACAGAAGGTAGTCTATTCCTCCCAACCAAGGTTGTGTCATCTTGGGATGCTCTTAGAAGCATAATAGTAGGCTTTAGGAAGCTTTGAAGTGAAAAACAAGATGTTCTGAAAAGTTCAGACACTTTTATGGCTAAGCAGCCACTGGTGGGGAGTTTACAGAATCACAGGGAGTTTTTTTGGGAAGAGTTATCTGCCCAAGGTCAAATTAAGTATGTGCCTTTTTAAACTTATTTACTTGCCATCACATAATTTGCTCAGTTTAAGAAGAAAAATAATTAAGAGAAACTAACAAGCAGAGAGGTAGGAAACCAAAGGTCGCAAGAGGTGATGGTTTTTATAATTTCTAAAGTTTGAGGAGGTTGAATAAAGAATCAGTAATAGGGGTACAGTTATGGTCATTGACTAGGAAAAACTGCTAGTATTTTCTTATTCTGTGACTATCTAATCTCATGATTTATCTTTGTATCTTCCTGTGTGTGACATCAACCCATTTGTCATTGCTACTTTTACTGCTTTTTGTTGTCTTTTGTTTATCTTCTTTCAGAAACAGTCTTGAGTTTTGCATTGGTTTTAATCCTTTCCTTTCTTTCTCTTCTCACATCATTCTGTTCTTCAGATGGTGGGCAATTAGCTTTGATACATGCCTATATTTGCTTATATTGATTTTATTATTTTAATATTAAGGGAGATGTGGCAAAAGTTTTCAGAGTAGCAATCTAATGGTGACATGGTTACATTTAAGGAGCTTGATACGCTTTGCAGAAACTCGTAATGTTTTGAAAATACCCCAAAAAACTTTGAACCATTGGAACCAAATATTTCCCAATATGTTATTGCATGTTGAAATACAAGGTTAGTGACTCCCAACTTCTCAAATGTGTAACTCTGTGTGTATGCTTTTGTATGTACTTTACAATTGTTCTGTTCACTTTTCAGGAATCTCTGTAAGTTTTGAACAGTAGCATTGAATATTGTGCTGGCAACTCTCCAGATGCCCGAGGGTAGCAAAAATTAGCATGTTTATTTGAATTATTTTACATTTCTAACACATCTATTTGAATTCTCCATTAGATACAAATGAGACTTTATCATTAATGCATTAAGAGCTTTCACTATGTAGTAGTGGATGGAAAAAAAGGGAAGAAAAGAGAGAGAGTATGGTTATTGTCTTTGAAAGCTTTGCTGTGTATTTTTTGTCTCTCTGGTGGTTTTGTAGCAGCTAAAAACAAACAAACAAGCCAACCAAAAAATATAGAAGTGTATCTTTGAAAAAATGCTATAGGTGGTATTGATGATGATTTATCTTCCATTTTTTTCCTCGTTTAATTTTTTTCTTTCATCTACAGTATCTCATTTTGCCTCTGTTGAACAGTTTGTCTTCCTCACCTCTCCTAATGACTTTCTTACTCCTTGGGTTTTCTTTTGTTTTTCTTAATATGTTTCTCTATGACTGTTGCAGAAATGTTTATATAAAGGTATGTTAGGTCAGTTGGAGAGCTCCTCCCAAACTAGGGCTGCAGGTCATATAAGCAAAGGACCCTAAACTATCTATGACTTTGCATGAGATCTGAAGGCCCCAAGCTCTTTCTCACAACCTTTATTACAAATGCTACTTAACAGAAAAAAATAACCAATTGATTTTTGTCTGTAAATCCATATTTTATAAAAGTTTGGTGGTGCGTATAATGTGTATCATAGAAGCTTTATGTATACAGAGAGAAACCATTAACTTTGTAATATCTATGTTAGCAATGTAAAATTCTTTATGAAAACTTTGCTTTTTACTAAACTATTTTTAAGCCAAACAGTGTGGCCACAAGTGATAACAGATATTGCTGATTTGAGGTAAAATATCAAACATTGCTGCAAAGAAAGTGCAAATAATATTTTGCTAATGTCAATTTTCTTTATCTCACCTCGTATATCTAATTATGGGTGAAAGAGAAGTAAGTCCACTTTTCATGTAAGGTTATTAACTTGACAGTGTCCCTTTAAGTTGTGAGGATGTGCAGAGTAGCTAGGAATGTGAGATACTGTAGGGTACCAAATGTGTGATGTGATGTTGCTAGGCAACTCTCTTATTGTTTTAAACAAACCACATAGAGCTGGCAACAGCTGTCAAAGCTCTTGGCTCTTGACAGTAACACAGACCTCAAAAGAACTTAGAACAAAGACCTTCCAAAATAAGCTCTAATATATAATGCAATCCCATAGTGCTAGCAAATATGTGAACCTATTTGTTAAGTTAGCAGATACAGTTATCTTTTACAGTTCTATTTTACAGCCAAATATTTCATGACAACTATGTAATTTGTTTAAATGTATTAAAAAGAAACCCCTGTTAGTACATCAATTTGCCTTTTTAAAAGTATGCCTTTCACAGCTGCCAATAGTAGCAGATCTGTTTGCATGTGTTCAGTGAGCATCATATGTGTGCAGTCAAGAAAAGCAAAATGTTACATAGAGAATAACCAGGTGTATATGTTTGTGGATTTTTTTCCTTTTCTCTGCTGTTGAATTGTGTATATTTTGACATGTCAGAAACAGAGGTGAGATAATTCTTTTTATTATTACAGTCCATAAATATAGATTGAGGTGTAGCATGCTAACACCTATTAATATGGCAAAGCTTTTAAAACACCAACCCCCAAGATTTCAAAAGAGAGCCCAGATCTGTACTGAAATAACCCAAGACCTGTCAAATTTTTCACACTAGGAGATAAGTAGGTTTATAAACAGCCTCTTATCTGGAAATACATCTGGAGCGTGAAAAATAGAGAGTAGCTCCTTACAGGTTTTCCACTTCCTCCTGGCTGCTCGAAAACAAACCAGCTTAAATCCAGCAGCGGGGCAGTGCTGAGCTTCTGCTAATATTCCTGTCGTAGTGCAGCATCACAGTTCACATGCAGCATCCCATGAGCTTGTCTGGCTGGCTGTTGCATTATTCACACCCCAGCAGAGTGCAGGTGAAGTCAGCGTCTGAGTGTCCGGGTGTTCTCCTCATTGCTGTGTGAATGATCTCACCACCACACTGCTGGCAGGAGCCTTGCTTTAGCTCTGCCTGTAATTGTTCAGTTTTCTCTGTTCTGGTCAACAAAATGCAGACTTGAATGTCTAGCTAGTTAAAGCTGTCACAGGAATCTTCTGAGCTCTAGAGACTCTGTGGCAAAATGAATGTTTAAATATAGAGAACAACTGTTTTTCAAGTTGCTGCTCACCCTACAAATGACAGAGCAGCAGAGATTAGGCTTGACTGCTCTAGACCCTAGAATGTATGCTTTTCTATTTTGTTTGATGTTTTTCTCTCTATCTATGCAGTTAAGATTTTAATTCCACCCTGAAGGGAGAAATTTTTCCAATATAAATTTTGTCAAACGTCAGCCTTGTCTTTTGGAAAATTTCGGAGCATAAAAATAGCTCAGTGGTTCAGACTATGAATCTGTGTAGCATGATATACTGACTCTAAGGCGTGCATATACTGATGCCTGAAGAATAAAAAACAGTGTAAGGAGATATAAAACTGCCTCAAGGTATTCTCTTGTTCTCTGACTGTGTCTTAGCTAACAGGATTTATCATTTAGATATTTAGGCATTTAGTGTTGATATGGTTCCTGTTGAGTAACATTTAATAATTCATCTTGCACACACTTCCTCTGAATCCACAAAACTCTCTTCATCCACAATATCTTCTGGCTAGGAGTTACACAGTTCAGTGTAGCACTGTGCAATGAATCACAGCCTTTTGTTTGTTCCAAGCCTGCATCTCTTAGTTTCACTTGATCATGCCCAGTGCTCATGGAGACAGAGGCAGTGAATAATCTAGTCAGCTCTCTACCATGTCTATGCAATTTATGTTTTTGTAGGCTTCTAAGTCCTCTTTACTCAAATTGAACAATCCTGGGCTAATTAGTTGTTCATATGGAAAGTGTTACTTACCTTTGCTTGGATTTTGCAGTTCTCTTCTGTTCTTTTTGGGAATGAGAGGGAAGGATATTCACTGGGTACAAGAAGGATATTTTTTACTGTAATGTAATTTTTTCCCCATTTTTCTTTCATAGTAATTCCTGGAATTTATGTTGCTTTTTTTGACTGCTGCCTAGTACTAGTCCACTGTTGATCATGACAAATTGCTGTTTTCCCACCCCAAGCAATTTCATTAGAAAAATAATGTTCAATTCTTCCCCCCAGTACAGATTTATCACTTTTCCAGACACTTTCTCTGACAACAGCCAATCTTAACTGTTCATTTGTTGTTTTCTCCAGTTTCAAAAACAGTGAAACATTTTTTTAAAAAATTAGGTATTGATTGAGGGAAGAAGAGGTCATCCAAATGTCTTTATCTGTCTACTGCTATCTGTGAAGCAGGGTTTTCCCTTAGTGGGATCAAATGGAGGGCAACAATTCAACCTGAAGTCTCTGTGGGAAAGTTACAGAATATTTGAACATCTGCTTTGAGAACCTTCTTGAAAAATAACCAGGCACAATAGAAGAGGAACATGTGTGCTGCACACTGAAGACCACTGGTAATACTACTGGCACAACCAAAAGAGTAAAATACTCAAATAAGTTATATGGACATTCTCTATTTAATAATATATGTCATTTTACATTTTAAAAATAATAATATAGTAGTTATGAAACTATAGATAGGCAAATGATCACTATGATGTTAAAGCTCATGGAAATTTAAGTGCCCTGAAAATTAAGCAGAAAATATCAATATATAATAATGTTTTCTCTGTTGTTTATTTGGAACTAATACTTTGGTATTCGCATTGTGTTTCTGCAGGGAGATAATTAAGCAAACAGAAAAAAAAAATGGAAAAAATTACCACAATTCTTATGTAATGAAAGGATGGCTATCACCAGATGCTCTCCCAATATTAATCAGAACCTATTTTTCAGGCCTGCTGAAAAACAGAGTTCTGCTTCATCCCTTGGTTTTGGGTCACCAGCATGGACAGTTGTGTTGCAAATTCTGGTGTATTACTGGGGTCTGTCTGCATTGCTGTTGCATGAGTTGGCAGGCTGATAGACAAGAAAATGTATTTATGGTTTTAATCCTCTACTATTAGTGTTATGCCTATAGATGTGTCAAGTCAGCGAATGTTGATTTTATGGCCTGTGTCATGTGAGGGCCCTGTTTTCCCTATGCTAGGTGAGACCATTTCCAAATGTATTTCAGTTTAGTCCTTTTATAGAAGTTGAAAAAGATTTTTCTATCACTTTTGCTTCTGTGATGCAAAGATACCTTATATGGGGCTTAAGGTCTAGGCTTCTGACTTTGAAGGACTGGTTACATAAACGAAAGATTGAAAAGGATCACAGGCTAATCTCTCTGAGAAATTTCTCCAGTTTTAAGACCCTGAGCTTATGGTCAATAAGGGGAAAAAATTAATCTAAAAACATCAAGTTACATTTATGTCTGCAGTCCTTTTACTGATCCAGTTTTCTATTTCCCAGCATGAGTTAGCATCAACATTAATACATCCATCTCAGGAAAAGATGTACAAGGTGACACTTTAGCCATTATACTACTAGCAAGATTTGTTGTTTTAATACCTTTTATTCATTTCTGTCATGGTTATAAAAAATGAAGACTGGTAGTATTAAGCTGTGAAATACATTTTTTTTTGCCCAGAGCACATACAACATTACACATTGTCAAACTAAAGCTTGATAAGTAGTTGTAAATTTCATGACATGGAAAAATTGCATGAGCTCAAGTATCTTTTTCACAGGTTGAATTATCAACTAATGATCATCTGCCAAATTCTATTTGAAAATATTTACATTTCCTTATACAGAGTTTTCAACAACTGCATCTTTTCCATTGGGTTAAGTAACACTTCCCTGTGCATGCAAATCCTGCTTAATGTAAGAGAAATTGTGTGAATAAACTATCCTGCTTTCTCAAGTCGTGTGAGCTATTAGTATAAATATCTAAACTCTTAAGATTTAACTAAAAAAATCAAAAGGACATCTATGGCTCATACAGGATATTGTGCATTGTAAACTTGTAAAATTAGAAAAATTCTGAGTAACATATAATTAACTTTGGGTGAAGGGTAACTCAGTACACTCAGAAACTTACTGCTTCTATTATAATAATGGAAAGAAACTTCAGCTATTTACCCTTATGTACTTTGTAGATATCAATAAAAACTTTAAAATGTTAATTGTGTTGGTAGTCTATTGGTAGGAAATAAGGAACAAACCAGAACATACTTGTGTCTCCACAGCATTTTTATAGTTAGATGGTTACAACAGCTCAAGACAGTTTCCCCATAAACATTACTAATACCCAGAGACAGAAGGGTACCATTTAATGTGATGCAGGGCTATATTTGGCTTAGTTATGTTCCATTTCTCTACATGCTATCCCTGAGCGAATTGCTTTTTCAAAGTAGGAATTTGTGTCAAAAAAGCTTGCAAAATCACAGCCTGAAATGTCCTTTTCTAAAAAAAAAAAAAAAAGAAAAAGTCGTAGGAGCCAAGAAACATCAAAGGATCAAGTTTGCAATTACGGCAAAACTGTAGAAAAAAACAGTATGTAAATCTGCTGTTTACAAATGTACAGCGATGTGAGGAAACTTACCTATCTCTGGGGTGCTGTGGTTCAGCAGAGTAAAGATTTAGCTCTTCAGCTCTTCACAGCTCATTTTACTTCTGAGACAGTACTGTGACAGAGCAGTTCAACAGACTAATTACACTATTTTGCATGCAAGTGGTGAAATGCGTAGGTAAATGCTGATTTACCACATTAGCACTTCAGAGAGAAGTGATTTTTTTGAGGATGGAAAATGGAATGAATAAGAGCATATCAGATTTTATTTTTAATCTCGGTTTTTCACCAGGATCATTAGGAACCTTCTAGTTCCAATTGCCGATATTGACGTACTGAGTTAATCCATGCCGTATCTAGAAGGTGTTGATTGCTTTGTTCAAATTTAGTGAAACTACAGCAGCATGAATTTTCACCTGTTCTTCAAAAGCTCATTCATCTCCCTGGATGCCTAAAATGCTTACCCTTCTTCAGAGCTGCTAGTATTGAACTCTTTAGACTAAAGAGGGCTTGGGTATGCTAATCAGATATCCATCTGCAAATACTCTACCCAGCAGCAGAGAGTAAAGAGTGAGCCTGAAGATCTCCAGCACTTAGGGCATGAGTAGCCACAGCAGTAAAACCATTAAAGTTGAAAACATGGGTGTTTGTATGCCAAAGTACTGCTGAAACTCCAGAGATACATCTATGCTGTTTTGAATTTTTGTCCTATATTCTTATTTTTATCTGCTTGGTTCAAAACAGTGACAGTTAGACATTTGCTAGTGGGAGCCCAATAAGGGACAAACCATGGAGAAATAAAATGTCAAAATGCAAATAGTTTTTATTTTGAGCATTCTTTCAAATTAAAATGGTTCATTTTCCCTAGGATTAACTGTAAGTACTGAATCTAAAAAAGAGGCTGTTAGCAAAATAAAATAAGTAAAGAAAGAAATTCCCAATGTTTGGATGGACAAATAGAGGAGGACTTAGGAGAAAAAACTTATAGAAGGAGGGTGAATGTATTTTTCCCATTCTGATGAAGATAAATTAGAGAGTGATCAGTTGAGTTGGTTTGCTGAATAGGGAGGTTGGTTTGCTGAGCTTCTGAATAGGGAGTGAAGTGACAAAAGGAAATATCAAGATGTATTGTCATATTGATTCTTTGTTATTAAATCAGGATTTCTGAGAAATAAATGTAGTTATTTTCTTCAAAACAATTACTTATAAGTCTTTACAATGTCAGAGGATGTTGAAAGACAAATATTAAGTGCTCTGCATGGCTACATCTCAAAGAGCTAATTTGGATCACGTGGCCTTAAATAGCATAAGGTTTGAGAAGCCAAGTCTGTCATGTACTAGTGCATTTGAGCAGAACGTTTTTGTGACACCTTGTCCTTAATGGCATTATTATCCCTTGGTACTAAATGCCTTTTAAAAATCTGGCACTTGCTGCTTGATGAGTCATCACAGAAGCCAGAGAGATGGAGAGTGTGAAGCATGCTTCCTAAACGTACTGACACCAATTTCCCTCTTATCCTGGTTATTCCTTGTTGTTTGTTTATTTGTTTGTTGTTTTTTTGGGGGGCTTGTTTGATAGTTCTTTTTTTTCCAGGAGTAAGGGGTTGTAGAACCAATATGTGTATTAATAACTACAGAGGGAAAATCACTAAAGAGGGTCTCACGAGTGCTGAGAGAAAGACCTGATAAAAGATCTTTACCTCACTGTCTAATATTGCATTTGAAGGATTCCAAGAGCAGTATGAGGGCACAGTCTCCTGGTTTCATTTACTCTTAGTCTAGCCAGTGTATTTATTGACTCCCATTAAATACGTCATTATTTGCACACATGTAAATTAAAGCAAACCAAAGCCCTTTATTTCTAGTTGTTTATTGACGTCTCTGGTTGACACTGAAACAGGGGGGATGAAATAAAGCATGTCAGCTACTTGAGGATAACAGAACATGTGCTGCTGCAGGATGATTTCATTGCCTTTTACTGCCTAAAAGCCTGTAACTAAGCATTGCAATCATTCTGGGCACTTACCAGTTAGGCTCTGCTGGGCTGGTACTTTACCAGAGAAAACTGATATAAGCTATGCTGTTCTAAATCTCAACCTTTCAAAAATATGAAACCTACAGAAGAGAGACTATTAATAACCCTGGGATACATATTTTGAAATGAATCATTATACACTTCTAGGAGCATATTGGTTACCATTTCTGCCATATGTTTATTCATTCTTGATCCACATCCATCTGGCACAGGAATCTGTCAGAATGTGTTGAAAAGTGATTTGAAAGATCTTAAGAGCCAAGTGCAAATTTGTACTCTGGCTTGTGTAGACTACAGGAAAAAAAGCCTTTTTCAAAATTCAGTGTAGTATTTTAAATTAAATAGATTGCACATCTTTAAAAATTGTCATTGAACAAACTTAAAAAGAAGTTGAAGTGATTAATTAGCTATATTCTTTGAATCACTATTTGAAAAGCAAATAAGAGTAACTTGAAAGTGTCTGGGCATTTCTCAGAGCCGAGCAGCCTTGTCTTTCCTTTTAGTTAGTATATAAAAATAATATTTGATATTTGGATTTAAATATTTAAGAGAAAGTTTTTTCTTTGCAGAGGAATATCAGGATATAAAATTAAAAATGGTAATATTTTTTCCATTTGCCAATTAACTTGAAACTAGAATTGACTAATCTATATACAGGCTTGTATTTTAATGTATATGTACTATAGAACAAAGTTAGATCTTTTTCGCTGATGGAGTTCCAAAAATCCTTTCTTATGGTCAGTTCAAGTTAATCAACATTTTTTAGCAGACACATGTATTTTGTATTTAATTTCTATGTTCTCCATTCTGCATAGAGAGATGTTATTGGACTAAGTCCATTCAAGCTTAAAGAAGTGAACTTAATTTATTGGCAGGGATTTAAAAAAGTTTTTAGGAAATGTAGCTAAATAACAAGTGATTTGCAATACATGCGGTTTATGGTATTAGAGAACTTGAATTTTTCATGTTTGATAAATTGGATTTGTGTTGGCATTTAGAATTCATAGAGTTCAGATGTTTCCCTGATTTGGGGGGTTTTTGCTTTGAATAACAGAAAAAGCACAGTGTGTTCATGGTCATTGCAAACATTTTCACAGATCTAATGAATAACTAAAGAAAGTTTGTCTATCTAAGGTACTAAGATTTTGGAATCATGAGAAGAGTTCGAACATGAAGTGCTTTATTGAGGAACTCCCAGAAGAGGACCTTTCATGATAAGAAGTCTAGAACTGGAGGTGCTTTGTGATGAGACAGCTTTTGTCAGAAGGACTTACCTAGTCAGTTTGCCTCTTATTAGTTTCAGAAACATTGTCTAAACTATGTATTTGTGTTTGCAGGATCCACGTTACACCTGGCATTCACTGCAAAAGTAATACTCAAAGTAATTAATTGAAGACCTGAATGTAAGAAAGTATTATTAAGAATAATTAAATTAAAAAATAATTTTACTGGTCCAAAAAATTGAGGACCTCGAGTGTATTATTTTCTATTAACTGGCACAGGAGTTCTGCCTGAAGAACAGAAAGGCAGGTGTCTGTTCTGTGAGCGTGCTACATGTTTGCTTACAGGACAGCCAGGGATAGGACAGTAGCAGTGACAAGTTTTTAGATCATTTAAGGACTATTTATACCTAGAGTCTCTCACTGCCATACTTGAAACTGAGCTCAGGAATAGAATAAGGCCATATTTCCATCCCCACTGCTGAGTTAACAAACAGCTAAAAACTGTATTTACATTTCTTATGTTTTTCTGAGAAATAAAAATGCTTCAGGAATCCTATGTGAATTAGCATTTGAGGACGACACCAAGTTGGGTGAGAGTGTCAATCTGCTGGAGGGTAGGAAGGCTGTGCAGAGGAACCTGGACTGCCTGGATCAATGGGATGAGGCCAACTCTGTGACACTTATCAAGACTACATACTTTGGCTGCAAAACCCCATACAGCACCACAGGCAGGAGGAAAAGTGCCTGGAAAACTGCCCAGTGGAAAAGGACCTGGAGGTGCTGGTCAGCAGCAGCTGAACATGAGCCAGCTGTGCCCGGGTGGCCAAGAAGGCCAATGGCATCCTGGCCTGTATCAGCAATAGTGTGGCCAGCAGGACCAGGGCAGAGATTGTCCCCCTGTACTCAGCACTGGTGAGGCCTCACCTCAAATCCTGTGTTCAGTTCTGGGTCTTTCATTCCAAGAAGGACACTGAGGTGATGGAGTGAGAAACTTCTCTGGATGCTGCCCCAGAGAATGGCAATGAGGTTGGTGAAGGGTCTGGAGCACAAGTCCTGTGAGAAGCAACTGAGGGAGTTGGGGCTGTTTAGCTTGGGGAAAAGGAGGCTCGGAGAGACTTTATCACTCTCTACAGCTGCCTGTAAGGAGGCTGTATCCAGGTGGGGGTTGGTCTCTTCTCCCAGGCAACCAGTGACAGAACAAGAGGACATAATCTAGAGCTGCACCAAGGGAGGTTTAGGTTGGACATTAGGAAGAATTTCTTCACAAGAAGGGTGATTAGATATTGGCTACCCAGGGAGGTGGTGGACTCACTGCCCCTGAAGGTGTTTAAAAAAGCACTGATGTGGCACTCAGTGCCATGGTCTAGTTGACATGGTAGTGTTCAGTCATAGGCTGGACTCGGTTATCTCAGAGGTCTTTTCTAACCTAAGTGATTCTGTGACTGTGAATCTTAAAACCAGTGTTAAGAGGATGAGCCAAACTTTGGATCAGTGATGACATCGTCTTGTTAGTGGTAAATTGCAAGTGTCTCCAGCTGTATCCTCCTTGCACTCTGAAATGCTTTGGATGATGTCTGTGAGTACAATCTATTGTGGAAAGATGCATGGTGAGTGAATAATTAAAAGTATCTATGCCATTTGATGTACTTATGCAACCCTGAATTCCAACTGTCTTCTCAATTAAATACAAATAATTAAAATGCCAACTATTAGCATCCTGTAATTATGACTCTTAGCAATTCCATCATTATCCACTCATTTCCCTACGTGATAATACCCACCTGGAGAGAACCTTGTATCTGCAGTCTTCAGTAACCAGCAGGGTGTTGGATTCTTTTTCTTTATTTGATAAAAGAATAGAACGTTAATAATAATCCTTCAGACATAGCTTGCATGTTTCAATTCCAGAAATTGTTTCACTCTAAAACAATAAGAAGACGTGTTTGAGCCAAAGCTGATTTAGTGAGTTTTAAATAATGTTACATATGATTTAATAGATTATAGTTTTAATAAATCCTTGTCCATTTTAACATGTGCATATTCAGTACTGTTATACTGAGAATAGGTTTTTTACTGATCTAATGGGTAGCTTAAAATTAAATATATTGGGTGTAGTTTTATGCATTAAAAAATTACACTGCAATCAGTACAAATGTTTTGAATAACCTGTAAAGAACATGGTTATTCCTACCCCACCTTTACTTAGAGTGTTGATATTTATGATTTGATTAATATTGCATTTCCTTTTATTCTGGAATCTGACATTTTCAACTGAAGTTGCTTTCTTGTCTGATTTCAGGTGTTCAGGTGCTGTGCTGGGGTGGAACTTGTTTGGGTGCTCCTTACTAATCAGGGCTTGCTGACTAGTGAAATGCCATATTAGCAGTGTAGGAAGTTACACAGTTCATCTGCCTAATGAGCCAAAATACCAACCATCCATCCCAGCTTCAAGCTGCTGTGTGCTGAATTTCAGTAAGAGATGTGGCCCTACTAACTGTACTGATCTTTAGGGACTCAAACAAGGGTTGCCTTGTTTCCATCTGCTTGTGCAGACCCTTGGGCAGTGCCTTTCAGGACGTATCTGGTGTTACAGCATCCACCTCATGAGTGTCACATGTGATATGCAAGAATTAAGAGCCTGAAGCTGCCATTCAGCTGGGACAGTTCACACCTGGAAGCAACCGAGTCCCTCGTTATCCCACACCATGTAGCCCATGTCAGGACACCTTTGTGCCATCTTTGTCTCCTGTCAGGCTGCAGCTGCTCCAAGCTGCCTCATTTTCCACAATATTCCCTTAATTGCCAACATCCAGTTTATCCTACCACATGAAAGGTGTTAGGTAATCCCAGTGGACACTACTGAAATACTCCTAGAACTGCCAAAGGTGAGGTGAGTTCAAGCTTTTACTGTCATTCTTCTGTAAAGACTGGTGTAGCAGAGAGCAGAATGCTATTAAACTATAGAGATACTAAAATCTATAAATAGAAACAGTGAGCTCATGCTTCTTTCTTCCTCCTAGTCTTTCTCTGTTTCTTTTTGTCTCTGCTTCTCTTTTTCTCTTTCACTGTCATTGCAAATGCTGAAAAATGCTAAAATGTGAAATGCCTTGCTGAATTCTGGGAAAACTAATAAACATTTCCATAGTAGCTGGACAATTGACTGTATAAGGTTTAGTGTCATAAAATGTACTTTCAAATTAGTATCAAATGATATATGAATGCCACATTTTCCTAAGTATCTCAGAAAGCATTCATCAGCACAGTCTGAGTAGGAACAACTTAATTTTTTTTGTCAGCAGTGCTTTATTTGTTTTAATTTGGTCTGTACATATTTCCATGACAACTAAGAGAAAAATAAACTCTTAACCAAAATTCAGTGAAAGCAAGACAAAACAACCTACTTTGGTTCATGCTGCTCTGATAAATGTTTGGCAATCAGCTGTGAATAATTTTTTTTCTGTAACAGAACTTTTATTTATTCTCTTACTTTAAAAAAACCAAAAGTGGGGCATTTATGGGAATTTGGCAGATTGTTTCTTCACAAAGTTTTGTTTTGAAACATTTACATTTATAGATTTTTCTTCTTTTTAATGCTAATGATTGTTGTCTTGGGTTTAAAATTTGCTATATCTGTTTTTCTAATCTGTCTTGAAGAGATCTTTAAATACGACTGAGCTAAAAAGACAAGACATAAAAGTCGAATGTTCTGTGCTGTGCTGTTACGTTTCCTTGAAGAGATGCATTTTGTTTGCCTGGGATGGCTTATATTTCTCCCAACTAAGTATATCAACACCCTCTAGAAAAAAAATGGAGATACTTCTGACTGGAAGCATCAGATCTCACAACTCATTGGCAGATTCATTAGGCACAATTTTATTGTGTCTTCATACAAACTAACAGCATGTGCAAATCATTGTAGTGTTTCATCTTTGATTCTCTGTGATGGGAATCTATTTAGCAAGCTTAAAGCTATAAACTTCTTTTATAAATACAGTTTCCCAACATGCGGAAAAGAAGAAAACCACAAAAATAGAAGTAGTAAGTGAAGCTAGAAGCCAGGTCCTGACTTTAGGGATTGAAAAACTACCTGTTTTTCAAGGCAGTATTGACAGGAACTGTTATTTGTCCTCTGTCACAGAACCATTGCTACTGGCCTTCGAGTTAAATTTTGAAGTTAGGTGATTTGGACACAAACTAGCCCTGGAAAATAAGGTTGCTGGTCTGTGAAATTAGTAGTCCTACTCAAAAAAAGGAAAAAGCCACAAACACAAAACCAAAACAAAACAGTTAATTTGGGTAGATCTGACAAATAGAAAATTGGATATATTTGGGTTTGAGAAATATTTTGTCTTTAAAAATGTGAATTACCACTTTCTCAGATGCCCTTATTATCAAAACCTACTGAATATGTAATTTTGGGATAGAATTTTCTTTCTTTACATGAATGTGACTGCAAACAGCTTGCTGTGAAAATTAAATATTGACTATTTGTCAACCTCTTTATGCTTGGTAGTTCTGACTTCTTGCCTAAATCATATGGTACTCCTTCTGTCTAGTTATCTGATGACTTTAAAAAGGTATTAACAAAAGGTATTGAGGTATTAACAAAAGAAAAAATGTCAGCAATCTCTGCATAACTCAGGAACAAAGAACTGTAGAATTTTGTACATGTTTTCTGACAAAAAAAGTGTAAAATTAGACTGATTTATGATTTAATTTGTGAACAGATACATTTAAAAATAATTTTTCTTAAAAAAAGTATATTTACATGTATAGAAATCTTACTGTAAAGTCTGAGATCAGATTATTTTTGGGTTATTGAAACATATTTGATGATGTGGTGTCTTCCCTCACTAATTTACCACTATGTGCGAGTATCTTCCTGCCAAACCTGCCTTATTCATGCAGATAGATCCATCTGGGTTGGAGTTTGCTTCCAAATGTGAGAATTCATCCAAGAAGCAGTCTTATTGTGAAGGAGATCGAGTGTGCTCAATGCAGGAGGCAAAACAAAAAAACCCCTAAGCTATTCTTCAAAATTTAGATACTGTTTCCTAAAGGTAAACTTGATGAACGTTTTGTTTTAAAAAATTAAACAGAAGCAATTCATCCAGGGACAAAGTGAATTCATTTTAAGTTCAGAAAATAATTATTGTATGATGTTGTTCACTGAGCTTCACAGGTTAGTTTGGCTGACTTGGTCTTTGAATATATTTCTCAATAGCCTCTTTTTGCTGTACTTTCTTGTATCAAAAATAGCTTTTTAAAATAGTTCTGTTTAATCTATGTGAAAAGTCAGGAAACACAGTTTTATGCTAGCAAAAAGTAACAGCAGACCTACATTTGCCCTACATTTGAAAGGCAAAGTGCATCTTTTGCTTAAAGCTGAAAGATGGTTAGCCTGGTGACCTCCTGCAGCAAGGGGCTTGACCAACCAAGGGATTGGAGTCCCAGCCAAGGGATGGATCTTGCACATGTGGATGATCTGACTGCCTTTGGTGGGGTTTACTCCTGGTATTCTGCAACAGAACAGATTGCTGTGCTTAGCAGCACCGTGAGACCAAGGAAATTCAGACATAATGGGTTATTATTGGTTGTGGGTGATGAGAATTCACTGTGGCTGCTAAGCAGATATGCAAGGAGAAGTTGCTGGCTGCAGGCTGGGTTGCAGGCCAGGTACCCATGTAAAAATAAACTGCTAGATACTAAAGACTCTAAATCCTTATTTACAGTGTCTCTTACGGTAATATCACCACATGCCACAGCAGGTTAATGAATAACCTCAGTCTGGGCTATGCATTATCTGCAAGATTGGGCTTGGCTTTTCTTACCTAGAAGACATTAGAAAAAAAAATTGAGAACAGTGGGGGCATGTGAATGGCATTCAAAGTATAGTCACCCTTTGTTGCCTTTTGTTTGTCCTAGAATTTTATTAATAGACATCCTGAGAGTGTTTAATTGTTTATTTTAATTGAGAATAAAAGCCTCTGAATATGGTTTATTCAGATTATTTCAGAAGATAAATATCTATGTCTGTTTATAAAATTGGATGTAAATGATATATTGTTTTTTGGGTCAATAGCATTTTAGATCTTAAAGAATAAAACACATACTGAAAATGTATTTCCTACACAGTTTCACCTCATAATTTTCTGTGGTCATAGTAAGTATATCCAAGTGTTATAATGCATTTTGCTTTCTGTGGCATCAAAAGTATTACAGGCCAACATAAAGTTAGGCAGGACACACCTATTAGTTCTTGTTATTTCCACTACAACAAGTGTTCTTACAGCAAAGCCCCTGCCTGTCCTGGGTACCCTTCAGCTCTGCCCTTTGTGTTCTTGGAATTTAGCTGGGGCAGCCAAGTTGTGTTTCAGAGGATGTTATTTTGGCTAAGTGTGGTTATGTTTAGAGGGAAAAGCAACAGGTAAAGCTGCATCCTACCTTTCATTTTAAACTGTGGTTAAGGCTCAGGTGGTGTGTAATCATGCTCTGCTTATGATGATTGCCTTGGGTTTAAGTTGGGATTTATGGAAGGTAGAAGTTGTGCCTTCTACACTATTATGGTGCATTTCTGGGGATTTTATTGCTGTCATCAAGACCGGTTAAATTCTACTCTTACACTGTCATGGCTGTGATTCCTGGGCTATGTGCTTCTAATTAAGAACAAATAAATTGTACTCTTAATCAAAAGCCATAACTTAACATACATTTTATATATATGGAAGTAATAGACTGCTATAAGCAACTTTCTCTGCAGTGCAGGTGTTTGGAATCAGGATTTCAGCCCTAATCTGGCCCATTGGAAGGGCTAGAAATAGGAAGGAAGTTGAAACAAATCTGAAAAATGTCTTGTCTTTCATAAGGTTTTCCATTAAGAATGAAGTGTCCCCTATGCAATCTGTAACAAGAAAATCATTGGGGAATTTTGGGTTGTGGTTTGAATTGCCTTCTCTGTGTAAAAGAAACTTGGACTTAGAAAATTATTGTGAGCTGTATAGATGGGTGGGAACTATAAGAAATGAATATATGTCCTAAAAGGACACAGAATTGGAAAAATTGTGACTACCAAAGACTACAGAAGGAGAAAGAAAAATTAAATACCTAACGAGATCAGAAAGGAGCAAATTCAGTAAAGTTGTAAGACTTAATCTTAATTTTTCTATAATTGTATTAAAAGGCCAAACGATTCTGGCCTCTTTTTTTTTTTTTCTTCAAGGGGAGGCAAAGCTGGCAAAATGTCATGCAAGTTATTTTATTTGTGCAAACCACTATTTAGCATTTCCTGTGCTACAGCAACATATGGACTTCTATTTGGAAAAACAGGGAAAGATCAGCACTGATATTTGGAGAGAGCAGCACTGATATTCTCTACAATTGTTAAAATTGTTATGATGGCTAAAAATACCACCAGTTGCTATAGCAACTGGAATTTGAAGGCTCACATATTCCTGCTGCTTCTACTCCCTTTCAAAAATTTATCAAAACAAACCTTTTCTTGCCCATAAGTCATAATCTTTAGCTGTTATATTAGCTGGTTTACATAATGCATATTTCCTTCCTGCTTAATTGAGTTACTTAAGGAAAAAAGCACACAGGAACCTACTTTATAACCTGTAAGCATAAATAGGTTGCTTATAAATGTTGGGGTTGAAAAATAAATAATTTCAACAATCCAAAGAATTTCCTAAGCACAATAATAAGCACAAATAAGTGTTTTTTTGCTATTATAAATATACTTTAAAATGTTGAATATTCAAGGTGTGATACAAGGTAAGTGTAAATATCCAACATCTGTTCTCTTAAGTTCTACATCTGGCTGATTTTTCTTTTTTTTTTCTTTGACATTCTTCAGCTTAGCAAATTCTGATCTCTTGTTTTCTATCTGCATTTTGCTAGCTGTGTCCTGGGATAGCTTTTTAAAAAAATTCTGTCTTAGGCTTGACAATATTTAATTAGTATCTTTGACAATTTCTTTCACTCTGATTTTTCCTTGAGCATGACATTATGTACTAAACTAAACAGCATCTCTCTGAAAGGCAAAACCATTTTTATCAATTAATAGCTTTGTTTTTGTATAGTGTGCTCACATCTGTGGTGTCATTTCTAGAAAAACAATTCTCCTTGAACTGTTTCAATATTTCTTACTGATCAGCTTTTTTCCTGCCCTTGCTGTTTCTCAGTAGAGGTGTCTGTGAGGAATTTCAATCAACTTCACCCGATGATTGGTGGCAGTAAGGCTTTGTAGATTGAAGCTGGCTGTAAAGGCAAAGTCTCAGGCCGGTGGCTAAATGATGGCATGAACAGTCCAAGCCAAACAAAACTCTCTCTTCTGTGTCTAAGATAAATCAAAAGGTTGTGTAGTCCAGAGTAAGATTTACATTTTAGGATGTGAATACTACCTAACAAGCATATTGTGGGACCAGATATCTGAGCTTACGGTATCAGGATGGGTTTGAGAATTGTGTCCACGGATTTGGAGAGCCTCAATAAATTACAGTATATTTTTGGCTGAATTTTTAACAACTACCAATTTTATTTCATCCTGAGTGGATTAAACATAAAGCTACAAATATCCAAATTTCCAACGATGGGCAAAATTCTTTTTATTATCTTTTTAAATGAAATTTTTCTTTTATTTCTTTCTATCTGCAAAAGGTACTAATGAATATGGTGCCTGTTTGAGGCATTGAGCTCATCCCATACATAAGAAAAACTCAGGCCCTTTTTCTGTATAAAATTCAGGGGCCTACTATCTGCTTTCTGCTTACACCCAGTTTGCTTGGTATGACAGGATGAAATTTGCCCAAGAGCTCAAGATTGACCTTGTGCTGCCCTTACTGAAGTCAGAGGTTCTTTTGCTACTGAGAGACAGGATTAGGAGCAGATATGATGGAACATAGAGCTCTTTAGAAGGCATTACAAAACCTGTTTCTGGCTTTTAATTTGCCTGTAATAAAGAGGCAAAAGCAGTGAGAATATAGTTTTTGTGATCTTTATTTGCTGCTGAATGTTTATCAAACTTGAAAGCGATGTGCCATGTAAGAGTGGTGCACATACTGTGCTCTGTTTTCAGGACTGGTGCAAAAAAAAAAAAAAAAAGAAAATAAAGCCAAAGCGTTTTAATTAGCTCTTGCTGTTATCTTAGAAATTAAATGCTTAAAAGAGCTGAATGAATGTGGGGATCTTAAATATTTTATCAGTGATTAGGAGTGTATTTGGTTTATATTGATTTATATATGTTGGTAATTCTCTGTAAACATCAATCTTTATTCTTCATATATTGTGACTCAGCAATCATACATTGCTTGCTTGCCACTAGAGTCATTAGCAGATTCTTCATCTTTCCTTTTATAAAAAAAATTAACCAGAATTCATCAAATCTCCATCTTACTCAGGATTTAAAATATCCTTCCTCAGGCAAAACTAACTTTTAAATTTGAAAAGGAATTTCATAAATTGCTTTTCTGTTAGCAATCAAGAACTAAGAGAATTATTTTTTTATCCCTTAAAATTGAATAAATGTGTAGTTCATTCACTATGGTTCTAATTGGATGCAATATTTTTTAGAAGTTTTTAAAGAAGTTTATGTATCATCTGGTAAGTATTTGGATAAGTCGATTATATGGTTTAGAATTATATCAAATGACATTGAATTTGAATCCCTTCAGCAGTGTGGAAAGAAGTTTGATCTATCCAAAGCCAGAGGACACTTGCATTTCAGCTCCAGAATACCAACCAGGTATTTCTACAAGATTTTGCCCCAAATTAACAGTGATCTCTTAGGGATGGGTTATTTTAATGACTAAGTTTAAAAGTTCCTATTCTAAAACAAATAGATTGATACAAACTTGAAAAATATATCAGGGAGAAATTCCCAAATGTTGAGTTAATGGCGAAATATAATCTCTTCTCCAACAAATTTAAACCAATAAGTTAAATTTAAAAAGCCTTACCATTCAGATACCATTTATTTTTTCCCTTTTTAGAAATCATTTCCCTTTTAGAAGTCATTGTTATATGTGCAAATTTATTCTGTATTTCATATACTTTAGAGCACATATGAGCTTAATTTTGTTTGAGGGTTGAGGTTCCATTATCCAGCTAGTAAAAACCAAGCAAAATTTTAAATGTTATCTGACTGGAGGGTGAAGTACCTTGCCTATTTTGAGGAGCACTGTGGTTTCCGTAGTAACAGAAGAGGAGCCTATCAGCATGCAGAGCTTAATATTCCCTTCTATTTCTGTTTTGTATATATTTAATAGTAGAATGCTTGGAATATTATAGCTCCTTAAATATAGATGTATAACTGCTAGTATTTGCACTTCTAATTACTGTACCTATAAATTGCAGATCAAGATGATAATCATCAATATATTGACATGGAAACCACTATAGTTGGCATTTCTTACTGAACAATGTGGTATTTCAGTTTTGAAGTAAGAGAAAGGATCTTTATCATTTTATCACTGCCATTCATTCACTGAGAACATGTGGGATTACTTTGAGCATGGGTAGACCCATTGTATGTGCAGTATTTTACTATCTATTACACAAAATTAGAGACCAGCTGGATTTCGTATGATGAGACATATAACTTCTGTCCAGGCTGGCCAGAGATCCAGACTGTACAACAACAATACCTTGAACACCAGCAACTACACCTTGAAAAGTGAAGAAGATTTACTGAAATAGGAGAAAAATTTTTAGAGTTCTTCCTAGAAGGAGAACTAAGTCGACTGGGCTTATCTCACCTAAAGAGAAGAGAAAAAAGAGTTTCAGAGAACACTATTTTTTCAAATACATAGAAGGAAGCAGGAAAATTGAAGGGAACTGTTCATCATGGGGAGGTAGGATCAGGCAAGAATTAAACAGTTCAGATTTCAGCAAGGAAGTTTTCTACTACATATTATTGGAAACTTGCTAAGGGTGAAGATAATAAAGAACTGAAATAAATTGCCTATAACGTTTGGAGTTTCTACTTTGGAAACCTTCAAGAAGTGATTGCTTGTAGATCTGTCAAGTTGATTTCTGCCTTCAGGCACAGTTAAGGACAAAACAAGTGCTTTAATTCCTATCTGCTAAGATTCCTGGATCATTTTCTTTGACAAATTAACTGTGAGACTTCTAAATACAGTTAATATATTTCATCAGTGAGTGTTTCAATATAAGCCAAGAGAAGACAAAGAAGCACTATTAACAAAAGGAATAAAAGAGAGAGTGGTTCAGAGAATAGGATATATCTCAGAGCTGTTATATTACTACTACCAAAAGTGTTGAGGTTTTTACAGAGAGTTTTATAAAAGATAATCTAGTACTACTGAAACTGTGGTTTTGAAATGCCCGTTTCTGACAATATATGCTGTAATTCAAAATAATAATAGAATAAGAGAACATTAATACCTTCCAAAATCAAATTTATTAGACAGCAAATCTACTATTTTATTTAGCAATACCTCCCAGTTTTTTGCTATTGCGTATTGTAAATTTTCAGCAATACATATATTGAGGTACTTCAGTACAAACAATCCTCTCTCCTCCACCAGGTCTTTGTGTATAAATAGGTTCAATGTGTATCACAAATTATTCACAGATTGCACTGGAAGGCAGCGTCAGTTGATTTTAGAATACACTTCAGAATCTGTGCAGCAGACGTTGGCAGGTCTTGAGAATGAGCCATTTCAGGTGTCATTTCCTAGTTAGTGACTTCTGCCTGGCTTCTGAGACCTACAAAGAGCTTTCTCTGTGACTGTATTTCTCT
This sequence comes from Eopsaltria australis, assembly GCA_034509425.1. Lineage (NCBI taxonomy): Eukaryota > Metazoa > Chordata > Aves > Passeriformes > Petroicidae > Eopsaltria > Eopsaltria australis. The sequence continues at coordinate 716,716 of JAVTVJ010000049.1, forward strand.
GTGAGAATTTAGAACAGCACACTAGGATTGGAATGTGCATATAATCTCCAAATCACACTGCTGCCTCCTGATAAACCCAGCTAAACTAGGTAATAGTGCATCTCGTAGCCAATTCTGTCCTGCTTAATAGTCCACAAACAACTTATGATAACACAGTTGAAGCAATGAATAATAAAACAGCAGATGGAAATAAGTGTCAGTGCAAGCAGAATAATGCACGCCTGGGTCATAAACTGTGACTGCTGCTGCTTTGGGAAGGTTTGTCTCTAGAACACCTTTTTGGTAAACAGAGCAGAGCTAGTCAGCATTCTTACTAATTCTAGATTATGTGGTTCATCAGAAAACTCATTCTCCTGTGCTTGTTTTTGTGCCTGGTCTTCAAATGGTCCTCATGACCTCGCCCGTGACTGATTCTCTGCCTTGATACATCTCAGACATGAGACAGTAGAGCAAATGGAGTAAAGAGAACGAATGAAGTATATACAGCTAGGGAAAGAGTTTTCTCCCAGACACTTTATTCTCACAGTTTCAGCATTCCTACAATTCATCATTTTGACTCAGGCAATGCGGCACACATACACTGAACTGATACCTTCTTCCTTCCATCCCAAAAATTCACAAGTGGTTTGCCTTGGTTATGTGATCTCATCACCATTTTGCTTTTCTAGGTACTGACTTATCGCTGCCATGTTTACTTCTGCTTTGGCCACTTTCTCTAAATTTCTCCATCCTTCTGCATCGTGATTTTTGAAGCTGTGGGAAAGACATATCCAGCAGAAGTAGATAGAAAACAGGGACTGGGTACCTAGAGAGTAGTTGGTATTCCTATTAAACTGAGTTAAATAAGGCATTAAGTACCTTATCTTTTGTCACTGTGTGTCCCCCTGCATCCAATAAAGGATGGGGTTTCTCCTTGCCCTCCTTTTGATGCTAATGTATTTATAGAAACATTTTTATTGTTTTTTATGGTAGTAGCCAGATTAAGTCCTAGTTGGGGTTTGTGCCTTCTAATTTTCTGCCTCTATGACGTCACAAGATCCTTATAGTCCTCCTAAGGTGCTTACCCCTTCTCCCCTTCTTCCAAAAGTCATAAATAGTCTTTTTTTTTTTTTTTTTTTTGCCTGAACTCCAACCAAAGCTCTTTGTTCAGCTAGTTCTTCTCACCATCTCTTGTTTTGGCACATGAGGACACCTTGGTCCTGTGCCTTTAATATTTCCTTCTTGAAGAATGACTCCTTTGCCCTTCAGGACTGCCTTCCAAGGCACTCTCCAAACCAGTCTCCTAAACAGGCCAAAGTCTGCCCTCTGTAAGTCCAAGGCAGCAGTTCTTTTGGCCTCCCTCCTTACTTCCCTGAGAATTGAAAACTATCTTGTCATGATCACTGGGCCTAAGACAGTTTCCAACCATCACATCTCCCACCAATCCTTCTCTATTCACAAACAGCAGGTCCAATGGGACACCTTCCCCAGCTGGCTCCCTCACCCTCCACATCAGAAAGTGATCTGCCACAAACTCCAGGAACCTCCTGGACTGTTTTATCTCTGTTGTATTTCCAGGACACATCCGGCAAGTTGAAGTCGCCCATGAGTCACCCATGAGAACAAGGGCTTGTGGTTGTGAGAATTCTCCCAGCTGAGTATTTCATCTGTCTCTTTGTCCTGCTTGGGTGGTCTATAACAGACTCCCACCAGGATGTCTGCCTTGTTGGTCTATAAATACTCAACCCTATCATCACCATCATTAGCTCTAGGCAATTAAAACACTCTCCAGAATACAGGGCCACACTACCGACTACCGCCTCCTAAAAGGTAAAGTTTGGAATGGAAAAATGAAATGATAGCTTGAGTCTAAATTCCTAAAGGTAAGGTTCTGATTGTATTATGTTTTATTGGAAGTAACTAGATTCTATGATTGAGAACAGAAAATTCTCTTATTGATAACCTTTAAAAGTGATTTAAAAACTACTAAAAAATTTAATTTGTTTTCTTACTTGTTTAAAATAAATTTACTTTGTCTTGCCTAACTTGAATAACTTTGTATCATTGGCTACTTTTTGAACATAATATTCACTCTTATTTCTAATGATTCAATTAACGACTATTCTTTAATAAGTATGCTGAACCACATAGTCCCCCTCAGTTTTCCAAAGGTTACTTCTATCCACTGAGAAAATTATCAATTATTCTACATTTCTATCTTGTGTCTTTTCCTTAGTTATTTATTCAAGTGAGAAACACAGACCTGATTTGACATGAATCACTGAAGCAAGATGCCTAATAGTATAAAAGCATTGCTGCTGTGGTGGAGTTTATTAGAACTGCTCACTCTGCCTTCTCATTACCCACAGAAAGGATTAATATAGAGTTCCTTATTATGAAGATTTCATGCCAAGATCATATAAGGAAAAAAAAATAGAATTCCCCATTAATATCTTCAGTGCAGTGCAGCTTAGTGTGATCTCAATAACATGAAAAGTGTCAAAGTGACATTAGAAAAGATAAGTAGATGGCAGTAGTTATTCACTAAACAGGTCCGACTTATCCCATATCAAAAGATTTAGCAACAGTTCTCCCTAGAACAGTATGAGCCAGGACAACTAAGTTACTTGTTGTTCTTCAGTATTCAAAAATAGCTCAGAGAAGTGTCTGTAAAGAATGCTCCTTTGTTATATATACTGCTTTGTCTTTTGTCTATCACTGAAAATGAAGTGAAACAAGAAACCTCCAAGATATAGTCACATTCATTCGAGATGAAATGGCCAGAATCCTCAATAGTATTGTGGTAAATAAATTAATGCATCATTAATGCAAGAGAACCACATGTGGGCTAAGACATGATGAAATTGTTTGTTCTTCCAGTTTGGATTTTTTTTTTGTTCTAGTCCCGGTAAAATGTTTTAGTTTCTGAGACTCCTAGGAATACGCCGGCTTTTTTGTGGAGTAAATTTCTTACTTGATGCTGCTTGACAGTTAATGTTAAACAAAAATGCCCCAAATCTGTGAGTGCAGATGCTTAAAACTTAGCTTAAGTTTGCATAGCTTACTAAATCAAGAATTAATTCTCAGCATTGAAACTAAAACCAGTGTAAAAATAAAAGCAAGTGATTTTGCTACAATTATAGGCAGAATATTAAAAAAAAGAAAGTTGAAGGACTACTAGCTAGCATACAGGTAAAATTTGCTGTGTAAATAACTATGAATATAAAGAATCATTCATAGAGAAGCAGGAAAAGTTCCTGATAGTAGAAGGTAGATAATTGTAACAATCTGTCCAAATATTTCACTATAAATTAACTGAAAAGGAGTTATAATGAAGAAAGACTAGGATCACAGTTCATTGAACAGTTCAATGTAATTGAGTTTGTGAAGTGATATGGTATGGATTAAGGGCTCAGCTTTATTGGGTCAAAGGATTAATTGTCCTTTTAAGGTGAAATTTCGTGAGGTTACTGAACCAATTTCACAGAGGGTGGGTTGGGGGAATGAGTGCCACTTTTAGCAGCAGCAACTGCCTGTTATCTGGTGAGACTTCCCCTTTCTAAAACTTACAGCATATAGAGAGAAATGGGAAAACTCTGTAAACAGGAGAAAAAACCTCACAAGATTCTGAGGGGGTAGAGAAGGAGAATTTATTTAGCCTAAGTGGGCACCGCAGCACTTGAAAACCTCACTTATTTATCACTTACTTAGTTTGGATGATATTCAAAGGTGTTGTTATGTTTATAGGCAAAAATATATTTGTAAGATCTTTAATTGTGCAGAAAATCCTCAAAACATGTATGCAGCGTAATTTATGGCATTTGTAATATTTGTAACAATTTGTAATAATTTGCAACTTTATAGCAGAGTGTATTTTTAGGTTCTGTCATATATTTGACTCCATATTTGGAGAGATAAGCATCGGACAGCTTTAATACTTGAAGAGAGTAAAAAAGGATACGAGTGACCTTGCCTAACACCACCTGATCACACTCGGTCACACTGATGACCAAAACTTAATTCTTCTCACTATCATCCAAGTACTTATTGGTGCTCTAATTCGTTTCTAGGTAAATTTAACAGAACTAGTCCTGTTGGTGTCAATAATGCAGCAGCTACAGAACTCTGCTTTTTTAAAAAAATAAATGTAGTCCTTACCAACATTGCAGTTGTTGATAAGGGGAACAGAAGTGTGGCTTAGAGAACTGAATCTCAGCTTCTGACATATCCAGGTGAGGAATTTAAAATTTACAATTTCCTTTTTTACTCCTTTCTAAAAGTTTCATCTTGTTCAGTGGGGTGTATCTTGTGGGTCAGAAGATTCTCTAAGCAATAGCTGGTGTTTTGAGATCTCTAAGTTCCAATAACTTAATTTCGTGCCTTTTTTTAGATATACAGCTAATATGTTCTGATTCATGGTAGTCTTGTCTTTGTTTGTTTGTTCTGTTTGTGATTTTTTTTATACAGTGCTTTTTTACTTCACAGTATAGTAGTATTAGTAGAGGAAAATAACAGTAAAACTCTAATTTGCCTTCAGAAGTCCATGCCATATAAACAATTCATTTTGACCCACATCTGCTTAGTGTTTTCACCTTTTGAGAATAGGTTATTAGAGCAGCTCCAGCATATAAATGTCATTTATGGAGAAACAGGGGAAAATACCAGATGGTATTTTGCTGTAACAATGTGGTCACTTCAAAGCTTGTGGCATTACTGCTACTGTGTAGTATCCTGGTCCTGTGACTAATGACAACACATCCCTGCTGTGCTTAATTTTTCTGAGGTTTCTATAAATGGTGCTAAAAACTCCTTAGAATTACAGTGCTTTGTGCAGGCCTGAAACTTTTGTATACTTTTCTTTTTCTTGGTAACCTCTTTGTGGAAAGATTTTTAATACTAGACATACACATATTATTTCGATGTGTGTACTGTCTAGTGTATTTACATTACATGCTTACCAAAACTGGTAACACTGCAAACCAGTTAGTACCCATAAGATGGAATACCAAAGGAGCTGAGTTTATCAATGATTGAGTTTAAAGGTGAATTGATAATACCTACTGACAACTCAAGCTCACAGTCTCTGTTTCATGTCATTCTCATCTGTATGCTCTGTGCTATTCTCTGTGCTCCACTATTAAGAGAAACACCAAATTATATATTAATGCTTTAAAAACTGTCTATATTGAACTATTTTAGCAGTAGAAATGTTAAATATTGTCAGCCAATATAGTGGAAAACATATTCTAATACTACTATGATCTAAATCAGGTTTAGGAAATAGCTCCAAATCATCTCTTTTTTAAGATATCAAATGCATGACACCTTTGAAGGATCTCTGCCTATGGCTCTTGCGAAAGAATTATTTTAGAGAAAGTCACAAGTATTCAAGGGACTTGAAAAAGATTGAAGCATCCAGTGTAAATCTCTTCAGAAGGTACATGTACAACTCTTCGGTTCTTTTGAAGATTTCAAATACAATTTTTAATATGTTTTTCATTATATTATTTCAAATGCTAGTTAGAAATACAAGAAAAAAATGCCTATCATTTTCTTACTAAGACACTGTGTCTTCTTTCTGTATCTTGAATTAAGTCACTAGCATTTAAAATGAGCTACAAATCCAGGAAGCAATCTGCCTTTCACTTGCACTTATTATTTCCTTAAAAGTAATTTGAAATAGGCAAATAAACAATCACAAAATTTCAAGTAATTACTGCTCTTAATTTTGACATTTCCTGTGAATTAAGAAGACATAGCAGGTTTCCGTTTGTTTCATTATATTTAATATAATAAACTTTTAAACACTGGAGAGGTTTCTGAACAGAGTGTTGTTACAACCGGCCCCTGAAGGTGGGGGTAACTTAGGTTCTTGTAATGAATTCCTCAGGGAGATCTGCTTAACCCTTAGGTTTCCCTTAGAGTGAAATGACACTGATTTTTATAAATATACATATATATATATATATATATATGGTCTATTTTAGTACAATTTGGTTGCAATGAAAAGCAGGTATGTAGACATTTTGGTTGTTATTATCTACAGAAATGCAACAATATAAAGGAGTAAAAATAACACTTTGGAAAATGTATGAGGAAAAGAAAGAGAAAGAAAGGGTGAGAGTAGAAAGACATCACTACCTGTTGATCCAGAGATGAGATTTGATTGTTGCAGTTTCTTTTGGTCAAAGTGGTGGTTGCAGTCTTGATCCACCAGGGGTGGGAGAAATCCTGTGAAACACAGTCCAATTGGTTAACATACTCTGAGTTAGGTGGGAACACCCCCACCTACCTGGGTGGCACTTTTACACTGTCTGTTGCAACACTGTGGATCACACACAGTCCCCTGCTGGAAGGCCCCAGAAATGAGTCTGGGGGTGCTTTGGGGGTGTTTGGTGGTTTATGAGCCCTTCTAAGATGTGCAGCCCCCTCTCATGTCAGTGTAGCTGAGCCAGTTATGCCCAGTGAGAAGGGATGAACATTCTCAGGCCAAAGTGTGTGAATGTGAATGTCCCTTATGGGTGTGACCCTCCCAATGGTGGGATGAAGAGAGGATACTGGCATGATATAAAGCACTATCCCACCTCACATGATCTGCTTATCATCAGCCATTTCCCTTATCTGGCTCAAACCCCAGGGCCTCTGGTGGTGAGTGTTCACCCCTCTGTTTTACGCAGACCAGAGGCTTTGCCACTACACGCTCAAAACCTCCCCTCCTGCCCTTCTGGGATTGCCAACCTGGCCCCAGCAAAGCACCCTGCCACCTCCACAAATGGCCAAATATTTGAGCCATTAACCATTAGCATCTCAGTCTCTCACAAGTGCCAAGTCCTAAACATTTGAGAATGACGTATTACACAGATTACACACATTTGCTTTTCTGACTCACTATACATTGTGTATTTTGGCTTATTAATATTGTATAAGCACCAGATCTCAGCATCTTGACCATAAAATAATTGCAAAACAAACCAGCCAAGTAGTTGAGATTAACCTATGATTATGTTTTTTCTAGTATTACATTTCTTTCCAAAGCCTGTTTAAGTCTGTATATTCTTACTGACAAGGCTATTTTGGACATGAGCTAAATGTAAACCTGTCTTATTCCTTACTAAGTGTTGTCATTGAAATCAGGGAGGAATTAGTCACTATTGCTGATTTTCAAAACTGAAGTGTAGTTCTACTCAGTCTTGAGAACCTGAACTTCTCTGAGTAGGATTCTTGCTATATTTTAATGGTGTGGAAGTTAACCAATACAAGCCTTTAGACTCTTTCTGTGCTTGGTATAGATAAATATGCACATCCACCCTGAGACAGGAATGTAAAATAGATGGGCTGATTTAGAAGAATGTAGGTGATTAAAGATCATACTTAGGTAAGTTTGAATTCCAATTTTTATTTAAATTGTCATCATTTCACCCCAAAATGAACTTCTGACTAGTTCTGTAAACATGTTAAAGTAAGTAGCTGACTATGGATCCGTCAGTAAGGAATTCTTGAGACAGAATGTACAATAAATTATAGCCACCGGAAATATTTGAATTCAATCTCTCCCTTCCCTATTGAATGCTTTGGTTACCAGCTTGTAGAGATATTTCTGTCTTTTCTTTATTTAGCCTGTAATTATTCTGTACTTTGAGAAACAATTTTCACAGGAGAGCATCTTGTTCCAGACTAGGTTATAACCTGGTTATCAAGGCTCTTTTCATGAGATAGGCGTATATTTCCTCAGTCAAAGGACATATTGAACCTTACTGTCTTCTATGTTAAAGGTGCCAGAATTATGCAAAATACAAGTGAAGCAGCACTTCCAGTTAATGTACTCAGAATTCTGTCTGCCTCAAGAAAAGTGGTATCCAAGCAGGGTTTTGTAAGATCTAAGTTTGAGAACTACACTGAAAATTAAGTGTTCACTCTCTTTGTGCATCTGGCACAGTGCTTCTGCTGGCTTGGTCATCTGTCTCTTCCTCAAGATTTTTTTCGAAGATGTTTCCTTGCCTGTGTAAATTCCCCAGGGAAAGTTATTTGAAAGTTTGGATTTTAAGTCCAGCAGAGACTCAGTACTGGCAAGGATATTTCAGAGAGGTAACACATTTTCAATGTGTCTCACAACCAATGGGTGATCCTTTATTTATATCTTGATAAAGTCTTATTTCCTCTGTCTGTGTTAAGATTCAAAGAAAAATTAAAAGTCTAGTTTAATGTTTAAACATGATATTAACAAAAGTTGTCTCTTTCTCAGTAAAAGTTCTTTTTAATGTAGCATTGAATTTGTTTACATTTCCATTCTATTGTTTATGAGTAAATGCAGAGTATGAGTAAATAGTGGTAAACCAAACTGGGATCTATTGGGATAGACTGAGATAGTACAATAGTACTGCAAGTTAACTGTTAATCTTTTCTTCCCATTTTGGTATTCCAGTCTAGAATTACTCTCTGTAAGAATCACAATAAGGTAGGTTGGAATGTAGAATTAACAGAAGGAAATGGCGTATCATTTGCTTTAGGATGCTACCCTAAATTCTCTGTCCATTGACAGTGAGGCTTAAAGTGGATTTTTCTTTCTCAGATACATATAAGACTACAACTTCTATAATGATTTTCTTATTCTAAAGTCTTTGTACCCTGTTTTTAAGGTTTATTAAGTAACTTTACTTTTTGCTGTTATAGCCATTTTAAAAAATATTATTTTTGTTATCTGTAGCCTTACAGAGTGATATTTGCACCCAATTAATTGTGTGACTAGATGTATTCAGACTCTAATTTCTACTTGTCTTGAGGTCCAGCAAAAAGAAAAATCTGTGTTGGTTTGAATTTTTTATGTATTTGTGTGTGTACTTAATTTCTCTGAAGCCCATCATGGACAGTTTAAAAATATGTACCAAATTATTTATACAGAGAACTAGCACTATGACTGAACTAATTCCCATTTGCCTCCTAAATGGGAAGAATAATTGGGCATCTTGATAAAGTATTGTTTACCGCTGAGGACAAAATTTTGCCTCTCAGAGGTGAACAAACCATTAGGCTGATTTGAAAAGCATCTATTTTACTTGTAAATCTGGATTGGGAGTCTCCTGTGTGAATAAATGAATGGCCTTTCTAGAAGGAAGCATATATCTGTGAGTTGTGTCAAAACCCATGTGTATGCTGTGTCAGTGTATGTCACATTTATAGATGTAAATAAGATGATGGAGGGCTAATAGCTGACTTTGTGTTGTGGCACTTTTCAGTGTGAAGTTACTGATTCATGTTGATTGAAGGAAACATTAATTTAGCAATCTCAGCTTTATAGAGCTTCTATTTTTTCAGGGATTATAGATTTTTTTTTTCCAAAATCTCAGTTTTTCACTTTCTCAACCTACCACGTCATCCGCAAGATACCCAGGTTTTTTTCTCTCATTCTGCACTAAATTCTCCTAAGTGTGTAATTCTTTTAAATTTGGTCTCATGCATAGGCTGTTACTGTATTCACTTGGTGCATGACTGCTTGCTAAGTGTGTGACTGAACTATTTGCCTTAGACCTCAGTTTCTTTAACAACTGTCTTTTAAACAGTCCCTGTTTCTGGATTTTCAAAAGTGGAGTAGTTTTTTTGGGAGGAATGAAGCAAAGGAGTGGTACTGCTGCCCTTTTGTCATGTTTCTAGAGTAAAGGGAGTTTGTTCCAGTGTAAGGAGAGTACTCAGTACTGCTTGAATACAGCTGAGAATAGTATTTTTTTCCTGGCTCACATATATTTATTTCTTACTTATATGACACAAAAACAACAGAGATGAATGTATAGAATCCATAATGTAAAGACAGAGATTTTGCACGAAGGAGGATCTATGCTGCTGAGTTCTATGGGGAAAAAAAATAAAAGGAAGGTAATAAATACTGAATTTTCTTTGCAATGTGTAAAGAAGTAAATAGGGTTAGCAAAATTGTTCTTTTAAAATCCCTTTAGAGAAAGAGAATATTTTGCTCCGTTTGGTCCCTAAATTTGGCTTCTGGTACATCTGAGGCATTTTAGATGTTGACAGATATCTTTAGCAAACTTGTATATATAATTTTACACATCACCAGCATCTTAAAGCCATTGAATGATGGGTGAGCTGGTATAAGATGCATAATAGACATTTTGCAAACCAGATGATCTCCTGCTATAGAACATCCATTTCAAGTAATAACATAAATCTTATGAGGAGGAGTTTTCTAATCATTATCCAAATGATTGTAACGTTTCTGGTACCTTCTAAACAAAATTTTATGGTGATGCCTGAAAAGGAAAAAGACACCCAAGAGAATAACAGTCTGAGACAAACTGGTTTGCAAAGGGAGTAGCTGATCTCCCTTGGATGTTGCAGATGAATGCACTTAGTGATAAAAAAAAGAATGGTGGATTACATTTGACCTTTGAAAATATTTGACAAGCTGAATATACAGGGGCCATAGAATATTTGTACTTACAAAAAAATCACATAGTTTATAAATGTTTAGGTCTTAAACATGTGATCAAATTAGATAATAATCCAGTGTGAACATGCCTTTTTATTGTTTCTGTCTGACACACAACTGTAAAATTGGCCTAGAAATGCTGTTTATCAGACATGAAAATATTCTTCTGAAAACTAATGAATGAAGCACATAGTGTAGACAGCACATTCGGTGTGAAAATGAAACATGTTTCTCCTTCTATGGTTCTATGAAAGTGGAAGAGATGAATGGAAATATTATGCTTCCATAGTACTTACATAATTTTCATAATTGCCTAGGATAACTATGTTTTTGAATGTCTATATTCCTCAAAGCTTTTTAAAATGTGCAGAAGTTGAAAACAAGGGTTTAAAATTAAGTTCTGTGATGTTCAGGACCCTTAGCTGAAATTTTACATTCTATTGTAATATGAATGATATTGCTATCTGTGGTATGGTATTGAATTTTCATTTAACATGAAAATAGTTTTCAAACATTGCTGAAATAGGACTTCGTAGTTACTGATCTTGAGTTCTCAAAATAGTGAGAGCAGTCAGCCTTACTGTGATTACTCTTAATATCTGTGCAATTAACTGAAAATTAATCTCAGGGTTTAAATTCAGTCATTGCCACAATTATTGGGATTATGAACTTCATTCAGATGTCAAAATTATGAAGTTTTTAACCAAAGTTCTCCTTTAATGGGTATGCATGTCTATGCATTCCAAATGGAATATAGAATCCAGTATTTCGGTTTAAAGTTGCTGCAGAAGATGAGTAGGAATCATAACCCAATAAATAGAGACAGTATGTCTTGAGAGCCTTTGCCAGTGGTCAATACTCAAGTTATGTGATGGAATATTTGGTGTCTCTCTGATTGAATTTGCAGTCACTGCAAGCCACTGTTCTTTGTCTGACAGCCATGTTGGTTTATTCAGCTGCTGACCTGTATGTCTGGTATTATGGACTGCTGCAAATTGGATCAATCTGGAGTTTTAAATCTAGCATGAGCTAGAGCGCTTCCTTTTATGACTTCAAATCTCAGCATCCATCTTTCCAGGCAAATTTCCTCTTAGCTAGCTAGTGTAACAATGCTGCCTGGTCTTCCTAATTCAGAGACCTACTGACTCTTTTTCTCCTTGAGCTTGGCAGACACTTTCTATTCAGTGTGAGGGTGAAGCTTAATCTATGATTTCTGATTATATTCCTCTTGGAAGTACTGTGGTGATTTTTCACATAATGCCTGACTCCATAGACAGCATTACAGCTCTTTATGTTCCTACCAGGTGCTCTGTACATACTTTTCTGAGAACTAAGGAAGCAATGCAAATAAGTAAGATAGTGTCAGTCCTAAAAATCCGTATTAAAACATTTGCTGCTTTCTCAGTTGTCTCTGAATGATCCTTGTGATGTTATTAAACTAATTTTTGTTTCCTGCATAACTGTCATTAAAGTTGAACAACCTCAGGTACTAAGCAAAAGAAACAGTAAAAAAATATTTAAATCCAGAGTGCCTTCTGTAGTTAGGCACAGGTTATATTGTCTGTGACACTATGACATGTCCAGTAATTTATACTTATCTTAAAGTTCTCTTGATTATATTTACTTTGGATGCAGCTTAATTTGTCACTAAATTCAAACATATGGGTTGTAATGATATCACAAGGAATTTTCCACACAAGTTGCTCTAATGCTTTTTGATAGTGGTATTTATTGCATTGTATGTGTATTGCATTAGAAGCAAATAGTCTAGTGTCTCTCTGATGGTAGAGGAGATCCACTGCAATATCCTCTGTCTTTACTGTACAAATATAAAAATGCTGGGGACCAATTCACAAGCCAATTTCCTTTAATCTGTAGGATGCCCATAGACAACATGCGTGTGGCTTTATTCTTGTTTTACCATGTTACCAGCAATCATATATTAAAATATTATAGCTGGTAGTGAGCTGATGCTAAGCAGCCAGTAGTTAAGTGATACTACCTTGAAGAAAGAGGTAGATTGGTTTTTTTAAAATTTTTATCTTTTACTAAGACAGGCATCATAGATTCCTTTGGACTGTCATTATTGAATTATTTTAATGCAGGTGTCCACCATCACACGATGATAGGGATGTTGGTACCATGGCAAGATGATGTGTGGTCATGCAAAGGGGGCTGCCATCCCTGTTCAAGGTGGCAGAAAGATTTATTCACATTGCAGCCTGTCGTTATCTGTAGTGCCCCTGGGAAGAGATTGACAAGCAGGACATTGTGAGCTGTGTGAGTTGTTCTGATGACTTACTGCAGTTTTCAGTCAGGAGATCGTGCGCTTCTTCTTTTGTGTAATCTTGGTACTTGTCTGCCTGTCTGTAATTCAGCTATAACTTGGTCTTTGAGGTTTTTTTCTGCCATTACTCACGTGAAGTTTCCATGTTAGATGATTTCCTTCATTATTCCTATTTGCCAAGAGCATTGTTCTCACTGGTGTCTGTATTATGCTGCTTTTGCTCTCATTAGATAAAGTTCCATATATTCCTTTCTCTTCATGATGTGAGAAAGGTCATAGGTACCCAGAGGTGTGATATCTCTTTATGACAGTAGAAAATGTTAATATGAAATAGAGAATTTATCTGCATTAATATCCACTGGGAGAATAAAGCCTGAACTCGGAAAACTTGTGACTTGTAATGAAAATCACACTGTTTATGTTCATTTAAACCAAATTCAGCCTTTTGGCACTGAAAACCTCTGCGGCTGCATTTTTTGCATACTATAAATTGCTGCTTGTATTATCATGTCAGCCCTTATGGATTCTTTTCTATTTATTCTACAGAAAACATTTTGCTTTTTGAATTGAAAGTTTTCAAGCTCACAGTTTGGGTCTTATATCCTCAGTTGAGGACTGGACAGAAGGCAATAGCAGACCTTATAACACTATTTGTGCTATTTAGTACTTTACATATTTACCTGTGATTTTGTATTCTGAGTGTGTTCAGAAAACATTAATTGTTTCCAGAACTCCTTTTTGGGAAATTATGTAGTATTATTACTGTAATGTGGAGCACAACATTAAAATAGAAGTGGACATTTTCTCACATGGAAACTGCTAAAATTCTTCAGGTGGTGGGTTTGGAACTCATGGAGTTGGTAGCCTGAAATCTCTTTCAATAGATTATTGCATCTAATGGAATGAAGTTTGAATAAAAGAAGATCCTCAGCATTCTGGAGTGGTAGACTTGTGGCAGCAGTTGAGACTATTGATTTGGTGGCACTTGACAAAGAAGGAGTTGAGATAAATCTATAAAGTCAAAATACACACTATCTGAAAGTGGCTTAGCATATATTTCAAGAGACTGGGATAGGAGCCAGTTTTCTTCTGGCAGCCCTGCAGGATTGTACGAAGCCTGAGTTAAGTCATTCATCTTTGCATCGTGACCACGTAGGCATGTCTGCAAAGAGAAGGGCTTGTTGACAAGGGAATGGATTGTACCCAGAGCAGTGACTAACTCAGCTGGGATCAAAGGAATTTCATGTGTGACACTGAGAATCATATGTGCCACAGAGTTAGTGCTCTAGAGAAATTAATCTCCTTGGCAGTTCCTCATTGCAAAACTCTTCCTGGGTGTTTTTAGATGGCTGCATATTTTACCACTATTACAGGAATCTGCTGTATCATTAATCACATTTGGATTTTTTTTTTCCTGGAGCCTTGGCTGTCGTAAAGTAATGAAAATACCTAGTAAAGTATGAGCACATCATCCATTTCTGTTCTAATTGAAATGATTTTGATAAGATTTGAAAGAAGATGTGCCAAAAACCCCTGTTGTATTCTGCAAAAGTGCAGCTTTCAGGTAACTCTGGAAAAAACACCAGGGGTTTGCCTATGAAAAGTAATGGTTTTCGTCAGCTTTAGGACCAGGAATGCAATTTTCTTAAATGTTATTGACAAGCTCCTACCTAAGTCGACAAAATAATTTTGTGTATAAACAAATTGCTCAAATTCCTTTTTGTGGAGCAGTGCTTATCTAAAATTTGGATTCTATGAACCTGGGACTAAATGTCAATGGTAAAGTGGTCTCACAAAAAAACTTTCTTCTTAGAGAGTTGCAAAAGATATTTCTGTTAATTGTGGCAAGTTCAATCAATTGTACATGTACAGTATTTTGAGTAGAGAGAGACATGTTCTGCCAAAAATGCTTAAATTAAATACATTTTAATTTTTTCTCTCATTTCTTATGTTTAATGAAACAGATTTATTTTGAAATCCTCATCTGCCTGCTAAACCTTGCATCTCTGGACTTTTCATTTCAGGTAAGATCTGACAGATAAATAGACATATTTTTCATATTTTTATTTCAGAGCAAAACTATAAAAACATGTAAAGATGGGAGCTAGAAGTGGGTTTAAATAGAAAAGGGCAAGGAGGAGACTTCCAAAAATCAAGAGGATTTCCCTGCAAAATTATTTACCCATTTTCTAAGACTAATTATAAATATATTGGCAAAAACAAGGGCATAACTATCTGAGGAGAGAGTCATCAGTGTTTGCTGCAGTAACAGTGCTCTTATCAGATTTGCAAAAAAATCTCAATAAATTTTCAAAAAATTTCCTGCTTAGTAGTTTGTGGGTTTCTTCTTTTCTTAGTGGGATTCTCAGAGACCAAGATCTTACAGGTCTCCCTTACATTTTTTTTCTTTTGCCTTTCATCTCCCACCTCTCCTCTAGGAAGCTGCAAATTAATAGTATGAACATTTTGCTTTTGCTCCTTTTTACACTGCCATAGGCTCTTTTGGTTTGTTCCCTTTGCTTTTGGATCCTGTCTTTGATTCTTGTTTTCTCTGTCTTTATACATTAGCATATGGAAAAGCTGTATGAAAAATATTCTTTCTAAAAAATTAGCCACTGTAGAGCAGTAACTTCCAGCATGTAAGGCATAAAAATGCTCCATCAGAGACTGACCCTTCCTTTGCTGGGAAGCCAAATGAGGAAAGGCTGAGGTCACTTGGTCTGCTCAGCCTGAAGAAGGGGAGGCTGAGGGGAGACCTCATTGAGGTCTTCAGCAACCTCATAAAGAAAAGCAAAAGGACAGGTACTCTTCTCTGTAGTGACCAGTGGCAGGACCCAAGGGAATGGCCTGAAGCTGTGTCAGGGGAGGTTTGGGTTGGATATCAGGAAAAGGTTCTTTACCCAGAGGGTGGTTGGGCACTGAAGCACCTCCCCAGGGTGTTCAAGCAGCATCTGGACAATGCTCTCAGGCTCATGGTGTCACTCTTGGGACTGTCCTGTGCAGGGACAGGAGTTGAACACAGTGGTCCTTGTGGATCCCTTCCAACTCAGCATATTCTATGCCAATGACCTTGCTGCTAAAATTAGAATTCATAATGGAACTTAAAACATTTCCATGTTCTCTATGTCTTTAGAGTCCTGTGAGCAGGAAATAGGCAAACCTTTAATATTTGAAGCAATACTGTAGGGGTTTTTTCCTATATGCTGTACAAATTAAATACTTGAAAACTCAGGTTCATGTTAATAGTTAAAAAAAACCTTGCAGTAAAAGCCATAAACTAGGCCTCTTCCAATATTTCAGTTGAAATACTGGTAAAAAAGAAAATGCATGAAGGGAATTAAAATAGGGAAATGAAGTTTTGCTCCATGAGGATGTATTTTTATTTTATGTGTCTCAAATATCCAATCCCAGAGGCAGTTAAAAAGTCAGAGTGTGGCTAATTTCTGGCAGTGATGAAAAGGCTAAGGAAACAGATGTTCTGATGCCACTTCTCAAAAACATGGAGACACTGATATTTTGGATAAAAGCCCATGAAAAGGACATGGGCTTAGCAACGTGAAAGGAACAGAAACTAGCATTTCGTTCATGAGGAATGTCACCATTTTTCATTAATACTAATAGAACCCATTCTTTGTACAATTCCTAGTTAAAATACCTATTTTTTGCCTACTGGTAGCATCATACTGATTGTGTATTATCTCAAACTACTCTGATTGCCTGACATGTTTAATGTTAAGTCCTTAGGATCCTATTTATTAACATATTTGAATATGACTGTAATTTTTGTGATGGAAACTCCAGCAGACTCCATATGGATGATTGTGCCCAAGTGAGATCTGTCTGTTTGTTCTAAAGGAAAGAACTGAATAATTAATTTAAAATCAGTGGGAATAATTGTATGCTGAAAAGAAAAATCAGGATCCAAGTAATGTAAATCTTCATTGCTGGGGTCAATTAAAGAGTTGGATTTGGAATAACGGTATGGTAGAGGTATTGTGTCTAAAGGAATAAAGGAGACAAGATCTTCATTGCTTTTTATGAAGTTGTGGTTAGTATAGTTTCAGTTTTACTGTGACATATTTGTTCTCTTATTCTGTATGGATTTCAGACAAATCAAAATGTCTAGACAAGCTTTTGCTTTTAGTTATGGAATAAGGCACAAGTAAGGCAACATCTCTGCCCACAGATATGCAACTAAGAAAATTTTTAATGATCAATTGGCTGTTAAAAAACTAACAACTGCCATCAAAACCAGGACTAATGTCTGACAGAATAAATAATTACATTTTGATCTTAGAGATAGCAAATTTCTTATGTTTTTCTGGATCTATTTTAATTTTGGAAACAGGAAACATTAACATGAGAGTTAATGAAGAAGAAGATGGCACACCATTACCTTTCCATGTTCAACAAGGTGCAACTCATTGGGTAAGTCACATCTGTGTATATACAGCAAATGCTTATATATCTTACTGCCCACCAAATGCTGGGTAAGGGAGAAGAGTGAAGAATGAACAGTGCAGAGTTAACAGTTTCCAGAGAAAACAGACAGTGCAGTGATAAAGGGACCATTGTGATAAAGGAATCAATTCCACTGCTGCTTAGTGAGTCAAACGCTACCCCTGAAATGCAGATTTATGACTGCATTGTGAATGAAACAGCCATCATTGGCTCGGACTAGGTATAAAGCGCTGAACAAGTGGAGGATTAAAAATTAAGGCAAATACCCTTTATGTTACAAAATGTCTTTTAAATAAAAAAAGCTGGCAAAAATACACTAGTATAGAATGGAAACATCAAGAGAAATGCTATTTTTATAGTGATTTACTGGAAAATTCCTTGAAGAAAAACAATTCCTTTGCATAGAACATTTGATGCTAATGCCACAAGAATTTTCTTAGCTATGGACTTTCCATTGAGGTAACTCTCTAAAATGTTTCATTTTGGTTACATTACAGACAACCCAAATATGGCAAAGGAGATTATTTCAATTTTATTAATAACTCTAAATAATACTTAGAGAGCAGGAAAGATAAATCTCAGGGCTAAGCAAACATTAATGCAGTGAAAGACATTCGAGGCAGAAAATAGTGTGAGGTAGGATGCCAAAGACAAATACTTCACAGGATGATTATTCTTTAAGCAGATGGTGCATAGAGGGCTGGTCTGGTTTTTGTGGCACAGTAGGTATCACGCAGCACATGTTGCTCTCAGAATAACGAAGACATTTGCCATCCCCAAAATTAAGGGGAAAATGTATCATGCTATAACTAATGAGCTGTCTGAGTTATTTTTGACTCAGTTTATTAAGAAAAGATTGGAGCAAACCACGGCAATAAATCTCTAGGACACATACATCCCAGACTGATTTGCATTCAAGGTCATGACAAAGTTCAGCAAAAATGCAGATCTGAGCAGAACAACTCTTCATGTATCATGGATTGCTGTGTTTCTTTTCTTTTTAGGCAGCTCTAAAGAATAATGATGATTATTATATCATGGTGGATAAGATGTTAGGGACAGTATGTACTTGTGCATATTTGTCTTTCAGTGTTTGTCATATGCCCACTTGTAACTTTCTAGCTAGAGTAGAAAACATTCAATACTGAACTCCACAAATTTATAAAAAAACCCCAAAGTAGCTGTTGAGTCATAAAGAATATTTTTTCTGAGACCTCCACACTGCTTGATTTTATACATCCAACAAAAAATGCCTCACACAGAAAAAGTTATCTTCCGGTGTTATGAATAAGAAAAAAAATTATTTGTAGTTTAGGACCTGGGTGCTCATCATGTATCTGATTCTGGTGTGCATCATCACTAGATTCAAACTCCATTTCAGTCGTCTGATTTCTGTGGCAAAATCAAAGTACTTCAAATAGGCTTCAGCTCATCTAGGATATTAACTTTCTCCATAAATTTGATGTGGAGGTAAGTATCCCACCTTAGTAATTTTTTTTAGGTTTTGAGGTTCATCAGTTAGACATTTAAATATCCTCTGAGCAGTAGTTATCCATATCACAAATCTGGATAATTTAATTTACATTCGATTTTAGATGGCATAATTTTATATCTTTTTATAGTTCAATAAGGCGATAAATGGCGGTAATGTAGATGTACTAAAAAGTACAATGTGCAATATACCAACTCTTCAATGAAACCTAGAGTGAATTTCAGGGTTTATTGAAGTAAATTGGCTTATTTTTTAATGTGCAAACCCTGATTTATACTCTGTGGTTAATAATTAGTCTGCTTTTCTCTCTGGAGTTCATCACTGTGGTCCCCATCAGCTTAGTGATGCTGCTTCTGTTGTGTGATGACTGCACTGTGTCTTCTTTGCTTCTATTTTTTTTATTTCCTGGCAGTATGCAGCCTTTGCATTCCTGAGATTGTAGTCTTTGGATAACAGGGTTGCAGTGGATGAGAAAATTATTCTTCTCAAGTAAGAAAATAATTTCCTACATATTGGGAGAAACAGTACTGCAGAGAGACCACTATTCTGCTAGATATTGTGCATTTTTATGTAAATATAAATCCTCCTTGTGAAGGAATCTCAGGAGTCATGCTCATTATTGCTATCTCTACAAAAAACTTCTGGAAGAAAACCAAATAATTAAAACATCCATGAGCAATGAAATCTCTAGTCATCTAGTCTCTGCATTAGAGAACACTGACTAAAGGATGAGGCAAAGTCAATTTAATTAATTTCAAAAATACTCCTGTAAAAATGCAATGAAAAACCAGGAAATTGAACCAAAAAGCATGATATTTTTTACATTTTTTGAAACAGGGAATAGAGATGGATGGATTCTTTTTTTATTCAAAAATATCAAGCTATTAATAAAAAAAGGAACTAATGCTGGCCAGTTAAAAAGAATGAAAAGCTTTTTTGGCAGTTATTTTGTTTGTATTCAGTTAAAGTTAAAGTCCTTAGATTTGTCATGTAGAGCAAACCCTAAAGGCAGTTTCATTTAATTCCTTCAACAGGTTTTACTTTAAGAGAAAATTCTTGCAAATCTTGTGAATTTCTCTTGCTGCAGTGCTGAAAAGATATAATGTGAACAAAGGCAGATGAGGATGTGGCGTGTCAAATGAATGTTTCTTAAGTGTTCCTGTGCCTCTGTAAAATTGCTTTTTCACATAGGTTGATTATACAGTTTGCATATGAAACATTTTCCTGCCAGTGGTATTTTGCTGAAATAAAAATTCCCCAGGAAAAGCAATACTTTTTGCAGAAAATTTCCAGTTTGTTCTAGGTCAGGTCAACTTTAATCTCCCTATTGCCTGAGTTACTTTCTTTGTTCTTTTATGTTTGTTGCGTTATATAGAAACCAGAGGGCCCCAGATGCACCAGAGAACATGTGCCCAGTTATGTCCTGCCTCTGTATTTGGATAAGTGGGAATGACTGCTACCATCATCACAGATTGGTTTCCATGGACAGAAAATCTACACATGAAGATCCCACAGGAGTGTGAGCTGCTGGAAGCAGATCCCAATGGACTGAATGTTTTATTGTGACAAACAAGCCTTTACCCTTAGCAGCCTTTTAATACTTTCCCTTTCCATATGGGCATTCCAGAAGAGGGAAGAGGTTCTGATGATTACTTTGCCACCACATATCATCATGGTCTTGCATGGCTTATGTATTAGTCTGGTAGAAATAGCAGTAAAGAGAGCTGAGGATAGCTTGTGCAGGCTAGCAAATGTGGGGTCTCTGGAGCACTGTTGCCATCCTGTCTTCATTGCTATTATTTCTGCTCCATTGATGGAAGCTTTGAGTATGTCTGTGTCTTTTGTAGTTATGTGCTGAATTTCTCCTTAGCCATAATAATCTCATCTGTGTTTGGCATGTTTTAGTAGTTAGAGTGATTCAAAATATTCCGTCTCTTTTTCTTTCTTCCGTCTCTACCAGTGATGCAAATTATTTTCCTGTAGAAAGTAGGAAACCTGGGCTGGCTACGTGATTTTGCATTGCACTACAGCCTCACTAATAAATCTTCTGGAAAATACAGCAGCAACCTTAAGGGCTTATAAAACAAACTGGACCAAAGGTGCCACAGTACAGAGCCAAGTTGGAAGTCTTAACATGTGCAGGTTGGATAAACTGCTCAGGAATATTTCAGAGCTGACTGTGTTTTGATTTTTGCAGCTGTAAGAAACTAACCACCAGCCTAAGTTATAGTGCTGCAACACACCACTCTAAGTGAGCTGAAACAATTCCTTATTGCATAGTAAGGGGGAACAATGCCCTTTGGAAGTGTGAATTGGAAGTAGTATTAGATGAACTAATTTCATTTCCCTTTGTTTTTCAAATACTTTTACCATTACTCATGAACTAGTCATGTATTTTATGTCAGCTGAAATTTAAAGTGTGTAGAATTAGACACATTGAGCAGAAGACTTCAAGTCTTACTGATACCGTCATTCGTTCCTCACTATTCTCTATTTCAGCAGGCAGAAAAGTTGTAATTATTAGACTTATTTAATAATTTAAGCACCTCATGGAGCTGAGGCTGGGTAAAAGTGAATGTACTGAAGATACAATTCAAAAAAAAGACCCACTCTGTCTGCTACTACTTCATTGGAGTGACTGAACACTAGAAGGGTGCAGATTTTAGCAATAGCCTCTAGACATCTTGCTGCTTCTGTGAAGCTCTGAAGTTGCCTTGGCTAAAGTAATTTAGCAGTTGCCTCCCAAATAAGCCCACTTAGAATGCAGATTCTCCTGCTTCCATGGATAAGCATGTATTCATACCTAATTAATAATTAATTAGTAATAGGTTTATATCTATTTTTAAAAGTGGAACCAGTAAGTTTGCATTATTATAAACAAGTTTATAGCAAAATCATACCCATGTGGGAAAAAGCTGCATGGCATGAAAGAAGCAACTCAACAAAGTGCTATTCTCTTTCTCTCCAATGTTTTTTCAACAGGATCGGTGTAGTTATTTACCAAATGCTTCAGATGGGCTGATAAACAGGGAAGTATATGTCTCACAAATATAATAGCTAAGTTTATGTGTGCTTATGGTAAATTAGGCTTATATATAAGCACTATTTTATCATTGTCCAGACAGTTCTTTCTGTGGTCCCTGACATGGTGGTGGCCTAAGTGAAAAAAAAGTCTTCCATTAACAGCCAGGTGTTATTCAATAAATATTCAAAGTGTAGCTACTTTGTTTTGGGTCTAGGCATGAAGATGGGCTGACAACTGCAAGGGAAAGAGGCAAGAAATGAGGTTTGTAAGAATAAGAGATTTATTTACATCCTTAATTTGACAAAAAAACAGATAGAAAGAAGACATAGTAGAAAAACAGAGGGAACATGTGAATGAGGGAAGAATTAGGAAATTCTTGAGATTGGAGGAGAGGATTTGGAGGTGAGGAGATAAGCTTTCAAATTTCTTATGTGAGAATTTTCTTATAATTCTTTAAGGAATAGCAAGGAAGACAGTAAAGCATGTTGTGTAGACTAGGAAGGTGCTACCATTTTACCAGTTTTCTCGTTAAAAAAAATAGCTACAGTCATTAGTGTTGTAAAAGGAAGCAGGATGAAGGGATGGTTTGAGCAGTGAATCTAAGGTGACAAGAGGCAGCTAGGAACTGAGAAGTCGTATTGCCAACTGGAACAATGGAAGAACCAAAAGTAAAGGGGTTTGACAACTTCAAAGCAGATCCACTGAAAAACATTTTTTTTTGTGTATAATATGTGTTCTTAAAGTGTTGGAATGATAGCATTTATTAACTTAATGCTGTTCTTTGAAGCATTCTATTTTCTTTTCTTCCTTTTCTTTTTTTTTTTTGTGCAGTGCGTATAGTGATTAAAACCCATAAAACATACATGTGTACTATCATGTCACAAGTCTCATGTCAGTCAACTCAAGTCCAGACTTCATTCACGTTACTAAGTTTTTTACCTTGATAACTGATAAAATTTAAAAAAAAGCAGACCTCTGTTAAATCTTGATTTTTTTTTTTCAGTCTTAGAGGAGAAAACATGGAGTAAGCTGTAAGTTGTGGTGCTTCCTGCATAATCTCTATTTAAAATCCAGAATGCTGTCTGTCTTTCAGACCTGATTTGTTTCCAGGGTAAGCCAGAATATACGAACAGAGTTTCTACTATTCTGAGGTTTTATGATCAGTATTTTCCTGATTAGTTTACAGCTATTTTAAAAAACTTATTTTATTTGTGTAACAGGTAGTATTTATAGACTGCAGATTGTCTTATGAATTAGATTAAGGTCCTTCTAGGTTAGAGAACTGCCTTAGCAACGCATTTTCCCTCCTGAGCTGTGTTTCAGAGAAAGGAAGAAATACTGCTGCTGTCATGGCTGCTGAATTCAGTGCTGCCAGCAGCTCTGAAAGCCTTTGTAGAAAACAGCAAGTCAGTAGCAAGTGTAAGACAGAATATACATTTTCAAAGCAAGTCCACTAGTAGCAAACTGTGAACACACAGTGCAAGTGTGTCACATCATGCATCACATCAAAACAAATAATTGTGGAAGTCATCAGTAACAGCGGACTGTGATAAAACAGTAGGATAGGGAATGGCAATTTCAAAATAATAGCAGGTGCAGTAAATTAAAATGGAAATGAGGGAATCCTAAAATACTGTAATTGGCTTCAATCTCAGATGCTGGGCTGCACTCTGAATTTTAGCTTAAAGACAAAATGAAACCTATGAAAAATAGATATTAAGAACTGTAACTTTTTGCTAGGTGAACAGGACGGATGGAAACACACTGTGCTTTATAGGAGCTTTTTCCAGCTGTGGTTAAGGCTGTAAGTAATTGATAACAGGTGACCTAACTCAGCATGGAGAAGCCCTAACCCAGTTCTGGAAGAATTTTGATAACAATTTTTTTCTAAGCATACATTGAATTCAGGAGTAGACTTTTAATAACCAGCTGCACAATATATCAGCGACTGTTATCAATATGGAAATTCAATTAATCCTAACACATTTGGAATAGTTACAGTAACGTTGTAGCTGCTGTAAGAACTCAGTTGGACACAGGGCATTTTCTTCTCCAGCTGTCTCTCTTCCAATACACGAGGCTGCGGTACAGATGGAATTCCAGCCAGCCCAGGCTTGGCTGTGCTCTTGCAGAGCTTCTTGGCTGCTTTTGCTGCAGGGAGGAGCTCTGCAGAAAGCTGTGTTGAGCAGGTGTTGGCACCAGTATCTCCGTGGGGAAGGGCACTTGCTTCAAGCCCCAGGTCATTATTGTGAGAGCAGAGACCATCCTGACAAGAAGGTGTTTAGAAGTTAGAGCTGCACTGGTGTGATATAACCTGCGTGGTGCAGGGAAAGGGAACCTCCAGGCTGTGTGTGTCCCAGGGAAGTGTTACAGAGGGAAAGCTGTGCCTCTTATTTGTCTGTGGTAAGAGCTAGCTTCATCTGACTTCCATGAATTGAAAATAGTTTGTTGCTTCTTTAAATCACAGCTTACAGGGAATCCAACCACTTTCTTCGAATCTTCCTGAGCAGAAGGGCCAACATTTGGCCCCAAATTTGCCATATCAAGTTGATATCCATATACAAGATTTTTGACTGGAGAAAGAAGCCGAACAAAACACAACTGAAGAAAACAGAAGAATAGCATGCAGTGACTGTTGCCAGCCCTGAGACTAAAATAATCCATGTCTCAATAGCAAACACATGACAGATATGTTCTAGTGCAAGACATTTCACACATTTATACTTTAATGAAGAGACTGTTATGACTAATATATAATGTGTATGGTCCTTTAAGGCCAAAAGATATGTACTGAGCGAATAAGGTAGATTGATAGTTTAATAGTCCCTTTTGAGGGCATATAACAAGATAATGTTGAAAAATGTATACTATACCATCTCCAGATCAGGAACTGTGAGAAACTGAAGAGATGTTTTAGTTCAGAGGAAATTTCTGTTATTTATTTAAAATCTGTAACCTTAGCTGTTACTGTGAAAAAAGTATCAGTGCAGAAATCTTTAGTACATTAGCAGTATTCCATATATCACTGGGTAAATAGAATATTTCAGCTTCTGGAATGTACAAATGTTGCCACTAAGAAAAAAACCCCAGTGCATAACAAGTTACTGTTCTCTTAATAAAACTAAAAAAAAACCCACCATTTTTGAAGATCAGTATACAAAGTAAATGTATGACTTCAGAATAGTGGTATGAGAAATGAGGAGATGTTAAGGTCTATCCACAAAATTTGATAAAGAACTGGAATTCTTAAGCAATTTTTAAAGTTAGATTGCATTTTTTGACATTTTGCATCCAATCATTTTTGCAATTTTCTTTTGCACTGGTATTATTTTATTATAAACCAGAATTCCATGTAAAGACGGAGCTTCACTGTGCTAGAATTTTTGTTGTCTTAAAGTAAGGGTAAGGTGCAGCTGTCAATTTACAGCCTTTAGGTTCAGGTTGGGTAAAGCTGTGCAAAAGTAATCTGCAACTTTGGGATTGCTTGAGTCTAAAGCATGAGTATTTCTAAGACTAAAAACTAAATATGTGTGTGATATGGTAGTTCTTAGAGTCAAGGGGGAATAGGTGTTATTGTTAACCCAAGCAGTTTTTCAGGACACTCAAAATAGTGCATATAGGAAAGAAAAAAATCTGTCTTTGTTTTCTGTGCCATATTTTTAATATATTTGCACAATAATGAAACTGTTGCTATCACAATT
Organism: Eopsaltria australis; assembly: GCA_034509425.1. Classification (NCBI taxonomy): domain Eukaryota; kingdom Metazoa; phylum Chordata; class Aves; order Passeriformes; family Petroicidae; genus Eopsaltria; species Eopsaltria australis. The sequence continues at coordinate 742,099 of JAVTVJ010000049.1, forward strand.
ATTAAGAACTAATAGAAAGAGACACTGGTCAAGAAATCAAAGTATTCTACAGTCACAGAATTGGTCAGGTTGGAAGAGACCACATTGGGGTGATCTGGTCCGACCTCTCTTCTCAGTCAGGGTCTTCCTAGAGCACATGGCACAAGATTGTGTCCAGAAATGTCCACAAAATTGTTCTTGAAAATCTCCAGTGAAAGAGATTCAGTATTCCATGAGCTGGGACTTCCTTTCCTATGTGGTGCTATTTTCAGTTATTTCTGAACCAAACTGTATAATTGGCAATATAACAGACAATGTATTCCAGATATTTCAGGGGGTGTGTCATCTTCTGATCCTTCCCCTAATTTCTAGGCCAAGTAAAAACCAATTTTGGTTGTGAAGTCAAGAAAAGTCTACAATGCAGTTGGGAACTTGAATTGCATCTTTAATCAAACTGGCAGGGATAGGTAATCGAAGCATCAGCAGAAATTTTGGTGTGGGCTGGAAAGGAGAAAGTTTGTTTCCACATGCTCCTCTTGGCCATCCTGCAGTGAGGCTCAAACAGGTTGGTCTGTTCCTGCTGACATTACACCCCGTGCCCACAGTGCAGTTGTGCCTTGACAGCAGGTTGGCAGCAGCAGTTCTAAATCTGCTGATGGACAAGGAGCCCATAGTGTCTACTGTGCCATCTGGGAATCACGGCAGTCCCTAAGTGCCATCCTACCAAACCGAGTCATGTTGTTGCAGACCCTGAGCCTAGTAACAGGAAAAATAGCTGTGGGGTTTTTTTCAATATAGTTTACACTTTATGAACAGTTTTTATATGCTTTACCTTTGCCTAGGTTATTCAATGCTAAATTATAGTGAAATTCTTCCTAAACATGTTTGAAATTGCACGTTTATGAGGCTATATCTCAAGGTTTTCTATTTAATTAAAGCCCAAAGAGTCTTCAGTCTACATTTATTTTTCAGTTGTGTGGGTGTGTATGCGTGTATTTTCCTTAAATTGTATTTTTGCAATCTCATTTCTTCAGTGAAAGATTTTGAAGCAATAAAATGTTGCAAGTGTTACCATAGCGATAAAGATCTTAGAGTATGAAAAACAGTGTCTTGTTAAATCCCACTATTGGGTTGGTACTCCTGCAGTTCCAGCATCAGTGTCTTTTACTCAGTGAATTTTCTGGTTTTTCTTTGAAATATGGAATGACTGTGACATCATATAGTAGTCATACATGAAGCAGAGAGGTCCACTAGCAGATACTTCACATGAGAGTGAGATGTGACTGGTTATGAGAATAAAATAAAACATCATTCCAAGTCCCAGGAAAGGTACGGGATGTGGCAGTTTTCTGATTTCTGCCACAGGAATCTAAGAATAAATATGTTAAAGCCAAATTGGTGTTAAATGAGTAGAAGAGAAAGGAGCATATTAGCAAAATCTTATGATCCCTGCATGCCAGTTAAAAGTGAATGAAATTATTATAATATTAATTAAAATCACCCAACAATGAATATACTCAAGTAGAAAGATTTGGACAAAACCATTTGAACATTCAACCATTTATATTAAATAAGAAGGGGTTTGTAACACTGCAGAGATATTATGCATGTATATATCTGATTCCTTAGCATTAATAGTGACAGGATATTTCAGTGTGCCAAGATTCTGTTGTTCAAAATTACTTCTTTTAATAAATCAACTCCTTGTTTCAAAAACTTATTGCCAAATATTGGACTTGACATTTGACATTTGTGAACTAAATTTTGTATCAATAGATAATTAAAAGACTCCTAGTACTCCAAGTCAATCTGCATATGCTCAAATTTGATTTGAGGTCTTTTGTACTGTGTAGAAATCACTGTACATGAGATGAGTGCTATGCCATAGTAAAAAATATGTTATTTTCACAGTAGGAAAAAAAAAATTATATTCTGATTTCTTTTTTTTTACTTTGATATATATTTAAAATTTTTTAGTTTTCTCAGTAGATTTTTAACTTCTGCATAAGTTTCCAAATAGTGAGATTTATGAGGCTGCCCACCGTTTTTCTTCCCCTGCAATCCAAATCACCTTTTCTTCAACAAAATGTAAATGTGTTTATGTTTCACATCAGGTTAAGGAAAAATCAGCTTCCTCAGATCTCTTCTTTCCTCATGTCTTTCTGTGTCCAAGCGGTTTTTGAAAGTCAACCTCTTTTCATGTTTCCTCAGGTGCTTTGTAAGACAACTGTGAAAGCAATGTTGTGGTTTCATTCATAATGCATATCTCAGATACTTTACTCTTTTCCTGTGGACAAATTAAGGATAAAAGATGTTGGATTCTGTGACAAGACTTGGCATGACTTACAGACCATTCCATTTAATCTTCAGGTGTTTGCTTTGGAAGGCAATTAGGCATCTCTATTCTTTTGAAGTTTCCCATACATTAATATCCTCGTGTGTCTCCTTGCTCTTTTGGTTTTTTAATGTGTTTCATAACATAAAGATCAATATTGAAATGGCAGTGGCTTCTCACATCCCTGTGAATTTGTGATGATTTATCAACTATAAATGATTAACCTATTAAAGTCTGACAGCTAACTAAACACTTCTCAAATTTACATTTTTTTTTAATGCTATTACACTGGTGTTTAGTACTTCCTTGTGGAATAGGTGTTTATAGAGTTTATTAGAATTATTTACTATATTAACCTTTGTTAAATGACCACAGTATTGGTGTATCTTTTCCTGAAAGAACGTAACTGAATTGCCTGTGCCACAGTTCCTTCCACTGTGGCATTTGGCAATGCTTTAAATCTCTCCTGAAGTCCCATTGCTTAATCAGTGGCAAGTTTGAAAGTCAATATGTAGAAATAGCAAACTGTAGAAAATTGGCTTCTGGAACAATATTTCAGTAGGAGTTACTCATCTATAGTTGAATACCATGATTCTGCGTCTCATCGCGGGAGTATCTCAGGAGTAACAGTTTATATCAGGAAAGATATCATAATGTATTAAATACCAACTGATGCCTACAAAATAAATAAATTTTCAGATATCTGGCTTACAATCATGAGTTCTTCTACCAGTCAGTAATAATGTAAAATTTGCAAGTATTTACCAGCTTCTTATTCAGCACAGGTAGACCGTCATGATATTAAACTTACGGATGTCTTTAGAAGAGTCACTGAAGCAATCTATTATCTGTGTAATTATGCAAAGAACATTTTTCCAATTGAAATGAATTTTATGTGAATCAGGAAATTATCTAAAAATATCAGAGCTAATAATTTATCATTAGTTGCAATTAAATTGCCAGTGTATCATAGTACTGTTAGAACTTTACAAACGTTTCAATCAATATTTTATGAAAAAAATCAATTTTTATCTGACTGTTGAGCTGTGCACTTCTCTTTCTGTATAGGATGTCAAGTATCATGTGGCAATATTTCCATTTTTATGGTTTAAGTAAGAGGGATAAAAAATACCAGTGGCATAGAACACATCAATTTTGGACAACATCTTTGTACTTTGATAGAAATTTAAATTTTTACAATAAATCAATAGTTCTTTTTGTAGTAAGAACTGATAAATAGGAGCAGGGCTGTGGTCGTGCATCTTTATTAATTTGCACATAGATTTATTATTTTTTATTTGTTTAGATGTAGGGAAAATGCTTTAGAATTTGGGTATGTCAGCATTGCTTTATGTCACTCATTTGGTCTTTCCTGTGCCTTCTTTGGTACCTGAATATTAGCTTGGAAAGATATGTATTGGTATATGTTTCAAGTGATCTGGTGTTCCTTTCGAATGCCATATTGATTAAGCCTCCTTAGCTATTTGGGATGTGAAGTCTCTTGCTGACAGGTTATGAGAATGCCTGCTGTAAAGAAACATAATGGCATCGCAGAGTGATTGCTCTAAATTACACAGAGCACGCAAGGTTTGTTTACAAACTCTCAGAAGGAAGATACTGTGGTTTCCCCACTGCAGACTGATATCAAAAGAACTCCATGATGCTCGAATTGTGCTGCAGGATATGATTTGGTTATGTTATTGGATCATTTAGTGCGTTTGATGAGAAGTGGAAGTGAAATACCAGGAACACGCAAATAATATTGTACTTACAGTGTTTTGTAATTCTTGCTTAATTAGCTGCAGGGCAAAACCACTCTGCTTTTGAAAAAAAGTCCCAGAGGATTTTAATTTTGCCAAAATGATATCTAAACAATGGTTATGAGAATGGCACTAGAAACAGGGAGTATACCTTGTTCCCTTTACATGTGTCATTTCTGTTAATTTTTTTAAAAGCATCTTTATTCAGTTGTTGCTTCTAAATAAGACTTCAAAATATGCCCAAGTGTTAGATTCTTTAATATCCAGTATATTGCACTCCAAGGATCCCACTGCAATCAAAAAGGGAGTACTCTCTATTTTAAAAAGCTATGCCTTCATTAGGTTGTTCTCTCAAAATCTCCAGTAAATTTCCCCCAGAAACAATTGGTTTTTCCATTAGGAACACTTTTTTCTTCCCAAGAGATAATAGTAAGTTCAGAATTACAAGAACACTAGAAATTGAAAATCTGCAGTTTTTCAGGGATACTTCATTATAATTTTTTCATTCATTGCACTTAATCTCGGGAAAAATGTGACTTTTCAATAACTCCTCTAGATAGATATTCAATTTACTATTGCATGCATAAAGTTGTATTGAAAGAAGAGCTAAAGATTTTCTTCTACAAAGACTTTTTGTTCATGGTAAGTGATGCACTAGGAAAGTAGGTTAAAAATATGTTGCTAGGAAACAGAAGAGGATCCTAGCAACTGCTTCTGAAAATGAAAATTGTATGCCTGTGTAAGGATGGAGCTTCAACCCACAGCAATCTAGCTAGCTAATATTGTTTTCTTAAAGAAGATTCTGTAGCCTCAATCTTTGCTATTTTGTTAGTAAAATAGTATTTCTTATTTAGAATTGTGTTCTTAGAGAAAGAAAATTATTTTTCATCCATTATAGTATCTTACAATGTACTGGTAACATGCTCAGTACTTAGCTGGAACAGAATTGTAAGCTTTTGAGATCTACATACCTCATTTATATGCAGGACTTACCAGTTAGAAAGATGCTCATTAGCCTGTGGCTTTATGCAATCGATACTCAGAGTATTTGTTTTATGGAATTTTTATTGTTATTTTCAGGGATTTAACACCTCAGGGAGAGGAAGTATGCAGTTGTGATTCAAAATTATTTTTAGGAAAAGAAATAATAAGGGATTTTTGAAATATATGCAGCCTGCTCTTCTTTCAACACTAATTTCACTTCCTTCCTGGACTTCCGTTTTTCCATCTTTTCCCTCATGCTTTAATTTTGCACAATAGCTCACCTCATAGCATTTGTACCTTTGCTTTTCTGTTATACCTTTTCTCCCTTCCTCTTGCATTTCTTACACAGTCATCCTTCCTTCTGTTTTCCCAGACCTTGCCTTCTCTTCTCTTCTCTCTCTTACTCTTCTCTTTTCCCTGATCCACATGGTTATATTCATTTTCCCTAATGAACCTTTGCCTGGGAAAATAGGGCATTAGTTACTGGACACTGTAACACTACTATTCCTTCTAGCGTTGCTAACTACCTTCAAGACAGAGGGGCTTTTATTGGTGAAAGCAGCAGAATGGTAGAGAAAGGTCGTTTTTATCTTCAGTGTGCAGCCTAATGCTGTACAAGCTCAGGACCACTTGATGTAAATCCACGTGACTTTTCTATCTGCATATGTACAGACACTTAAATATAGTCATGGATAGCATATTGTCCTAAATTTGTGTGTGTATTCTTACGCATGTGTGTGTAAGGCTGTCTTCATCTTTGCCTCAGTGTCAAGATAAATATGGATATAGGAGTACTATAAAATAGGACAACATGCAGAGCTGGTGTAGGTTCCAGCATGTGTTACTGTTCTGTATTATACACTTGAGTTACTCATGGAGCAATAGAAAGAGTTAAGTGTGTAAAAAACCCAGGCAATTATTGTAATATGACTGCTGTACCCTGCACAGCCTGTACAGCCTGTTAAGGAGTAGGAAATCAGAAGGACAGACATTAGGAACAAGAGGTGAAGAAAAGACAGTCAGATGTGAATTTACTCTCTGCAGCTATCTTGAGTAAACTACCTATGCATATAGGAAAATGTCACTAAGGAGTAGCTGTGGAGAAATTGTGATTTATAAAGTGAGAGATGTTAGAAATCACTGGAAGGAAGACAGCAATTCCTGAGCTAGGAATCGTGTCCAAGGCCACCATAGCATCCTGAGTATCTCCCTTTTAGAATAACTTGTTTCTCTTTCATGCTAATTTCATGGGTCATTGGAGAAACAGATCCATTTTATACCTGTGTTTGTTTTTTGGTTTTCAAGGCTTTCTTTAACGCTCCTTTCTACTGTGGCAGAACTAAAGCTATGGTATGTCCACTGCAAACAAAAGAAATGTACCTGTTTCAATCCACTGCCAGCCTTGTGTAGTGTGGAGATTTTGCATGGATTCATGTAATGAAGGTTAACTCTGCCTAGAAAAAATTATGTACAGTGGCTGGTAAGATAATAATGGGGCATTGTCCCTTTAAGGGAGCAAACCTATTTTGAAGTGACTAACTGTGCAGTCCTTGTAAACACAGTGGAAAGTTCAATAAGTTAAGAAATACTAAAAAATAATTAGCCCCGTGTCAGGGTTATTGATTAATAAATAATTGAATCTCTCAACCTGCTGAATATGGAGTTTAAGTTTGTTGAAATTAGATCTCTGTGGTGTGAGCTGATCTCCAATTTCAAGTTAAATAAAATCCCCATTGCAGAAATTAGTGTGAAGATCTTACTCGGGTCCTCAAAGTATTTTGCTTTGCATTACTAAACCTCTTAATTGTTTATCAAAAGTTGGTGAAAGTGTTGATTTACAATGTATCAGGATGAAACAGCTCTGTTGAAAAAGGTGCAAGCACAGAGTGAACTGCAAGTCTGATATTCTGATATTCTTTTGCTTCATTAAAAACAAAGACTCGCATTAGATTTCTCCTTGTGTATATAGTCATGTCTTTGAGATGTAGTGGGGGAGGTGGATAAATCAGGAATTAGAGATGATTTGTCTATTTTCCACTACATTTAGTTCCACATCTTGTTATTTCCCGCAGTATTGTCATGCGGCTTATTTCTGTTTGAAAGAAATACCTTGCATTTCGTATATTCAAAGGTATATTTTTGAGGACCTTGACAGAAAATTGGCTGTCATGAATAATTTCTCTGTGAATGTCAGTCACCTAAGTCTCTAAGCACGGCTGAACACACAACATGTTTAATGAAACTTTAACAGACCCAAAAATTTGGTTGACGTGAGCAAATGTTTATGATTAAATTAAGGTTTGTTTCCAGTCCAAAGCCCAGCAAAAACAATCCTAATGGCTCCAGCACGCTCAGAAGGATTAAAGAAAATGTGTGCTCAAGCTGACAGTGATCACTGATCAAAACTTCAGTCTTTTTAGCCCTAAGGTAACTGGGTCAGATTTCATCATTGTAATCCTTAAGGTATAGAATAGAAATTGAACTTGCATGGTGATGCAAGCTGGCTATGAAATTAGGAGGCCTTGGCTCACAAAATATGAAAAGTTGGCATACTCGATGGAAATGATGTTCAAAGCAGTTCACAGTAAGAATGAGAAAAACAGCTTGTGCTACTTTGGAAGGGTAAACAGCAGTTCTCTTTTTGCAGTGCTCATATTTCACATTAATAAGTATTAGGAAAAAAAAAGCAAAATTAATATCAAAGTAGGAATAAAAATAGTGAACCTTTGAAGTTTCTACATATTTAGAAATTGTCTATTGTGCAACCTTTGTGTGTAAAATATAAAAGGTATTTTTTGTGAAGAAATAAGCATTTCAGAAAATATCCAAGTAGCTACATATAAAAGTATATTTTCTTCCAGAAAAAAATCTAATAAGAAAACTAGCACTTGAAAGCAATTTGAGCAAAGCATGAATAAAGGCATTTTCCTTTTGATACAGGTTTTTATGGTTGCATTTGTTACTAGACAAGAGAAGTTTCTTAGGAGACAAGGGGACTATTTATTCTATCTCAAAAGCATAATGGTTAATTAATTCTTTGCATTAAATCCTAGGTTTTTAACTCAGCAAGAGGATTGGAATTTGAAACTTAATTCAGGAGGAAGCATTACCTGGTGAGAATATCTGAACTGCGAGCACACCATGTTAGTTCTAATTTTACTTTTCTTTTCAAAATAGAAGCAGAACATTGTGTCTGTAGGACTCCTCCTGAGATATGGGCAGGGATCTCTAAAGAGAGTACTGGTTAAAAAAGAAGTCCAATGTCTTACCTCCTTCCCCATGCTCTGGATGTCAGGCCAGGAGTCTCAGTGTTTGTCAGAACTGTCAGCATTATCAGCTGTCACAGTTCAACAAAATACCCATCCTGACTCATTCTGCTATAGCACCTGTTCAGGAACACTGGGATCCCAAGAGCCAACACTTAAATCTGCAGACAACCAGGTAAAAGTCTGACTGGTACACGTGGAAGGAATAAGGTCCTCTTCAGCAATTTATGTGAAAGTGATATTTTTCTTTTTGAGGTGCTCCACTGTGTGCTGCTAGAGGCCCTGTAAGGACAGGAAGTATCAAGGGTGCATGATGCACTGCTGAGTAGGTCACCACCTTGTGTTTCTTCTGTACTGTTTCAACATGATGTGAGTTTCTGCCAACTTTTTCCCCTCTTTATTTTTGCCTGATTATCTTTTGAGTGAAAACCAAAATTAAGGCTGCATGGTTTGTTATGTATCTCTAGAGGAGGAAAAGATAACAAAGAATGCTAATTTAGAAAGGCACAAGTGAAAAGTGATGATGAGAAACTGTCACAAATCCAATATGAAATAAAATACTCTTTCAAAGCAGTGATGGCCACTGAATTGCACTCCCATCTAAGACATCTTGAAAATAGGCTGGATACCTGGGGGAGCAGCAGGACAGGGAGTGGAATATGCTGCAGCACAGGTTGCTGCAGGAGCTGCAGCCAGGTTTTTGACTGCTGTTGTGCACAAGCCTGTGCCTTACACTACCCTGAAAGAGATATTTCCCTTTCCTATATACCCCATGCTCCTCCACTGTTCCAAAGCTGGCAGTTGCAGCAGGCATCTGTATTTAGCAGCTAAAGCATGAATAAATCAAGCCGTGCCTTGTGGCTGGGCATATCTGTTTAGCTGTTAAAGGTTACATGTGGGAAGAAGGTATCAGACTGGAAATAGGAGGAAGCGCTGTTATGTTAAGGCATATGAGCACCTAAAAGCTGAACTGGCAGGGAGTTGGAGACCAGTCCTCCTTGGAAAAAGAAGGCAGCAGGCTGGATTCACCTGAAAAATCCTGACCAAGGATTAATTTAATGCCATGGACTTTTGATTCTGAACATTTATGATCTGTGTATAGTTCCTATTAAAATGTAATTATTTTTGGTTAAGCTTATTGTCTGCCACCTATTTTGGAACACAGTCTCCTAATAATGGTCCATTTCTTGAATAAAATTTAGGATATTCCCAGTGCTGGAAATGTGGTTATTTCCAGGCACTTCTGCCTAGAAAAAACATTGGCATAGAACTGGAAGAACAGATCTCTCATCCACATTTTCTCTCTTTCACTCACACAACATATCTTTATACTGGAGTATGTATTTACATGAAAACACATCCAGACCCATATAAGAAATTTAGGAGGTGATTTAGGAAATAAGCAAAATTATAAGCAAACATAGCTTTCCTGAACAGTACTTGTACAGAATATGGTAATGTGTGAATGAGAGATGTAATCATGAAAAAGGAAGAGAGGGTGAGCACCATATTTATGGTGATGCAAACAGAACTAAAATAAGTAAGAACATTAAGATTCAACTAAAATGTATGAAGGTGCTGTAAAGTGGAGGCCCATTCAAGCAGTGGGGTGATTTCTGCTGGAAGGAGCGCTGTCACTGAGGTAAGTTCAGAATCATTGGAAAAAATACAATTATGAGTAATCATACTTTGACAGAAGATAGAAGTAACACTGTTTCTATTTGTTTTGAGAAAGAACAGGACAAAAGGAAAGACAGAAAGCACGCATTTTCCTAAAAAAATTCAATACAGTACTTTGAGTCAAAAATGTGGAGAGATGTTACTCATCAGCATTTCTATAGTTTTATTGATAGAATGTCCTGTTCTGCTTTGAAATATACATGTTTGATTAAGATAACGATTGGTTAAGTGTAATGATGACTATCTGATGCTAATTTTATGTGGTTAAAGGTGAAGCTCACCAGTGGAAATTGTTGGTCAATCTGCAATAATCTAGGTCAGTATTGGTTGCTCCATTTTTATATATTCATGCAAGCTGTTGTATTGAAATCACTCCTCGTATTAATGGGGAGGCAAAATTGCAGCAACAGTTTTCATTTGCATAGGCTGCCTCCTCACAGTTCCTCAAGGAACTGTGTTCCAAGAAGAGTTTCAGCCTGACTTGAGGGGTCAGAGGTTTTCTTCTTTTCCCAGTGAGTAAAGGGAAAGGACAGATAAAATGCTGGTACTGAATGTCAGCCTGGGGTTTTAGCATGGATATCAGCTAGGTTTATTTATTTATTTATTTATTGTGAGGGGCCCTTGATGTGTTGTATCTGGCCCTTTTTTTGCCATTAGCCACCTGGTAAAGGACTCTTAAGGTGTTCAGCTGAAGTTGAAGCAGTAGAACCAATGTACACAGTAGTTAATTAAATTGGCCAAAGTACTTTTGGCTCCAGCTTTAGGGAAAGGCCTTATTAATATTTTCTAATTTGCTTTCAATGACCTGAAAATTATTAGCAGCACGCTATTCCAATGTAGAAAGTGGTATTTTATCAGAAAATTTCAAATTTACCTCTGTCTATGAAAAATCTATTTTCAGTGTGCTGTGATAGCAAAAATACTGCTAAAACAATAATTCATATTATAGATTTTTAGGGTTGCATATAGTTTTACTGGGCATTTACAAAATTACCACCATGTACTTTTAAAAAGAGTTATAAGGCTGAACCTCATTTACACTAAGTTTTAATGGAACAGTAAACTGCAGCAGAAATTAAAGTAGTATAAAATATAAAAATATGATATTTTTTTTGCTTGCATGCTGTCAGTGCCATTTTGCCATCATGCATTGCTTATTCTTGTTAATATTTTGGTCTCCAAATCAAGGAATAATTGAAGAGTGGACTTATATTTTAAGAAAATTATTTTTCTTAGAAATTCAAGGAGACTATTTAAATGTTCTTCATAAGTAGGATCAGTTTTAAAATGCAGGAAGAACCCACACTTCAGTACACACACAGAGATATGTTTATGCTTTAATGTATTCTTTTTTCCCCGAAACATACTCTCATGTATAGCTCTAGGTCATTTGAGCAGAAATTTGAAAATAGGCACCACAGGCTGGTTTTTTTCCTCCTAAGAACTCAGTTCAGCAAAAGCATTCAGACTAGACTAGATCTGTAGAACACTTTTTTCTACCTTTGCATTTAGAGTGGTAAATCTTGTCAGAAAGCTTAGCCTTCCAGTATAATTCTAGATAGAAACTTCCTGCAGTAGCTTTCTCTTCTTTGACAAATATCTGAAAAAGCTCTACACTGTATTCAGTTTTCACAGTAAAGTCCTTAAGCTTGCACTTAACTCTATGCAAAATGTTTGGGGCTTTTTTTTCTGATTAAAAGCTAATACTTGATGACATTGTTCAGGCCATCCCCAGACATTTTGTGCTTCATATTTTTATCCTGAATTTCAATCTACATCGTTTCCCTTCCTAAATTTCTTTAAAATTGTATGATATTGTGCGACAAGTAGGACTCAGAAATGTGAAGCTTGCTAATGAATGTGTAGGTACTTTTTAGCTTGTTAGACCTTATCTTTTATCTCTACCCTATTTATTAGTATGTAATTAGCTATTGCAGGTTAATTTAAAGAGGTAATAAAATCAAGAGCTGTAAACATGACAATCTAAAAATACTTCAGAATGAAGATATTAAATGCAAAGGCGTATTAATAAAATCATCAGGATTGGTAAGGAAACAAAGGATAGAATGAGTTCCTTTCTTATTTATTTCATTTAGTAAATTTAAAAATCCTGTTTGTTAATGCTTCATTTAAATCCTTGTTCTCATCTGTTTGTGTATTGCTGTGTGTTGATTCCTAGGAATACGACAGTGCTTTAGCAACTAAAATAACTCAGCCTAGAATGCTGGACATTATCTAGAATTGTATAAAGCTGACCTAGAGAGAAATATTTTGTGAGTTATTTATGACTATGACATCTGTTTTGGATCAATCTGTTCATTATTAAAAGTTAAATATTGATAGCCTCACTGAAATATCAGTTCATGATTAACAGGGGAATGTAAATTTAGTAGAAAGCTACTGCTAAAAGATGTAGTTGGGAATTAGGAGATATGAATAAGTTTTGAGCAATTCATAAATATAGAAAAATTCTTTTCCTTACACTTCATGTGTAAATCCTTTAATTTTTTCTTTTATTTGGTTGCTTTGGTTGGGGGATTTTAATAATTTTTATGGAATAATTGTGCAGAATAAAATTCTGATGATAATAGGCTAGATGTATATTTTGCATGCCCATAGAAAAGTACTCTTACTGTCCAACGTCTCATGCCAAGTCAAAGATATTCAAATATGTCATCTGAGCGAAGGGCTCTGTTGTTAAACAGCTTCTTGCAGCAGAGGTCACAGCTGCACTACCTTTAAAAACTGCTAAAGCCTTATGTATCTTTATAGTAAAGTTGATGTGTGAATTCACATAGTTGCAAATTGACCTTTCAAACCTTACCTAGCCTAACCAGGGCTATTACACACAATACTTTTGATGTTCTACTAAAGTGTTGCAAAAGTCCATAATTTCATTTACTGTTTTCCTAATCTCAGATGGAGATCAGACTGTCATTTAGATCTTATATCTCTGCTATATCTGACTGTAACCCAAAGATGTCTGAACCTGGCTGCCTAAGCCCCAGATGAAAGCTGCAGGTAATTGGTTTCGTGATTATCTAGGTTTTTAGGTCTTCACCTTTGGCCATACACTTGCCTCTCAATCTGCATTACCTTCCTGTGGTTTCCCTTTCAAAATCAGTATGCTTCCACAAAAAGGTTGTGTTTTGAAGAATTCTAATTTCTTGATGTTTCACCAAAAATTCCAGACAAGTTCTAACCTTTTTCCAGACCCACCCATTTTCTACTGATTCTAACTTGCCTAAAATCACACTACAAATATGTGAAGGAGGACATGCCTGCACTGGCACACAGAGGCAGCTCTGAGCTCCCTTTGGTTGTGTTAGCATGCAAAAGCCAGGGAAAGACTGGGCAGAGACACCTATGCAGGTTCAATTAAATTCCAGCTACCTTAGTGCATCACCTTCACACAGCCTAATATGACCAGCTGAGAACTTACTGTTAGCTCATTGTGTTCAGAACACCATGAAGAACATGATAATTTTACATGTGCTCTCCACCATCCTCTGTTTATGAAATCTGCTCCTCCCAAGGAACCTACCTTCAAAATGGCCCTTTTTTCCATCCATTCCAAGTAGTCACTGAACTAGTGAAGAATGATGTTCTCTCTTATCTGCTGAATCTGTATGTGGAACACTGGAAAAGAGTGATTGTTTTCGTTTCTTGAATTTGCTTAAACTAATTATCTCCCCACTGATTTTAGCTGGTAAATAAGGAGAGGTACGCTCCTGTACAGGGTAATTATACAAAACTTCTACAGAAAATACAAAGCATGAGGGGTTCTGAGACTGCATTGTGCAGATACTGGCTACATTGTCCATTCATCATGGCACTTTGGCTGGAGCTCAGATATCAGAAATGTCAGACAAATGCATAGCACTTGGTTGTGTTGACAATGGAGGCTGGGATTTCTTAACACTCTGGCTCCAGCCCCCACGTGGCTATAAATCCATGTTTGACTAATGAAAATGTGATATAACTAACAAGTGGCATGTAGAGCTCCAGCATGAATGAAGTCCCATTTCCCATGGACTGGTGCCTTGTGGTTGTTTGGCCTTAATGGTTAAGGTACAAAAATCCTGTGGCTTTTCTTACAACTGAATATTTATAAGTGCTGGCATGCAGATTCTCAACTATCGTAAAAATTGCTCACTCCTTCTGCAGCCTTTCCTTCAGCCACAAACTTACAGGATCTGATCTCAATCCTCAGTTTTGTATTTCTGCAGAATGTATGGAAGCATAATAATCTTTGAGATCAATGTTCTTTTGTTTAATTTCCGCTGAAATCAGACTGTGTGTTCCAAAGCTATTTAGGAAGCACACGGGGATATGTATGAAGTGTACTCAGACAATGTTTGACAGCAGAGCACACGATGGCAGAAACAGCACGGTACTTTTCTTAACTGTCATTAGTGAGAAGTTAGAGTGTATTTTTCATAATTCTGGATGTCTGCAGGGGAAAATTGTTGTCTTAAAAATTTCTGCTTTGACAAGTTTGGACTAAACCTTGATTTGTGCCTTAGGAAATAATGCCAAATGAGCTAGCTGTCTTGGAACTTTCAAGGCACAGAAATAGGATGATGGACAATAAAGCAAGAAATTACAAGACTATAGACTTGTGAAATTTTGATTGATTTTGAAGCTTCAATTTGGCACTAGCCTACAACCCAACTGCCTGAAGTTCATAAAAAATGCTTTTCATTACTTGTACAGTAACCCTGTGTCTTCATTCAAACAATAATTTAGAAGTCAGTTCTTAATATTTTATAATTTTTGTGACTTTTAAATCTTACAAAGCAAATCCAGATACCTTGGCTAACTTTTAAAGATCAAAGAAGAAACTTTTTACTGAAAAGTAATAAATATTCCTGATTGTGTTCATAACATTGATTTAGTACTGATTAAAACAGAAAACCTAGTTTTTCTCTGAGATAATATACATCTGTGATGCATATAAATTATGACTTGTAAAATATAAGTTATCAGAGACTTTAGCACCAGTAAAATATTATTCTTGGCAGACATCAGTTTCAATGAAATTTGAACCACAGTTTATGCGAAGTTCTCAGAAGAAATTCATGCATTCATCTGTGTAAGGCTGAAAAAATCAGACTAGCAATGACCTGCACAAAATATGGAGAAGTCTGGAGAATGAACCCTTGGAAGTGCCACTGATTACCTGCATCTTACTGCCTGTTTATAGATGCTCATGTCTAACACAGTTCACTTTTCCTCTGCTTTAGAATGTGGCCACACAACAGCCCTTTCTCCCTGCTGATATTGTCTTGTGATGCTGCTCCTCTGATTTCTGCAGATTTATGGAGAAATCTGCCAAGAGAGAGCTGAGGTATGAGGCAGTATATTTATTTCTCAGGGGAGTTACCTCTTTAGGAGCCCTCTTTGCATTTGCCAATTCAATGCATCTTTGTTCACTGGACAGCGAACAGGCACTTACACATGTACTTACTTACACATGCACAGAGGAACAGTAGTTTTGAATCTGCATCCTAGAAGCAAAGAGATTGTATATTAAACTCAGTAGCCTCTGCATTTGTGAATTAAATGGCTGTTTTTGAAGCTGAACTTAATACTGAGATACTCACAACCCATTTATCATACTCCTGAGGTATAGAACAGGGAAGTGGGAGTTTCTGAAGGGAGCAAGGGAATATGTACTCTGGTTGCCAGCAGCAATAGAAAAAAAAAGGATTTTTCTGAGAAGAAAAAAAGTGTTATTTATATTTCAGGTTTTTTTCTTTTGCAGCACATATATTTGTTTTAATTTCTGACATCCTTGCCCTTTTGGTTTGATCTCAATGTTCAACCGAGCTATATTCCAAGGCTTACAATCCAGTAACTATTCAAATTTAGGAGTGTAAAAGAAACCTGTTAAAACTCATAATCAGAAACTCATAAACAGAATCTGTATTTCCAGATTAGTATGCTACATCTGTTCTAACTTCCAGCTATGGGCAGTATTATCTTGTGGCCTTGATGTACAGTAGAGAATACTGAGGAACATGTGGAAATCAATTTGCTATGGTACAGGGTACTTCTGGAAAGCTGCACAAACCTGTGCAGTCTCAGATGCATCCACAAACTCTACCAGTGACTTTTTTTTCTTTTGCAATCTTTAGATGTTACTGGAATATCTGAAATGAATGATGCTGATTGATAATCACAGATAAGGTGCTTTGTTAGTCTATATCAAGGTATAAAAGAACACTTTGAAGTTCTTTAAGCATGTCCAGATAAAAACCTATAAAGTATATATGAACACTTAAGTTGGATAGTGGTGACTTTTTCTGATTTCCTTCAGCATTGACAAAAATATAGTACATTTTCTGTGGTACATCAAGATCCTGCTACTCTTATCTAAAAACCCCTCAATTTGCATGTTATTGTTTCTTCTGAATACTAAGATTTTCAAAAGTATCTCAATTACTTAGATTGTTAAGCCCTTTAAATAGTTTTTAAAAAGTTATCTAAATAAATGCAATTTCCTAAGGGTGTATATGAGAAAGAGCTGTAGAAACAAAACAAGCAAAAAGATGATCAAAGGGCTGGAATACGTCTCTTATGGAGACAGGCTGAGAGAGTTGGAATTGTTAAGCCTGGAGGAGAGAAGGCTCCAGGGTGACCTTAGAGCATCTTCCAGTACCTAAAGGGGACTACAAGAGAGCTGGATATTGTCTTTTTACAAGGGCATGTAGTGAGAGGACAAGGGGAAATGAGCTTATGCCAAAATGAAGGAGGGTCCCTGGGAACTTTCACAGTCAGGTTGTCCATGGCTCTGGGCTCTGATCTAATTGAAGATGACTGTGCTCGCTGCAGGGAGGTTGAACTAGCTGAGCTTTACAAGGTCAATGACAAACCCAAAACATTTGATGACTCTGTGAATAATTTCATTAATCAACACCTGAAATTTAGTTTGAGTAACAGGTGTTATTACATTCCTATGTCAACGACTGCAATGTGCTTCTGTTCAGAAAAAAACTGAGTTGGTCCTTTTAATCAATGTTTTCCAAAGGCTTTGATGAAATATGAGCAAATGGTTTTGAGAATCAATATAAATGTGCATAAGACTAAATTTTAGCTCTGTGATTTGAAAACATTGGGATTTTGAATTCATCTGTGTTCTCCTTGTATAGTAATCGGAGTATTTGGAAGCACAGGAACTGTGACAGCCATGATTTAGGGCTGGAAGAAAATTCAGGGGAAGCATTCTGTGTACTTGCTCTGTTCTTCTGCTCTTCTGGGACCTCCACTTTTGATCACTGTCAGGAGCAAAATATGAGCTAGACAGACCTTTGGTGTGACTCATGTTATTATAAGTCCTTTCTGCCTTTTTTCTTTCACTTTAATTGTATTCCTTTACAGTAGTGAAGCCTGTAAGCTTAGGGACTGTGCATGTTTTTTTCACCATGCCCAGCATAATGGAGCACTGACCTTTGTCACCTCTTGGTGCTGCCCTGGAAAAATAACAATAACATGACTAATAACATATACTACATTATTTTCTGCTTCTAAAGTACAACCAAAGGGGATTTCTTAATCAATTTAAGGAAATAATGATGAACTTCCATGAAAGTGATGGGAGTGGAATTAAAGAGTAAGCTCAAACACTAAATCAATGTTCAGATAAGTATGTGATCTTTTGCAAGTTTACTGAACCTAAAATAAGCTAGGACATTTGGGCTCCGCTGTATATACCATAATACCAACACCTGTATTCATGTTTTAAGGCTGTTATGCAGATCCTTCAACCAGTTTGTGATGTGCTGGTATCCTCTGCTTAATCAGCTCTCCAGTTAATGTGGTGGTTGTTATAACTGTGTAAATAATTTGAAAATAAATTTTGCAAAGTTGACTGAAAGTAAACCAAAATATGTGCCTCAGCAATATGATTGACAATTTAGACAGAAGTCTAAGAATATTTCTGTAAGATTATTCTGTAATGAAGTGGTCTTCTGGCTCAGAGAAATTCCTGAGAAACTGGACAGATGTGCCAATAAAGTGTTTCTACATACCCACACCTCCCTCATGCCTTAGCTGGGGGCTGAAGATACAGAACTAGATGGACATTTGCTGTGACTCAGAAAAGCTGTTCTTTCCCTAGGCTGTTACATGCCACTGATATGTGCACCTCCTCTTCCCCCCTCTGGTAATTTCATCAACTAAATCAAGGTTTCAGATGACATGGTCCATTGGAACTTCTGATAGATCAGGACATTATTTGAATGATTCAATATTGCTGGCATAGGAGTCGATGAATTGTTTCAAGGATCAATAGAAGTGTGCATGCGTGACCTTAATGTCTCTCATAACAGAATAGAAATGAATTGCCATTTCTCTTGTTCATCTTGAGCATTCTTCTAGAATATACTCTATTGTTTTGCTACCATAAGTCTTTGTCAACCCATGTTCACCTTTTAAAAATAGTCCTGCTAAAGAAAATAAATGTCAGGTTTCTCTTACCAGAATTGGTAATTAAGTGAAATAATTGCTTTTAGTTATGTCTTGCTGACTGTTTTTAACACTTAAATGACATATCATCAAGTGTGGCCCATCTGATTGTGTAAATTTCATTCTTTAGCAAGGACTCTTAGGACATGCCACTGCTGCCAGTAATATCCTATATATCTATGATAACTGATGAGTTTAGTTTCTTCTTGGAAGACTTAAATACAATGCCTATGTCTAATTGTAGAGCATATTCCTATTAGAGTGCTTCTCTGGCAGAGACATTTGAATATTTCTTCCATAATGGTATGAAAACATATATTAAATATATGGGCTGGTTTTGCTTTATGGCTGAATGTGTATAAATAAAGAAGTGTGCTGATACTATTAAATATTCCTGGTTTATATTGAGTTGAATTAAAGCAAAATTTGGCACGTATTTTTATATTATCTTACAGTAATCATGCTGCAGAACAAAATATATTTCCCAAAGTTTCAGACCTTGTATTTGGGCTTTTAAATGTTCTTTCTTGAATTCTCACATTTATTTAATCTTTTGCAGTTCTCTAAGGCAGAAGAAAGATTATTGAAAATAATTCCATGCAATCCAGGAGACTTCTACCGGAGGGGGTGCAGTTCTGGCTCTGATGGTCACCAAGGTAAGGGACCAAATCAGGGACTTCAAGATTGGAGGCAGCCTGGTGGAGTTGGTGAAGTTTTCAGTCCTAAGGTATATAAGTCAGGCAAGGATTAAAGTTTGGCACCTGAACTTTAGGAAAGTAAACTTCTAGCTCTTTAAGGAGATAGTCAATAGGATCCCCTGAGAGACTGCCTTCAGGGACAAGGGAGTGAAATGGAACTGGCAGATATTTAAGGAAGCCTTCCATAGAGTGCAAGAACTCATGATTCCCAGGACCAAGAAATATGGCAAGGAAGGCAAGGGACAAGAATGGCTGAGTGGAACTCAGGGAATGAGGGAACTGCTGGTCAGACTGAAGGGAAACAAGCACAGGCAGTGGACACAAGGAGAGGTGACCTGGGAAAGGCATAGAGTTGGTGGATGGTTCTGTTCTTGGCAAGGAATAGAAGGATGGGCTACTGTTATGTAAACCAGAAGAAGAAGGTCAAAGAAGGTGTGCCCTCCAGAGAAATAATACTGGCAAACTGGTAAAAATGGAGAAGGCTGAGGTACTCAACAACTGTTTTGACTGAGTTTTCAATGGCAGTTTCTCTTCCCACACCTCTTGAGTGGGTGGATGGCAGGATGGGGGAGCAAAGTCCCTCCCACCATAAAAAAAGATCAGGTTCATACCACCTGAGAAACCTGAATGCACATAAGTCTGTGGGACCCAAGGAGATGCACTGGACATTCCAGAGTCCTGAGGAAGTTGGCTGCCATTTACCTGAGCAGTGTTCGCTGCAGGCAGTGAATAAAAGCTCCCAGAATGACATGCCTCTTTGAATCAAAAAGATCCCTCGTCACTCTAAAAGGAGTGTTGTTTTTCCACCTGGCATTCCTGCTATACCTTCACAATCTCTGGACAGGTATTAAAGCCTCTGAAGCAAAGCAGTGTTAAACACAGCATTTTCAAATCCTGCCTCCTCTGATATCTGTGGCAAAAATCCCAATGGAGACAAGATTTCACCATGTTTATTCTGGCTCTAAGGTATTCCTTGATGTTTATGAGATCCCATTGTGCAAACAGAATATAATAAAAGTTCCTTTGCCAGGAATTTTCTGTTCACTGGCATAAAATCAGATCTTGTTTGGCACAAATATTAGCAGCTGGCACAAGCCAGGGTTGCACCCACTCATCCCAAGACTACAGAGACACAAATATGTATAGCACCACAATTTTACCACCTCTTCTAGTCCTGTCTTCCATAAAATAGATCTCAGCTGACACAGAGAACTGCATAATTTCTTCCAAAAATTACTTAAACATTGAGAAATTACATCTCCAATATGGTGTGTGTTGAATAGAGAATTCATGTGAATGTGAGGTGTTGGAATGTTTTACTAGCACTCATTTAGGATGAACTTACATTGCTCACAATTGGCAAAACCACAAGTGAGTCACATGGGTTAAACCACAACACAAGGCCATCCTAAAGGCACACCAAGAAAGTCTTCATGCTGCACTGCTGCACTGAGTTCTCAGTGAGGCACTTATTAGATAGCTGACAAGAGTTATTCTCCTCTGGAAAATAACTCTGGCTCATTATGGCATACCACAGAAAACAAATGGCACTTGCTTTTGTTTCTGTGATGTGAAGATGAAGATTTGATTTGCAGTTATTTGAATCTAATCAGAAAACATAGGACAGGCCAGCTTAACAGACTTGTGAGCATGGTGAAAATAAAAACAACACACACTTTTTTGTACACTAATGGTGTGCTTATGTATCAGTCAAAAACTTCAATAAAGACTCAAGTCATGGAACAATGATTTTAATAAAACAGTTAATTCTAGACTGCAGCATTTTCCAGGATATTGTTGACATATCTAATAGGTGAAGATACGTGACTAGCAATATGGCTGCCTTTATACTCAAAAGAACAAATTGTTAAATTTATATCGCTATACAATTATGGAGGGGAAGACTGTTTCAACAAATCTTTTGCTTTCTGCTGTCCTTCTAAATTCTGTGTACAACTCTTCTGCCAACATCCTGAATGTGACATGCTGCTCTTGAAAACAGGTATCAGAGTAGTAGTTTCAGTATTTTGTCTTCTTTCCTTAGTGAGTCCCTCCATAACCAGCTTACATTTCCTGGTCCACTTTGGTGTTTGAGTCATGAGTTTAGAGTCTTCCACAGTCTTGTCCCAAACAGTAGAGGTGCTAATATGTAAAAGAAAGACTGGAAGGGTTAGACCTGCAACTTGTTTGAGACCGAAAGGAAAATAAAAGTTAAATTTATTGTATTAGCTTATTGGTTTACTATGGCCATACAATTAATCCTGTGAGAAAAAGGAATAAATTGAATGTTGAGAATTGTAACTAGTTATTAGATAATGAGAACATCTTGTGACAAAAATCTCATCTATTCACTTCCATGCCTGATATTACTTGTGATTTTCTCTTGTTCTTTTTTCCTACATACATATAGGGCTTCTTTCTTGCTTTTTTCATTTTTAGTTATTTCTGATTTTCTCACTTTTGCAATCTTCCCCATAAATTTTCATAAGAAAATATTGTTCAGACTGGTAAGTTTTGTAAAAACTGCAGTATTTTACTTTCAACTGCAGTTTCATCCAGAATACATCACTTCATAGAAATAAGACACTTTTCAAAAGCAGATACTTCTGGGAATGAGAACAGGTGGTAGTATAATGACAAAAATGCTAGACAGTAGCAAAGAACAAACCATTATTGTTTAAAAAGGTGTCACTAGACCATTAATATTAATGCAAAAAATTACAAAATTTTTTGTTACTTTTTAAAAAAATAATACTGTCATTCTTCAAGATTTAGTCACAATTGCATTCACAACATTGAATATATTCCTCTCATGAGTATTTGGAGTGGCTGAATCAGTGAGGGCATTTGAACCTGTGCTGCCAGAGAGTCTAAGCTTGCTTTTATCCCTTTCCTGATTTCTTCTTGCTTTTCAATGGAGTGCCTCTTTTTAGATTTACTTAGAAACTCCTCTCTCTAGTGCCAGTACGTTCGGCAGCTACTGGGATGATTTATTTAGTTGTGAATTTACTGTCTTGCTTTTAATCCCAGTCAAATGCTCCACCTGCCTGATATTCACTTCCCTGTTAGTTTCTCTAATAAATCTTAGAGACAGGCTTGGTGTACTGGTTGTGTGTTATGGTAATTTTTTTTTTCTTAAGTCTACTAATGTTGTGTGTCTTTTTAGCTTTGCAATCAAATAGTTTTGGACAAATAATATGCAAAACCAGTTATACTCTGTCACTATAACTGTCATAGAATATGAGATATCCATAGAGTGACCAAAGAACTCACATTAGGCTGACCAAGGGAAATTTACATGTTCTATGTTTGCAGGATGAACAGAAAGCAAATAAAAGCTACATGGTACAATTTTATTGTATGTTTACAATAATTATAAATAACTTGGTTTTCAAAATCTATCAGCTCAGCAGAAAGTTAAACATCCAGTGAGTTAGTATTTAATGAGATGGGCATAAGCTCACGTTTCAGGAGGAGAGGTACCATGCTACAAATCACAGAGCATGTGCCATGCTGCAGCATTCCTGTGCAGTTGGAGCCCTGCTGATGATCAGGGCATTCATGCACATCCATGCTTAGAGAGAAGAAAGATTCCCTGTTCAGAATGTCAGAGATACAAAGTGAATGTATCATTATTCAAGGGTGAAGCAGAATACTTCAGAATGGAGCATCACCTCCCTAAGAATCTTGCCTGGATCTTGCCTGTGTAGCATTTATGTTAGGGTACAAGATTTTTTATAAAAATATTTCTTTGTGTATGTTTTTTTTTTATTTTCACAAAAACTATCATCCCGGATTAAGTAAAATTAAATGCCTCAGAATGATATTTGTAGCAACCAGTAAGTTGAGTGGATGTAGCCTAGTAGCTAAACTGGAAGTAAAAAGGGATTTCTTCACCCTGGTTGTTTACCATGCAAATGTTGACTTTGAAGGAAAAGTGAATCTACTACAGTCCTTTGGATCTATACACTTAAGTGGACAGATATTTTTAAGAAAAGTTCAGCAGTGGAGATATTTACTAGAATGAAAGTGATGTAGTTTCAATTGCCTTCTGTTAGAAAAGAGCTTGAAGTTATTTCTGTCATGTCTCAAGAAACAGCAGGTAAAGTGGGCAAGCAGTCTGGGAGGATTATTTCCCAGTCTTTCAGATTGGAATTGCTAAATTTTGTAGAAATAAATGCTAATTTCAGGAGTACTTTAAACCTCTCTTTTTCATGGTTATGAAACTAAAAACCCACTTTCCCATATTTGATGGTGTGGGTGTTTCTGTCTGTACATGTCTGTCTGTTGCCATCATTCAATGGCTGTTTTAGTTTGGGCAGAGGAGTGACAGAAAGTGTTGGGTGAGTACTAAGCCACCAATTTTTGTGAAAAATAAGAAGCAAATCCTCTTCTAAATCTGGTTTCATCCCAAGCCTTTTTATGGAGGTCTCACTGGTGAGTGTGTTTTCAGAGCATCCTAAGGACTCAAAAGAACAGATAAGTGCAAAATCTGTTGGGGTGATTCACACCAGCAGCATCACAATCTGAGAATTGCAAATATGTGATGACATAGGGAGCAGATACTATGTTAGACAAGTACACCCATTTTGGATCACAGGGAACCAAAATGTTTATTCTCCAGAGTGCCTGTGCTTCAAACCTTCTAACACAAATGCAATTTTTAAGTCAGAGGGGATAGCTTTTTCCCTGCCTTCTTCACAGATGCATTGCTGTTAGTTTACTGGTAACTGTTTTAATCACAGCAGGTGGCTAACCTTGGACTATTTCATGTTGTGTCATTTTCTCCAATATAACTGCATAAAGTGATATAATATGGTAATTGGTAAGGAAAGAGGATGTGGCACATATATTACGGGAAAGCGCACTTAAAAGGCAAGATGCAATTTTCGAAACACTTAAACAGTAACATTTTCCCACTTTTTATTAACATCAGGGAGATTTTTCAGCCTATTCATTAAGATTTTTTTTCTTTAAGTAGAAGTCTTTATTATTGCAAGTAATTTCAGTTTTGCTCTCCTGTTATTCATGCATAAATATGGCTGTTGGTTGGTATCCAGAACAACCTAATGTGCAAACTAATGGGAGTAAAATGTGTCCTACAATGAGCACACACACATTAGTCAGATGATGACAGCAACACTTCTGTCTAGAATCCAGATTTTCTGTGCTTTTATCTTTTAACCTTTGTTTCCTTTACTTTTCTGTACTTATGACAAAGTTGCAGCAAGGTTTGTGTCTTCAAAGGAACCTCTTTGGTTTTGAAGTTCAGTCCACTCAGAAATTGATGACGCATTACTGATTTAAAGGCAGAGTTTCAAAGTTTTTATAATGAGAAGCTTTATTTTAAAAATATGAGCTTTTTCAATGTGCTCAGAGAATCAAACATCTCCAGGAAAAATGCAACTTTTTCTTTTTTTCCCTTTCTTTTTGTGGTGCTTTTAGAGACATTAAATTATTTCAGACTTTCTGGAGGATTTTGTGTTGAAAAGCAGCCTTTGCTGAGGACAGTGTCATGCTTGCATAACTGTGTGCCGCATTTTTCCAATTTGCACCACAAGAGAAGACATAAAGTTTATAGCATTTATCAGGCACCAGGTAGAGTGCCAAATCCCAGACAAGGTTTTTCTGAAGTCTGCACGTGCCAGGAAGGGAATGGATAATGGATTGGTAGTAAAATGTCAATGCCAGGGGAAAATACTGGCCTGCTATGAAAGTCCCAAAAGGAAAAAGGAAAGCTGTAGCATAAGAAGTCTATTGCCAAAAAGCAATGAGATCAAGTAACTGAGTGCAGCTGCCAAGCAGCAACATGAGTGACATTTTTATGGTTGTGAGCCTGTTTTTCTAATTCTGACCTTCCCAACTGAATTAAAATGCAGTAATGTTAATTCCTCCCATCAGGCCTACTGAGGTGCTCTCTCCCAGTGGTGCTGCGATTACTGAACATGAGCTATCAGCAACGGCCTGAAGATGAGACTTCCCCCAGCAGAGCAACTCACAGGTTGCATAAAACAAAGGAGTCCTATGGAAATGACAAAGTTTCTTTTCCCTCCTTGCATAGTTCTCTCATAGAGAGCTGCATTTGTCTTCATGTTCACTCTTTATGTGACACGATCACACTTCAACTTTCATAATCCAGGTATGTTTACCATACCACAAAAACACTGCTGAGCCTGTGCTGAAATGGAAGGTTGGAAGTAGTTTGTTGTTCTATGAATTAAAATAAATAATGGGTTTATGTCTGATCTGATATATGCCACTTCATTAAAGAAAACTGGGAAGACAGAGACTCTGAAACACTTAATATGGCAATATATATATATATATATTTATTTTTTAAAATCCTAGTTTGATTCACTGTGATATGATCGTGTATAAGGTGTGAAATTAAGTTATTTTCTTAATGAAAGAGAACCAGTGTATAACACAGCAAACTTTAGACAGCACTAGGAGCCAAATTTATAAAAAAAAATTTTCAAGCAGTGAAAACTGGGAGAAATATTTTTCTCAAATAATTCCTTTTCCTGTCCTTAATTTTGCATGTTAACTAAAATAGTACAAACCTCTATTATTTTAGAAACAGATTAAAATGTAGTCTTTATTACATTTTACAGATGTTGCAAACAAAGAGGTTGTTGTTTGGGGTTGTCTTTTGGGTTTTGTTATTTTTTGTGGTGTTTTGTTTTTGGTTTTTGGTTTTTTTTGGGGGGGGGGGGTGGGGATGTTATTGTTTGGGGTTTTTTTTTATTTGCTAAAGAGAGAATTAGAAGGGTTACTCAGTATTTCACCAGACAGAACAATCAGAGAAGAAAAAGCAAATTCCATGGGTAGGACTCTATCTAGAATTTAAGACACAAACTACAGTTGCTGTGCTACCAAATACTTCCAATACATTCCTGAATATATTGCTTGGTTTCTGTTGCACTTTGGCTTGGCTCAGCAGCACTCCTGTACCTTACAGGCCATACTGAGGCAAAGATGCAATAAAGGATTTGGGGGGCTCAGCTCTACAGGCTGAGCTTCTAATACTCATTAACAACATGCAAACAGGAGCTGAGGGTTTATAAAAATGAGTTTAATCAATAAATGATGGCCTTTTTCTGTATCTCATTAGGTATCCCAGGTGCTGTTCAAGCTGGTGCTTGCAAAGGTCCCTTGGATACACAAGTATCTCCACAACCAGAAACCAAATAAAGGAGGTGCTTGTATGTTGGCTTTAATAGCAAGGAGTAGCAGAGTTCCTAAATTATCATAGGAAATCACATTTTATGAATATTTAACCAGATAATGCAATTATTCTTTGCTGTAAGTGTTAGAATCTTGCATGTGCATATGTAGAGAGATGTGTCTACATCTCTCTACAATAAGATGTTCAGAGGTCATATTACTTGTATCCATAGCTTGGAGCTCAGCTGCACCAATTTCTCTCCTTGAGAGGCAGAAAGAAAAGAAGGTTTCTTTCTTGCATGCTGACCCTCCTTTGCATGCCTATGCAGGTGACAATTTGAAAGCTGGGATTAGTTTACCAGATTAAGCTACATCTTAAAGCTCTTCTGGGAACTGGTGCTGCTGTGCCTTGTTCTGAGATTTCCAAATAATAAATATTCTAACTTGGTTCTCTGGAAAGTAATTTTTCTGTTGAAGGGTGTACATTGTAATCACTTCTGTCATCTGCCTATACTTATTCCTTGTTAAGTCAGAGTAGTAAAGATTTCCAGTGAATAGCTTTGTCTCTAAATAAATATCATGATAAAATTTCTGCTGTATGTTCCTTCTCTTGTTGCTGTTGCTTTTAATTACAGTCTAGCTTCTTTTTCACTTTTAATAGACATGACTATTATCTGGGATTTTTTGATGTATTCTAAAATAAAGAGAAAAAAGCCTTTATGTATATATGATGATGATAATGTAATGCAATGTATTGATAAAATAATAGTAATGCAATTTACTCCTAAGTCAGCGTAGTAGATCAAATTTTCTTTTAGGAGGTATGATACTGGATTCACATGAAAAAGAAATCCTGAATGTTAGTGATATATTTTTATGATAATTTGGTTTTCACCACAGCCTGACCATAGCCTTAGCCTTAAACTATTTCATTACCTTAGCTGTTTCCTTTGCCCAAGCATCTGCTGTTTCATAATCCATGTTTATTTTTAAGCTGACAAAACACTCACTACAATCTCTTTCATTTTCTTATCAATCATATTCCTCACACAAGTAAAATTGAAATAATTTTTGTGTAAATTCTCAATGGGAATGTGAGAGCTGTTTTTAAAGGTTATCTCCCTGAAACTGCTTAACTTCATTTTTCAGGAAAGGTTAGGAACAAGAAACGGTGTAAAAAAAATACCACAGTTTAAAAAGATGTGGAGGGTTACATTATTTTTCATTTCTCATTTTGTCTAAGCTCAGGTGCCAGAGGTTACTGGTGATTACTGCTCATTAAAGCTGCAGGCTGGGGTAGGTTTTTCCAGCCTAGAGCTGGGAAAGGCTTTTCTTCTCTGTCTCCTCTTTTATGTTGTTTTTTGGATTAGAAGGAGTGAAGACTTGCAGTATCAAAATGTTTGCTGCTGAAAAGTCGTAAGTTTGATTTATTTATTTGTATTTGGTGGTGATGGTGGCAGCTTGTGTTGTTCCTAGGGGGAAATGAGAAAAAGAAAGTGTTGGAAGAGACATCCTGAGACTCATGATAAAGATACCATAGATAAAAAGAAATGTAGATCTAGGTCATGGTGGGCAGGTGTGTTCTAGAGGAGGGTAACTTTCTATTTGTTCTGTGTAGTGCTCATGTGTTGGCACTACTGTAAAGTGCTGGAATGTGGAATTATCTGGGAGAGAGAAATCCTTGGCTTTTGTATGTGACTTCTTCTGGCTTGGAAAAACTTTCATGCACCAAGTTGTTCTGATCCAAATATTGCTTTCAGTCAATATCATTAAGGGTAAAGGATGCAAATTGTTCAGGACCCTGCCCATACTAGGTATTGCTTATTTTAACACAGAGAAATTTCTTTGTTCCTGTATAAGCTGTGTCACTGCTTACTAATGTGTGTGCTATGATATAATTAGTGAAGGTTTTGCCTTGTTTGTCCTAGAGCCAAATAATTTTGCATAGTATAAATATTGATCCCCTCCTTTGCTTTATTGAATATTGACCTTTCATTGACTAATGGAACTGTACATGTGATGTTGGAATAGTATTACACCAGTTTAGAAAGGATGAAGCAATAGGTAAGATTGCAGCTAAAGAAAGTCTGTTAATACTGAAAATTCTACAGCAGAAAATCACTATTATTTTACTCTCTTTTGCCTCTCTTCTGAAGTGCAAATCATATGCTTCATTGGGAATTTTTCTTCTTGGTAAACCTTTAAATAAATCTTTACCAATATTAAAAACCAAAGATGAAAAATACCCTTCCTAATTCATGAGTCTCTGAAATCAGCAAGTAGTTTGCTTGTTAGATGACACTTTTTTAATCTATAAAATATATAACTTCTCACTTGGTACATCTAGCCAAAAACACTGCAGCACTTTCTCTCAAGACGTAATCACAGTTTTCTTAAGCCTTCTGTTATAAATAGATTTCCTTTTATGTCTTTTAAGAGGCATTAAAAATGAAATTATCATATTCATGGGAAGTAATGCGAAGTTAAAAAGCACAGGGAACCTTGTCTTGTAGCTTCTTTGTTTCTGTGGGCCATGGTGACCTGGCAGGATCTGAGTAGCTGGTAAGTGAAGGCACCTGCTACAAATTCCCTCCATAATGTATTTTTCTTTCCAAAGCTGCTCTTTGGTTCTCTGCCAGGGAGCTTTCTCAGTCAGTCTGGTTTTGTTCAGTTGAGACCAGACATGTTTATTTCACGCATTTTCCATGTTGAGGTGATGGGGCTTCAGACTGCTCACTGAAAACAGAGTGAGGCCCCAGTCATTAATGCTGGCTGAGGGCAGAGCATGTTGTAGCCCAAGAATTTGGGATGGCATTTGAAAGTAGTTTCAGATATCCTTCATGATTTGGTGATTTTTGGTTGTGTAGAGTAATCTGAGTGTTCTGTGGTGAGTATACACTGTTCTTGGAGGTGCTGTGTCATTTGTGGGTGAGAATGGCCATGGTTTGGTGGCTTTTGCTTTTAGTGCCTGTTTGTTTCAGTTTTTGTTTGTTTTTCTAGGCTGCCTGACTACTTGGTGTGGGTACATGTTGAAAGACTGGACAATTGGGATTTGTTATCACTTTATGAGGCATTAAATAATAATTAGTGTTGGTACCTTAGGTTACAGAAGGAAAAAAATAATATCTGGTTGTGAAGAACAATAATGAAGTTTTGGACAGTAGGGAATGTTTTTAGAGATTGCGTTGGACTTAATTACTGTGCTTTTTTAATAGTGATGGGGGAAGCACATTATACTCAAAATAGCTCACCAATACTACTTTGAGTTGTTTTAATTTAGTGAATTAAAAAAACTTTTAATGGGCAAGTAGCCTCTCAACAGAGAGAAATAATGGAAAACAGTAAATTCTTTTGACTTTCTTTGTCTTGTTAAAGTATACAAACCTTCTAGAGAAGTATAGTTGTGTGTGTATATCTGCATATCCAAATCTTTACACCCCCCATGAATATGTACATATCATAACGAGTTTTACTCAGGTTGTCAAGAGTGGTGGTACTTTTTTTGGTCCTTCCAATAAATGGCAGAAGTAACACCCAAAATACAAGTGCACCATAATGCTTATTTAGAAACTTCTAAGAACTTTCTCAAATGACAGTTTTTGGTCAAATGCTGCATATGTAGGCTTTGGTATGGAACAGTTTGAAGCCTTGTCATGCTGTTTGAATAATTGCAGCAGCATGTAAGGACCAACCAGTCACACGTTTTCTTTTCAAGCTTCAAAAAGAATTTCAACAGCATGAATTGAACTGTCACAACAGCAGTAGATGTTCTTATAGAAGTGAACTTTGCAATAATTTTCCCTTTGTTCTATTACGACATTGGACATTGTAAATCTCAGCAGGCTCAGTGAGTGAAAATGGAACATCACGAAAAACTAAATTCCAGAGCTGTGAAATCAGGACACAGAAATGGTATTAACTCTTGTAGCACTCTACATTACAAAACTCTTCTGTGTAGCACTGAACATGTCAACAACTTTGGTGGTTGCTAAATGTAACCATGTTTAGGTTCATACCTCAAAAAAGCAGTTATGACAAATAACCTGAGCAAAGAGAGAGAGGGGAGTTTGGAGAACCGGATAACTTCATTTCAGACTTACTAGTTATTATAGCAGTAATAACTGAGATTTCCATCAAAACAATGCAGAGAGTTTTCAAACTGAATTAATCTTAACTGGTCTAAATATCATGGGCATTGTAGCCTTCTCTTTTGTTAGGAGTTACATAGTCTAGTCAATTAGAAAAAAAAATTCAGCATTTCTCTGAGTACAGGCTTCATTGATCTGAGTCCTAATAATTTCTGTGCAGAATTGAGAGCAGATTTAGTGTTGCAGACTTTCCAGTTTGAATTTTTAGGACAAGGCTAGATTTCCAAACAGATACACTGGTAGTCCCCTCCAAGAGCAAGAAAAATTCCTATTGCCCTAGGAGATGTTGTAAGAGGCCTCTAGATTTTGATCAAAATGCAGAGGTAAACAGGGTAGAAGAACTACTGACTATAATGCACAATAATAGCCTTTAGCTGAATGTTCAGCAAAGCTTAAGTATCTAGGCCAGTAAGGCTTTTGACAGCCCTGTTATTGTTTGCCAACTTTGAATCTGTGTTGTCAAAATCTTGCAAATCACTTGCAAATGGATATAGTTTTCAGGCAGGGTTCTTTAAAGGTAAGTGGCATTGAATTTCATGATTGCAAACCAATCAACAAACATGATTGCAGTTGCCATAAAAATTTATCTGAAGATTTAATATGGTAGAAAAAGTGACATAACTTTGGATTAAAGGAACATAATGAAAACTATTTGTCATGTACAGTTTTGAAAGATAGATACAAGCAAAACCAGTTGAACAATCATATATCATTTTCCTGTGGCCCATGTAAGATGCAAAGAAGCCAATATAGGCCTGGCAAAATTCCGTTTGCTAGACATTAAAAAAAAAGAAGCCTTTTGCTTTTAGATGAAGTATACCCACAGTCTGGGGAGGACATTAGAAAGGTAAGCAAAAATTTCTGAAAGAAGACCAAGAAATGTGCTACTCTGCTTTAGTCGTTGCTGTCTTATTTGAAATGCTTTAGTTTCCACAGAGCCTATAAATTCTTTCTTGAAAGTTCAATAAAATTATGTAGTCCTATAAACATCTGAGCTGTAAATCAGACTTTGTTCAGAAGTTTGGGTCTGTGACAGGAAGAAAATAATTAAAATGGTTCCCTGAGAAGAAAGGGCAGACTGAATATTTTGGCAGAACCTAAGACACTTTCATTACTGGTATTAAGGGATGAAGGTTCCCCTTGTGGCAAGTATACCTTGGGTTCTCCAGCAAAAGTGACTGACAATGAAACTTCTAAGGGAATGAGTCTGGTAAAAAAAAAGCCAACAAAAAAAAACCCAAAGAAAGGAAGGCTAGAGAACATTTGAAATAAAACTGAATTTCCTTGTGGATATTAAATAACAATAGAGGAAGTAGGGTTCTCATTACCTGTGAATCTGTTTTCCTGGGAAGGGCTGGCAAAAACTATTCTGCATGTTCCTCACAGAGCTCTGATTGCTGTCACCCCACTCTCCTCACAGAGTCCAGTGCTGTATTTCACATAACTTGATCTGGGACCTGTAAAGTCTTTTGGGGAAAAATGTTAAAATTACTTAAACTGTGCTGAATTTGGGCTTGCTAGTTTATTCTAAGTTTTGGAGAGTAGTGTTGCTACTGTGTGTAAACACTTTCAAGTGACCTCGTACAATAAAAGACTGGAGCTATTGTTACATTACTGTTAGCAGTTAAAAGAGAGGGAAGTGCAAAATAGCATCATTAGCCATCAAGGTGCTTTCTAGCTTAAGAGACATAATGTGATTGAAGGTAAAAATCCTTGCCTTGGGAAGTCCTCTGCTTACTGTTGTACTGAAAAAACATCCCTTTCAGTTCTTAGCTTGTCAGCAAAGAACATAAGCTCCATCACCCGCTACACTTAGATCACCTTTTATGAAGTAAACAGAGCCAAAAGGCTCTGAAAGGAAGATGGAAAATACTGGCAGATCCTTTTGTAGAGCTACCAGTACTGAAGACAGTAGCTGTGTTTGCTCTGACTCACACTAAGGTGTTGCCCTTCTACTCCTCCTTACTCTCTGCAAAGTCATGATTAAGTGCTAGAAAGAAAGTCTGTGTTTCAGACAGCCATGGGATGGTGGGAAAGAAGTGATCTGTGATTTAATCCAAGTGGCTTCCTGGGTAATGCAGAGACCTCAAAGTCTATATAGAGTTACACCAAAAAAAAAAGTAGCAACTGCAGGCTTTAAAGTGATTTGATGCTTTTGCAGACATCACAACATTTTCTGGGTCTGGAATGTTCCTTGTAGGATAATGTGTGTCTTGAATGACTCAAGGCATAGCCACAAGTGTAGTGTATTTATGCTCATGATATTTGGACTAAGTATCAGTTGGAAGACACATATCTATAAAATCTGTGACCCTTCATCTGATACAGAAAAAAATCCCATTAAGATTGGGGTTTTTTTCCACATTAGCTGCTTTGGGCAATTGTATCACATCCAGGAGCTTGGAGAAACTGAAGAGATTATAGAGAGAGATATAGATTTGCCTTATTTCACAAGTTTGTTCCTTCCATTGTTAATAAAAGTTATCTCAGTAGTCTTTCTGTAAAAATCTGTGTTCTGTGTGTCAGCATTTTAGAATGTGATGCAGAAGTGCCTGGCATGGATAACAAACTAGTCTGGTAGTAAGAGTAGGACATCTCAATGCTGTGCACTATGGTATAAACATTAATTTCAAACTAAGAACATGCTAAATACCTTTTTATTTTTTTTTATTTTTTTCCACCTTTGTAAGTTGCTGGAAAACATGATCTTTTTCCTCCTATTTTTCAGTCAGGGCACAAGTGAAGTGATATTTGAAGGATGTGAACTTTGCATGTAAAAATATTTCAATAAGTACTTTGGCATTAAGATTAAAATTGGAGCATGTTTCATCTCCCTGCATGTCACCTTCCCCCTCACTTCTTCCTCTTCACTAGTTTCTGAATTTGTTTGTCTTCAGCTGACCTGAATTATGATACTATTCCATACAGGACTTTTGGGCAAGGCTGGTGTCATAGACTGAGTTCCTTGAGTAAAATAATACCTGTCATCTTTTTTTTACTTTGTAGTAGCCACCTCAACACAGATCAGAAAGTAGGTAAGAATATTTTTTTTTTTTGTAATTCATAGCAAATCTAATATGCTTTTTTATTTTTCTGCAGGTTGCTTTGTCTCAGAATAGATCCAATCTAGCCTCCACAAACACACCATCACCCAGCAACAGAAATGATTTTGAAAGAACAAAAAAGGTGAAGTTGGCAGTGTATGTATCTCTTGATGTGACTTCAGAGGAATTTACATGACCCATAAGTACAAAATGATGAAGTCTGTTTCCAGCTGGAAAAGGCAGTCTTTCCATGTGTGAGGTGGGGGAGGAAATGGCATTGAATGTTTTTTGATCATCATTTCCTTGAAGTCTTTCATATGCAACATCCCCAGAGACCATTTTGCTCAGAGGAACAAGTATTCAGTGACTTCCTAGGAACAAAAATAAGCTAATATGTCTGTCTTTGAGAAGCTATACTGGAGTACATATGCCTTCTTTCTCTCTCTCCTGTGTTTTCAAACTGCCTCCCAGGGCAGTATTATGAAAATATAAAAATATTTTTATGCTGTCTTCAGTAAATGGGACTGCACAAGATATTAAACTGCAAAGGATGTTATTAATCAGTAGAAATGGTGCATTTAAGGCCAAAGAAAATTTGTTTTTCTTTTGTGTTCACATCTTTCTCATTTAAAATGTGAGTTTTGTGGATCATCTGGGACAAAACTGTTTCCCACTTGAGGACATTTAAATTAATTATCACAAAGCCCTATATGTGCAAATATTTTATTTTTTTCTTCACATAAAAATAATCAGATAAAAAAGTTAAAGGGCACCAGATGCCACATGCCATCACATTTTCTGCAGCATTGCTAAAAGTGAAGGTGGTATATCCTGATTTTGCCTACAGAAATAAGCATTTCTCTTTTGGCAAATATGTCTATTAATTCACATTCACGTGTCTCATGATCAGCCTCACCATTCTGGCATGTCAGCCAAGGCATTGAGAGGCCTAGGGACATAGGGTGAAAAAATGAGAGCCAGCAGTTCCAGAGACTGGAGAAAACAGGATCGTGATATTTGTTGAGGAGCACTTTTTAGAGGGAATATTCCAAAGCTGCTGATTTTGTTTCGTTTATTTTGTATTTGGGAGACTCATTCTGTCAGACACGGAACTCTGTTGCTTGCAAAACACTGCTGGTGAATTTCCAAATGCCACACCTGAGTGAGGTGTAGTAGAGTGTCAGCTGGTGGGAGGTTTGGCAAAGCCCTAGGCTGTCCAGAGGCATCATTCTTGTGCTGCAGCTCTGTGTGAAGTGCACTGGTCTCTGAAATGTGCACTTGCTCCAAACAAGGTCTGCATTTCTTGCAAGGCTGTTCCCTGGGCTGCCCAGGAGTGTGTGTCTGTGATGGGCCTGTTGCTGTGGGAACTAATGGAGTTCTAAAGTCAGCAGTAAGATTTCCTTCTGCTTTGATTCCCTGGAGAGGATGAGCAAGTCCTTTTCAAATGCAAATCTTCGGTGTGCAGCCTTAGTAGAGGGAATAAAGATGGGAAGGAGAATAAATCTGTATTAAGCTTCAGGCATTTTCAAATTGCTTGTGCAACTGGTGCCCTTTTCTAACCTTTCTTTTTTCATTTCTGTAGAGCATTACCTTGCATAAGTGCTGCTGTGTTAAAATCAGTCCAATGTTTGGGAGTGATTTTTCTTTTCTGTGTGCAGGAAGTTGGTGGTTTTGGTAAGAGTCTACATTCTTCTCTCCCCGATGATGGGGAAGTAGAAAGCTTCCTGCTCCCCCAGAATGATCATGTGCAGTTTTTGTCCTTTTCCAGTAATGCACATTTTGAGGTTTTTCTGTTTGTTGGTTGGTTTTTATGTAGATTTTTTTTTCTTTTCCCCACAAGTAAATAGAAGCACAGGATGTGGCATGAAGGGAGGAATTCTGCCCATGTCGATTTGTAGCTCTCTTCAAACTGGGCTCAGGGAGTTACCACTGTCCGTGCTCCCTTCTTTTCCTCTGACTCTGAGAGTCCCCACCTTATGGTTTCATCATTGCTCAGTACTGGATTGCAAAGAATTAAGTTTAGATTTCCTTTTTTGACTTGCAAAAATACTTTGTTCTGCAACTTTATTTCCTCAAAAGCCTGCAAAGTGTTCAGCACCTCTCCTGCAAGGACATGCAGAAGCCTATAATTTGGGAACCAAACAATGTTCAGTGGATATTTGTTCAAAAGTTGAAGCTAAAAGATGATTGTTGTTACTTCCAAAACGATGTTGTCTGCTTGATGATTTGAAAGCTGCCTTCTCCCTGAAAGGCTTACAATTTACATACTTTAGAAAAAACTCTCAATGCCTAGGTCAAGACTGCTGCTGCAGTTGGAGAGAAAGTACTTCAAGTGTTGCTTCTGTGTCCTCTTAACCTGGGACTGGCTGTCCAGTGAGGTCCTTCGAGTAAATCAGTCCTTAGTTCTCTCTCTTTCTGCCACCAGTGCCACTATGGGTCCTTGAACTAGAATCATGGAATAGGGCTCCAACAAGAGAGGGCAGTATTACTGGGAGGTGTGATACCATTGAATGCTGGAAAATCCAGCCTTAGGGCAGCTCCACAGTTCCATAACACCTCCCTAAATCACTCAAAACCTCTCTGAATCACCCCAAAAACAGCTTGGATCAGTTAAAGGAGGAACAAATACTGTCTGTCTTGAAGATGGGGCCCCTGCTCAAATGAATGATCAGTGAATCAAAATACACATTTTCCTGATTCAGTAATCAATATCAAGGCTATTCAGCGCTCTTAGTTTGGGGTAGTATTAGAATTTCACTACTGTTGTTCCATTGACTTCAATGGTATGACTTCTGCATCTCAGGGGAACAGAAAAAGTAGCTGGACTCATGTTTTCAAAGTTTCTTTTAATATTAGTTACTAAGTAGGTCTTGACTTTGCTTACCATGTGTTTCCCATAAAAGCCCTGGCTGCCTTGAGTGCTATATGATAGGCTGTCTGGAAGCTGCAGACAAAGTGCACGCACTATGCTAGAAAGGCTTTCTGAAATATCTTGTGTACAGTAGCTGAAGCTGCCCCATGCTGCTTGTGCTGCAGTATCTGCATGTGGTCACAGTTACAGTGTTCACACTGCAGCGTTCTCCAGGAAAATATACAGTGATGAAAGGCCTTCAGTGCATACAGGATGATGTAAAAACAAGTTAAAAATAAATCTGTGCAACATCTGAGGAGAGGAAAAAGTGACTGTGAAGGACAATGCAAGCCTGTGCTTTTGTGGAGAGTGGCAGGGAAGGGAGAAGTAAGAGCACATGTCAAAACAAATACATTGGAGGATATAAAAAATATTCTCCCCTTTGAGATTTATCTTCTGTAACAGAAACCAAGATTGAGAGTTAAAAGAAAACTAATCCCTGTGTTGTGTCAATGTAGAATAGCATGATCTTCAGCTTGTAGAAGTGAGGTGAAAGGTTGACCACCCAAAGCTAGCACTTTACTGAGCTATTTTATTAAATTTAATGTTTCTTTGGCATGTGGCAATAACAAACAACTAGGATTTTCATGCTGGGGAGGGTGTGTGTGAAGAGTTGTTTTGGGGTTTATGTTGCCACTTTGCTAATGGTTATAAGCTTTCAAGTCTGGAAACTGACTATTTGTGTGTAAAAATCACCTTCATGAAAGAAAAAAATAAGTTTACTAGGTTTCTTTCACCTTTTTTCCTTACTTGAAAAACTATGTTTTTTAAACCTTGCTGAATCCCATGCAAAATCTTCCACTTTCAGTTATCATGGGACACTATTTAATATTCAGATCATCTCTCAGTCTGGTAGCGTAGGTGGTCTTGCTACACCTGCTGTAGTTTCCTTTCACGGGGCAGGTTGTGCTGCATACAAAGGATACATCCCTGGGACAGCACAGCTGTCCTCAGTGGTATCCAGAAAGGGCATTGATGACTAGGTAATGTTTCTGGGAGAAGAAGGAGAAATGTTTTCAGAAACCATTGCCCACAGCGTAGTTGAGCTGCAGAGCAGACAGATGAGCTGCTGGCGTCTGGTGTGCTCCCCCTCAGCAGAGGCTCCGTGCCAAGGTCTGACATCATGGACTGATGGATCAGGCTGGGGCTGCTGCATCAGGGCTACTGCTTCTGTCTTAAGGAACAGTTTCCTGCAAAGTCTGGAGGTAACCTTTGATGAAGGATAAGGTCTAGGTACACAGAATTTGGGCTGAATCCTGTAATTCACTGCTTCTGCAAAGAGGCAGCTGAGTAGCCACAAATTCTGGGCTTGACCCTATACTGGTTAAAATTTATGGACTTTCTACTAAAAAAAAAAAGTTACCAATGCTGTTGGAATTTGTAATGACTTTGAAAAACAAGGATTTAGAGGCCAACATTCTCGTTATTAAAAAAACCTACATTTTAAAATAGCAGAGCTAATTTCATGTACCAGTGATCTCTTTTTGGTTAGTTCTGTACAAAATGTTAATAAATTGCTCTGTAGTTTAGGAAAAGGGGAAGAGAATAATCCCTGGCATGGAATAGAGAAATTCTGAATAAAGATGATGCCCATAAAATCTTCCTGTCTGTGCTCTAGCATGGCTTTCACCATCTGACATATAGATATGATAACTGAGGAAACCATGTGATGATTTAAGTAGGTTTTGGAATAGACAGCCTTTCCTGAACAGACAGAATCTTGGATGGATGGATCAGGAAAAAGGCAAATGTCTTGCTGAAAAATCTGCCTTCTCTGCATCTAAATGAAGTTGGGACTGTAGGGCTTTTATGAGGAGAAGCTGATGATTAAGTCTTTTGAGTGCACATAAGCACGTAATAAATCTGGATCTGAACTCTGCAATGTGACTGAGTGTACAGCAGGGTGTATCTGAAAAGCTATAACTTTGAAACCTGTGGAAAGATTTTGCAGTCCATTCTCCAGTTCTGCACCTTGAATTAATCAGTTGTAATTTATACTTCTGTTTTGATTATGGAGCACTTCAATAACTTACATAGCAGTACAGGAGCTAGATTTATAGTGGAAATGTATTAATCCTTGCGAGATAAATACCTAAAATCCTATTTGTAATCTAAATAGAAGGAAAATGTGTGGGATGGTGAGAGGGATATGGCTGTGTATTTATTCTTTAGTATCTGTTTAGCAGGGGTGTTCATAGGTTAATAGAAGCAGTTTTCTTGATTGCAAGGAAAATTTTCACTGGGTTATATGCATTTTTTGTTCTCCAGGTTTGTTCTTTAGAATTATTCTGACTTACTCATTAGCAGGTTTACCCTGATAAATGAGATCCAGCTCATGTCTTTTGTAATACTGTGAATATTAATAAATAATCATGCTATGGCCAGGTATAGTTGATCTGAATTCATTATGTCAGTCAAATTCACTTAGCAACTCATGTAAACCTCAGGAAACTACTTGGGGGTATAAATGGTGTCTTATTTTTAGGTGGCTAAATCTGAACTTTGGTTAAGTATCATGACAAACTTAGAAGTAAATTTGAAGGAGTTCCTCTGGACACAGAGGGACAGAAAAACACAGGAAAGTTTGGAGGGTGCGTTAGTTTCTGCTTGGGGTTTTGTTGTTGTTCTTTCTTTTCTTTTCTTTTCTTTTCTTTTCTTTTCTTTTCTTTTCTTTTTTTTTTTTTTTTTTTAAATTTCTTTTTTGTTGTTCTGGTTTTGCTTTGCTCTGTACCTCTATGTCAGAAGACTTAATTCAAAAGAGAGCTTGAATTTAGGACCCAAAAAAGGAAGGAAGGCAGGATGCCATTCTCTAGAATTTTCTTTTGTTATGTAACTAGAAGAAGAAAAATGGATATTCTTTCAAAGATGAAAGGGTTTGTCTTGTTTTTCTTCTTCAAAGAGTTAGTTAGCCTCCTGCCATTGCCAACAAGTGAAAATAAAATATTTTGGTCTTAACTTGATAAAGTGGCCCCAATTATTTTATCTTTTTTTCCCCTGAATTGTTTGAACATTAATCAGGACTCCCTTCTGGAGCAGTGTCAAGAGACCTTGACTTATCTGCAGTCATATTTTCTGACAGATGTACATCATGATGTGAGAAATTATTTGATTGTACCTTTCCCTATACTAAATTTCTTTTTACTCCTCTGCCTCTGACTTAGAAATTTTAC
Organism: Eopsaltria australis; assembly: GCA_034509425.1. NCBI lineage: Eukaryota > Metazoa > Chordata > Aves > Passeriformes > Petroicidae > Eopsaltria > Eopsaltria australis. The sequence continues at coordinate 781,710 of JAVTVJ010000049.1, forward strand.
CACTTCTCTGTGGAAATGGAGGCCTGTCCAGAGTCATCAAAGCTTTTGAAGCTGTCCCCAGGGCATTCTCCAATGACACTGGTAAATGTGACAGGTCTGGTGTCCAGAAAAAAATGAGCAGGAGACAGAAGGGGGTTAGTTTGTCCCTTCCCATCTAAAATACAGCAAAATCTACCAAAAAAACCCCTTTATGGGCTAACACATTTATGCAAAGCAACTATTCATGTTGTGTGCCCATCTCACTGTTTTTTTTCTCAGTAGGTACAAAACATTTCCCATCCTGTAATTTACCACGTGGAACTGAGGGGCAACATCAGTTGCAGCAGCATGAGATGTTGTACAGCAATATCATTAGAGACCTATAAATGCTAGTCAGAATGTTTTGTAGCTGTTACATTTACCTGAAGATAACTGTATAGCAAAGCTAAAATATTACTTTTTTTTTGAGTGAGGCATGCTGCTGTATCAGTCTTGATTGTACCAATTGTATTCTTGTGCTCACACACATATATGGTTGATTATGCAGTTAGGATATATGTGCTGCATCTTATTTATCTGTTTGTCAGGATCAATTCTTTATGGTTGCATTTATCCTTTAATTTATAATTGGTTTTCAGAACTTGACATCTATCCTGAATAGGTCTTTTAGCCTTCTTGGGTTTGAAAGTCCTTTAATTTGCTTTGCTATCAAAAGAAGCTATACATAAGACAGAAATATTCATGTCTCATCCTCTTTCATTTTCAGTTTAGGCTGCATCAGTTTTATTCCATTCATTCTTAGTAAGTCTAAGGGCCATTGTAGAGCTGTGAATACAGTTCTTTCAGAAAAAAAAAAAAATTACCCTGAACTTCAGCTCTTTTTTTTTTCAGGTAGAGGGTTTTTTTGTGAGGGCAGTCAGAAGTGGAGTACTCTATTTTCCTCTTTCATCATGAATTTTGAAAAAAGCAGGTTGGATACTGGGAACATATTGACCTCCTTGCCCTCACCACACAATTTCTAAAGGGTTTTTTCTCCCCAAAATGTCTTGCTGCATAAACAGATGACCTACCTGTTTACCAGACTCATTCCTGGATATGAAATAAATTTCAATGACTCAGTGCTTCCTATTGAGCAATACTACCAGTATTCAGAGGAAGGTGGTGGAATTTTCCATGCTCTCTGTGGCAAATTATTATTTCCAGCACGCCTGGAAGACTTACTGCAGATGCCTTTCTGATATCACTTCCTTTTAGAAACTGAAGTGATATTTTTGATATCTCAGGACCAGGTAATATACAAGTATTTATATATTAATAGTATTACATCAGTAATCATTTTCCCATAAAATGAATGAACAGCTACAAATAGTTGGTTTTCAGATATGTGATAAGAAATGTGAACATAGTGTGAACAATTTTCTACAGTCACAATATGAAAGGCTGTTTCTACCTGTGGACCATTCTGTTGTGCATTGTCATTTTATTTAATAATAATCTCTGATCTTCTACAATGTCATTCAGAAATTTTAGGTGGGGTCCTGCCCTTATCTGGGACAAGGGATGACTTTGCTACTGCATAGATCCCCGCATGATTGTTGTCAAGGCTCTGTCTATATGTGGCCATTTACATGACAAAAATGGATCTGGGCATATAGGGAATCTTGAGACTACATGTTACTCATGAGCATTTTTCTTTCAAAGACTAAGAAATGAGTAAGATCCTATTCTGCCCTTTTGTTTCTCACTGGGTACTGCAGTATCATTCAGCAACTTGAAAAAGAGGTCAGGAGCTCAGTAGGCAAGAAAGCTGAACTTTGAAGGTTTATTTTCCAGGATAAAAGCAAGCAGAAATGTAATATTTCTATAATCTCTATAGGTGAAGATTCCTCTGTGAGTCTTTCCTAAGCTGTGTGCTAAACAGTTGGAAGGGAATGGGTGTATATGTGGTTTTTTATGTGTGTACTTATACAAACAACAATGGATATTGGGAGCCATTTCTAATATACTTTTTTCTATTTTGATGAAAATTGTACAGAAATCAATACTGGTTGGCTGCTTCCCATGAATGCAGTTTGCAGAGGCTTCATACCTGGCTGAATGTAATGTTGGTGTAGAAAAAGAAGTGCTGAATTATCTCCTTGGTAAAAGATCTTACATGGTAATCAGATCCCTTCATATCAAACCAAACTGCCTTTGCTTTGGATGTGAGTTAGAGCTTACCAAACACTTAGTTGGGAGCCAGTGAAGCTGAGTGAGTTTGCCCTAGCTAAGGGATCAGAACACCCCAGTTTGTGTCACGTGGATCAGCTCCCTGTAGAGTCAGTATCGTGATTTTGGTGGAAGTCATAGGTGTCCTATTGTAACTGCCCTCCTCCCCTTCAGATGTTTTCATAGCTCCACTGAAGTGTGAAAGACAGATCTCTTACATGATCTGCAGTGTAACTTGGAGTGAATTACATGGTGGAGTCATTGATCTGACTTACAGTGACTTGTGGTTTGATGTATAGCAGTGAATGGAGAATAATTGAACGGAGGGCAGTGACACTGGTATAAAAAGGGATATGGAAGACTAATGAAGTCCTGGAAAGCAGAATGAATTGATATCTTGAAAAAAAATTACAAGCCTGAACAAATTCTTTTGCAAAACAATTTGGCTGAACTCATCCTATAAAACTCTTGCATGGTCATAGCCAAAGACATGGTAATTCTAGTCTTGGCTGTGAGTTTACAGTGCAGTGCTTTTAATACTAAATATAGAGAGATAAATTTAGCATGCACATATAAAAGTAGCTTTGAATAATGTATTGTGCTATTATAGCTAAATGTTGCACCCAAAGATGAATTCACAATAGGTTCATTTTTCCTCCTCTAAAGATTTTGATTGAATATCAAGTTTATAATCAGTAACAAAACACTGATTCGATAATTTAAAATCTGGAAAGTAGATCACGAGTGTCAGACACTGATTTTAGTGAAGGGGTGCAATATTCTTAACAAATTTTACCTCTTTTCCTGTGTTTTATCTCATGTACACCTGATTTACTTGATCATCACCATATTTTTAACCTGTAGTTTTATAGGCATTGTCTGTATTTCAGTAAAGGGATTGGAAGGCTACAAGAGTCTGTTGTCTGGAATGTTCCCTAATTTTATGTTATTACAAAGTACTTAAGTGTAATGTTTCCATATGTGTTGCAGCATTTTGTATCCTAAATAACCTGAATGATAGGCAGCCATTATCATCATATCATTCCTTCATGACTCATTTCCTTAAAGTGAAGCTATGACCAGTTGGTCATTTATTTAAAGAGAAATACTGTTAATCTGTCAATTCTCTCATGCACTGAGAATGCATGAAATTCATTCTCCTTGCATCTACCTACATACTTGCTTAGTATAATATATTTTTAAATCATGTTTGCTATCTTAGTGGATTTTTTTGGTAGGTTACATTAAAAATTCACCAAAGCTGTTCTCACCTAGTCTTTTTAAGCTCATAGTCTCTTTTAATCAGTGAATTATGTGTATTTCAATTTACTGAACAGTTTATTTTCTTTTAATTTATTTGAAAGGCCACCATACCTAATTTTGAAAGTAAAAATAAAGTTAATTGTATTTTCCATTGAAGGGTTGCAATTTCTTGTGAGCTGCTGCAATCTTTTTGCTCTGTTTCCAGGAAGACAACTTCAATAAATGTCAGATGTTGAATGCCATGACATATAATGACATTGCTGCAGCAGCGCTTGTAGACCTGTCACATGTGCCTTAGACCTTTGTCACCAAAACTACCTGGAGAAAAAAAACATCCAGTCTGTTTTTAATTTCTTTTTACTTTCTTTCCTCCCCAGAGTGATCCCTTCTAGACACCATGCCTAATTTCTCTCTCTAATATATTAAGGTAAATGAAGACTGAAAAGATCAGTGTCATACCTGTAATAGTGTTTTCCTTGTTGAAGGAGAGAGGCTTTCACCTGAGAATTGTGATGGTTCAGCATTGGGTACTTGTTCTGGGAGAGTAATTTTTCATTGATGTGTTTTTGTGGGGTTTGTTTGTTTGTATGCTTTTTTGTTTTCTTTGTTTTTGTTTTGTGTGTGATGATGGTGTTATTTGGTTTATTTTTTACTGTACCAATACACCTAAGGTATGAATGCCTTCAATTTCTCTCTATTCAATGTGTTATTCCCTTTTGGAAATGAGAATATCGTGTCTTCTCAAAATTCCGTTAAAGTCTAGCATCAGTCACTTGGAACAAATCTCAGTGATTTCTTTCTGGAGAAGCAGTGCAGACGTGGATTACATTTACTCCAACCTGTTGTGTATTCTGTTGTGTATTGCCTCAAGGGTCAGTGTGATCACTCCTGAGGTCGTTAGAGGAACTTGAATGACAACAGCCACCATTTAAATATCACCAGCTGCCTCCAAACACTTGCAGAGACATCTGTCTAGTGCTTCTGTCCATGAATCTCTGTGCCTTCACTGTGGCTTGCCGGTAGCCAAAGGACAAGCAGTTTAAGTGACACCTTTGCCTCCTAGCTTTGGAAAGGGGAGTTTTCACAGTGAGCTTGTACCTCGTACTTCAGAAGAGATGAAGGTTACAGTGGGCAGGACAATCAATCCTTTGGATGGATTTAAAAGAGAAAGAGAGATTTTGACCTCCTGCAAAACACCAGGTTGGAGTATTTGCCAGTTTTTTAGGACATCAATGTCCCACCTCGAGAGCTTTCTAAAAATAAGGGTGTTCTCTACTCTGGAGGGAGGCTATAGAAAAGCATAAATGTAAGCATGTTTTAATTTTTGTATACCAGTACCTTGGTACCAAGCTGGTGATCAGTCTCTGGGGTTCACAGTTTTTGTTCTCCAGGTTTTGTTTTCTTTTTTTTTTTTTCTGGTATATATATCAAGTGTTCTACGTTAATTTTACAAGCAGTTGCAGCACTTCTGTAATGGCTGAGAAGTCATTGGTCTGTTCTGTACCAAAGACACCAAAGAACTGGATGTTGCAATATGGAATACTGTATTATTTGGGGCCATAATTTTCAAAAGGCACTCAATGCCCATCTCAGGGTAAAAGCCTCTGATTTCTCTAGTGCTTTTGAGAAAGCTGAGTTGAAAGTTTGTTATCTATCTCTTTGAAGTGTTCAGAACAAGGCAAGACACTCTCCTCCATCAACCTCCCTGAAGCTCCCAATCATTATATTCTTTCTGTTCAGTAGGACTGTGTGTACCTGCTGCAGGCCTGTTCAGATGCCAGCTGCCAACCAGGAGCTAAACTGTTATGCTCTATCTGTCCTGAAAATGGATTTCCAGGTTTCGCAATAAAATGTGGCTGTTATGTACTGGCATAGCAAAGTTCACTCACAGCCCAACCTAGATCGTGGACTGCTGTTTGAACAGTCCCTGTCCTAGATTCCCATGCTTAATTTGTCCTCTCTTGCTTTTGTCATTGGTTCTTAGGATTTATGCCAGCAATAACAGCCAAAAGATTTTGTCCCCACTAACTGGTTTGGACTATACTTTGTCAGTTGAGCATCCCATGATTACAATTTTCCTCTCCTTTGCTGCATTGCTTGCCTGTTTGCAAAGTGTCACAGTACCCACTTTCTTCTAGTGTGGAAAAATGAGCATAATGTAAGACTGGCTTTCCTGGCCTTTGTGATCATGATTTTACATGATTTTTCCCTGTGGAGTTACCATGGTAACAGTTGCCTTTTAAAAAGTGATAGTTGCATTTACTAATGGTAGCTATTTATACAGTCATTGACCTGCTAGTAGAGGGGAAACAAGTGCCTTCACTAAATAAAACCTTATTTGCACAATCCAGATGCTCAGTGAAACCCAGTTTCCTATATAGCTAACATTCCTTGACTTTTGTAATTTTTTTGTTTGATTTATCCTACTAATTGGTTAAAATCCTGTTTTTTCAATTTATGCATTCTTGTTTCCAGAGCACCAGCAGTTTAAATGACTAAGGAGTTACTGTTCTGTTTCTGCCACACAAGAGGCAGTATCTCCACCTTTTCTATATGCATTTGTGTGTATAACTTTAAAGAACTTGCTTGCAGTGCAGTGAAAACCTTGTGCTTACTCAGTAGTAAAATTTTTAGCTATTAATTATTTTAATTGTAAACTTTATTAAAAAAGATTTTTTCATCAAACAAAAAGTATGGTATTAATTGCTAGTATACTTTTAGGTGTGGGTGATGCTGGAAAATGATGTAGAACAAGAACCTAGAATGCAGAATTAATATTCTCGTCATCTCCACAAATGAATCTGAGGTTTTCAAATTGTGTAAGGTGCCATGCTGGAGGGATTTTAATTCCTGATTTCTGTTTACTTGAGTGCCTGCATTGCGCAGCTTAGATGCCTTTTGTCCTTGGACTCTTCACGTATGTGTGTATAAATAGCTTCCTGCAATGTTTACAGAAATTTTGTATGGCAGCCACATTCATGTGGAGTAAGGGTGGGGCCTCTGCTGTGGATTTAACACAGCTGTTTCTCAGTCCTTGAGAACTTTGTCACCCCCACTTGACTCATTTGTCTTGTCCCCTCTTCCTGCCATTAAAAGAGTTTGTTTATTTTAATCAAATTGTAAGTGTGATGTCATCAGCTCAACTTAGATATATCCTGGTGGGCAAAACAGAGGCAAACCTCCATTGCACATTGTCAGTGATGGGGAGGTTATATGTGACTTGGAATTACAAATGAGTTTATGCATTTGTTTAATATAGTAAAGGATTTTAAAGAGCAGGAGTTAATGTAAAAATTAAAAAAAAAAAAAAAAAAAGTTCCTAGCCAATGGTGATCCTGTAAGAAAAGATAGAACTAAATATAAGAGGAGAACAGAAAACTAAGTAAAGAAAACGTTTTTCATAAATCTAAAGAACTGATGCTGCATATCAGGATAGTTAGGATTAGAAGGGACCTCTGGAGCTCATCTAGTCCAAATCCCCTGCCAAGGCTAGGTCTCCTCAAGCAGGTGACACAGGAATTCTTCCAGCTGGGTTTTAAACACCTCTATAAAGAAGACTCCATGATCTCCTGGGCAGCCTGTTCCAGTGCCCTGCCACCCTCAAAGTAAGGAAGTTCTTCCTCAGGTTGAGGTGGAGCTTCTTGTGTCTTAGTTTATGGTCATTACTCCTTGTCCAGTCTCTGAGCTCCACTGAAAAGTCTGGCCCCACTCTCTTGACACCCACCTTTGAGATATTTAAGTGTATTAATGAGTCCCCTCTACAGCTCCTGCAGTCTCTCCTCCTAAGAGAGATGCTCCAGACCCCAAATCATCTTTGTGACCCTCTGCTGGACCTTGTCCAATCTTCCTTGAATTGCAGGGACTAGAACAGGACACAGCACTCCAGATGTAGCTTCACCAGGGCCAAGTAGAGTGGCAGGATCGATTCTCTGGACCTGCTGGTCACACCCTTCCCGGTGTACCCAAGGATCCCATTGGCCCTCCTGGCCCCAAGGGCACTTCTGGCTCATGGTCAGCTTGTTACCCACCAAGACTCCCAGCTCCCTCCCTGCAGAGGTGCTCCCTAGTAGGTCAGCCTCCAGCCTGTATTGATACTTGGGGTTATTCTTCCCTAGGCGCAGGACCCTACACTTGCCCTTGTTGAACCTCATTGGGTTTCTCTCCATCCAGCCGTGCTGAATGGCAGCACAGCCTTCAAGTGTATCAGCTTCTCCCACTCATTTGTTATCATCAGCAAATTGTTTTGAATTTTCCTGTAAGGTATCAAAACACATTGATCTCGTGCCTCTGTAAAAAAATATTTTGTATTTTGTCATGGAACAATAATTAAAAACTATGCGCTGAAAGGAAACAGCCAAAGGGAATTCTTTAAAACAAAGTACACGAGCGAAGGTTTGAGCCAGAGTTGCACAACAGTGAATGCCAAGACTAACTACTGCTGTGTCTGTCAAGTTTGGGAATGTAAATATCATGCCAAAAATGAAAGAAACCTTCACAAAGAAGTAAGAAATTTCACTGCTGCCAGAACTACACAGGCGTTCATTTAGATGCTTTTGCAAAATCTCACCACAGTAATTCATGGTGAGAATTTAGAAAATGTGAGAGTTGTAACTGCTCAAAGTATTGGAGAAAAATGATCATCTGAAGAGAGTTCTTTCACTAAAGGCAATCTAATGAGCAAGCAACTGAACATCAGTAAAGATTTTACCTTCAATGTTTGACATGAAGCGACTTTTTATGGTTCATTTCCCAGATAGCTTGGAGTTAGGAATGAGCTAGGAAGACAGCAGGGATGTGACTGATAGGAGTTTTGCATTTGTCTGCTTCCAGTGGGTTTGGGGATGGTGTTTGCCTCTGCTACTCTGCTTTTATACTTTCAACTTCTGGAATGTGGAAGACTATTTTAAGACTTAGGGAGGAGGGCAGGACAGTTGTGCATGGCTGTGTTTGATTTTTCTCCTCTAAAAGACAGACATGACTTTTGAAATTCACAGAGGAGAAAGGCAAGGAATTTAAAAAGTTAGAACTTGTAATAACACGCAGGTAGAATTTCTGTCACATGGAACAGATTTTACTCCAAAGCAGATTTAGTGTAATACGTTAAAGAAACCACCATTGCAAAATACTATTATTGAGATTGTTCTTGATTCTTTATGTGATTGCTCAACTTCCTCAAATCAAGTTGCTAGTCCACAATCACAGCTCTTTTGACCCTAATACAGTATATTTGTGAAGTTGTCACAAATACAAAGATGTATAAAGATGACAACATGTGTGTAATGGTAGTTACAAGGGGGTAAATAGAACAGTCTAAAGTACTGTGCTGTGCCTTTTGGCACCTTATAGCTGGTTTACGCTGATATTGTTAATTTGTTGTTTTCCCACACCTGATTCTGGTACATTTAAACCATAATTTGACTTAACATAGAAATCTAGCATGAGGGAGCAGGTGGAAGACAGAGTACAAAATACAGTAGCACATTGGCAAAGACTATTTCTACTTCCCAGCTAATAATGAGTTTTCATTCTTCAGTGAACAGAGACCAAGTAAATTTAAAAACTCAAAACATTTCAACTGTTGAAAAACATGGCTGCATCTACTGAAGAATAAGATCAAAGGAGGTGCTTGAACTAGTCTCTCTATGAAGGCTGCTCAGCCACAGCCTTGCTTGTGGAACATAGAGCTTGGAACCCCTGCTCAGTTCTGGCAGCTGGCAGCAGTTTATTAGGCTGTGTTTTAACCCTCCATCTGCCTTCCCAATGCTATCTTTGGTCTGGTTCCATGGTATCTCAAGGATTAGCTGTGTGCCTACTCCTACAGCTTTGAATGTCTCTTGGCAATATCCGGCTTTAAACTTGATACAGTAGGAGGTCATTCTTCCCATTGCTATGCTTCTTATTTGTTTAGATTTCATGCAGTCACTGGATCTTCCACAAGCTTTAAATTCCTGCATGGCTGGTTGGCCAGCGAGAGCACGTGTATAACTTACTGATAAGTGACACATTTTTGTCATTGTTTCCAGCCTGGTCTAGTGTGTTACGCCTGCAGTTTTGTGTTCAGTGGTAATCTCTTTCAGCTGTTGTATTCTAACGTGTCTTACTAAACTATTGCTTCAGACAAAGTACCTGAATAATTTCATTATGCTTGTATAAACAATTATCTTTGTTGTTTTAACGCTTATCTTTCTAAGTAGAGATGTTGAGGCACAGCTGAGAGGAGAAAGCAGTAAAGCAGTTTTCAGGTCTCGGAGTTGTGAAGGCTGGATGTGTGCCCACCACTTCCCTCACACCCATGCCCAGTGAGGGTAATGGTACAAGAGTCACCTAAGGAAGCTCAGAGTTGACATTGCCTTAAAAATTTCCATTGTGCGAGGGTGTCTGTGAAATTTTATTTACTTGACTTTGTACTTACTAGAGAAAAAACATATATTTGTCCAAAGGAAAAAAGGGAAAATATCTTCTGTGAACCCCTAGCTGCTCTAAGGAGAGGTGTAGGCCATCACCAGGGATTTTGACTCTGATCTAAGAAATAAAATACAATATATAAGAATTGACTAATAATAAATATTCTGTTTCCATTTCACTTTCCTGAAGTGCTAAGAATGTAACACTATAAAAACTGTACTGAATATTATCAAATAATTTTTGACTAGGCTGTTACTTAAAAAAGGTCTGCTCTGACTCATATGGTACTTAATCAGAATGAAGTGTGTCAAGAAGCTCTTAGCTCTTGCTGATGCTGCCAATTGTTTTTCTACAGCATAATTCCTTGCTTTAAACTTGATGACTTCTTGAAACACTGTTATGGTTTTACTTTGTTCAAAGTTATTTTAATCCTGACAATGTCTCCCTCCAATATGGATTTCTTCATCCTATAACTTAATACTAAATAAATGCATTTCAGTCTTCTAACATTTAATAATAGATAAACTAATCTTCCCTACCTTGGAATAGAAGTTTTTGGTTTAATCCTGAACGTGCATAGTCACACTTTGGAAATGCCACTCACCTACTGCTAGCTCTTCCCAGAATGAAACAAGAAATTTCATTCTGCAGTTTCTCACACCATTAGCCACAAGTCTCATGCAACTGTATAAAAAAAAGAAAAACCAAATGGTGCAGGATTAACCAGAACAGTATGTGCTACTCAAAATTCGTAGGCAGATCAATTTGAAATCCGCACAGGGTTTCCCTGCGTTTTGCAGATTCTGTGGAGAATTTCCACCTGCTGCCTGGCTGTCGCACAGTGATGGCTCGTTCCCCTGAGCACAGGAGGAGGCTGCAGGGCAAGGATCACACTGTGCTGTTCGCTTTGGTGGCCACCGGGTGTCATTCTAGGAGCAGGCTTTGGCCAGCCCCCGAGCACCACTGTGGCAGCAGCGCTGGAGGTTTCACACTGGAAGTTCCTTAGTACCAATTCAGCCTCTAAAGCAATGACTATTTACCTTCCCTATCTATTTTTTAAAAATAATTATTCTAAAGTATAAATCGTGTTGTTAACTTCCATCTCTGCATTCAGAATTTGAAATTCTGGGATGTAACAGAAAATACTGAGAGAATCAAAGGCATTTGTGTTAAAGGTGTTCTGTAAATGCTACACATGCAGCTAGGGAAAATTCTGCATCTACCCATGAAATTTGCATGAGCTTAAATAGAGCATTTGTGAAGATGTCAATATGTATTTTTAATGACTACTTTGTGGGCAGTTGTTTTGAATCTGTGTATAACTGACATTTTACAATTAAAGTGCAGGAAGAGTGAGGAGGCAGAATGACTATTAGGCAGAAAAAAATAATCTCTTTCCAGCTGTTTTTTGTTTGGTTTTTTTTTCCAAGTCATGTCTAATAGAGAGGAAAATCCTAGAAAAGGTCCATAGCACCATGTAAGGCATCAATATGGGCTTAGGTGAGCGTTAACTGAAGAAAACATGCTGGAGTCAGTGTTTAACATATTGCTGGGCTTGTTTTAAATAATTTTTAGGAGGGGTTCATCTAGAAGAATGAGCAAGTGGGTGCACTGGATATCTTCAAGAACAGGAATAGTAGCATGAAAAGAGCATGTGAAGAAAAGGAGATGAAAGGTTTAATGCAGTAAGGTCCACAGTGCATGAGGCAATAGGGATAGATTTTGGTAGGGCAGAGAGTTATGGAGCTTTAAAAGTGGAAAGGTGAAACCTGAGCTTAAAGCAAAAGTACACTGGAAGAAAACTGGGTTGCAAACAGGAGTAGAAGTTAGGATATTAGAGAGCACTTTCAATGAACTGTAAAGAGGAAAAAAGAGGGACTGTTTTGTCCTGTATGTACCTGTTTGTGTTCAGCTTAGCATAGTTGCTTCTTTAAGCAATAAAATACAACGAAGTTGAAAGCATTGGTGTCAACTCTAATAAATAAATAAATCTGGAGACCCATGTAGAATGCTACTAAATTGCTGAGTTTTTCAGGAAAACTGGGAATGACTCATAGTGAGGCTTTTCAAGTAGCATGTACCAGAATCTAAGGTAGTACTGGAATTATTGCTCCATGTTGCATATGATCCTTAAAAAAAACCCAAACCAACCCTTACCCCCTTGTGAAATGTTAGTTCCCATTTATTCCATTTGGCATTTGTCCCTCAACAAAGATACTTGATGTTTGCGTTTTAAATATACTTGTATATAATTATATAATAGGTCACATATTTAAATTTTTTTTCTAGATGGCACACAGAGACCTGTCAACTACACCTTCACTTACAAAATTAAAACCATTGCCTCTTGTCCTGTCACAATCTGCCCATATAAAATTGCCTCTTCATAAAATCCTTTTAGGTATTGAAAGGCTGCCTTGTGGCAATGGTTTTAAACTGAAAGAGGACAGGTTTATATAATATATTAGGAAGAAAATCTTTACTGTGAGGGAGGTGACACTGGAAAAGGCTGCCTAGGGAAGTTGTGGCTGTCCCGTCCCTGGAGGTGTTCCAGGCCAGATTGGATGGGGCCCTGAGCAACCTGATCTAGTAAATGGCATCCCTCTTCATGGCAGGGATAGGGCTGGGCTGGAACTAGGTGATCTTTGAAGGTCTTGTCCAACCCAAGCTGTTCTATGATTCTATGAATGCCCAGAGGCTGTCTGGATAAGTTGAGAGCAAGTTTAATGATGAGTTTATGTGATGCAGGGGGTTTTGGGTGTTGGGTGGAGAAGGATAGACACGTTTGTCCTCCCTGTGGAGGCTGATGCTCCTCCTGCTGTCTTTGAGCTGAAATATTTCTCATACTTAGAATTCCCAAATGCAACTGGGTTGATGTAAAGATTTTTTCTGAAGCAGATTGCCAACTTGTGATTGTCCAACAACTTGTGAGTAAAGTGAAATACAAACTTTGGGTTTCGGTGGGATCAGACAAAGGAACATTTTTTTTTTTTTGTCATTTCACTATGGTTGCATTTCTAGTAGTGTCAGATCTTGAAAGCTTGCCTCCTTTTGAACCAATAGCTGTTTTAAAGACTGTCACATCTAAGCCAGTGAGTTTTCCTGTGAAGGTACTTCCACAAAGAATATGGATTAAGGTTCTCGAGCACTTGGTTTCATTTGAGCTGTTTTTACACTAGAAAATTATTCCTTTTTAAAACTCACATTTAAAAAAAAAGCACTATTCTTTGTGCTTTGCACCTTTATTGTCTGTACCATCCTATCTGAGCATCTGCTCATATTGGGTTAATCAAGATGACTACTCTCTCATGTGGTGCTTTACTTTCTCTTCCCTCTTGCCTCTCAAATTTCTCTCCAGAAAACAGTGTATATTATGTTCTGTATGCATATTTGAAAGGTCTTACATACACATGCTACTGTGCAAGTGTTAGAGATGGCAAAGCTAAAGTGGTGTGTGAGTTTAATTCAGAAGAGACTCTCCTTTCAATAGCTGCTGATGTGAGGGAATGCTGATTTAAATTCAGGCCAGAATCTACTTTCTGGAGATTTTGAACGTCTTATGTGTCAGGCTTTTGATAGTTTGAAGGAAAAAGTCAGGGGACTCAAAACCAGCTGGATGGTGGCTGAAACAACTGTCATCTCTCAACAGCTGAAAATAGCAGAAGTGATAAACATCCGAGTCAGGCAGGAGTGTAATGTCAGTGAAACCTGAGGGACCAGAGGGTGAATCAGCCAGGTGTGCCTGAGCAGTTTCAACCTCAATGGCACAGCACTGTCCTACCAGCTGCTCCAGAACCTTTCCTGTGCATGGTAGCGTATTTCTCTCCTTCAACTAGCTCGTTTTAATTAAGGTATGAAGTCATTTAAGTATTTCTTTGGCAAAAGCAATATTATCAGTGATTGGGAATGATCTTATTGCTGCTATTTTCCAAGTTTTAGCGCTCTGTTAAAAATCACTTTGTGTCATTTCTAATCACTGCTTTGAAGATTGTCGCTTCTATTGCCAATAAAGTTGCTTACTGGAATAATGCCATCAAGAAAATACAAGCCACATACATTCAATGGCTGCAGATAGAGATTGGGGTGGATTTCAGATTTTAAAATGCGTGTTGGTATTCCTGTTCCTTCCAGGGTTTTTAATATTTTTAGTGTGTTCTGCTGGATGCATGCCACCTGCTTGGGAGTGAAAGCATTTGTCAGCTTCGTTTTGCCAGGGGTTATAATAATACACAGTTCACCCAGAACCATTGGTGTGTCTCTCAACCACCTTTCCTTTGCAACAGAGTATTTATTGACTTTTACCTGCCTGAGGGAGCTTCTTCCCAGAAGCTGTTGTGGGCAGTACAATTCCCACCCAGACTCTGTGCAGACCGATCCTTGACAGAAAACACTCCTTAGACCCTGGATGCTGTTAAGAACTTCAGTTTTCTTCTGACTCACCTCTCATCTTCCTCCTCCTCCCTGCCCTAGCTCTAGGCAGGTTAGGCAGTAAAACAGAAGGATCTATATATCGAATGTTTACAAGCAGAGTTTTAGGTTATGGATTGAAAATAAAGATATTTGTTAAAAGCTTTGAACTAGATTTTTGTTTTTTAACTCAGATTCATAGCAGCCTAGCTTGCTTAATGTGTTTTCTTCCCCAGAATGTGCTAGGAATTCAGTGTGCTGTGACACCTTATTTCACAATGGTTGCAATTGCTTCTGAATTTTCTTCCAGTGCCTCTTTCCGCATTAGTGGTAAATTTTAGGAAAGAGATAAATTGCCATGAAAAAAATGACAGCTAGAAAGAGGAAAGCTGGATACTTTCCAGTGATTTCAGCTACCTCAACTGAATGCAGTTTACTGGGCTTTAAGCAAAGCACTTCTGACTGGATGATTACTAAAGAGCTACTCATGTTTTATCCAGTTCAAGGGATTGCAGACCAGCTATTCACTTTGACTTAGCAGTTTCATTTATATTGTGTTACTACACACATAACACATATTCCATGAAGTAGGTGATTTTTAAACAAATACCAGATTTGTCTTGTGAGTACATGTGGTCTTATTGATACAGTAACTGATGTAGCCACACAGTGTTGGCTTAGATGTCTATGAGCTCTGGTCTTGTTATCAAGTGTGTCTTCTTCATCCTGTATTGGAGAAAAAGGGTTTGTTTTTATTTTTATATCAGTCTGGGGGTTTGCAATAGATCTAATTATATTACTGTGTTCTTCACGAGACAGAAAAATGGTATGTTGCATACAAGTAGTAATTACAGGAAGACTTAGAAGATATATTTGAAAAAGATCCACTGGTAACTGCTTAAAATATTGTAGCTGCTGCAGAGTTTGCTTTTAATGTTAGGTTGGGTGTATATTCATATACAATACATCTAGTTACCAAGTCTGACTTAACTAGTAGTTGTCTTGCTTATGATGTTGAACAAACAAAATGGAGAAAAAATACCACAATTTTTTGAGATTTAATTTTAGTCTTGGTTTTGTTTGCTTTTTTTCTTCTTTTTCTTCTTCTTTTTTTCTTCTTTTTAAAGGAATAATATTGTTGAAAATCTAAGAAGTTCAGGGTTTGAATGTGTTAACTTGAGCTGGGGACTGCCAAAGCTGAATGTCACCATCCCTCTATCCTTCTTTTTCAATGTGAAACATCTTTAGAAGATGGGGGAAAATCAATATTCTCCACAAATATCTGCCTATATAGAGGCACAGAGAGAAACATCTGCTGCTTCCATAGTGATATCATCCCTTTCTTGAATAATCATGGACCACAGAATAAGGGAGGAAGTTTAGGCTGGCCCTGTTAAGGCTTGCCATCTTTAGGCCCTGTTTTTTGCTCAGGAGCACTGGAAAGTGAGCCTTACCTTCTAGCTCAAAAAACTTCCTTGTTTTCTTTCTGGTAATTTGATTCTAAATTGAGACCCTGCATCTGTGCATACATGGTATGATCTCTGCTTAAAAGACAGAAGTTTGTGCGGTTTCCTCAGTGGGAGAAAACTGCCTTTGTAGTTGTTAATTGCTGCATGGGATGGGACGTTCCTGGTAATCTAGTGTGGTGCAGTGTTTTGAGTATTGACCATCTTTAACTCTGCTCAAATGTATTTGAAAAGAGAGTGTGTATTCACATGTAATTTGAAGCATGAAAATTCTTGAATCCAGTGGTGACCACTTGTATCTGTTTGGAAAAATAAGAATAATCAATACCAGAAGATTAGCTCTGTCATCCTGCCCTGTTTTTTAGTGTCAGGCACAAATGAGAAACTGATAACTCTTATTGTAAGAGCTGGTACTTGAGAGAAGCTAAAACATAATTATTTCTGTTTCCTCTAGTTCATAAGACAATACTCAGGTCATGTAACTGAAGACTAAAGCATGGAGGTTTGTGCTTGTTGGGAAAAGAGTGTTGAAAGCCTTTTTCTCCCTTCAGGTATAAATTAACCAAAAGTTAGCTTACGAACCTATGCAATAAAGTTCTATTCAGATAGTATATAAAATAGCTGCATTTAGTAATAATTAATACTTTGTAAATAGTCCCAACAATTAACTAAGATATGAAAATCTCTTTAGTTTAAATATTACTTTGTATGTTCTTAGTTTGCTCCAGCTCTCTCCAAGGCTTTCACTTCTATCTCCAGCAAACAGCCAGAATCAATATGCACTCTAATATCATTGGATCTGTGCTTCCAACACAAAAATTTACTGCTGGTCTGATATGATTATAGCAAGAATAAGAGATCTGTGTGCTTCATGGTTGTGCAATTCATGCCTTTTATGGGTGGTTTTGCCCTAATCCTGCTAAGTGCTGTGCAATATTTGTAGAGAGTTACTGAGTGACTGGAAGGCAACAAGTTCAGTTACGTGTAGCTCCATTTTGGAATTGATTTAGTTCTCCAGAGATATTAGGTGAAGCTTTATTGAAGGTAGTACAGATTTCCTTTGAGGGTTAATTGTCTAGCAACATAGAAATTCTGAGTGGCACTCATTTTATTTTTTCTTTTAGAAGATTACAGATTCCTGATCATTTTGTGTCACCACCCCACCACCTTTTTCTGTCTCTATTGGAATAATTACTCTAGTTATCATACTTACAAGCAGAGTTTCATATTAGTTTCACTGACTGACTTTTCTCAAATATCTGTAAAAGATCATACAAATTCTGTCAGCTTTGATAGTTTTTGCAACAATCATGGCACATCCACAAGGCACAGCTGTAATAGATTGGAAATGAGACCTGGAGCATTTCTTTAAATTGTGTTGTAGCAGTCTACAAAGAAATATCATGTCTTCTCACCAAATTTTTTAATTAGAGAAGACTTGATTTTAGAGGCTGTAGTTGCAAATCATCACAATTTGGGTGCCTGAGGTGTGGAGGACCTAAATCTGATTTCAGAACTAGATGTTTTCACCACACTGTTTTAGCAGATCACTGATTTTTAAACTTCAGGTACAAAACAATAAGGTACTATGTTATCAGAGTGAGGGTGAGAAGGAGAACTTGATCTAAACCTTTTGTAGAAAGGTAGCTGCAGTTTATGACATTGAAAATAGCAACCCAAATACACAAATAGGGTTGATCAAGATTTATTTATTGAACCTGTTTGGGTTTTTTTTTTATTAGTCACCACTGGAATATTAGGAAAGAATTTGGGCCAGTAGGTTTTAGTATGCGTTGCCATTTTGGGAAGTTCTCTATGACTTGAGTTGGAACCACACACATTGGATTTGTTTAGTTTTTGTTTGGGTTTTTTGTGTTTATTTTCCTTGCTGTGATCCTTTGTGACTGAGACCAAAGATGCTCTTCAACATTACTGATTGGTTTATTAAAACAAATATAAGCTAGGTATTGCTTTCTTCCATGTAATTTACATCTGTGTATAACATGCTTTTTTTAGTGTAGCAGGTCATAGGGCTGCTAAAATTCTTAGTCTTTACTGAGGAAATCCCAAAATCAGTGTTTTGGGAAAATAAGGGTCAAAGAGTGGGTAGACTTAAAGATGCTTGTTGGGTGAGAGGGCAGATGCACTGAAGGAACAGAATTATTACCCTTTCTCTCTAGAAAGCTATTAAATTTACAAACAACACGATGTATGCTTTGACTTCTATGTATGTGTTTTAGTAACATAGAATAGAAACCCACACAGCTGTCTTTTACCATTAATTTTTGTATCTACCCAATAAGGCCAAAATCTTATTTTGTTTCTTTCCCAGGAACTAAATAGATAATTCTGCAGATTAAATTTCTGCGAGTATTTTGGAATAAAAACTGGTTTGTTTAGATGGAAGTCGGAGCATGCATTTCCTCTAGTCATTGGGTCTTGATCTTTTTCTATAGGCAAAGTAATTTGTATGAGTGGTTGAAGAAACTTACAATGATTTCAGATATAGAGAATTTGGAGTTCAGTGACTTCCGACTCTCAAAGTAAAATATAGCTTTATACAGTAGCCCTCATTTCCATGCCCTAAACCACTGAATTTTTCTATAGTTATTGCAGATATTTAATTGATGGGATGGGTTCCTGTAGACCACAGTAACAGCTCGCACCTGCAGAGAATGGCATTGCCACTTGTGTAGGGACAGGTAATAACATTGATTACATTTTGTGTTCATACACAAATGCCATATTATGCATAAAAAATTCAAAAAGCTAAAACTCTCCCCAGGTCAAGTACCATTCTATGTTAGTTCAGCTGTGTCCCTTTACAAGCTTTCATGTCAAGTCCCTTTAGTGCTTTCATTGGTTGTGTTCTTAAAAGGCAAACACTGCTCCCTTTGGAGGCAGTTTCATAATCAATAGACTTCATTACAGGCAATGTTTTCCCTCACTTTGTTCATTTTATTAACCCTAGATGACTCTAGCAATCTCTCAGGAATCTAATCCCTAACTCTCTTTGGATTGCTTCCATTCCCCAGCCCCCACCCTTATCCCACATAGTTTGGAGATACCACACAATGCCTCCTAGCAAAAACTTTCAGGAATTAACTTCTCTTTGCACTGTTGAACAAAGAGTGCACTTAATTATTCATCTGATATACTTGCCAAAACTATTGCTTTTTTTTTTTCCTTAATGACTTTGTTTCCTATTCTCTTTTACTACCTGGTTCCATTAGGAAGAAAAAATATCTATTTTTTTTCCCCAAATGTTTGGGAGGACAGAATTGTTCACAGGATGAGGTTTGGAGGATGTTAGATTTCCAATTCCCTTCCTAACCAGCACTTAAAATCTCTTTGAGACGAGATTCAAAGGCTAAACTGATACAATGTAGTAGAACACTAATTAAGCTTTTTCTTTTATATTCTTTAATTGCATAAGCTGATGGAATGGGTCCTTTTACAAGGACAAGATTAACAGGAAGTGATCCAATATTGGTATGAAGTGAGAGATTTTGATTTTTTTCTTCAATAGTGTAGGAAATAGGGCACGTATGCAAGGATTAGCTCACCCCAATATGCCTCAGTTTATGACAGATCCTTAAAAGGTTAATCCTGATGTGGTTTGACGCAAAAGTGCTGTGAGTAAAGTGAACATTAAGCAATTTACTTTTCAATTAGAATATATTTATTACTTACATGGGCCAAAATATTTGCAGGAACACGTTGAAAATCTTGTTCTTTCTCTTATTTGCCTTAAAAGCATATCTCAGTGTAATCTTATTCATGACTTCTGTTCTTTAATAGTATTTTTAAACCAGAAGCCAGTATATCTTTTCAAGAGGTGGGAAAGATGGTGGTGTTTTCTATGGTAGTAAACAGCTAAAATTGGAAGCTGAAATACTTGAATGTTCACCAAGATGGAAAAAATTATTGGCCTCTCTTTATTTTGTAATTAGAATGTAAACATTGAACCCTGTGAGAGATAAGAGTATGAGAAAATTAAAAATCAGATTTCTTTCATTCTACTTGCATCTGATCTGGTCAGGGAATGGCATAAGCTATTTGTGGCCTGGCAGAGTGGGAAAAAAACAGTAAATGAACATGAAAAATTATTGATGATGTCTGAAATATTGCATAGTTGCTGCATACCTATCATTATATTTTTTCAGAAGAAGACAAGCAGCTGCCTTATTCAGCACAGCCAGACAGGGCCACACCCCATAAACTCAGCTGCTTAAAATCAGGTTCTACAGTTTTTGAAATAAAAGCAACAGTAATTTTTGATTATTATAACTCTTTATTTTGTTTCAAAAGAAAAATTTAGTACTGCAGAGGAATTAAAATAAACTCTCCTTGCTCATTCTGTATTCTGAAGTACTCATATCCCAGGACCTGATCAGCACAGGATTCTGCCTGTACTGTTCAGTGCCCTGAGGTTCTGAATATTTATTAAGAGCCAAGCCTATTTCATAATTTACTGCTTTCTCCATGAACAGATTAAAGTCTAGGAGCATAGCTATAGTTAGTGTGATAAGGAGAATTATGACTACCAAGTTTCTACTATACTCCCAATCTTTCCTGCTAATTTCAGTTTCTCTCTTGCTTAGAAATATGGATAAGCCTTATCTAGCTCAGCTATTTTCTGTTTTTTTTTTTTCAATGGGCAGGAAAGGGAAAAGGTTAAGGTATGCCTTTATTGTGGGATTTCATGCTTAGACCATTATTCCAAAAACTCACTTGTGACTTTTCCTTCAAAGACCAATGTGCCCTCAGTGTCTGAATTCAAAAGGTCACTCAAGATCCTGTAGTAGGTAAGCTGTGTGCATTGATCCAGTTCATAAACTTGTATAAAATATGATTCAGTGTGCATGCTCCCATGAAATACATGACTAATTGTGTGGAAAGTCTTCACCCTGAAATTTGAACACTGCTGCTTGATGCAGGAAAGAACATTTTATCTCTCTGTGGGCTAATCATTTATTTAGAACTTAGAGAAACATCTGTTGGAGGACAGCAGATGATCATGGCTCATCCAGCCATGGGACATTAGCATTTCTAAAGAGGTGGAAGCAGTTTATGTTCCAAAAAAGAATATAAACCTTCAAACTGTTCTGTGGATAAAGAACTGATACCAATTTTAGGTAGGTATCCCTTTTTCCTAGTGTAGTTCTGGGAAGAACTTGAGCTTTTTAAATGGAGTAAAAACCAAAAGAAGTGGGGAGCTTGAGAGGAAGAAGTGTTTGTGTACAAACTGTGATTCTACTTGCTGACAGCAAAATTGAAGACAAAGCTCTTGCAATACATGGGATTTAGTTACATGACTGAAAAACATCAGAGCAGCTTTACAGTTCAGTACACAAAGTGACAGACCATGGGATATTATGGTCCAAAAAACTTAGCCTTATCTTTTTGTTTCATATCCTTGGTTTACCTGCCTTTGTGTAATATCTTGTGTATGTTTAGGATTGCTAATGAATAGTTTATTCTTCTCCCAATCCCTTTATGTAAGGTTTCTTCACAGTAAGAGTAGTACACACAGTTCTATTTTACTCAATGAGATGACAAAAAAAACCAAACCAACCAACCAAAAACAAAGAAAACAAAACAAGAAAAAGGGAAATAATGGATAGTTGGATAACTTCTACAGAGATCTAAGAAAATTCTTGTTGTTACCCAGAAGAGGTGCCTTTGTGAAGCTGAATACACAGGTATGGGCGTTCAGAAATACATCTGTGTATGAAACATTTGTGGTGATCAGAAATATACTTGGCATAAAAACCATAAATGGGAAGAGCAATAAAATGGGTTTTTTTCACATCTGAATTGCAAAAATAAAGAAAAGATTTTTTGAGGGTATGTGTGTTTTCAACCCCCAACTTTGGCCAGACTATTATTTTTCTAGACTATTGCCTTAGGGACTATTGCCTGTGTTCCAGAAGGGACAGTTATGATTTATTTTCTCTTGGTCCAGGCATTGGACTGTCACACAAGCCTTCTAGAGACTGCACCTGATCACATATCTAAGTTTTATATCACTGCTAAGTCTGCATTTATTGTAGTCCAGAGGGAGTAAGGCACTCATCTGCAAGCTACTTCTTTTACAAGCACCTTCTCTGGACCATTTTGACAAGTGGAGTGTTAACTCTGTCCTTATAGCCCACCATTGTAATTGAATGCTTCATTGTTGCAAGCGAGAGGATAAATATGCCAGTTGTAATGTTACAGCACTTCTGATTGCCCTGCTTATTGGGAGCTTCTTCTATTCCACCTGATAGAGGAAGAGGAGAAAACTTTAAACAGGCATGTTTTCAATCAAGTCATATCAGATTAAATAAACCCTGTTTTGAAATTTATTTAATAGTCATCATCACTGGTGACACTAGAAATGCCAACAAGTGCTCTGGGAAAGCTGATGAATGAGTCATGACTAGAAAGGCTTATTAGTTTGGTGGATTTTTTTTAAATATCAAGTATTTGTACTATCAGGACGTTGTTTTGATATCTCTGCAGCCTGAGTCCTTGGTAATCAGTCAGACTGAATTTTCAAAATATGTATTAAAGAACAAAGTGTGCTACATATAGGAATCTTACAGACCTATATCTCATCTCTCTGTTTCCATGTAGCTCTCACTGTATACAGTGCTCCTTGCTGCATCATATGGTCTGTGCATATTGTATATTTCCTCAGGAAAATAGCTGAAAATAATTCTATAATTGCAAGCTGAGAATGTATCATCCACTCTCTGCCTTTGCTGTGTGTGCATTATATTCCAATTTTCCCTTGACTGCCGGAGTAATTTCTGTTTTCATTATGAGCAATGCATTAATTTCTCCCTTTAGATGAATTACTAGAGCACTCACAGAGTAACGAGGGAAGGATATGGATCTGTGCATCTAGTAGGATTTGGGGCCCCAGGATTTCTATCACTGTAAGTGGGAAGAAGATATGTTTCCATGAGAGGGCAGAGCAGCAGGACTTGCTATAATAGTTAAAAAGAGGTATTCATAACATTGCTAAGTATAAAGTCAAGCCAATAAAAAGCTGAGCCCTGGCTCTGGATGCAGAGAACCTGCACCTGACACAGGAATTTCTGCCAGCAGCACAATTTGGTTTTCCTCTGTAGTCAGGAAGTACAAGCAGCTGCATAATGATTACCTTAAATGCACACGCTCTAAGGTGGGGGCTACTGTTGGTTCTTTCTTTCAGGTGTATCCAAGTAGGAAAAGTCAGTATTTGGGCTTTTCTGTAGCCAAATTGTAGATCTGCCACATTTGACTGTACATTTTTCTGCTTTTAAGATAAATGCTGAACCCAAGAGCAGTGTGCATACTTTGGAAAGTACTTGCTTAATAAGGTTAGCATTCCCTGGTGAATATTTTGTAGGCCTATGCAGTACAGGATCTGTGATTTTTCCTCTTTTTTTCCTGATTTGTGGTGGAT
Organism: Eopsaltria australis; assembly: GCA_034509425.1. Lineage (NCBI taxonomy): Eukaryota > Metazoa > Chordata > Aves > Passeriformes > Petroicidae > Eopsaltria > Eopsaltria australis. The sequence continues at coordinate 804,876 of JAVTVJ010000049.1, forward strand.
TTTTTAGTTTTGTTTAGTTTTAGCACTCAAGAAATTATCCAAGCTAGTGGTTATTGCAGCTGCCAGCCCACTCTGCCCTGACAGAGAAGAATGCAGAGCTCTTGAACTTTATAGATCCAGCTGTATCAAAGGAGCTCTCACTGTACATATTTGTGTAATACATGATTTTATATATGATGTATTAAAACAAAATTTCTCTCCTTCTTTCTTCTTACCTTTACCAATTTTATATGGTATTATCAAGGATTAGCAAAATATGAACCTGGAAAGGATTACCTACTGCTTAGTTTTGAAAAGATTCCTCCTCTGGAGAATACCTTCAGAATTTATTCACAGTCTATAAAACCTAGAGAAAATCATAAATTTTCTTTGGCAATCTTTTATTTGAACTGAAGGAAAGTAAAATAAAGATAATTTAAAAGGAAATAAAAAAGAGAGAAAATGGTGGTCTGATGGGGTTTAATGGAGAAAGCAGGCTAAAAGGTTTGCTTTTGTTTAGCTAAAATAGATTTCCCAACTGCTCCTAAACAGTTGTCTACTTGTGTTCCTTTTTGAGAACTTTTTGCCTTCCAGACTGGATATTCCTTATTTAAATGACTATTTTTTAAAATGGAGCTGATTTAGAAATTCTTACCTTGAACAAACACTCGTAATTGGTTCAATTCTCTCTCATGTACTTACAGCTTCTTTTAATTTTTTTTAGCTCTTATCTGGCTAAGCTGCCAGAAGTATGCACATAACATGTCCTGATTCTGGTTGTTTGACAATTAAATTACATATAACTAATATTTTGGCAAATATTAGATTTTTAAAATTCTGCATGCATCACCCCAGTGTAATATCTAAGTTAATTATACAAATGAAGGGAACTGGGGCACAGAGAGTAAAATCCTTTTTTTTTTATTTTACTAAGGCCATTTCATGTGCAAAAGCAATGAACAACTATTCGGACTTCTGGTCTAGAAATGAAGGCACATCTTTTATTTCAGCTTTTGCTAGATTTTTAGTAGATAAGTACATTAGCATTTATATTAGATTTTGACTTTTTTGGTTTTATGTTTCTAAGGCAACTTTCAATGAATGAGGTTGATTATTTTTTAAATATCTTCTCTTTTATAAAAGTCTCACGCTTGCTTTAAAAGAAAAATTATGTGCCTAGTGCAGGGAAACTTCCCTGTCGGGCAAAAGACTTAAGTATTTTGGGTCCCATAAAATAATGTAAAGGACAGCATAGAATGTTAGTAATAATGAGAACTGGCAAAAATCTTACTTTAGATCACAGACTGTGTTCTGCATTACTGTATAGACTTGCAGAGGGCTACCTAAATCATCACCCCATCTTGCCAAGCCCCATGCTATTAAGTAGCAGATGCAGTATTAGAAATGAAAGAAAGAGTCATTAAGGTTCTATAAGGGCGAGAAATGCAGGCTCCATGCAACAGCAGCTACCAGCAGTTGCAGTCTTGTAGGACAGTGGTTGTAGGGGTGGTTTGGTAGACACTTCTGATCAGGTTATTGTTAGGAGAGGGTGTTATGGATGGATTTGAGTGTGCTGTGTCGTATCTTCAGATTTGCAGCATGACAAGTTCTAAATGAAATATGGTTGTTATAGCAGAATTAATATGTTTTACATACCTTTGTAATATACTGCAAGATTCCATTCTTTTATCAATAAAGATAACCCTAGTACTGCTAAAGACTGTGAATACGAGCAAGGAAAGATAATTTTCCAGACATTGCAAAAACAGAAGAAAATGATGGTGGGTGATGCAGATTTCTGCAGGACCCAGACAAAAACCCAAATGCAGAGCATTTCTTTGGCATCCCTCATGTTAAAAGATTTAAAGGAAGATTAAAACTGATGGGCTGCAGTACTTCTGCGTAGTTAGCTCTGGGCATATGTTGCAATTTCCTCAAGCCAATACACAAACCACAGTTTTTAATCTTATATCTTTAGGCTTTGTATCAGAACAGGAGCTGGCAAATTCCATTTTTCCAAAATTGGTTCAGCATCTTCATTTGGAAAGTCTGCCCTGTTCATAATCTGAGTACATTATGGTTACATCACACACTATCCCAGTGTCTGTCAGTTCAGTGACATGACATACCAGCATTGATGTGTGTAGTTGAGGATGAGGATCCTCTGGCAGGGCAGTGGCCTAAGAGGCAGGCTTTTTTTCTGCATGTTATTGCATGAGGCACTCCATCCCCCACAACACCCACAATTATATTTTTCTGGAATGAATGTAGTAAAAGAAGATGTTTAAATATGCATTGAAATTTGCAATCGTATGAGAGATGCATATATCAGAGATGTTTATTAGCAGTAACCAGTTCTTGCTCAGCTTGTTAAATCCAAGCTCTGCAATCTCTGAAGTCAGTTTGCTAATGCCCCTGCTCCCCTCCCTGGAGCCTAGCTACCTGTTGCAGTCTTGCCTGGGACAGGTTTCTCTGCTGGAGTTGCAACTTTAACCACTTCCACTGAATTTGGACATAGCAGAGAGTGGCTTTTACTCAAATCCCACTGCTTTTCATTCTGTAGAGGGTACTTGTCATCTGGAGTGAGACAGAAAAGCTGCAGCAGTTGGCTGCTGGATGTGTAGCCAAAAGAAAATGAATTTGTAAGTAATTGTGTCTGAAATCTCATAATTGGAGAGAATAAATGGGTAATGAAGAATACAGGAAGATGAGTGTTTGTTGAAGCTTGAAAATGTATAGGAAATATTAAGTGATATAACATGAACGCAGCACTGAAAGAGAAGCTGTTATAGCACAGGTCATTTGAGAAGCTTTGAACCTTTAGCTACTCACAGAAATAAGAATAATATTGTGTAAAGTACAAAAAATGCTCCAGAGCTCTCCACTTCAGCTGCACGGTTCAGTCACACCTGAATTCTGCTTGAGATGGTTCAGTCATGGAGACCTAATACTTGGTGTTTTTAAGTCATGAAGCACATTTCAGATCTGTAGAATAACAGCTGTTTAGCAAAATGAAAAATTTAGATAACACAGGCCTAGAAAAGTATTTTATTCTATTCTTAATTTTTGGGTGATCATCAGCTAAAAGGCTTTTTAGTCAGAAATGTTTGAGGTTGTACAACTTCTGTCTACTTAAAAATGGAGAGAAAGCAAATAACAGAATAACTTATTGTTATGTAGTATCATGCAAGTAGGTTAAAAGTTGACAAAAATAATTACTACAAAAGATGTGACTAAGGATGGCCTGTATGAGTCCTGTCCTGAGCTGCCTTAGCTGACTCTCAGAAAGCACAAATTTAACCACAGAATTGATTATTTACTGCATTTATTTAGGTAACATTTGCACAATAATTGTTCACGAAAATTCCTAATGCATTTTATGTCACTTGATGAAGCTGTGTCTGTATATTAATATGTCTTGTGCTTTAGGACATCCTGGATGTACCAAAGAAATGCTGAGAAATCAGATCACTCACCTGTAAAGTTCTCCTTGTGATCTCTGCTTCTCTATTATGGCTTATATTACCACAGTACCTCTAATTCAAGCTCTCACATTTTTATAGAGGAAAGTAAGAAATATTGCTCAAATTATATAGCCCAAGGAAAACAGGCAAGGAAAATTATCCATGACATAAAGAAGGATTTAAGGCACACAACCACAACTGCTAATTGTTTGTATATAAATAGCAGGTAGGCATGGGTTAAGGTAGACCTCACAAGGTAACTGTGAGGACAGCTACTTAATTGTTGTTAAATGCATCAAAGACTTTTAAAGTAAAGAAATATTTGAAAAAGTCCAACAGTTTTTCTTTTTTTTTTCTTTTCTTTTTTTTTCTATCCCCTACTCCAACCCTTTCAGGGAAGATGAGAAAGGAGGATACCATCCAAGTAAAATAGTCCCATTATATCTGTAATACAGAGGGAGAAAAGAGGATTTTTATAGTTTTCCTTTTTAAAGCATTTTTATGGATTAGAGTACCAGCAGGTCTCTTTTTAGGTGTGTTTTGTGCCAAAAGCTTATACAGTCAGTACCAAATAACTAACAGAGTATAATTTCAGTGTGTGCTATTAAATGTGAATAAGTATGCATTGAGGGAAGCTCAACACTAAATTTTACTAATGTTAATAAAAGCTTACGGAATATAGAAATAGAAACAACATTAGAAAAAGGAAGACTTTCCTAGGATAAGAAGGTTTGTAAGGCATCAGTGCTGGAAATGCTATATTTTTCTCTTCTCCTTTCATTGATCTGACAAAAGCATTGGATGTGTTAATTTGCTGAAGTCTTTGCAGCCTCACAGAAAATCCTTATCTGTTTCAGTAATTTGCAGTAGACTTCAGAACAGCTTCATATGAGTACCAAATGAAGTTCAACAGAATGATACTTTCCATAGCATAACTCAAAGAGTCCATCTTGTCACTAGCCTTGTTCATGCTGTTCAGTACAGTGAGATACATGATTGCCATGACCTTCAAATTTGGATTTTTGAAATTCACAAGTGTCACTTATTCTCCCCAAATAGTCTAGAAAAGCTAAATGGACAAGTTAAGAATTCTTGATTGTAGCCACACATAGGTTATCCACTCCAGTTTGTGATTTACAAGTGCTGGAACAGAAATTTATTCTTCTCCAGACAGCTTTTAATTTGGCTGCCAGATGAAAAATTAGAGCTGTTAGAGGGAGCAACAAAAAAGAGTGTCTGTTGACCCTCTAAACTGAGCTCCTTGTCTGAAAGCTGCTTGTTTTTTGTATTTGCTGAGTAATAATGAATGCCTGCTGAGAAATAGACCCAGAAAAAAAAGGCATTACTGACAGGCACTTTCAAGAAAATAGTAGTCTGGCATCAGGCTCTCCACCAGGTGTATTAAAGGTTTGAGCTTCTTTTGTCATGCAGGATAGCTCTTTGGGAGCTGGACAGAAGATAAATCTGTGGACTGGAGTTCTGCTATGGAAACACCAGCTTTACCCTCTCTGGAGGACACGGTGTGATGAATTGATCAGTGGCAATGTTCAGACTTTATGTTCACCAAGATGTTACTGACTAAAGTCCAGCTGTGACAGGCCAGAGAAATTGTCCATTTGAGCCAAATGTGAGTGCTCAGCTCCTGTGCAGTGAGGTCGGATGAGTCAACAGGAGGCACAGTGACTGCCAGAGGGGCTTCTGGAGCTGTCAATGTGCTTCTGCCTGCTTGCAGCACAGCACGAGACCCTTCAAGATCCCAATCATGCGTAACGCTGCAAGCAGCATGGCTTTTTGAGGGAAAACACGGGTCTATTCAAACTCTTTTACTAGAAACTCATTCAAGTCAAAGGATACACCTGGCAGCAGGAGTGCCTTGGGCCACAGACTGAATGGCAGCATAGGTTATTTATAGCCTGTGTATTCACCAGCCCTTGATTCACCCATGCCACAAAATGCTGTCATCCTCAGCTTTGAGAATTTTCCTCTAGTGACATCAAGAATTATGTTAACTCTTATATTGTCCTTAATTTTAAACTTACATCAAATTGTAAATAATGAGTTTCTGACTACTTTAATCAGAGGTGAATCTATCAAACCCACATTTTCTTACAATCTAGTTAGGATTAAAATTTTATGCTCCCTCATGAAATCCCCACAGAAATTTCAGAGTTGTAAGGGAAATGTGAAAATAGATGTGAAATTACACAAGGTTCTCTGGTAGATGTGTGTACAGCTTTTCGTTAGAGTTTAGTGACTTGAATTGTCCTTTTTTCCCCATCAGGTCAGGACAACACTGCACATGCTTATTTTGATATGGTAATTTGCAATGTAAATAATAGACTTAAATTGACAGTGAATGTAAATGTGTGCTAAGATTAAACTGTGCAAGACAGAAGTTTGTTTTTATGTGAGTAGTTGTCTGCAGCAAAGGGACAGTATGAGGTGAGTCAATAGCGTCAGTGTTTTAAAGCATTACAGCCAAATCTGCCAAAACTACTTCTGTCTGAAACCTAGGTCTCAAAAATACTGCTTTCTGTAAGTCCTGAGGTAGTAATTTTATACCTTGGACGTTTTTTCCCTGTGTTTACAGCTAAAAGCTGCTTAAGTTTTGCAGAGCTCTCTATCACATAGAATGAGACTAAAATTCTCCCATTATCCATTCATTAATATCTTGTGTTATGAACGTGAAAGAAGCCCACCGTTGTTCAAACAGGAGAAAAAGTTAGACTCTGTGCTTTTAAGTGCTTGGAGTCCTTGGACCTTTTCCCTCCTGAAGCAGAGTTCTGCAGTTGCCTGTAAAAGATGCAGGACTTGATTCTAAATCATCCTAAAAAACATTAAGGTTCTATTAAATAAATGTACTTTTGCTAAGGGGCTGAAGAAAAAGCCACCAGTCTAACTTATTCCATATAACCAAGAGGGTGATTAAATGTTCCAAATATGCAGAAGTCAAATGTCCCATTTCTGCTTTAAATCTTTTCCTTTTATAGGCTGTGGGTTATACTCCCTGCTTTGAAAACCTGTGCTGTTTAGGAACAAGAATTTATTTACAGTTTTAAAAACTTGCAACTAATCTTGGATGAATAGTCTGAATTAACCTTTGGCAGAGAAGTTGTAATTTCTAAGCCAACACATAACTGTATTTTGCATTAGTTTAGGAATATTGGGTACTTTGAGGGGTTAAGTATGAAATATTTTCCATGATTCATATCTCTTTTAGCTTGAAAAGTCAACAACTCGATTCCAGTGTAGCCAAAAGGGGTTTTCAGTCCAAAATGTCTCATTGCTTGCAATTAATTTGGGCTCTTGCAATTAGGGTTTTGTAACCCAATGCATTAATGCATGAAAGCAGCTGCACAATGAGTAGTGCCACATGTTTGAACTAAAAATAATCTGTGTATATTGTTGCTGCACAAACAGTTGTACATTTGGAAGATAATCTCTGTGTTAGGGCAGCAGAGCTGCATACGAGATGCAAATTGTCCAACTGTGAGGGGACAATTGTGTGTGCCTGCTTGTGCCACTTACCCATGCCTTGTCCCTTTTTGTCTTAGCAAGTATGCTGAATCCTATTATTTAAATCTGTGGAAAAGTACAACAAACCTTTTCATGATAAACATACTTAGGCAAATGGAAACAACTTTATTTTCCATGAAATAAGGATTTCAGAGTTTAGACAACTGACATGGTGCTTTAGGGAGGGGGAGAAAAGGCTGTGCTAGTTTAGAATTAATTCTGTCTTGTAGATATATATATGGGAAAGGGTAAAAACCCCCTCAGCTGAAAATGGCATGCTTTCCAACTTTCTGAGCTCAATCCTTCTTCCACTGTGCTGGTTTTGGCTGGGACAGAGTTAAATCTCTTCACAGTGGCTGGTACAGGGCTATGTTTTGGATTTGTGCTGAACACAGAGTTGATAATATAGAGATGTTTTTGTTATTGCTGAGCAGGGCTTGCACAGAGCCAAGGCCTTTTCTGCTTTTTGTACTGCCACGCTGGCAAAGACTTTGGGGGTGCATCAGAGGCTGGGAGGGGACACAGCCAGGACAGATGACCCCAACACACCAAAGGGGTATTCTAGACCATATAACATCATGTTAAGTGTGTAAAGTGAAGGGAAGAAGGAGGAAGGGGGGACATTTGGAGTGATGGTGTTTGCCTTCCCGAGTAACCACTACACGTGATGGGGCCCTGCTGTCTTGGAGATGGCTGAACACCCACCAGCCTGTGGGAAGCAGTGAATTTATTCCTTCTTTTGCTTTGCTTCTTTGTGCTGCTTTTGCTTTCCCTATGAAACTCTCTTTATCTTAACCCTCTAGCTCTCTGGCTTTTACCCTTTCAATTCCCTCCCCAGTCCTGCTAGTTGGGGAGTGAGTGGCTGGGTGGTGCCTGAATGTTGACTGGGGCTAAACCACAACATCTACTTACAGGTCAGTGTTTTGTGGCACCACTGAAGAGTCTTTGCCTTTCAAGAAACTCCAGAAAATTTATTCTGATCCCCATCCTCTTAACATTCATGAGTGGCTTGCCAGTGGGTGACTCCTTATCCAAACTTAGAGTAACCTTTGTGTCTCAAAAGCACTTGCTTCTACTTCTAGCCTTGCAACTTAATATCTGCTCCCCATTCCAAAGTAAATTATACAGAGGAAAAGATTATGTCTTAGTTTTTTTTTTTTTTCTTTTGTTTCAGTTCTGTGGCCTATGTCTTACACTGTGTGCACTGATGGGTCTCTCTCTGCTCTAGACTACAGCCTGGGTCTTCACACACACTGGGAACTGCTGGCAAGGTGCACACTAATGGAGGAGACCATACCATGCTCCATTACAAGACAGCAGGACTGTCACCTATCACTCTTTTGTAAGTAATAACATCTTAGGCATGTTGTCTGTCTTTGTTTTCCAAGCTTCAGTACAGTGCAGTGTGCTTGACTGCCAGCAACCATGACTGACAGAGTTTGGCTGCTGCCTTTCAGCATGGACCCCAGTCTCCAGTCAAACAGCTTGGATTGTACATTTCCATTCCATTCCATTGCAAGTAAGTAATGATCTTATTTGATGGGATGCAGTTGCAGGTGGCTGTTGATCACCAAGCAAAACCTGAAAAGTCTGTGTGTGATCTGTCTGAGCACAACAGAATGGCAATATTGGCAAAAAAATATATCCAGTTATAGTACTGGCACATAATTTAAAACAGAGGACATCATAGTAATGGTTTATAAAGTAGGTGCTTACAACCATTTACTGTCATTAGATAAATATCTAATGTTTTCAATAATTCTCTTATGTCTGTTAAGTTAGGTTAATGACAGTATCTTATCAAGCTGATACACGCTCTTTTTGGTTGTCTTCTTTCCAAAAATGCAGCATCAATTGAATATTGACAGTGGAGAAAGAGGGGCTGGGATCCTGCAGCTAAGCACACAAGAAATGCAGGATAGAGGCAGAAAAGTGTTTAGTTTCCCATTCAGAAGGAGTCAATAGAGGAAGTTTTTAAGTCCAAAGTATTACCTATAAAGAGACTTTGATTTGTGATTAAAGAAGCTGACAGCTATTGCATCTGTTCCTGAAAGAATGGGAAACAAAAAGGGATATATTCCCTCTAATTAGGATTAGAGCTAAACATAGTTATTAACTACTTCCGAAGGTGAAGAACTTGACTACTTGAACCAGAAAGAATGATGGTATTTGAGTACTTCTTTCTCTTATTTCAGACATGGTCTCTGCTTTTACTTCTATATCCATGTGCTCCTTTAAAATTCTTTACTTCTATCTTTTTTCCTTTTGAGAGCAAGACAAGAGTAATACATGCACTTGTAATACAAGAACTTGCATTGTACGAGGGTTTCCACTCCATGTTGGCAGACAAGTAGATGTGGTTCTGGCATCTCATTTGTGCTCATTTGGATTTGTTTACTGATAATAAACAAACAAATAAACAAAAGCTGTGAGATAGCAAATATTTTATTTGTACTTTTGTCAAGATGTACTTGTGTACTCTCTCCGTGCCAGGATTTCCAGTGACAATGGCATTAAACTGTACTCTCTTCTCCCTTTGGTCATAACTAGTAATCTCATTTATTTTTATTTAAATTGGCTATTTTAGAAATGCTCTTATTGGTTAAACCAGCTTCTCTTTTTCAGTATAGTATCATGGTTGTGTGATTAAATAAAAAATTCAGACTGCAAAAAAAACCATGTAGTATAGAGCTGGAGAAAAAGGTGTATGAATGTCATAATGTATTAAAGATTTCTTTGTTTTTACCTCTCTTTACCATAGTAGTTTGTTTGAATAAGTTTTAAGGTACTGGTTTGGCCCTAGAAATTGCAAGGTTCTGAATTCTGGATTTTTTTTTAAAGGTTTAAAGACCCTATACAATCCCTTTACCTAAATTTTGTTCTCAAACTTTAATTCATAGACCATGAAAAAAGAAACTAAAATATTTGTAAACACAGAGAAAAAATAAGGATTCTTCAAGAATATCTAGAATTGCAGGTTGTGTGCCTTCCAAAAAAAAAAAAGAAAAAAAAGAAAGGTGGTAGCTTATTAACCCATGAGAATTTCTCTGTTGATTTAGAGAGAAGTTTTGAGAACCAGCCCTAGGCTTCAAAGCCTACCTTCAAGACCATGTACACTGCAAGGAGTACTTGGGAGGGTTTCGTGAGTAAAATAGAATCCAAACATCCAAAACAGACACCTCAATGTGTCCAGTTAATAAACCATCATCATTACTTTTTTGCCTTGAATCCTTCTGTTCACTTGGGTCTTGGTGTCTATTTTTCATCAGAATCCACGTCCTAAAACCCTCTTTCTGTAGAAAGAATTGAAAGAATGGAAATCTCCTTTGAGTATAAAAGCCTTCTTGACTAAGCTGCCTGTTCAGCACACAGGGGAATTTCCTTCTCAGGGGAATTTCCTTCTCTGTTTGAAGAGATATGTAAAGAATGATGCAGGATATGTTGGAAGCTGGGCTCTCCACCCCATTCCATTTTTGTGGTTTTTTTTCCCAGAAGCTGCACCAGCCTGAAGTGTGGGGATAAAAATGCATTGTCCAATAAATCAGAGGATGATCATCAGAAGGTATGTGACAATTTATTGGCTTATTGGTCATTTGTCTGGGATGGAGAATAGCCCAAGTATGTCAGCATTTCATATTAAATAGTAGCTAAAGAAATAATAAATATAGTGTTGGGAGCAGGAACTGAACAGTAGTGCTCCCACCACTGCCTTTCCTGGACCACAGTTTGTCACTGTTTCCTTTGCTTACTATTCCTCAGGCTGTGTGCATCTAACCTTCACTGCTGCTCTTTGTCTCAAAAGCAGAAACAGAATGCCCTCGCCCATCCTTGTTTTTGCACAGCAATATCCATGGTCTGACCATGAAAGTCAAACTTTCAGAATCTTAGATTCAGGGAAAACGTGTTTGTGAATCCCAAGCCCCCTCGTATGTGGTGGTGTAATCAAGAGAGTTTGCAGCTCAGTCCGCGTATCAATGCTTTTGGCTTTACTCACTTGTGGGATATTTTTAGTCTTCATTTTAGCTTTGCAAGTAAGTAAATAGAGGTGTGTGTTGACTCACAGTTGCTTAAACATGTGAGCTACTGTTTTTTACATCTCCATTGTTCTTATTGCCTTGTACTTCAATGTCTATATGCTCCCATCTAATTTGCTCTTATTTTTCCCATATCCTTGGAAAACTCAGCCATCAGGAAAATTTGATGCATCTGGAAAAGTCAAAATTCAGACACAAACTTTGAAGAGGAGGGCTAAGTACTAAGGCATTTCAGGCTCCAGGATAAAGCAAGTAATACAAGGGCTTTAAAAATTTCAGTTTTGGATTCAAACATCTAGATTACATTTAATGCCCATGCTAGGCACCCAAGTCTTGCTTTTTCCATATACTCTAAACAAACAATAAAAGGTTTCTAACAAGTATTCTTTATGGATATACTCAAATTCCTAGTATTGTAATTCTCTGTAAAATTAAGCACATTTAATTTTAAAGTAAATAAATTGTTAAGAAAGGAAAAATCCCATTTTAGGAAAGCTTCAAATGCCAAACCAAAACCTAAACCCCCCAAAAATCTTAACATATATATAATTTCTGGGGCAGGAAGAACTGGACCCACTTAACTACTGGTTCATTTGGACTTTCAGAAAGCTGTAATGTTCTAATAAAAATGTGCATAACTGCTCATAGTGACTTGCACTAAAATGGTGTTCATGTAGCCCAGCTGCTGTGTGAGAGACATTGTTCTCCCCTAAGAAAATGTGGATACTTAAATCCAGAATCGAGGATGAAGCTTGGCTGTTACAGACTAGCCCTTACTCCCCTCAGGGAAAGTATTAGCTAATTTCTGCCTTTCTGAATATGAGCTGTGGCATGAAGCAGAGGTGTGAGAAATCACAGTCTTTGGCCAAAACCTACAACACAGGAGACCGAATGATCAAAGAGGAGCTCTCAGAAATCGGAGTACAGCTCTGCATTCTGTGCTGAACAGGAACACTGAGGCAGTGTGCTGCAAACTCCTGGTCAATTAGAACGAGTGGTATTGGAACAAGAGACACAAATAAAGCAGCTATCCAAGTAAGCAATTCTGCTGTGTACCACACTATTAAAATATGGTTCAAGTAATGGAAGACTGCTCAAGCCAGTGTATCAGGGTCAGAACTACCTGCATCTATCACACCTCAGGAACTAGAGAGTGAAAAGAATGGAAAATAGCAGATGTAAGGAAATATTTAAAACGGAGGGTTTAAAATGCGTTCAGCTATTCAGGTCTTATTTTAATTGCAAAAGTTTAATAAAATGGGGTCTATCTGATCAAACTGGGACTGAGCTTGTATTTTAGAATAGTCATGCTATAAAAAAAAGGAAATTAGAGTACTTTGTCTGAACCACCTAACAATACTGCTTAGAAGTAGAAATTCGACCAAGAAGTAAGAAATTTAGTCTTCTAAAACTTGAAGTCTCCCTAGCTGAAATAGGGCACTAAAGATCAGTCTTGATCTCCAATAGCAGATAACTGATGGGTAGTATAGAAGGCTATTGATAGCCAACAGAAAAAAAAGAAATCTATTTTTTTGTTTGTTCAAGAGAAATTAATTATTTACAGGCAATGGTTTTGCAGTAAATGAATTTTTTTCCATGTAAATGTAAAGAGCAGCCATTGCAGCAACCCTTCACAGAGCATAGTTTGGCAGGGGTTGTTTTGCTTGTGGTTGTTTTTTGGGCTTTTTTTTTTTACTAGGAATCCCAAAGGAATCTAAATATAGATAGTGTGGATCAGAATCAAAAATTGTTTCCTTTCTGTTTGGTGAATTGACAAGCTGCAAACTATTTATGAAGGAAAAAAGGCAATTTAGCTGTAAAATACGAACTAGTCATTCCAGTGAAACCTGATAGAAATTGATGAAAAGAAGCATGGAGTTGCATTAGTAACAGTAATGCACATTATGGGGGGAAGAACAGAATACTCCTGTACGGATTAGAACAAGTATGTACCAATTCTTTATAATAAGAGTATTAACAGATTGTTTACTTTAAAACTTGCAAAGATTGATGCTTTGTACAAAGGTACTAGTAGCTTTCACCTGCAACACCTTTGTGGCCTGAGCATGGTTTCAGTGAGCTGAGATTGTGAAATCCCTTCCATGGACAGCTCTTTTCCTTCCTCATGCCCGGAACAAGTCGCACTTCTGAACTCCAGACAGATGGGCTCAAATGCTGTGTCACAAGGGTAGCAGGGTAAAGAGTCTGTTCTGTTTTGTATTTGGGAAAGCAAATAAGGAAAAGAAATATTATTAAGAAGGCAAAAATAAATGACCCTTTCCCACCAAAGCACAGTAATGAGAGTGAGTTGGAATGGAAAACAGGAGCTGGAAAGAAATTTTTTCCCTGTTTGGCCAGTCTTGTCACATGCAAGTCCTTTCCCTAAAGAAATATTGCTTGATTTCTCATTTTTTTACATTCCCAGAGAATCTCTTTTAGAGAGAAGGGACCCACTCTCTATGCAGTAAAATGTTAGGGCCTAAGGGTACTGGAGCTTATGGTTCAGGGTGCTCTAGTGCTATAAGATACTGAGGGAGAAAACCCTACATCCATCCTCTCCTGTACTTGAGAAACTTATTACTGGCTTCCTTATCATATCCAGACCCAGTAATGGGACACAGAAGAATAATAATCCCCGTGATTACTGTGCAGTAGAAGCTAGACTAGCCCTTTTAAAAAACAAAAGCATTATTTTGGAGGCAGTAATGCCTCAGGTTTGCCTGTGCTTGAGCAGTATAGTTTAAGGCAGCTTTTTTCAACTTTATACTATTTCAGTTTTTTATTATTATTATTTTTAATCTCGGACCAGAACAACAAGGGATAACCTATTGCCTGCAGAAATTATCTGGATGGGAACAGTGGCATATAGCCTAGAGAAACTGGAGTTTGAGTGGGGGCAGGGCAGGAAGGAAGGGTCTAGATATGGTACTTAGAAACCAGCCTTCTAAATTTTATTAGCTTTATTGTGAGATGATATACAGGCTGCCAACAGTTGTTGAAGTTTTTCAATGAACACTTCTTCTTCTACAGAGGTTTTTTTTTCCATTTTTTCCCCCCACAGATTTAACCTCCCTTCTATCTTACCTTTGTTGATGCTTCTCACTCATATAGTTTTTTCAGCCATGGACTAGCTGAGAAGTGTGAAAATATGAATATTTACACATGGCTCAAAATATTCAGAGATGTGCCAGCATTTTTTACTGTACTAGCTGTAGAGATAAGAACAAAATATATGTTGAGTAAACCTTCTAATTTCTGAAAGTTGACAAGGAAGACTTGTACCATACCAGGAAGAATTTCTTCATGGAAAGAATTGTCAAGCACTGGAACAGGCTGCCCAGGGAGGTGGTGGAATCACCATTCCTGGAAGTAGCCAAGAAATTACTGTCTGTGGCACTTAGTGCTCTGGTTTAATTGACAGGGTAGTTTTTGGTCGAAGGTCAGACTTGATGACCTTGGAGGTCTTTTCCAACCTTAATGATTCTATGATAGGAAAAACAAGAAATACAATCCTCTGTTCAGCTGGTAGCTGTCTTAGAGCCCATTCTTTGGCTTAAATACATTTAGCAAGTCCCTAGTGGTGTGATCCTAAGTCTTCTTCCCAGGGAAAAAAAACTTGTCCTGTTTTTTCATGGCCATATGTATAGTAGATAAGATTATGCCATTTCTGATACTTCCACCAAATAATTTCTTGACAATGACATCTTTTTTTTAATAACTTTGGAAATTGCCTACAACTTATTACAATGTTTTAAATTAACACAATTAAAATCTATTCGAGAGAATCTGTAGTTGATTTGGTTGGGGCTCTTTTTTCCAAACAGAATTATTGCTCTTCCTCTTTTCTATTTCAATAATACATAATTAAAATAAAGAAAACATGAAAGTCGAATTTAACAACACTGCTGCAATTACTAATGACCCAGTTTAATTTCAAGATGCAAAAATATCTGTAAAGTCTATTTTATGCTCAATATGGCTTCTGTCATTCTTAGAAGATGCAGCCATATCTGATAAAAATATTGTACTTAAAGTGTAAGTCATCTTGTTCCAGTTCCACTAATGGAGTCTGCAAAGCTAGGAAAAAGTAAAAAGGATCAAGTTAGCATGAGAAATTACTTACCTGACAGAAATTAAGACTTTTGTACTGTGTCAGGTTACCATTGCTTTAAGCCATTGGCAGTAATGGATGTTTTCAAATATAATGTAAATTAATCATTCTCCAAATTTAGAAATCAGTATAATGCAGATCAGGTGCACATCTCTTCTGTCTGTTTCCTTACCAGCCTACAAAGAGAAGGGCAGGAGCTTGAATAAGTCTGTAAAGACCATGTTCTATTGGCCAGGACACCTCATATGCTGCCATGCATTGTTCCAGGTAAATGTATCTGAGAAGTCAGTTACTTGTGAATACTAAAGTCAGCATCTTGTATGCTTTTTGGAGAAAGCATCTAGGTGAAACTGCTACTACACATTTTAAAATTAATTTCTATTTTGCTTAGGAAAAAGTAGGGGGCTGAGAAATGCAGTTTTGGTGTCAAAAAGTTAAATGAGCACAGAATAATTCTTCATCTTAGGTACAGCATTTCTGCGTATTAAATTGTTAGGAAAAATATGTGGCAACTGAACATGAAAATTCCAAATGCTATCTGGCTTACAAATTTAGGTCTGGCAAATGGGTTTGGAAGTGACAAGGCAACATACATCTACCAGTACAGACTGTTCCCTCTGAGGCTTCACAGCTGTCCCCTGTGTTATGGTAGGCTTGGCTGTGTAGGTATTCTTAATATTCTGTTTAGCTATCCACAGAGTACAAAGGAACAGAATTCTTACACTTTATCCTGAAGTCCCTTATAGAAATACAGCTAATCAATTCCTAGTATTAAAGATAGATACATGACTGTACCCTGAATATATGTATTATTTCATATTAACTCCATTCTCAATATCATACTGAGCAATGTGAAAATGAAGGTAGGTCATAGTTCATTAAAGGGATAAAATAGGAGCAGTTTCAAAAGAGTAATTATTGTAACTAACAGCAATTGCCTTTTTTGTTTTTTAACATCCACACTGATATTGAAATACAAAGCTCAGGTTATTCAAATGAGAGTAATGGGACTAAATGTAGAGGACATTGACCCTTTAGGGATGGCAGTTAAAATGAAGTACCAAAAGAAATTGTCACTTAAAGATTTGGTTTATAACTCGTAAAGACTGATATGTCAGTCCTTTGTGTGCTCCATCCTTTCAAACAATATTTGTGTTGGCACTGAATTGTCCTTTTCCACACAGCCTCACTAGGGTTTTTGGGAACTGATGCTATTTGGGAGGATTATTTTCTTTAAATATCTTCCTCTCTAACAAAGCTCACAACATAAGGGAAGGCCAAGCCAAGAAAACTAATACAGTTAGGAAAGAAAGCAGGGTAGCCACAGCCAATACACACTGGCTATGGATCGTGAGCCACTTTTCCATTTGAGAGATTTTGTGGATTTGAGCAGGTCAAGTGCAACAGCCCTCTATTATAGGACTGAAAAAAAAAGTAGAAATCTGTTCTGGTGCACCTTTCTCAACACTAGGTGCTTAACCATCAGAGGGAAAGTATAAACAAGAATTAAAAAAGATCATTTTGACTCTACATGTTACACAGACTGACTATTAGACAGTGACCCTATGGAAATCACTAAATAAATGTTTCCTTCACAGGGAAACATCTTCTACTTATTGCTTTCAGCATAAGATCTTTTTTCAAACCAAGCTTTTATTCTGGTTACAAAGGAAAAAAAAAATAATATGGGAAGGTTTATCCATCAAAAAACTGCCAGTGATATCACTACCCCTCAAGAGAATTGTTTGCATGTTGGTCTTTGCAAGTATGGAGAACGAATTATAAGAAGACCATCTGTTAATATGTAGTACTACACCTGCTGTGTACAATCTAAAGAATTAAATGCCATCATTGGCATTGCAACTGCCACAGCAAATATAACAAAAATCCAAAATGAAAACTTGTGCCAAAGCTCTAATCTACATGTAAAACAAAAAGTTTTCTTCTGGAAACTGATGGGAAATATTTCTCAGCTAGAGACCTCAGACCTTGCTCTAAAACTTCTAACCATTCAAATAACTCCAGCTCTGGTGACCTGTGAGTTCTTTTGCTGTAATCTTACAGAGTAAATAATAATGGCTTCATTTGTGGAGTATTGTATTTTTTAAAATAGCATTTATAGGGGATTAAAAATAAAGTAGTAGCATTGAACATCTGCCCTATCAAAACATATAATGTAAGATGAGCATCTCAGCATTTATAACTTGCAAGGAGGTGCTCTCATAATATGTAGCTTTCCCCCAACCCAAACTTCATTAAAAATGGCTGAAAAGAGTCA
Source organism: Eopsaltria australis (assembly GCA_034509425.1). NCBI lineage: Eukaryota > Metazoa > Chordata > Aves > Passeriformes > Petroicidae > Eopsaltria > Eopsaltria australis. The sequence continues at coordinate 822,258 of JAVTVJ010000049.1, forward strand.
CTGTTCCTTCCAACTTGAGTCAGAAAGCAACACAATGAGAAAGGGCTGCTCCTTGTCACACTGAGAACCTCCTACACTGCATTATTATGCCCCGTGACAAGGGAAGATCAGGAAAAGAATACCCTTCCTGAGAAACTATGTGAAAACAGTAGAAATGTCTATAATCTGGCAGAAATCAATAACATAATAATTTACATATATACTACATTTACAATTGGTTTTAATTTATCTTTTCACAACCCAACACAAAATAATGTTAAGACGGGAGTTATGAGAACAAGATTTCATGACATTTTTGTCTAATATTGCTATGTATATGACTAATGCTTCTGTCATTACAATACACACACAGAGCTGTTCACATGCTAGCAGATAGAGTGAAAACTATACCTACTCACTGATACACTTTTTACAAGTGTTAATCACTGCTGTCTTTCATCTTCATAGACAGAAAAATACCTTCCCACTATGTGAACATGTGTCAGATAGGATTATAAATGTCCCATTATTATTCTCATAGTAAAAGATTGCATTAAAAATATTAGTTTTTAACAATGTTCCCTTTTTCCAGTTCTTTCCTTGGCCATTTCCTACATCATTTGTTGGTTTTGCCTACAAATGTAAACCCTGAACTTTTACTTCACCACATAGAACAGGACAGATTTTGGTGACAGAAGCCTCCTGAGTGCCCAAAATGAAATTACAACCTACATTTGACATGAAACTGTTAAGTCTTTGCTTTAGAATTGGGTAATGCCACAATGCCCAGGGAAGGATGTCAATTTAGTGTCTTCCTTCCCAGACCTCCTTGTTGGCAGAAAAGAAGATTTGTTAAGAGCAGCCTCAGGGGCTTCCTCTTATAGAGCAACCATTGGTCAGGCAGGTGTGAGCAGGCAAGGAACAGTGACTGTCAGGGCTGGAAAGTGATTGAAGTGTGGCACAGGGAGTGTACTCAGTGCCAGGCACATCCAGGCAGGAAAAATGGAAGCACATCAAACGAAGCTTTTTACCTCACCCACACAACCAGCTTTTGCTCAGATCCTTATGATTTTGAATCCAGAATACTGGATTCTTACTCAGTCTTTGAATTCACATTTAATTTTATGAAAGACTGAATTAGTTCCATGGGAAGTTGTTCTTCCAGGAGGTGTAGGCACAGGCTAGAACAGACCAGTTCACTGCTCCTGAGGCACTAAGAATGCTCTGCATGCACAAATCTCAACATCCATTTCTCTCATCACTGAAAAAAAAAATACTGAAGGGGGAAAAAAGGTAAATACTGAAGAAAAAAAGATGAAAAAGTTAATGCAAAGGATTTAGTCTCTTACATCACAAATATGACAAAGATGGCATTGTTTCCCTGATGTGAAAGGTCTTGAGTAGAGTGAAGCTGCAACTGCCACATCTTACCTTTAACGTTGTGCCCCTTGGTGTAAACAGAGGCAGAAGAAGATTCCCATTCAATACACATAAGACTTATGTTCTAAAATGCATTTTCTAAAACCTAGAAAGGCAAGTTAGAAAATCCATTTGGATTTTGCACTGATACTGCTGAAATTATTTCTTTTAGCTCTCAGTTGAGCTTCTGTACTCCCTTGCGACTCCAGCCAAAAGGAACCTCTAGTTTTGCAAAACTCTTGATTGTGGTATAACTTCTTTCCTATTAATAATCAGTCAAACAACAGAAAATCAAGTCAATGTACTGCATGTTGATGAGACCCTCTGATCTACTGCTACAGTATGGGAATGCTACAGCCCCTTGCTCCATAGCCACGGAGGGCCTTCACACCATGAATGAAAAACAAATTCATAGAACCTTTTGATATCCTTCCAATAAAGCCTCACCACATTCAAAGTCTCATAAATTCTGTTACTTGAAAAGCAACAGAACATACTCATAGTGCTTTCAGTAGAGGAGCTGATGGAAAGTGATATCTTGTTTCAAGAACCTCTGTAGAAGGAGTTATAAAAACAATGGTAAATATTCCCTTTGCATCCATTAAAAACCAGAGTACAAATCACTGTTACCTGATTTCTGTCCATGCAAGGTACTGCAAGGTATTGAGTTTCCAGTGAAGATGGTGAAAACAACAACAACAACAAAAAATCACTCTCCTGAACAACGCTGAATGCAGAAACATGCAAGAATTGAGGTTTAAAGAATCAGAATCAATTAAGTTGGAGAAGACATCCAAGATTGTCAAGTCCAGCCTTTGACAGAACACCACCATACCAACTAAACCATAGTGCCAAGAGCCACATCCAGTCATTTCTTGAGCACTTCCAGGGCTGGTGACTCCCCCACTTCACTGAAAGGGTGGTTAAGCACTGCAACAGGCTGCCCAGGGAAGAAATCCTTCCTGATGTCCAACCTGAACCTCTCCCAGCAGAACCTGAAGCCATTTCCTCTTGTCCTGTTGCTGTCCTGGGAGGAGAGACTGCTCCCCACCTTGCTACAGGTTCCTTTCAGGCAGTTGTAGGGTGTGATAAGGGCTCCCCCAAGACTCCTTTTTACCAGGCTGATGCTGAACTAAGCATAATATGGGAAGCCATTCAGAATGCTGCTCTCATCTTGCTCCTTCCCCCTTTAGGAAGGAATTTTCATTTGCTGTACCCAAGTCCTTTTTACATTTACCCAACTGAGAAATTGGTATCCCTCTGCTACTACCTGACAGCCTGTTGTTACCTAGGGATAAGAGGAAGTGTATTAACACTTTGTTTTCCACTGCCTTTTATATTTACTTAGAAAACTGCTGTACCCTTTGAGGTATAGAAAGCCTTAAAGGAAAGTGAAGTCCACTACTTAAAGTCACATTTGCGAAACAACAATCAAAGCAACCGAAAAGCTTCACAAACCCAGAAGCATATTAATTTCCTTGAATAATTTTACTGGTATACCTTTTGATACAGCCAATGCACAAAGCTATTTTTGATGGTACCTATAATAGGTTCTGAAATGTTAATATTCCTATGATATGCTGTTTTCTAACCATCACTTTTAGAGGCTTTTGTAGCTAGATGCATGAGATGAAAAGCAATTCAGAAAGAGTCTTTTTCAGCTTTAAATATCAAACGAGCTATTAGGGAGGTAGATTTGCCATCTGAACCGGGACACAAGAGAAATACATATAACAGAGAAGTGACAGCAGAAGGATCTTCAAGAAGTCTTCAAGAAGATAGAAATTTTTATTTTCTCTACATCTTTCACTGCTTTCTTTTCTGGATAGACTCCCAGACTTGGGGGCTTGCTGGTGTATCACCCCTACACTTCAGGCAAATTGAAAGCTTCCATTCACAAAGAAATTAATGCCTGACAATATCCATCAACTTTTGCTAATTAACCCCATAAATCAAAGTTCACTACAAAAATAAATATCTTTCTAACATTACAGACATTACCTATTCTTGGTACATTTGTGTTTATCCACAGTGAACATGACAAAATGAAGTACAGCACTCCTAGAAATTTTTGGTCTTGGAATAAACAAGAAGTCTGTTTCCGTAATTTATTTTGTAAAACATTATTAAATAGTAGCCACTTAATTCTTTCCATAAGAGAACAGATAGTTTTCTGAGATGTAATTATACATTCACTCTGCATAAGCTGGGGAGATATTTAATTTCTCATATGCAGACAGTCAGTCTGCCTTTATTGAAATATATATATATCAATGTACCACACATCCAGTTGAGCATATCACCTACAGCTCAACAGCAGCACCCCCATGATGTGTTTACAATCTATTGCTCATATACTTTATGCCACTGAAGATCTAAGACAAACCTTGAAAAAAGCATTTTTACAAGAGAATAAAACAATAAATGCAAGATGTAAAAAAAGGGAAGAGAACTCAGTGCAGTTTCTCTTGCTGCCTGGGGTTACTTAGCTCAATTGCAATATTCATGAGTGACACAGTAAAGGATCAGTGGTTCTTAACATAGCAAAGACAAAATAAAACCATTTGAATTTTCTCAGCTCAACCACTATTTGGAACTGCAGTGTATCAGAAACACAGACAGAATCCCAAGTTCCACTTCTGACACAGAATTTCACCTGATTGATGGCACCCTGACTGCTAACTTGATGCTTGTCTGGGGTAAAAATCACTTTTCAGGCCTGCCTACTCTTTGGTTCACATATCTCAAATGTCCCTGTAGACCATATTTTATCCAGTGGGCCTTTATGTAGTTTTGTGTAAGGTTCCAAGGACATGGTTATAAGATTTTTTTTCTTTTCTTCTTAAATTTATTTTGGTCAGGTTAATCTTTAAAGTTTACTTTGTTCCAAAGTGTCTGTAAGGATGAATGTTTGGTCGCAATATTTGAAAGCTCTTAACCATTTCCTTATTTGCACAGTAGAAGAAAAAATAAAAATAAAGAAAATTTCTTTTACTGAGAAATTCCCCATGATGAGAATATTTTGAAGAGCTGCAAACACTGCTGTAACAATGGCCTAAGTCAAACCATGCACCAAATGCTTCACAATTTGTAGTTTCCTTTGCTAAGCATAATACCTTATTCTGTCTGGAGTTCAAAACACTTTTCTAAGATGTTAAGCCACTTCCCACAAACTTCACTCTCAGGAAGTTTGAATTGGCTGCTTTTCCAAAGAGGTTTGAAGGATGCCAGTGTTCTCAGCTTTGTAAACTCAAAATGAACTTGTGTTCATGTTTCAGATCAAATGAATGGCTTGAATTTTATGTTGTATTTTTTAATCATTGTGGTGGCACTTTGGAATCCAAATATCCAGTTCTCTCTTCTCTTTTCTTTGTAAGCATTTGCTCTCATAATTTGCCTAGTCTGTTTGACAGAACCATTAGCTTTAGACTTTTCACAGCAAAAATACGCAAACGCAGCTATTGCATTTCTAAATTAGAGGCTGAGGGAGAACTGAAAAAGGCTCCATAACAATAAATAAAACAAATAATAATAAAATTAAATGGATGATACACAGTAGTCTCAACACACCTGAAAAATCCACTGAAACAGGTCTCAATTTTTTTTCTTTTTTTTAGATTATGGTTATTAAATTAATAAACCTTTGAAATTTTGATTTAAATAATATATTAAGTAGCAGTGATAACAGCACTAGCAGCAATATACTTTTCTTAGCTCAGGAGGAAAATAAACTGAACCAACCAAATAAAAGAAACAAAATAAATCAGTAGTTAGCCCAAGAACAGTATCAGGTCAAAAGCAAATTTTGAGGTAATCATTGATATAACACAAGAGAATTTTTACAAGTACCCCATGCAAAAAGTGAGCAAAAAAGAAACTAATAATACAAAAAACTCACACTTGAAAGTTTTAGGTATAAAAGTCTAAAGTCCAAATTCTAGCACAGCCTTATGGACTTCTACTCTGTATGTAGATTTGAGAGAGGGCTGTCTCAAGACCCTGCCAAAGGCAATCTGTTCTGAAGGTATGTAGGCTTGTCAGCCTAAGGGCCATTGTCTGCACAGAAACAATGTGAAGCAGTCATAGTTCCTATTTTCAGCCATGAATTGACTGAAGAAGAGAGTATTTAATGTCTCTAAGCACTTCCTGAATTGCATTGCACTCGTTTACTCTTCCACAAGTGCAGAGTTCTGAATTTCACTCTCCTTTCAGATCTTCTCCTCTCCTGCTTGAGAGTGTTTTCACTTTTTGAAACAAAAGCCAGAATGACTCAACTGTCAGGTGTGGATTTAAGAGACTACAGGATTTCCATTCAGTCATTAGATAGGATAATTTGAAATAGGGGGTGGAAAATAGAATAAGAAAAGCACAGGAAGGCAATGCTGCTGCCTATTGATTGTCAGCTGCTGTACACAGCCCATTGGTGTGCTGTACACTTTTGGAGACAGCCTAACAAACTCCTCTTAGTGACTGGATGTGCAACTAAGCTGAATATATTGCTTTTACCTTCATTCCTCATGTACACCAGACACCATCCTGATACAGACAGAAATCTTTCCAGAAGCTTTAAGTGTCTTCCAAATTATTGAAAGAACTATAGGTGTTAACTTTTTACACATTTTCCATGTTTATTCATTTGAAGGGTTTGATGCTTGGGTGCTTTAAAAAAAAAAAAAAGCTTTAGAAGAAATGAAAAAGAAACCTTAGAAGTCTTCAAAGAAACACAGCTACTACCAAACATAAACCAGCACTATAAAACAGTCACAGTCACATAATTTAAAAATTATTTTTCATGTAACTGAGCTGCACTACAATAAATATTCTGGACAGTAGATGTCCTAATTGTAACTTCGCAACACCTTTTGGCTGCACCAATGTATTTAAATAAAGTATCAGGCAGCTATTGGGTAAAATCCACCTTATAAGGCAAAGAAAATACTTCAATTTGATTATGTGCAATAAGCAACAAACACACACTATTAGGTTTTGCTTTGGAGATAAAATAAACATAATAAATGTGAATCTGATAAAAGTTCCACAGCTGTCAGGCTAAGGTTTTTTAAAATAATATTTGTGACATTTTCCTTTTCTTCATGAGATGGACGGGTAGAACAATTCCTGAACTGTGTTAAGGTGATGTTCCCAGACAGGGAATTTATCAATAAAACTGGTGAATTTATTCATAAGATAAAAATAACAAGACCAGTAGGGAGATCAAAGATAACCTCCATCACCAATCAGTGTTGGAAAGGCAAGTCCATCACACTGTGTTAACACAGAGGTCAGATAAGTCCGTTTTTATAAAAACAATAGGCAAAAGTGCTCTGAGACTCTGAGAGCCCATAAACCTGAGACAATATATTAAAATGGATTCAGATTGTCTCCAAGTATCATCCAGCCAATCAGTCTTACTCTCCAGACTCAAGTTTTGTTGGCCAAATAAAGGCAAACAACAATTTTATTTACTTTATTGTAAGGAAGAAAAAGGTAAAATATGAGAAAATGCTGCAAGTCACAGTGTGAAGTTTAAATAGCTTTAAGATTTAGAAAATACAAGCCAGGGAACAGAGCATTTCTGGATAACAAACACAAGGATTCATTTTAGACAAATGCATGCAGACATCTTTACTTTGTAGTTCTACTTCACTGTTTTTCCAAGCTATTTTGGAAACTTTTGAAATTTGTCTTTTCTGTGGAGAATAAATTTCAGTTGTAAGAAACAACTTATTCCCCTATTGCATAAGTTTTTTAATAACAAGAGGCAAGCTGCAGTGTATTCAGAGTACCAGCTTATCATTATCTACAATTATCCAATCTACCCAAGGGAATTTAAGTGGGTTAAACATATTACAGAACTAAACAATCGTTAAAAATTTGAGAACTCCTTGCTTCTAGAAAATGCCAGAGAGCCAAAACAGCTTACACAGGTCAGAAGCAAAAATTCAATGAATTTTTTCTTGATAAGATGCTATAACAAAGAAAGAGTCAGATTTCTTGACTGGTGGATTCCAGAAATACAGGGAAACAAAAGGTATTTGAATACAGACTATCAAAATCCATTAAAAAAACAATTCAAATTTATGTCAGACAAAGATTTGAGAGTAAGGAAAACAGTGAGGGTAAGACATTTCATGTGCTTATCTGCACTGACCACGCAAAGCAGATTCACATCTGAGTAGAGATTTCCATCTACTAATACAACTCCAGTCTAAAGCTCACAGCAAATGCAGAGTGGTCAGCACATGTTAAATGAGAAAGTGTCTGCTCTAAACATTGAACTGGCTACATCCCTCCACCCAAATACCTGCAAGTGTTGTTAACTAAAACAAAGCATGCCCTGACAAAGAATTACTGTTCTAAGATACGAGCAAGGCCACTGGGATCTCTTGTTTTGAATCCAACCTAAATTAAACTGTACAAGTGGATTGCTATGGTGTCCATTTCAAATACCTACAGATTCTAGATGTTAATTCAGAATACAATCCATTATATAAGAATATAGTAAAACATGCAGATTTTAGACTATACATGCTTTGATTGCCAGGTTATAGTCAGTATTTCAAGCTGGTAAACTTTATCATCTGAGATTAACAGGATCAGAGGGACTGGGGGTGGTAGGAAAAGGAAACTCTCTACTTTGAGCTTTTCCTTTCCTATCCTTTCTGGTCATGTCTTTGCAACTAAATGGTTCTCTCTTTCAGTAAGTCACGTGACAGACGTTAACCCAATTTAAACTATTTTTCTTTCCTTTCCAGTACATTCCAATCAGCAGCATGAACCACAAAGAGTGCCCAGCAATTGCTGAGTGGCAGATGCCCGAATACCATGTTTTTCATCTCCTTTCAATATCCTTGACTCATGCATCCTGTCTGAGCTAATGTTAGTTTCCTGATTGCAGTGTGTCTGTACCCTTGGACTCTAAACAAGGGCCTGAACCATCCCAGACAGCTCACTCTTCCTTGCTCGACTTCAGCTTCACTGTGCTTTTATTGACTCTCTCTCAAAACTGCCTTGTTTTCCCAATTCACATCTCTAATTTCTAGATTTGCATTGATATTGCAGTCCATTTCTTTTCCTCTAATTTTAAAGTAATTCTAGACTATCATATAAAAAATACTATTCAGTTCTGACTTTATTTGACCTCTAAGAAGAAAATGAGCTGCCACCAGCAGTTATACTCACCACACCCCATTACATTATCATATTCCTCTACTTGAACAAAATGCCCTCAAAGCAGATCTGAACCAGAAAAAAAAAATCATTCCTTGTTTGTAATGTACTTGTGCCTTTATTTGCCCAATACTCTGAAATTCTCTCCGAGATACTGTCATGTTCTAGAGACTGTTGCAGTGATTTCACTCTACTTAAGACTATTTAATATTTCTATGAGTATGAAGTGCAATGATGCCTAGTCCAAGGACCTGAGCTTTGAAAGTAAAAGGATGCCTGTTAAAACAGAAGGCAAAATAGCAAAAAAAAAAAAAAAAAAGCTTTATTTTTAGCTTAGATTCAGGAACATCAGCCAGGAACAGAAAGAAAAGAACAGAGTTTCTAAGTACCAAATTTTAAATACCCTAGCTCTGATTAAAGTACAAAGAGTTATAGTTCAGTAGCAAACTCATTAATAGCATTAACTAAGGATGTTGTCTTTTCTTCATCCTTTTATGCCACACAGTTAATAAAACCTCAAATTAGGGTCATTGTTTTTATTTTTATATGCTACAGCAGTGGGCCATATAAATTATATGACAGAGTTGGACAAATGCTTTATTAAGCACTAATTTCAAGCTTCAGCTGCATGTAACTTCCATGTTCAGTTATTTACCATGGAGTCTTTTCTTTACCATTGGAACTTCTCACTATTTCCTTAACATTAAAAATCTTTCCCCCAGATCTCATGACAGGGAAATACTCTCACCTCTATTTTACAGAAGGAACCCAGATACAAGGTCCATACAGAAAGTCTGTGGCCCAGCCAAGACTCCTGAATTCCTGAGACTGACTCCAGCACTTTCTCCTTTGTAGCCTTTTGATCTTTTCTTTCTTTGATGAATGACTAAGCTATAAAAGACCTCTGTCTAAAGAATAGACTTTAAGAACAAATACACACTTTAGAGTATTTACAAAAACTAATCAAACAAGCACTTTAAACAAGACTTGAGTCTTACCCAATTCCAACTAGATATTCAACACAGGCAAGCTTATATGAAACTACAAGCATTTAATGTTGTAAATGTGTTCAAAAGTTTCAGCAAATAAAAATTTGTGGCCAATGAATTGTGCTCAAAGAACTCACAAAAAAAGCACATAGCCACTTTTATATTTCAGAAGATCAATGCATGTACACCATTTGGGCAATGTGACAATCTACAAGGCCAGAAGCCTACAGGGTTCCAACTCAAATGTATTTACTCAAGTAAGAGACTGTACATCTAAACAATAATTTCCTCAATAATTAGTGGGTGGAGGACAGTGTCTCACCTTTAACTATGACAATAAAGGAAGAAATAGTAACAACAGCAGCAGCTGCATAATCTGGCACTTTGATCAGCAACTTGAGGCAACAGATACAGCTTTGTTTGGTCAGTTGTGTTTTTAAAATCAAGAATAATACTGTTACTCTAAGGTACTGTCCACCCAAAAAAAACAAAGGTGAGGAAAATAAAGGCAGGAAGAGGGAAAGCATATTTTGCAAGGTATAAAATCATACCTTACTTCTTCATAGACATCTGGGTGGGAAATGAAGTTATTTTCCTTTTTCTATGGGCTATTTTCTGCTGATTACTCACAGTGTTTATTCTGCCTACTAAAGGGCTGTGAAGGCATTAGCCATTCTACCACCAGGCAGAGTGGTCATGCACAGAGCAGAATCTCACTGCATAAGTTCTGATTGAACAAGACTCTTCTGCAACAAAATAATCCAGTAGCAATACTGAGGTTGAGACATTCAAAATCTTCTCCTAATAATGCTATGATGACCAAGATAGGTAGCTTTTCCACATTTCTTTTTTAAAGCACTGGGCACTCTCCTTTATTTGTGAAAAACAAAAACCACACAACCAACCCAATCCCAAATTTTAAATAATGTCATTTGTTTCTGATTGCACTACCTTTATAAAATAACACAAAATTACTGATGACACAGTTCAGTTTACAAAAGGGCATTTCAGCACTCAGGAAATGTTGAGTAGGGGAAGATGGTAAGTATCACAAGTTCACCCCAAGAAACTTTAGGGTCTGTAATGCACAGCAGATTTCTATTGTGATTTTCACACTCTGTTGCTAAAAAGACAATGAAAACCACCAAATGAGTGATTTTCATTCTGATTTAAAATGGTTCAGAAAAGTCTATACTGGAACCCATCCTGTGATCTGCATTATTCAGATGTCACTTAATTGCTCAATTTGTGGAAGGAAATGATAGCTTATAGCCCTCTTGATAGCTGCAAGGAAGCTACCAAAAATGTAGGAGAAGGAACTCATTATATTCCTCACAGTATTTTTAAACTTTCCTATTCTTGTACCAGAGCATAGACTGCTCTTGATTATCTGTACAGACCATTTATAATGCATATTGTGCAGATTAAGACAAGAAATCTTTCTTCCCAGCTGTGCAAGCATTGATCACAATAGCAGTCCCTAAGACCCATAATTTTCAGCCTCATTCACAAAGTTTTTCCAAGCTGTATTTACAGATCTCATAGTTATATACGTCAAAAGTTGATTCTCCCCCCTCTGAAATGAGCACAGCATGGAAGTGCTGTGCAGACAGGGAAGAAGTCTTCCTAAAATAAGCATTAAAAACCAAAATAGGCATACTACCTTAACTGAGAAGTAACTATAAGGTTAAGTTTATAAAAAGTGCTTTAAGGTTGGTGTGTCTATTTACATATCTTATTGTATAGGTTTACCATGATAGGTGTGATACCAAACTGGATAGAAAACCTACAGAAGTGAAATATCTTGCCTAGGTTTTGGGAGGGTTTTTGTTGGGTTTTTTTGGGGGGTTTTTTGTATAGGTGTGTAGAGTTGGTTCATTTGGTTCATTTTTGCCTCTACTGATTGTAGTCCTTGAAAACTATTGCTGCACTACCTTGAAAAATCTTTTCTGAAGATGCCCTTTGGATGTAGAAGTGTTTTGAATTAAGTGTTTTGTGATTACAAGCATCACAATTGTAGTTCTTGGACATATTTGACAATCATATTTCTTCAAACCAAAGGTCAATAGTTTCTTCTTGGAAGTTGTTTATATTCCAGTGTAGAGTTTTCCAGGAACTGAGTTGTACTGATATATAATATCTATTTCTTCCTATACAATGTGACCTACTAAGAACCAGTTTCAAGTATCCTTGAAAGCTGCAAATGTAAAATGACAGAATTGTGAGATTTCACATAAGATAAATTCACAATTGAGAACAGAGCACACCCGAAACTTTTCTGAAATAGCCTGAATGTTAAAACTGACCACAGTTATTTGTGTTACCACTAGCGTTTTAAGGTATATTTTATCTTGCACCTATTATGAGAATGTGCAAAGATACAGAATACCCACATCCAAGATATTCTGAGAGTTTAGAGTATGTATTTCTGTGTGTGGTTATGAAATATTTGTTTGTTGCCAGACACAGCTAATCTGATTGCTGTTAGCAGTTTGTATTGATAAAGTCATGGGAGACTGGTGGCAGTAGCACAGGTCAGACTGAGAAAAGCTTGCTGATATGTATTCACATGGTAATGTATGCAGCACTAATTTAATCAGGAATAGCCCAAGCGGGCCTGAATATAAACTACTGTTTTCAACTTAGTCTCAAGAATGTAAAGAATTTAATTTTTAAGATTTATACCTTGTTCTTTTCCACAGGGAGCGGAAGCCCTAACCATCTATTGCTCTGGATTCCAAGATTCCTCTCATATCATCTTATTAATAAAACTGTCAGTCACAAGACTGATCTTACATTTTGCTGTAGATTTCTTTATTTTACTATAGCAAGAAGCTCACAAAAACAAGCAATTGCTTTTAATTGATCACCTACTCTATTAAAATGAAACTATATCTGTCTAAAGGAGAAATGCATTTAAAATCAAGTTATATTTTAAAATGCTGCATGGAAAAAAAAATGAAGTGGTTTGATACAGTGAACATTTCTAGCACATGGAATACTAATCTATGGTTGTTACCTGATATAAATTCTTCACTGGTTATCACCAAATTCACCCAAATCTATACAGATATCTCCCTTTATTTTTGTTTTGCATAGACTCACTGAATTTGAAGAAACCTAAATTTCTCCTGTTATTGTCATATCCTTCTACCTCAGATATTTTATAATCAATTCACCCATCATTTTGTTTTATTCAAAACAGCTTTCATGAACTTTTAATTGGGCTAAATAATATCAGTTGGTATAGACAACAGCACAGAAAGCCTAAGACGTTTATTATAGCAAGGAAAGCATTAGAGAAAGTAATAGTATATATACATTTTTTAAAATGTCCAAGTACCTCAACTAGGTTAAGTCAGCACGGTATCCAAATTTTAATATAGGAACAAACTTATAGGCAATGAAGGGCATTTCTTACATATGTCCTCCTTCTTACATGGCTGGCACATAGACTTAATAGTATAACAGCAGATTTGAATTCAAATAGGACAACATTTGGTCTATTCTCAATGTTCTGAGCTATATTGTCCTCCACATCTTCTGTGCACAAGATTTACAAATCACTCCATCAGAACCTGCCTCATTTTGGAGGGGAGGGGAGGGGCAGGGAGAGGATGAGGAAGATGTTTAAGAAGTTTCTCTTGCCTGAATTACCTGTGTTTCATTATTTGCTCATGAATTTGGCCTGTGAGACTGAAGCAGCTGCTTGCTCCCCCTTCCCCACCCTGCCTCCTTTCCTTGCTGTGTGTGTCCATGCACAGTTTCACAGCTCAAGCCCCAGCTGCTCTTTGTACACAACTCAGCTGAGGTTCATGACTTCAAGGCTTCAGTGACATCCACTGAATAGTCAAACATCCATGGTACATGCAATTATCATTCTTAGTTTTTAGGGATTGGGAATTACCTGCTAGATTGGCTCCATACCTATTCTTTCAAGGAGAAAACTTTTCTTTTTGTTCATGGGTGGATGAGCACAGAGATCTAAGCATGTTTAGAAGCTTACCCCCAACAATCCAAGATTTGCTCTAAGTACTGGTTATCTACTGGGATTTTTTATGAGAAGAAGTAGCATCCTTACATATGATGAGGAAAGGAAATCTGCCTACCTTAAAATTAGTTTTTAACCCAATAGGCACATGAAAGTATTCTATAAATGTGATTCAAAAAAATACGTCTTGACTTACTGCTGGGCTTAAGTCATACTTTTTCCTTTCAAGTCTTAAAGAGAGTGTCGATGCCAAAATGTTGTTGTTGCCTAAGAAAGAATTAAACAATTAAACTCCCTTAATAATACATTGCTACTATTCCAAAGAAACTGAATTTTAATTTGAAACCAACTGTGGATGCTATTTTTTTTAGTCTAGTGCTGACTAGAGCAACTGGTCAGCAATTAATCAGGCAGTTAATCCATTCTTGTTCTTTTTTATTTCCATTCTCATCAAAGCTCTGACTATAGACTCAGAGTAATTTGTTATTGAAAGTCTTCTCATGTTGCTCCTGTGACTTCTGTGAGAAAGCCACATTAGCAGTTTCTGGGAATAAATTGACCCTAAAAGCAATGTCTATCCTAATTCTTAAGGGGGGCTGCACCAGCATTATCAGAATCTGTCTAACAACAAAATCTGAACACACCTTCAAGGGAATAACTTAATTATACAAGAAATGTCTACAACATATTCTGTGGAGCAGCCAAATTACTATCCTAGTAAGATATGTCTATAACACTTGCTAAATCTTCCAATTATCACCGTGTTGGATTTTTTTTTGTCTTGTGTTCTTTTGCAACCATATGTTTTTTATTTCCAGGTGAAACTGTAAAGATGTATAAATATAAAGTACAGCTTAGCAGCAAATAATAGAAACCATGACTTTCAATGAAGCAGTATTAGAAAGGATTCTGTCCTCTTAGCTCAGCCTACATACTGTAACTGAAATCAGGGTATAACACAATTTGAAACAAGGGAGTTTTTGTATACTGTCTTCTCTTAAAATGTTGCCAGCCTGAAATATTCCTTATAACAAATACAATGATTTCTATCCTATTCTCTTTTATATGCTTTAATGTTGAGCTCTAAACATTAATATTTACAGCCAGTCTGCAGTCCCTTGCAGTTCTTTTTGCTGCACAAAACTTGCATCTATAAAGCTTCAAGCCTTCAGCCACAACACATCATCAAAACTTGCAAGACTACTGTTGATCCCACACATCTGGAAACCATAGCTTCAGGACAAAAAACAAAACACAACAAAACCCAAACAAAATGAAACAAACAAAAAAACCACACAAAATATCACCCCACCAAAACCAACCAGAAATTCCCACTGCTAATTTTATTTGTTCATACATAACATATGTTTAAGTAGTTTTATGTATCAGGATTGTACTGCTAACTTTGCAGTTCATTTCCATTTTTTATGTAGTATGCATAATGCTAATTTAAACAGTCTCTCTATTAAGCAATCTAAAAAAACTCAGTTTTCTGTCAGAAAAAAAAGTGTTTTCTGCAACTAAAACAAACTTTAACTTATGACAAGAATTATGATCTTTAGTGATTCTTTACAAACTAACTTTCTGTAAAAATAGGTATTTTTACCTAACTTATAAACACCAGAGGAGAAATGAACTCAGTTCCCGTATTCTTTTTTTGGTATTGTTTTGGAGTATGTTATATTCCTAGACTCTAAGATCAGGATGGCAACAACATTTTAATTTTCACTGGCAAATGCTATCACTGAAGAGGCAGGACCCTGATCATCAGATGAAAGCCTTACTTGTACTCCTACAGCATTCTGCATTGCATGTCCACACATCACTGGTCAAATGGCTGTAGTAGTTTGGATTTGGTTAAGTACATTTCTGTGCAGTATTCTGATATACCATGGTGAGAGGGATGCTTGTGAATGGCCTAGCAAGTGCTAGCCCATAAATAACCCTAAAACAGAGTTCTGACAGATGCTCTAACCTGATCTGTCCAGAAAACATACACAAGCAAATATTTCTGTATTTTGTACTAAGCAAATATTTCTGTATTTTGTACTAAACAAACAAGCAGTTGATTAGCCCCTGACATCCCAGGGTTTGGTAGAAATACATGCAGAAGTAGTCTCTGCCACCAAAACCCATATATATATATAAATATGTATATATATATATATATATAATCCATCCATTTATCAAAGATGTAAAACAATGGATGGGTGCAGATAGGTACATTCCCTGCTGGCTGTCATCCAGGGTTATTATGTGGGGCAGGAGCCAACCTCCAGAGCTAGCCAGCTTCCCCTCTCTATATTTATTCAGTAACATCAGCCCAGTGTTTGAGCTGGAAGCCTCTGCTGTGGCAGCAACCATGAATAAGTCAGACTTAAATAAGTCAGGCAAGGTTAATTACCAGTGTGTTTAGGTATAAAGATGATCTGTGACAAGAAAGATTAAATACAGGTAAAACACCAGGCTGTTTGTTGAAGCTTTTCATTGCTGTGAAAGTAATTTTCTATCTCATGATCACAGCTATCAGAGCACAGCTCTTTATTTTATTTAAGAAGCCAATTCACTCAATATTACTTTATTTGATCAAAAATCAGCATCCACACAGCACATATTTTCCCCCTCATAGGCTGTGTTGCTAGGTTGGGCAGTAACTGAACAGCTCTCACATGGTGATGTATTGCAGACCTATAAAACTTTACCCCAATTTACTGAGCCTGGTAAGGATGCTTTTGTTTTAGCTTTTGTTTTAAATCCAGTACTGTGTCTACCTCCTAAGGCCATGAAGTAAGTCTCTTTAGAAAGTGCTACAGATTTATTCTTCCACTTTGAATAAGTGAAAATGTGTTTTGTTGAAACCTCCTGAGAATAAATGGATTTCCTATAGAATCCCCTTTTGTTTATGGCTTTGATGAAAGCATTTGGCACTTGATGGTTCCCAGGCTATCCCCAGTTTAAAAAAGAAGAAATCAAGTGTGCTGAGTGTTAAAATGTTTTCAACTAACCTCAAAGCAAGTGTAATATAAAGACTTGCATCAGGTGTCAAATTAGTATGGAAGGGTAATGCTTCCTGTCTTGCCTCTTCAACATTTACACTCAATATACTGTCCCACTTCATTCTTAAAGCTGAGCTAAGGGTTGAACCTATTCTGGCAGCCACCTGAAATCCAAACATTTTCCTCTCAGTTTTATTATCTACTACTTCTTCCATTTCTTTACAAAACTATGCAAAAATTGTTGAGATTACGGGCAGGTGCTAAGTCCCCACAACCAGCCCTAGAACAGAAAGAACTGCAGATCAAAACTTATTTGAACACAATGAACTTCCATTAGATTATTAAACTCCTCATAAGAGATTGTTTTATGTTCCACTAGCAAAGTGGTTCAGAGTACAGTCTCTAAGAGAGAGCTATTGACACCACAAATACACAGAGGACACAATAGACACTTCTAAAAGGTTTTGTGTAGGATTGGTTAACACCAGTCCCAGCTTCCAGTGAGCAAACACTATTTACACTGAAGCAGAGAAATATTAAATAAATCTACATCAACTTTTGGGACAATACTAATTATTCATAATAAA
The DNA here is from genome assembly GCA_034509425.1 of Eopsaltria australis. NCBI lineage: Eukaryota > Metazoa > Chordata > Aves > Passeriformes > Petroicidae > Eopsaltria > Eopsaltria australis. Next base: position 839,389 of record JAVTVJ010000049.1, read on the forward strand.
TTATAATGAATCAACAAGCTCTTTAGCACGTAATACATCACGTGCAGATCTCAGAACTATCTATTCCCATTTGGAATAGTCAGGACTTTTTCTATTAGTTATTTTGAGAAAAAAAAATACTTATAATTCTAATCTAATTCATTGTAATTTTAACATTGAACTTAGCTTGCCTCTTGCTTCATTGCACTTTTTACTACCATTTTTCTAAATAGATATGACGCAGTCCTGGCAAATCCATCCTAACTAACAAATATCCACCTGATTGAATCAAATGTAACTGATCCGTCAAAACATTACAGTTCAAAGTCATTGGTTTTAAAGTCATTAGCAAAAGTGCCACAGGCTTAAGATCTCTTGTTTGAGGCAAGTTTCTATACTTCAGTTATCCCCTGCTCTAACACAACTTCACACCTTTCATGTGCTTTGTAACACAGTAACACAACTGAGCTCATCATAATCTCAAAACTTCAAGAAATAAGCAAATCAAGCATAATTTCAAGTCCGTGTGATCTCATTTCACCCTCATATCTCTTATGATACAGTTTAAACCTCCTATTCAGAGACCACTAGCAGCCCCCATCTTAGGAGTAAGAGATGTGCAGAAAAGAATCATGGCCACAGTTTTATGGGCCCAGTTGAAAATCAAAAGGATTTCATCTTTCCCTTCAGAGAGCTTGGGTTCCTGTTACTCCCTTCTGTGAATCACTAAGTCAGATATTGTCTAAAATAGCTATTTCTTCAGCTTAGTTTCCAGTATTAGCAAGTACAATCAGCTCACAGGAAGGGCCTATATCCCAGTCCCAACAGTGATGAGAGCAGCACTTCTTATTTACAGTGCAGTGAAAATGGTCCTTAGTATAATTCTGCACAATGCAAAAGAGAAGAAAAGCAAGCCAGCATCTTAAAGGTACAGTGAATAACCCTATGAAGACATCAGGCCAGTATAAACATGTCTGCATTTTCATTTTGAAGCACAACTACAAGGGAATCACAAGAGTCTGAAGAGAATAGTAGAATTAGTAAGTGATAAAGTGAATTCAACAAGGATTTTCAGTACTTGTTTCCACATAAGAAACTGAATCAATTGTTTTCATCCTGGCAAGGACAAAATTGAAGGGTAATGTGGCAGAGGTTCATAAAACCCCCTGTACTGTGACAAAATGAGGAGGAAAAAAAATATTCACTGCTTGTTTTAAAATAAGGGTTAAAGAAAGATGAGACTAGGGTCAGAGTAGTCAAAACAAACCAAAATGAGACTTCTTCTTACAATACAATGTATTGTTAAGCTTGATTCCACCAGATTGTAACTACTCACATATATGTTTGTTGTGCTTTATTGTTTGTTTGATTTTTGTTTGGTGATTTTTTTGTGGGTTTTTGTTTGTTTGGGTTGGGTTTTTTTCTACATTCATCTGTGCAAGAAAATGAATTAAATCCAAACTACTCCCTCTGCTTTGGGTGGTTCCTGAACCATGTATTTACCTAATCTGCAAAAGCATTCAGAGAAATACCACCTCCACCACTACTATGCTCTGCTCCGATACTTTTCCATAGTGACATTATTAGGGAACTTGGCACAGCTCTGACTGGTCTGAAACATTGCTCATTGTTGGCAGACCTATGGAGAAAAAATGTGCACTTCCACTGGAGCACATCCCCAAATCCGAAAATCAACAAGCTGAAAGTTACTAACTGAAGCAAAGCTCTTATGGAACATTAATTATTTGCATCATCTTAAACACTTATTAATAATCATTCATTTTTTCTTCTTTGTTTTCTCCTACCATTTCCTCTTAATCATCAAAAAAATGATGGCTCTCAACTGCAAGTAGAGATAAGGGGCATACTAGATGCCTAGATGACATTTCTCACTTTAATGTGTTCGGAATCTATTTTACATGTTTGCAGACCACCCCCTCTCCCCCCTCTAATTTAATCCAAACTGGGGAAAATCCAGAGATTTTCTTCAAAAGCACATCCCTAGAAATGCTAGTGCAGTCCAGTGTACCATCAGCATCAGGACCATTATGAGATAAGACTGTAAGAAAATAAGAAAGTAATTTAGGGAGTACACAATTTGCTTTTAAAAATAATACTAATTGGACTTTTAATAACAATTAGACTTTTAAATAACAGCTTAGATACCCAAGAAAACACTGACTTCTGCTCCGTTGACTCATTCTTACATTTTATGTTCAGTCATGAAGCAGAACTAGGAGCAGGCATATTCTGGGGATACATGAAAATATCTCAGCAAACTAAGTTGGGCATACAAGCACTGCCTCTTTAGGAATCCTCTTACCTGTGGCAGCAAAGGAGTGCAAGTAGGTAGCTGCCTCTCACTCATTCACTCGTCCCAATGTCACAGATGACAAAGACAAGCATAAACACAAGGTGAACTTTTCAGTTCATCTATTCTTTTATGTTTAGCATTAACGTTAATGTTTTAAAGAAAATTGAATAGAGATGTTTTTCCTGTACTTTAAACCAGTACTGAGTAATATTTCAATCTGTGTACCTGCTTAACCATGGTCTGAAAGTATCTGTCAGTATAGCTTTAAGCAATGTTTAACAAATATTGCCTTTATGAATCAGGCTCGTAGCCAGAATATTTTATCTACTGCTGACTAAAATTGGATATTTCAGAGGAAGGTACAAACTGGATACTTACAGAATAGCATGTTCACAAGACATCTTTCCCTGGGCCCCATTAACATTTCAGCACTTAAAATCTAATCCATTTCTGTTCTATGCCCCTTTGCCAAGTACCTCTGGCACTTTCATACTCAAATGTGAGCTGAAGTAAAGCTACTGGCTATTTTCCGGATTGTGTTTCCAGTCTCTAAGGAAAAGACCAGGGAAAAAAAAATGTAAGAAATGCTTGCAAACAGCTCTAGTTTGTTGCACTAGAAGCACATCTGCTTGGGGAGCTTTTTCCCACCTAAGGAGAGTGCCATATCAGCCTAACTTAAAAAATTAAATCCCATTATATATTCTTGCCCTTCATGCTGTTCCTGTCTCCTCTTTCTCCATTTGGTTCTGGATATCAACATGACAAAGCAGCAGCTGTATACATTAGCTGAAAACATTTCAGTTGTAATTGATCTGAGACATAATAACTACACTAATGTTCTCATTTGCAGTACTCTCATCAGGGCTTCAAACACAAAAAGATTTTTGCAATTTTACAGATGAATTCCCTTCAATCTTAGTGTAACTTTCCAAGTGGCTTCAGAGAAGTCTGTCTGTACATTCACTGAGGTGAGTCCCAGTACATAGCAGCAGTCATATGGGAAGGAGAATCATTGAAACAAAGACAGGAGCAAAGTGATCGGAGATATCCCATATGGCAGGAATTTTCCTTTCCAATACAGTCACAGACAAAGCATGATAACCATAAGTTTTAACAGTCCCAAAATGTAAATTGCTGTTTGTAATCAACTTCCTGCTCACTGATATAAGGCTTTCCAGGCAGTTCTAAGTTTTTGATTGTCACCCTGGACCTGCATGTGTAAGACATATTAAAGCAATTTTCTCCTAAAATCACTCATGTCTTTAATACATTCTTTATTTTGTTACATTTGTAATTAAACACAGGTACTGCTCATCCTGTATGGGCACTAACCTTCTTAAAATATTATAGCTACAGGCTAATTACCAGACTACTTCTGGATCACTCAAGTCTGCAGTCATTACACATAGTTGTCATGGCAGAACAAGTTCAAGGCATTAAGTGTGATGGTATTATTCACGTTCACCCCTACTAGGATACAGAGCCCAGCCAACAGAAATGCCTGCAGTTTTGGGAAATTATAGAGAGTGAGTAGGAAAATCTCCCCTCCTGCTCAAGAGTGGCAGCAAAGCACCTACTTTCTCTGTTTTGGAGGACTCCTGTCTCACCCTCTGCTGCACATCACAACCCTACCTGAACACAGTGACAGGATGGCCAGGGACAGCCCCACTGATGAAGACATTCACTTCAGCAACACTGAATCAGTTCCACTGCCAAAGAAAATGGACTGGGTTCACTCTCAGAAAACCTACACCAGTGCCTAGGCCTCCTTGTCCAGACATGAAAGAGAAGTGCCACAGCTGGTTAAATAATTCTGCTCAGAAGATTAAGTACGTAAGGCAGGCTGTCATGCTTCCCGTTGTCCTGATAGCCATGCACTTTACAAAAGATGCCGAGTGCTATTGCAAACACAGTTTGTACTTCCATGACAGTAAGTGCTTCTCTGTGTCTTTTCATTGCCACAGACCAGTGCTTTTGATCCATCAGCAGTTCTCAGGGCACATTCCCAAGGGAAATTCTTTGAAATGTACCTTCATTTTGATCACTGACCTCAAGCTGGTCCGCACCGTAAGCACTACTGCAAAGAGCTGCAGTTGCTTTGTGAGGAACTTTATCTGATTACCAGATTTCAAAGAAGCTAAACCCAGGCTAATCCACCACATAAAAGAGTCAAACTATTTTTAATGCACGTTTTCTCTTTTAAACCTAACAAGCGACCTAAAATTCAGACCACAGTTTAGCACAGCCTTTTTTTTTTTTTGTCCCAGAGCCAGTCTTCTACAGTTTATCACAGAAGATTATGCTGTATTAAGAATATTATCCTAGAGATAATAGAGCATTAGAAATACTTAGGAAAATCAAACATACATACACATCCAAAAAATAAGCCCCCAAAAACACATTCAGAAAATGAAAAATGTAACAGCTTAATCTATTCATAAACAATTAGCTGTCGTTACTTTATTCTGATACTACTAATATATCTTGCAAAAACATCAGGGTTTTATATTTTGCTCAAATTAATGACTAACAAAGACTTTGTGTAAGGACTTATTTGTCTACTACACTTGACACAAAAGTTACTACATAGTAAGTCGTGCGAATTTTTTTACATATAACATCTGCAACACTTAAAAATAAATGCTTACAATATATTGAGAGCCGCAGCTGTTATGGGAATGAAGAAATCCTAATGATATGAGAAAGCAGGAATTATATTTCATTCACCCTTTTTGCCATGGTGAATAGTCAGTCAACATGATCCAGATGTTTGTTCTGGGTGTTAGAGAGTGTCTTTGTGGTAATTATTGTGCGAGACCCGAGCTTTTTCTTTATAGTGCTGAAATAATTGATTTAACCCAGAAGTAAAGAATTCAGAAATACAGCAGCCCTCTTCCATTATTTTTCAGAGTGGAGGACATGGTTTAACACTTCTTTTCACATTGTGATACTTAAAAAGAAGTCTCACGAAATTTTCCAGTGGGTAAAAAAAAAAAAATCAAAAGGATAATGACATAAGTAGATAATGAAGTATCAGAATGGAAAGTTAGAGTTCCTAAAAAGTTGAATGAAATTCTGGTTCTTGGTAATATACGCCATTTGTCACTAAAGTTACGATTTTTTGTAATTATTTTCAGTTCTGTGTGAGAATCATTCTTATTTTTTTTAATGGGGAAAAAACCTGAAGTTTGGAGTGCAAGGCATATTGCAACTACCCAAAATATTTCTTTTTCTTTTAAACCCTTAGCGCTTACTTGCATCAAACCCACTATATCTGAGCTCATAAATTTCCCAATTCCAGTCCCAGGAGTGTTTATGAATAAGGAGGAATAGAGTATCAAGGATGAAGAGAGCTCTCTCACCACAGACCCAAAACAAGACCACTGAGGTGATGAGCTATGAAAGCACGCAGTTCCTCTAGACCAGCTTAGGCTTTTGGAAATACACCAGAGTCAGAAATTTAAATCAGTCATCAGTATTGACATTTAGGCTGATACTACAATAGGGCTTTAGCACCACTATTCTCAGAAGCATCAGGTGAAGTGACAACTACTCCTGAGTGCCAGAAAAGAGAGGATCAGTAAATAGCTACACTTGCAAGTTTCCTTCATTACATAACAGTAGATTGACAGAGTTTACATTTACACCACATCCCCTTTCTTAATGTTTTACAATACCATCTGTGAGAAAAAATAAAAAATCATGTCACATTTTCCTTGATTACCCCAGCTGGTGATCAATGATTCTGTGACACAGACAACTATCATGTCGTACAGCCCATGCAAAGTCGACAGCAGCATAAAAACAATTATACTTGCAAAATTATTGGAACTCTTGAGGTAGGAGAAAAATGCAGCATTTTTGCAACAGACCTGCTTCCTCTTGAACAGGCTCAGGATAAAATGGAATTTGTTCAACTGCAGGAGCCAGACAAATCTGCTACGAGGAGCATCCAGGGAGTGCTCTGGCCTTGCTTTTGTTTTTGCTTTAATCTCCTTGCTGTTACCTTAACATCATGGCCATAATTTTTTTTTTAATTTATTTTATTTTTTATTATTATTTATTTAAATAAAATTGGCAATGATAACTACAAAACTATCCCCCCTGCCCCCCATAGTGGACAATTGACTGTGATGTATATAAAATCTTCTCAACTCTAGCATAGTGACAATACAGTGCAAATAATTTACACAACCCAGCAGGGTGATGCCAATCTTATGTGCAACATCTGACTTCAAAGACTACACCAGCTGGAAAAATGAAGAAAATTACAGCTGCAGTTAACTGAGTATTTATTGACAAATACTATTTGCTCCTTGTGCACCTGTATCGCCCACCCAATAACAATTAGTCAGAAATTCTGGTCTTCAGATGCTACTTAAGTGAACATGCCTGCATTGGCTGTTAATTTTGTAAGGCAGAATTTATTGCCAAATGCTTCAGATCCAAAAAATCTGCGATGGTGCTTGCTCACATCCAACTTACAGTATTGGAATTAATCACATTTCTGCAATGCCAGACATACCTGGATTCCTCTGGAAAGAGGCAGCATACATACATAGCACAAAGAGCTTAAAAGCCTCTCAAACCGATCCTGATGAAACTTCCCTGAGGTGATCAAGAAACTACAAACTACAGTGAAGCTTTAATCTCTATCACTCATCACATCCATGTATTAGCAGTAAAAGGAGCTCTCCTTAGAAGACAGACAATACCTGACCTCTTTTTTGGTACCAAAAAGCTGCAGCACCACAATGAAATTTGACTGGGAGCAGGGTAGCAACGTACCCAAAATACTGACGCCACATTCAGGAAGCAGGCTGGAGGTTCACAACTCAGCTAAGATGCAGAACATTTCAGGAAAACAGTTTAAATACAGATGAAATTCAAGCAATAAATTTCATTAAGTTGGAACAACAATTTCCTTTGCAAAAAAAAGTTCTTGAATAAATTTCCAAAAAGGAAAGACAGGCAAACAAAACACACTAGAGTTAAATAGTATTTATTTCGAGGTGTTCCTTGACTACTGATTTCTTAAGAGCTTCTTGGATGACGAAAACTTTGGGTTAAATCTGTTGTTATTGACACTAAAAAAAAAAATAAAATCCAGTCTGTAACAGTCTTTACATATGTATAAGCTAAAGAATGAAGGGGAAAAATCCAGAAAGAATGCAAACAAAACCAAATACCTAAAATTACTTAAACTACTAAATTGCCCAGATTATTCTAAACATTTCTAATATTTTTATGGAGAATCAAAACAAGAACAAGCCGGTTGGCTAGAAGAGTGAAATTTCTAAATAAATTATCTATGTAAACACTCTACATCCAGTCATAGCAACTAACATATTAAGACAAACTTTTCTGTCTTGATAAAATACTGATTTTATATTTATTTATTTATTTATCTAAATGTTAAAGTAGCAGTGAAGGACCTTGGGTGGCTGCAATTATGTCACTAAATGTAAATGTCCAGTTTTGAAAAAGGATCTTTTTACAGACAATAGAAAGAAATATTTCTGGGTAATAACTCATTTTTTGCCATGGAGAAGGCATCTGAAACAGGCCAGAAGAATCACACCCTGAAGTTTTCTCTTTCTCTTCAAAGATTTTTGCAAGTACTTGATGAGAAGCTAAGAGACAGGCACCTACATCAGGAAACTCCTAGGCCCAGTTTCTGACAAAGCCTCTAGGGCTGGAGTCACCCCAGCTCTTAGGTGCAAGGCTCATACCATTATCATTTGGGGATTTTTTTTTCCCAATATGCATACAAGCCATTTTAGTGCTTCTACAAACACCTTGTATCCTATTTCTCTCACCAGAAGTGGAAAGAATAAAAAGCTCAAAAAGTAGAGCGTGACAAGTTTGTTCAGAGCACTTTATAACAGAATAAAGACTTCATAGGAAAATAGGTCTCTCTCATATTGTTTCCTCCCTGTTCAAAGATCCACAGTAATCTCCAATTATTCTGTCACAATGGTTATCTGGAAGTTTAGAGAACTGTACGTGTTGCAAAACGGAGATTCTTTTTCAGCACATAAAACCACCTCTGGAATGAAAGAGGTTAAGCATCTACTTATGTTAATGAAATTCCCCAAAAGAATATTTACATGAGTGAAGATAAGTCTTCATACATGTTTAGCTTTGCAAGAGCCTGGGGAAAAAGAGGAGCACGTTTTGTGCCAAACTGAAGACATCACCTTGTATTTTTGTGGAAATCTTCCCCCATATTCCCCATCCTGACTGCTAATATAGGGCCTACATATCTTGGCAGGAAGAGAAGTCAAGGAAAGAAAATAAGTGACATTTAGGCTCAAAGAGCAGCAAGTTCCTTTTTCACTCCAACGGGACTGAAATTCATCAGGATCATTATTCTTGTGTCTCATATTCTTGAGGCTACCAACAGACAAACCACATTTTCCTTGTTTAGTTTAATTATTCAGCATCTCCTATAGACCAGCAGGCATGCAAGCATGTCAGAGAAGCTACATGGTCACCGTGAGCTGAGTCCTTGTGAATCCAGAGCTATTATTATATTTAGCATAGTTGCGAAGGCCACGTACCACAGTCCGACAGTTCGGAGCATGGAAACCACCATCCTAGCCCTTCATTATCAATACCACAGTTATCAAATATAGCCAGCACTGGAGTTCACTACAAACCACAAAATGATAGCTTCTGCAAAAGTCGTAGCGGTCCTCTATTTCCACTCGCACCTGGTTTTGATCAAAATATTTGCATGGATTTTTGGCTGCTTGAAGCCATGTACTGGAGATGATACTATACACAGCTCACAATCCTGGAACAGGGGACCACAGAAGCAGCAGCCCTGCCAGCACTGCACTCCCCAACTACTTTCCCACACTCCTAGCTTTGTGCTGATACACAGGATTTTTTCCTGCCCTCATTCACATAGGTAAAGACAAGGAATTCTGCCTTTAAAAGTCCAAGAGCTGCCTGGTCATGATAACTAGTCAATTATCAAGGGCAGGATCATGCAGGTTATTATTAAAACTCAAGCATCCAATTAACAAAGGAAGTATTAATATCAGGAAAGAAATATTAAATAATAAGAAAGTGAAATAAGCTGGGGTCAAATAAGTCAACTCACTAAAATCTAGACATGTTTGCTACAAATATATCTTAACATCGCTTTTGAGCCTTTATTTTTGTCGTGTACAGATAGATCCTTCAGGGGTATTCATTCAAAAAAGGTGCATCTTCGTTCTTAAAAAATGTGGTTGTAACACTAAGGAGAGAACAGCATTAGACACATTAGTTGACCCCAATACTATTTTAAAAGTTAGAAGCTTAGTAGTGTTTTCTCTCATGCATTTCGACACTTCTTAAAGGAAGGTAAAAATAAGTAAAAAGGAATTGAAACCACCTCTGGTCGTTTTCAAACTGTGTGCTATTTTACTGCTGCAAAAGCTTTTGAAGTTTGATTGCCAATAACATACATCACTGACTCCTGCAAGACTTTGTAAAACAATAAATTTCTCTTTTCCAGGACTAATAAAAATTGTGTCACATAGGATGGTGACATGAATTTTCATACAGATTATCAAAATTCTGATTGTGGCCGCATAGAATATATAGCCAAATCATTATAATTTACTAGAACATGGAGGAGGAAGGCAAATACTATCCCACTTCATCATCCTGTTGTTTCAAGGGGTTAAACATTTTTTTAAACCCCTTTGATAGGAAAAGCAATAGAAGGCAAATATAAAAGCATCTGTATAAAAGAGGGGACATGCTTGCTTAGGAAGCAGATTGAACAAGCTTAGTTCCTATATTCTTTTCAATAAAATAACTATATATGCACCTCTTTTTCAGCTGATGTTACAAAAAGGGAAAAAAAAATCCATAGTTCAGAACCTAATTGAACATGTTAAAAGGGAATAACATCCCAGGCAATTACAATCTTGCTAAAGTACAGGTCAGTTGAAGTGATAGTGAGAAGTACTAACTTAGCAAAAGTCCATGCTTTTTCCATTTACTTAGAAATAGGTATTACCTTTATTGTCCATCATTAAGAAACCCCCCCAAAAAGTTTTATGAATTGACTCTTTGTAATTTAATAAGTTTGAAGTGTTGTCTTTAAATATTTTTAAAAAAATACTTCTCCCAATTTTGGTATTAAACAGTCAAAACATTTTCTTCCATTAAAAAAAACATTTTTTGCCAATTTATTTGTCTCATTTAAATAATATTAAAGTAATGCTCGTAAATAATTTTTCTTGGTGTCCTTGTCATATGGCTATGGTGTTCAAAATGTAATGACATTATGCAGCTTTAAAAGAGAGGAACTTATTTTACCTAATATATGAGTCAGTAGATAAATCTGAAGACATGATTGAAATGACTGAATTTGAACAAGAAACCATTTGCAGTTTCAACTGTGATTTATTGCTTTCTTCTGAAATACTGTGAGACAAATCACTCCAAGTACTCAATGCTGTACATAGCATGGCACATAAAATCTGTGGAGGTAGAAATCCTTTCCTTGTAGAACAGGAGTAGCTTAGGAATATTCATGTGTTTAACAGGCTCCAAACCATTATGCTTTTTCCTATGCTTAACCAGTAACTCACGAAAAATCCCTATTGAGCTGTAAAAGACTCCTGGCAATATGAAAGGAGCAAAGATTTGCAGAAACACTGTTTTACTCACCCACTTATTTGCATTTACCTCATTTTAGAAAGCCACAGTTAAGGGTATCAGTTTAGAAGCAACATAAAGATATTCAGCAACTTGATCACAACAGTCTCAAAGTTTCATAGTCAGAAATCTCATTTGTCTTCCAACTTCCTCTGTGGTATCTATATTTCTTGAAGGGGTTAAAGAGGTGGCTGAAATTCTTTGTGCACAAAGGGGAAGATTTTCTGGGCTTGCCCATAACTGCCCAAACCTTGGCAAAGCTAAACAAAGAGCATAGACACGAGCCCTGCCAAGATTTCTGAAGGTGATCCCCTTCCCTGCCAGGTTTTCTCAGCCTATGATTGTTCTTTTTTTCCTTATCATTATCATTTCTGTTCTTCAAAAAACCCCCCACCAATTCTCTGCCCAAATCCCATGTATCTGGAGACAACAGAAGGCTATCCTACATCTACACCAGAAGCACCCTCACTGGAACATCTGGTCAAGGAACAAAACATGGCTTTAAATTCCCTTCTCTGCTGAAGGTGATAGAACATGAAAAGTTAACTCTACAGGTTTACAGGGCTCTCTGGAATCTTTCTCCACAGAAGTAACTCTTGTGTGGAAAAAGTACTTCACTGAAAGTGAAAAAGAAAGATATTGTAAGTCATTTCATACTCAATGACTCAATGTCAGAAAATTGGGTCCACAGAGAGCAAATGTACTGGCACAACCTAAGAGTTAGAACATTTATTCAGGATAGGGATAGCTGGCTAACCACACTTTGTATTTTATATTACATATGCCATTATTTAAATGGCTAATTGAACAATTCCACAAGCAAAACTGAAAGTGCTTTATCACAGAATACTTTTCCACTCAATGGCTTAAAGCATTCCCACTGGAGACAGTTAAGTAGGGGTCAAACCTTGCCATTAAAGAAGGAATTTCAGCCTTAACTTTCCATAACCTGAGAAAATATTTTAGCTTCTACCTAGATTTTTAGTTTCTTTTTAAAGGGGTATTGTTCCAACAATGTTTTCTTTCTGAGAAGCCTATTAAGGGTACAAGCTGCTGATGGGGTGGATATACTGCAGTCACATTTTGTGGGAACAATTAGTTCGTTCTTTTAAAACAACCATCTGTGTTTTTTGTCTTGGGAACAGAACTGAATTTAAACACAGCTTAGTATCCCACTAAGTATCTGATTGGCTGTACTTGCCCGATTATCACATTCACTGACACTGAATTTATTAAACTTGATGAAATGAAATAAAGGAGATTGGAAAAGGAGTGCCAGAAAACAGTACCTATCTGTGTCTTACAGTGCTTCTTCCTTAAGGGCAACCGGAGGTTGCTGCTGTTTCAAAATTGCCATTTCAAAACCTTCTGGATCTTGGCCACAGAACATTCTTTTCAAAATTGCCACAGACACAGATCACTCAGATAAGAGACACACGGAGACAAAGAAAAAGCCAGAGAGATACAGAGCCACACACAAGCAGCTGCTGACTTTTGATGCAGGGCACAGGTGGACTGCCCATAGGCCTAACAATGATATTCCTTGCCCCTCATCCCCCATTTGGCATAAAAACTACAAAAACATGAAATCATCTCTTAACCTTCTCAAAGGCTACTTTTAAATACTTTAAAATATTTGTATTCCACTGTTTTGGTTTTTATTCCCTAGTCTTCTCAAACTACAGATTTTTCTAATTTAAAGTGCACTCTTACCCTTTGTGACAATGAAGATCTCAGTCAGCAACTTGTTTCTTCAAAACAAGAATCCCTCACAGCCACAGGAACACAAAAGAGAAGAGGAAAGCAAACTTCTCAGTGCTGCATCTGCTGGAAGATCTTTGTGCTGGTGCAAGGGGACAGGAAAATGCAATGCAGAGGGCTCTGCAGGGGCAGGAAGCATAACAGGTGTTTGCAATTTCTGTCAGCTGAAGAGCAGCAGCAAAATTGCACCCAACAGCTAAATAACAGTTCTAGCATCAATTTTGTTTAAAACCCAACAAAAAAGAAGGGCATATATGTCCTCCTAAGCTGAGATTTCGTCAGTACCTGCAGGAACTCCCTGGGTGCATGCTCAGCAGGATTGCTGGGAGTTGTGCAGCCAATGCCCAGATTTCAGAGAAGATGAAGATGCTTTGCTAGAATCCCCCTGACAATGTCAGCCCATCCCAGTACAGTAATGAACTGCAGGGCCCTAAGAAACACCTGGGGGGAGCACCCAGGTGGTGCAAATTTGAGTTTCTGAGCCAAAAAAAGGAGGATTTTTTAACATTTTGATAAATAATTTTTAACATCTTAAATCCTTCTAAGGTCTCTTCTGGAATGGATCACAATTAGAAAACTTGATGTCACTTTTTCTGTTTTCCAATTGATATAGGTAATGGGGAATATGAACTGCAGAAAATAAATATACAGACATTCTTACCCATCACAGATGTGATAGGGAATATCCATGATGCTTTTTTACTACACAGAAAACTAAATTATTTACATAATACTTATAAATCTTTTAAATTTCTTATCTCACAAACCCTGATAATGTAACAAGCAATTCGTAAAATTAGATTTCAGAAAGGGGGAATTCTGTTTCACAAGTAAATTATTGACAGAAATACAAATATTTCTTATAATGCTGTCACGTTCCATTTTGTAAACTTTTAGCAACAACATTACAGTATCTGCTCTCCAATTTCTGATAATTTACATGATCCTTATGTCTTTATGTGTGGTCACTAAGTTTTAAGAGTCTAATGAAATCTTGAGCCATTCACATATTAGAAAATGCCAGACTACCAGGTTTTAGGAAATGAATGTGTCTATGGCTTAGTATTACAGTACTTCAAACAGTGATGATTTTCAGATCCATCAAGTCTTATATATTAACTAGTAATTCTAAAGCAAATAGGTGAGTTTTTAGCTTAGAAGTGGTAAAATTCATAACTATTAGTTTCACAAGTGTTTAGAAGTGCAGAAGATGCATATTTTTGTGACAAATTGTTGACAATGATTGATGGCTCAATATTCTATTTGAGAAATATAGTTGCTGAAATATATGAAATACTATTCTGCATCTTCAAACTTTGGTAAAGTAACCTGCTTTGTTACTCTGATGAAAAGTGTAAGCTCACACAATTTTGCAAACTGAAACATCTGACACGGGAAAATTCCTATTTCATTATGAGGAAACCGTAAAACAAAGTTATAAAGCTGATTTTCAATAATAATTAAGAAGTTATTAGTTTGTTTAAACACCAGTTGCACTAACTTTTAAAACTACTGATGTAAGAAGCAAAATTTAAACCCAGAATTTTATTGTGTACTGTAAGTGTATTTCACATTGTTATGGGATGTTGCCAGGAGGAACAAGAGATTAATTTGGTTGATTTTTTTCCTTACAACCATTTCTATGATTTTAAGAACATGGGAAGCTTTTACCTTTTACTTTAGATTTTCAATGATTTTTTTTCTTTTTTTTTTTTTTTTTTTTTTAATCTTACTCTAGCAATGAATTTCTGTTTATCACAAATAAGCAGCAGGATTTAATTTTGATCACAGGATCTTGACCTTTTCTTAGCTCTTATTCAATAAGCCAAACTGGACATATAGAAAACCGTGTGCTGAACACCATTGTGCATTTCCAAAATCCTTCTTCTTTAAACAAGTGGAGTAAACCCAGCCAAGAGGGCAATTATTTTCAAAGATGATGGGAAAAAATCTGGAGCCATTGGATCAGTGGAAATTCCTTCACCTTTTTAATAGGCCAGTAACCAAATTCAAAAAGACACTGCAGAATTTTGCAGAACCAAACAGAAGATCTGAGTTCCCTGTAAAGCATGGCAGTGGCAGTGTCAAGGTTTATCAAGCAAAAATCTGAGATCAAGACCTGATCCACAGCTCAGGGAGTACTATATTTTGAGGAAAAAATTCTTTTAAAAATCTCTGTTGTCATCATAGCTCTCTGTAAGCCACTGAATTAGAAATCAGCTTTACTAATTGGGGTTGTAATATGTGTCTTCCCTGAACAGGAAGTGGATCAACATGCACCATATGATCACAGGTGGCTTTTACATTCTCTGCTGCAAGAACATGATATTAGTATTACTTTGAGACTGTATACCTTGCTGTCCAGTATCCAAAAAAATGAAGGCAAATGTATTTTTAAGCAATCTTAAACACAGTACTAAATCTTAGATGAATAATCACAGTTTGCTGAAAAAACAGCACAAACAAATCAAGTCTATTTTTAGCTTTGTAATTTTTCATTTTTAAATTTGTGTCATGCTCTATTTCAATGGTCAAAGCATTAGGAAGTCATGTAGAAAGTTTCTCCTCAGCTGTCCTTGCTTTGTCTGGGTTTTTTTTGAATGGCATCCTGAAAGAGAAAACTTGTAGTTCTGAAATGCACAGAGAAATATACGCACCATCCTTGCCTCTGAAAATGCTTAACTGGTTTTCTGAAGAATCAAAAATGCTATTCATTAAAATATTAGTTCACCAGATGTCTTGTAGGAGCCAGAAAAAAAAGCATGAAGCAGCAGAAAAATATAAACTGCAGTTCATGTGTTGATTCAAGGAAAATATGGAAAAGGTTAAAAATAGAATGCTCATTTACATGTAAAAGCATGGGAGTATCTTACTCTGGAGACAGTGACTGGCGGTAGATGGAACTGTTCCAGAGAGTAAAATTGCTGGTGAAGTAAATTAAGACAATTTTGAGTGACAGACAAACAAATCCTGCAGGTTAGGGTGGCATGGGTAGAAATGTGGCCTGATGTGATGATGAGGGATGCAATGTGACACATGGACTCTAACACATTTGCTGTCATGTATCCTACAGCTCTCTGCTGTGGTCAGTGGGGTACATGGAAGCACCACCAGGACCACTCTTGCTGGCTCCTGTCTCAGCACACACAGAGCACTGCTTGTGCAAAGGCACGGACAGTGTGTGAGGAGAGACCTGTGCCAGGGATCATGTCACTGCCTATAGCACCAAGCTCAGCTCCCCTTACCCAGCCACACATTTTCTTTGCAAGACAGTTTGTAGGAATGAATAAAAAGGAATAAACAGTGAAATACCCCCTCTGTACTACCAAGAAGAATTTGAATGAGTTCTGCTAACAGGAACTCTGTAACATGACATGTCTTGCATGGCACTTGATTAAACTCATCCAACTCGGGGGCAGATTCTTGGTTGCAATGTGGCTGGGTTTTGCCGCCCTGCACTGCTGCACTTCTTGCCAATGACTGCAATCAAGGAGAATTTTAAATAAGCCTAAATCAGGGCAGTCCTCAGGTTGTTTTATGGCTTGTGGAAGGCAGCCCAGTCTGCAGGGGACCACACAGCTGGAGAAATACAGGAAGTGAAAAAATAGACCAGTGTTAAAAAAATTGGTGATTCTGAGCATATACAAGAGTAACTGCAAACTGCCTTAACCTGGAACCATCTATCTTCACTTATCCATTTGATGAATCAAGGAATTTAAGGAATCTTTCAAAGTAAGGAAGAACTTGACTCTTTTCTCCCTGGGCCTTCACAGTGAATAGTTCTGATGATGGGAGTTATATTCCTTCACACTTATGATGGTACAAGTAAGGAAGTAATGGCTGGCTTCCTGCCCCTTTTTATTTGCATTCCAGAAACTATGTTTGCACCACCTGTGATCCTGTTTCAATATCTACATGGGAATAAATATTACCTTCAGACTTCACTGTAGATAAGGCCACACATGGCAGAAGGCATAAGGAATGAGCTCCCTGGGGCTTTATTCACAGATGTGGCTAAGTCTCCTCCTCTTACAGGTAACTAGCTGATCAGCTGCTATAAGAGCAGCTCCCCCAATTCCTGCTCCCCACATAAATGGGGACAGCAGGGATGTGCTTATTTTCTCTACTGAGAGAGGAGCTTTTTATGGTCAGCTCTCTGTAATACATGAATAGCCTTCCACACTCCCAGAAGAGAGATAATTTGGCTATACAGCCATTTTGCACCAGACCAGAACAGCACAATAAATCAGCAATGCTTTGTCAGGGATGGGGATGTGAACTGTGGTGCCTGGTTCAGGTGTTTCTCAGCAGCTTTCAATATAATCTGTAAAGAAAATGCCTGCCTGGAGTTGCCTCTACAAAGCCATTCAGTTCATTGCCCATGGGAAGCACGCACTTCTCACACCACCCTTGTTCCCCTAACAGAGCTTTGATTTTAGTAGTATGGCAAAACACCAGAGCTATCTATATTCAGGCACAGCTTTTGCATGGAAATCTCTGTACGCAGGCAGCTTTCTGGCTTGTTTTCCATCACAAATCTTACAGGAGAAGAGCAGCAGTTTCAAAGACTTTTAAAAGGAAGCCTCAGGGCTTCTTTTCCAGACTTCAATGGGTGTGTTTAGAGCATGGAATATGGAGGTCGAGCTGCCTGACTCTCATTAACATTAATAGAGTCAGAAGGCTAAATGCCTGCGCACCATTCTGGTGACGTACCCACAGCATCTGGCAAGTAACTGCTGCCATTTCTAAGTCCTTTTGGATATGATGTTTCCTTCTTAGGTATGGGGGTGGCAAAGTAAAACAGAGAGGGGCAGCCTACTTTCCTTCAGCTAAGACATTCTCAAAAGTAAAATAAGTGTGAGGATTCTGCCCGAATTTTATTGCAGGACCTTCCACTTGCACATGAACTTACATGAACTAGCAGCCTTACAAAAAATAAATTTAAAACCCCATATCAAACAGACAACAAACTGCTGTGAACCTATTTGTTTAATATGAAAGAGTAGGCTGCCAGTTACACAGGATTCATGGTCTCACAAAAATTCTAGGATGTTTGGATTATATGTGCTCTTTGAAAATTATAGATAGAGGAGGTACTTTTCAAACATGAGGCTGTTGCAAAGCTGAAGCAAGTAGCTAATTTAAAATTTAACCTGTATTAATATAAAAAATCCTTCATTCCCTGTTTATGAACACCTGCAGTTTATATCACACACATTTGCACTGGAAACAATCTGTTAAAACTGTAAAATTATTATAATGTGGTCCCATAGTATGTCACATTGGCAGTACCTTTGATCTCAGCCCCTAGGAAACATTTTTTTTATGTGGGCAGCAGCAGCAGCAGCTGTAAATACAATGTTAATATTGTTGAAGTATTAAATTTCTCTTTTATTTTGCTGGCTGAAGTCTAAGTGCTTATGCAGTACTACACTTCCCATATAACTTACTTTCAAGTTTCTGAAGTTTCAAGATAATCTAGTGTCCGAGATAATGGACTGTCTTAGATACTTTTATAATGGTGTTACAAGTGAAAAAAAAGGACCTCTCAGTTTCTTTAAAATCTGGGAAAATATACTTTGGTGACAAATCCTAATCTCTCAATATCTTGATCCCCTCCTTAGCTGCTGGAAAATTCCCAGCTTTTCTGCTTTAACCTGATTAAAAAGAACCTGTTGGCTAAATTAGTTTGTTACAACCTACAGATTACTGCATGATTTTTCTCATAAGTTCAGTCCTACTTTAACAAAAACATTTCTCTTTAAAATGTTCTCTGCATCCCTGGTAACATTCTTACCACAACACTAAAATTCTAGATTGTGTACTTACTTTGCCATACACAAAGAGCACAAGGCCCTGCCCTTAGCTTGCCATCGTGCTGTGTAGCCTGTGAGCCACCACACACCCATCCCAAACATTCCTGGATAATGCCCTGACCAGTGTAAAAAATAGCTTGAGCCAGCTGAATGCTGCTCTAACCCCTACAGTTTTATCCTGATGGAGTTGTTTTGCAGTAATATCTCACTAATTCAAGTTTTATACAGGAAAAATTAGAAGGACTGGGCACTTCTTTTGTTGTTCATGTACTGAGTGCACATCTTCAGTAAGAATATTTCTTAAACAACATTTTAACAACTTTAAAACAGTACACACATTCTGTTAAGTGAAAATATACATTTATACACACATCAGTGTTTTAAGTGCTTTTTGCCTTTCAAGGGCACTTGCATTAAAATATCTTAGGAAAAGTCATTCTACCAAATAACATGCAAACAATCTTAAGTGTCAAAATTATCATGATTTAGCCTCTTCTATTCACTTCTTTTGATTCTGAATGAACACACAAGCCACAAGGCCTGTTCTAGTTTGTATGCTCTGTACACTGCCATCAAATGTGCATAATAATATACATTTTTGTTCATTTTCAAATACCACTGTAATAGTCAGTTGTGTGCACACAAAGCTTTTTAAATGCATACTCTGGGGTTTTGTGCCTTAAGGCAAATCTCATTTCATGCTGCTTGGTATCAATATAGTTTGGGAATGCAAAGACTGAAGCCTATATTCAGGGTCTAAATCCAGAAAAGATATAAAAGACCTGTTAGAAGGAGGTGGGGATGGAGGGAGGGTGGGAGAAAGAGGGGCAGCAGGAGAGTATACTTCCTACAGAGGCAGGCACATCTCTTTGCTCTTCAACCTGTGACTAGAATTAGGCATCCATTTGAGACAGAATAGCCAGGAGGCTAATGTTCGTGATTTTTTTTGTTAATCAGGCATCAGGTAAAGCTTTTAAATAACCACTTGCAAGGACTGGAAGTCAGCCTTCCCCTTTTCCCAGGCAAGAGCTCTAACTGCCCCAGGGCACCTAAATAACATGACTATTTTGGCACAAATTCTGTGCACACTCTCCCCCACATCCACCTACTAATGAAAATAAGTATTCCTATGACTCCTACTTACTCCTTTTAAATATAGAGCTTTTCACAGAGGAAAGCCATACTGGAATAGCTTTTACATGGAAGACTGGTATGAAAGATAGACCTAAACTCCTTCTGCCAGTTAGAGATTGAACCCACACTACATACTCATAGTCCTGAATGAATGGAGATGCCCATCACCTGCTGCTGTGCTTCATGCACAGCCTGCACCATTAGTCATGCTAGGAGGATGCCAGCTGGATAGAGCCCCTCAGGTGAAACAGACTGAGGAATGCCTTGCTTATGAATTCAAATTAGGCTTAAATGTAAATTATGGCTGGGTCACTCCACACTAAGCTGGTTCAGGGATGCCCAGGAAAAAAGAATGTAAAGCCTTCAGGAAATACAAGGATTTTGACATGAATGGGTGGCTAAAGACAGGTTGAGTCTGCACTCCCTCCAACCCAGCTTCAGCTAAGCCTATTCCATTTGAGAAGCTGGGCAGCCACGTCAGTGTGAAGGCTCAAAAAAATGCACAGCAACTAAAGAATTCCAGTGGCTCCAAATTTGTGTGACCCCTTTATGACTTCAAGGAGCAATAAAGGCTGCAGTTTGGAGCACAGAGCCTTAAAGCAAGGATGAGGCAACTTTGTTCTTTCAGATTCATCCTGTCTTGATTTTCTTCAGATTATTTATGTGGAGAAAAATCCTAGTAAAAAAGAAATTCAAAATTTTAGGGAGGAAAATTTCACATGACTTTAATCAGCTTGAAGGAATTCCCCAACCACATTGCAAAAGATGGTGTGTAAGAGAAAAACCTGTCAGATGTGAGCCAAGAATGGGAAAGAAGGACAACCTTCATGACTTAGACATGCAGGTACCAGCTCTTGTTTGAGGTGCAGGGTTTCAATCACATGTCCCATAAGCATGTCCAAAAAAAAAACCACATCCCATAAGGGGCTCAGAATGACTGTATCACAGCCTCCAGTGGCCCCAGTCTGTTTGTCTGCCCCAACAAATTTGGTTCTTGGGCCACTCTTTACAGCCATATTCTGAGTCTCAGCTGCAAGTGGTGCAACTGTGGTGGTGAAGAAAATTGTGGAGATGCTTCCTGAATTCTAACAGAAGCACACATCTGTGCATCCTTGACACCAAATCAGTCAGGGATGGCACCCGTCAAGGAGTTAGGGAGGAGAGATGTCTCTTTTTAGCCTGGAAAACCCATCTTGCCTCATATCAAAACTCCAAGTCTCCCACTTGAAAAACTGCTAAGGTATCTCCCAAGCAGAAACTCCCATTCTCTGACCACTTTTGTTTTGTACACACCCATACAGTTTCACAGACTACTAGAGAAATGAAATAAATATATTTTAACAGAAATCATTCTCAAAAAAAGCTGTGATCAGTGACAGGATTTGTTATGGCAGATTTAACCTATGATAAGAACAGGTTCTTTGAACAGTTCTGGTATTTCTCACTCCTGTTGCTATACTAGAAAGACAAAGAAGAAACAGCATTCTATTTACTGTATAGAAATCAGCAAACTGTATTATATACAATGTACAAAAACACAAAACTACTTTTGTCAGAGTAAATATTTATAGGATTGTGACTTTAAAATATTGCAGTGTTGTTTAGTAAAGAACTTTTTCTGCAATTTAGAAATATGAATTTTGGTCAAAAAAATATCAGGAGGTACTTTTTCCTTTCCCACAGCATCCTGATACCTGAATTGGAGCATTATGGGTGGTGGGTCTGGATGGGTGGCCTACTAGATGGGTGAAAACCTGCCTGGGCCCTGAGGCCAAAAGAGTGGGTGGTTAATGGCACATACTCTATCTGGAGGCCAGCTGTAATTTTTTTAAGACCTCTTTTGTCTAACACATTTTCCAGTGATCTGGAGGAGAGGTCAGAGTTCATTTTCCCTGAACTTTCAGGGTACACCTAGTTGATGCATGCAGCCAATCTGCTGGAAGCCATGGCCACCTCCAGGAGCAGCAGGCAGGCTGGAGGGATGGGCTGACAGGAGCCCTAAGTAACAAAACAAGGACAATTACAAAGCTGTTCCCCTTGAATGTATGAAACCCTTGCAGTGGTACAAGCTGTAGAGCAGCTCTGTAGAGAAGACATTGGTGGACCATCATCTAAAGATGAACACGCTCTGGCTGTAAGGCAGGGTAGCAGTGTTTGGGGCTGTGTAATCAGGAACACACACAGTGGCAAGGGACAAGCCTCTCTAGGAGACTGTGTCTGGTTTGAGGCCTCTTGAGCAGTAAAGAAAGGCATTGTTAATGCAGCAAGTTCTGTGGAGGACTACCAGGATGGCTAAGACAGGAGCAGGAGTGCAGGCATCCTGCTGGTAAGGAGAGGTTGAGGCTTGTTCATCTGGGAGAAGGAATGGGGCTTCTACTCTTTTACTCTGATTGCAGTCCAGCAGTGGAACAGGCTGCCCAAGGAGGCTGTGCAGCCTTCAGCCTTGGAGGCTTTCAAGAGCCAACTGGATCACACCCTGAGCAGCCTGAGCTGACCTCAGGACTGATTCTGCTTTGAGTGGCAAGTTGGACTAGAGATCCTCTGGGGCCTTTTCCAACCTGGATTAATCTATGATTCTCTACATGTTTTAAGACCTTTCCTGGAGCTTTCTAATCACTACCTTCTTTAACTTTCTTTTGCTTTGGCATGAAAATCTTCTAAACTATTTCTAAAAGTACATCTAAAAGAACATCCCTCAAAATAACTGTTCTATTTTAGGTAAGTACTGTCATTACATATATATATATAAAAATATATATACATGTAAGTTCTGAATACTGCAGCTTACTTTGGAAAGCTCTTCATGAAATAAGGAAAGCAAGGACAAGCTTTTAAAAATTTAATCTAGATGAGCTATGTAGGAATGAATTAATGCCTAAGGATATGCTGTCATATTTAAATGTAGAAAGGTATAATTACAAGTGCTACAAGTGCGAAACACAGCTTCTTAGAGAAATCAGGACTTTAAGAAAAATAAAAGGAATTGCAAATGTCTGTGTGGCTTAAGTTTTCTTCTTTTGTTACTATGACTACAATAAAGAATTACCAAAGAGAGAATTGGATTGGTACAGTATTAAAGATTTGGAGTGCTAATTAGTATTCTCCTTCTATTACTCTGATAGCCACATAATCCAGAACTATTTATTCTAAATCACTTCACTCTGAATGCTTTTTAGCATTGTTTCAAAAGTAAATGCCAACTTTATTTATTACACATTTGTCTGTATTTAAAAAAAGACTCGGTTCAATTAACATATTTTTGAAGTCTAGACTTCTTCATTTTTTAGACTCTCCAGACAGCCATTTATTGTCAACTTTTTAGGGATATTATTTTCTTTCATACAACTGTATTACACAGTATCTTTCCTTTGATATATAATCATTTATGTGGTTCCTTTATACTTTTGGCCACACAAAATTGTAAGTGTATTTGAACATAAGATTTCTCTATCCCCAAAATAGCCCTTTTAAACTGAAACACATTCAGATTTTATACAATTTTAATTGTACATGCTTATATTTTTCTAACATTAGAGGAATATCTTTTAAGCAAAGCTGTCTATTGTATACTTGAAAATTTTCATGCTGCTTTTTTAATCTGAATATTTACATTCCTGTCTCATTTTGTAATCTAAGTTTGCATGATATACATACACAAAGTGAACAAAAAGCATATAAAGCTATTTGCAAATAAAAATAAAAGAGGGAAAGAAATAATGTTCTTTATGTGGGCACAGTTCAAATGTTAAACCAGTTGGTGAAAAAGACCACTATAGAAAAATCAAGAGAAGAGTTATTTCTATGTGTTAGGCACTGATTTTGATTCAGATTTTGATTCATTCTTGGCTCTGTCTCAGACTTGATAAGGGACAAACTATCTAATCTTCTTCCTGCCTGAGGTGGTGAATCCTGAAGTTGATCTGCCTGCTGGCTGCTGCAGTCCTGCCATGCTCCCTGTCTCAGCTCTGACTCTGGCTAAGGCATTTCAGTATGAAAAGCTGTATCAAAGGGTTTTGTTCTCCCC
Source organism: Eopsaltria australis (assembly GCA_034509425.1). NCBI lineage: Eukaryota > Metazoa > Chordata > Aves > Passeriformes > Petroicidae > Eopsaltria > Eopsaltria australis. The sequence goes on from JAVTVJ010000049.1 coordinate 863,081, forward strand.
TCTCTGCATTCCTCTGCTTTTTATAGCTTTAAGGCACAGAAACAGCCAAAATCAAGGCTGGACAAACATTAGAGTTAGTGTGAAGAGAGGACTGCTGGTTTGCCAGAAAAGACAAATTGCTCTAAGTGAGACTTGATTACAGTGCATGGGATACCAGCTTCAGTTTCTCTGCCTGTAATATTGGTTTAGTGTTGACTCCCTCTTTCTTTTCTCCTTATTTCTCCTAATTTGTTACCTGTAACCTTTTTTATTTTAGCAGTGAGACATATTTGGGAACACTTTTTAGCTATACATAAAGGACAAGAACAGATGCATAAAAATTCTAAAGGAAAGATTTTGAAAGCAGTGAAAGGAAGCAAATGGATTTCTGCCAATAATGTGTTATAATTAAAGGCTTGTGGGAAGGTATTTCAGCAGGTGTGTAAGAGTATGATAAATATTTGAAAGCACTGGAGGAAAGTTATACTCTCGTTCTTCATCATTACTATTAATAGGTATTTTAATAGATGCATTAATAGTACAATCTGAAATAATGAGACCAAGCAAACCACAGGGCTTTCCTTGAAAACCTTACTGACCCAAAGACAGAACAAGGGGCCACCAATGCTTGGCCACACTTTCATTACAAAATAATTTGTTTGCTGTTATGTCTGGTCTGGAAAAAATATTCTGCTCCAGGCATGGTAAATTGGACAAGATTACCACTTACTATTTGAGCAGACAATGATTTTTGTCTGTGTCTAGGTGACAGTGATTTTTTTCCAAGGCAAAAGGAACAGCTGAAGATTTGACTGGAAGTAGGGCAAGACTGTCTTAGAATAAGTTAAGGGTTAGAAAACTTATGAAGGGGAAAAAATTGGAAAATATTTACATTTGAACAAAATCTCACTGGTTCCCAAGAAATAGTGGGACAGAAGATAGTCTTATTTTTCCCTTTTTCAAACAGTCTGGGAACACCAGGGGTGAGGGAGGACAGCACTACTGGTCATGTGTAGTAGCACAATGCCAGCCTTTTAATACAGGGTGGGTAGGTGTGGTATAATTGCCTAAATCCCAAACCTATGAATATGGAAGTCCATAGTATGTGTGACCTGAGCATAATTCTTAACAAAGCCCACCCACCTTGCAGAGCTCACTGAGATATCTCAGCAGCCAGGAGGCACACCTCCCTCCCCTGCATGAGTGGACAAGGTCTGTGAGAAAGAGCACGCAGATAACACAGGGCTCTCTGTATCTTCCAGGAAGCAGCATGAGCCAGATAATCTCCCGCACAGCAACAATCCTTGGAAAGTTCAATGTCATGTATAAAAACATGTATATTTAAAGAATTTTTGAGTAACCTTTTTCAAAAGCTTATAGAGATGCTTCATGTACATTAAGAGGTCTTGACTGTAGTAGAACTACTTATGTATGTTGAACTGAGCCCATCTCTAAGCCTTTGTAGAAGAAAGCCCTTGGCAAGTACATGAAATGTGCCAGTGACAATGAGCTGCTGACAGTGAAGTTCACTAAGAAACTCCAATCAAAACAGCTTTGGGAGAAATTCACTGGGAAAAGGACTGGATCAAATGCCACACCAGCCAGCTGCTGCCAACAGAAGGGTAGCAGTCCTGGCACACTGAGCAGCTCTCACGGTGCTGTAGTTAGAACTGGGCAGGAAAGGAAGCAAAGTGGCTGAGGAGGTTGCTATGATTTTTTGCATAGACAGCAATGACCTCATATGAGAGATGTTTCTTCATTCCTTCACAATTTGCTAGGAACCAACAGAAAAAGCCAACCCTTGGCACAAAAGACAGGTCTTTGGCAGCTACTACTGTAGAGTCAATTGCTCGGCATGCAGACTGCAGTATCTATCAAAAGAGAAGGACACAGAGTAGACAACCCTATCAATATATTCTTCCATTAATAAAGGCTTTGCACAGTTATCATAGCTGCAAGAATTCTGCAATATAAAAAGGCTCACCATAACCAATACATGATCTTTATAAGCAACTTAAAGCAGACCTGGGAAGTTTGATGTCTGGCAGCTTTGAATCTGCTCCACCTCAGGATAAGCAGATACAAAATCTTTGAAGAAAACCAATAAACATATTAGTAAAGCACTAAAACTGAGATCCCCAGGGGGACTATACAACAAAGCAAGGTGGACTCATTGCCATTTGCGCAATTATCAATACTCTTGTGTGTAGGGGATGAATCACAGACTCTGTCAGAAGACAGCAGGAAGATTTAGACTTGGTCTCTTTTGAGAACATTTCACAGCCTTCTTTGAACAAGCCTTGCCAATATCAGTGATGCTCACAATTATAGTACTACATTTAAAACCACCATGTGACAACCCTGCCTCCTTGCCCTATGAAAACAAAGAAAATGTAAAAAGTAGCATTCTGGAAGTGTCAAAATATTTGCATTATTTTAAGGTCCACATTAGACTTTCCTATTAATTTTGTGTGCAGAATACTCAGGTCTTAGAGAGGTTATCTACAATGAAAAATGCAACAGTCACATATAAACTTAATTTCAGTGATTTACAAAAAAAAAAACCCCATACCAACATCATCCTAACACAAATAATAGTAATGAATTTCAAAGTAGAAAATATATGTAAAAACACAAGGATGTTATGACTCACCCAATGACATATCCCATCTTAAAGGGATATGAATAATTGTTATCTCAACAATCAAGCATTCAATCTTAATTTGATGCTGTTGTTGGGAATGAAATTACACACAAGAAGAAACACAGTAATAGTTATGTGGCTTTAATTATTTATACCACACATTGATGTTCTCTACAACAGAACTTTGAGAAACTGCAGTGCAGGTCCGGTGTTTTCCACCCAATTTCCTCAAACCAGTGTAAATCTGTAAATTCTTCACTGCAGGTGAAGTATTCCCATCTAAGGCGTGCTGTTCACGGTTATGAGTCAGAAATTCTCTTAAGTCTTTGGTGTAGGTGGGGTTACCAGTGCCTGGGTTGCATATTGATACACTGTGGTGGGAATAAATCTGTTGTCTGTGGGATAATCACTTTGATAGGAAAAAGGCTTTCCCATGGCACTGATGTATCATGTAGGTGCAGCAGAATCTAATTATAACTCAGAACGATTAAAGCATTTTTTCACTCCTGAAGCTACAAGCTTTTATAATTAGGATTTTCTGTTCTCTAAATGTATTTTCCCCTAAGAAGTGACAAAAAACAAGTGTGAGAAGAAAAGAAAAAACATCCATCATGGATTCTTATCAAATTTGTGTTTGCAAATAGAGTTTCCATAATTCCAATCTCTTCTTAACATAATTGAGCGCATATTGACTCATAAAAAAAGTAAAAACTATAATTTCCTCCATTTCCCTTACGGCTTATTTCTGAGTAACTTTTCCATTTCAAAAAGAGAAAAATGTATTACATATATCAATATGCAAATAAATGTTAAATGTAAATAAATTTTAAAAAATATAAATACTAATAGCTTTATTTCGTTACCACAATTACAATATAAATAATATGCATGATTTTCAGTACTGGTCTATTCTGATTTCTTACCACAGGAATTTCACTTTTTTAGACATATAAATTTATATATACAGACCACATTCGTATGCATGTTTACCTAAATAATCTATTCAGCTATTAACTTACTGAATACACTTAATAATTCCTAAATTTTCACAGATTATATAAGTTATTAATATATAATATACATGTATAAAATTTTTCCTATATATTTTACAGTCATTTAATATTTCTCTCACTTTCCCTGAGGTAGCAATCTCCCCTGTCCCCTCAACTCATTATTTTCTGTTCCAAATAAGGCAAACATAAATAGAAAGAGAATCTGACAGATGCATTATTCAGTCAGCTTCCTGTGTTATTTTTCCCTTGAAGTGGTTCACTGAAATATGCTCTACAGAGCACAGGAAGGTTATAGCACCTAGTCAAAGGAAATACGTTTCATAATAACTATTATTTCTTTCCTGAACTTCCCACTGAGACCTTTCTTCACCTGAAATAGTTTGCATTTCTACATTCTATGTTTTCAGTCTGATTGCCTATAAATTTCCTGAAATACAGACAGACAAAACATCAGTCTTAAGAAATCTGACAGTGTAGCACTCGGACAGAACACAGACACCAGACATCAATGACAGTCTCTGAAGATGCTGGTCTTCACTACTTGAAGGGTATTACCATTTATAATATCCCTGTATTTATTAACTAGCTTTATTAACATCAGTTGAAAACACTGAGTGACCTTCAAGCTTTAGCACATGTTAAACCAAAGCTCTACATATTTTACTACTGTTCTCTGAAATTTCAGGACTATAATAGTAGCAGTTGAAACTGGGAATGTGCACAAATGCCCATGGAAATACACTTACTGGATATTCTGAGGGCTGTTATTTCTTCACAGTGCAATCATGTCATCCTGTGCACATAAATGGGAAAGGGATGTGTATTATGGGATGGAGAAAGGAATACTGTGCTTGCCAAGCTGAACAAATATGAGAGCTACTCAGTGAGCTAAAGATGGCCTGCATGTACCACTCATAAATTGTCAACTGTCTGTTCCTAATTAAATACAGCCAGCTCTCACAGCTTGGAGCTGAAGGCTTGACATGCTTCAGCATCAGACCCGTCATCTAAACAGCTACACCTTCTCTTCTCTTCTTCTATCCTGAGTGTAAAAGAACGTTATTTATAGCTCAGCACTTCCTAAGTAATTTCCTTGAATAACTGCTAAAAAGGGCATGCTGGGAATTAAATGCATCAAGCAAGGACACTGCCCCCATCTCCCATCTTTGTACAAACTTAACCCTCCTACATGATTAACAGCCATTAAAAAAGTAGAATTCTCATTGGTGAGAGAAACTTTTTATGGTCTTACTCAGGATAGCAACTTGTTCCACTGTCACCCCGTGCTGGATTTAGCATCATACCCTCCCCTTGTCATCACAGCCATAACATAATTTTAGGTCCATTAAAGAATATCTAAACAGGTCCTCAGACTTAATATCTTTTCTTGTCCACCTGATATATCTGATTCCATGTAGCTGTTTAAATAACTTCAAGGACATGCAATACTTCCAGAAGAAGAGTTAGAGTTTTTGTGATGCATACATCTTAAATTCACATTTTCTTAACAGAAATTTCACTCATAACCAAGTACCCATACAAGAACACTAAAACCTCTCCACCTGGATCTTTCTGCCTGAGGGTTTTTTTGATTTTTTTTTGGTGAAGATTCAGGCTATTTTATAGAAAGATGTATATATACAATATGGCACAATACAATACACAACCTCTCCTCTAGCCTGCTCATCTGACAACCAAAATGAATCTATAGAAAAAAAATAGGGAAATCAAATATTCTATTCAGTTTCTTTCCTGTAATGCAAAGTATATAATACTTTTTATATGTTAATTAAAGTCTCCTATGATTTTCTGCAACTGCAGGCAAAATAAGAATAAGAAACTGTTACTTCTAGCAGTGGCTGATACAAAATACAAAGAATTTAAGCTGTACATGGGGCTAATGTGTGGGAGTTGCTTTTACACATAGTGAAATTCTTTGTGGGTGAAAATGCATTTGAACCTCTCAACAAGGTGGCACACCATGATTTATATAAGAAAGAGAGCTCACACATCTCACCTATCAGATTCTGAAAATAATAAAATATTAGAACATTATGCTTTTTTGAGATGGATCTAAAGGTGTTATTCAGAGAAGGCTTTTGTATCTTTTGTTTCCCCCAGAAAAATAACAAAAAGATTCTATCAAATTGATTTTCTTTTCCAAACAAAGACAAATTTAAACAAATCAAGTTATACTGAAGTCCCACCATGTGGATAAAAGGAAAATATTATTGGGAAAAGAAAATTAACACTCCAAATTATATGCTACTTTTAAGTAATAACTGTGTGGAGTTTCTGTGATAGTCTAGTAATTTTGACTTCATTTGCTTTCCAGAAACTCCACAGTCTATAAAAGGACTGGAAATTCTTATAATGAACGCTATAATAGAAGTTATTATGCCAGCAGAATGAAGCCTGTGTCAACACTTCCATTATAAAATCGTAGTTTTAAGAGTTTGTAACTTATCTCTATAAATACCAATGCCCCACTGTAGAAGTCAAGCCATTATTTTCCCACAGCATAAAATTATTGCAATGATATCACTGATTTTAACTGAACAAAGGTCTTGATCAACAAAGATTAAATAGAAAAAATAACCTTATTGCTTCATCAATAAAGTGTTTATTTTTGCAACAGCGTGTCTAAATTTTGAAACATTCAACACTGGTTCATAATTGGGGTAATTAGACTGGGGATAGGAAGCAGCTTTCCTGTCATCACTGAGTGTAAGTGTAAAATATGAAGCACTGAAGACATTCCTTTCCCTGTAATTTTCACTCTTTATTGCTCATGCTTTTGTCAATATTATGGGTTTTTGTTTGCATGAAGCCGCCAACATGATAGGAATGACAACAAAGCAAACAAAGATATATATGTAACAAAAGACTGTATGGTAAGAAGACAAAGCTACTTTCATATAAAAGGTAAGAGCTGAAACAGACACACACGCAACCAGGGAGGGATGTTTTCACTCTAAACGTAAAGACTAGTCAAGAATGTGCAAAGAAGGAAATACATATGTGTGTGTGTGTTTATATGTATATATATATATATATAAAACTTTTAATTTTGAAACATTGATACTATACCCCAGAAATTTTCAACAATCCAGTGCCAATCTGGAACCACATGTTATATTTAAGCTCCACAGTTTTAGGCCTTTTTTAAAAGTACATTAATTTAGATACTCAGCCTCAAATTTTATATTCTTGCTTATAAGGTTTTACATTTGTAGTTGCCAAAAGAAGTAGAAATTTGGACTTCTTTCAACACAAGGAGTGCAAAAGAAGAAAAGGATCTCCAGAAAATCATTTGAATACTGAATACTATTTCGGGTTAGAGAGAAGTATTTGCCGTGTCTATAAAGAAGACTAAGAAGTGTAAAATTTTCCCAGTTCCTTCAGAAATGGTCCCTAAAATCATGAAAAAATATCATCCAGAAATTAAAATTACTGTTAGTGACATAACAAACATGGATTTCTGATCTATCACATACATGTAAACTGGAGAAAAGACATCTGACCTGATGAAAACCAATTTATTTCAATCTCATTTATGCTTACATGTCCAAATAATCCATTGAAAGTAAAATGATTTCCCTATTATCTTTGAAGCTATAGGTGGTAAGGAAAAAGCTGTAAGGAAGACAGAACCACTGAAAAAACAACTGTTCCTTAACTTTTCAGATAATTCACACTTTAATTAAATTTAATTTACTGGGCTATTATGGTGTCTGAAGCAGTGTAGACACACAGCAACCTACAAACTGTGGAATCCATTGCAACCTTTACATGGTGCAACACTAGTTCTGCTGATTTGGGAAGAAAGTTGCACCAATGAATATGTGCAAAAAAAATCCAATCAAAACAAAAAGGTACCACATTTCTATTTTAGTGCATGCCTGGGTGACTGTGAGAAAACAGAAGTTTCAAAATTATGAATGCTGCATGCAGCATCTCAGCACTTCGTGAAATAATTACCTGGGGAAATCACTGTCCTCCCATTATGTGGCAATTCAATTACATGACAAAAACCTCTGCAGTTCCATTTCTTTTTCATTCTGTATACCTCTGGGTTCATCTACGTGGCATTATTGCAAACCAACTTATAACAAATAAAGTTGCACTTAGCATGGCAATTCCACATTTAGAATTCAAAGTGCCTTGTAAAAAGAAGGTACCATTACCTACATCCAAGAGGGTAAATTAAGGAGGGAGAGGCACTTGCTCAGAAACTCACCAGGCATCAGTGGCAGCACCAAGAACATAAAGCTGATATCCAGTCTGAAATGTTACCAGTTTGAAGGCAGAGGAGAAAATAATGTTATTACACTAAACCTGGAAGCACAGTCTTTGCTTGTAAAAGCACAGAAGCTGTAGTTCAGAATCACAGTTTCAATTTCTCTGTTTTATTGTAATGTGTGAAATGTTTAGTGTCCTGGTCTGGAAAAAAGAGGAGAAGCTTTTCCATGCAAACTGAATTGTAATCTGCCAGTTCATTAAAGGTATTTATGGAATATCACAAGAGAGATAATAGGCACACAACTTAGAATGCGCCTTTGTCATCAAAGAAAATTTGATTTTAAAATCACTTAGAATTCATAACAATGTAACTCCAACCTTGGCAGAGAGTATATTAAGCAAAAATTGACATTAATTTGGACAAATTTTCCTTTTTCATGCTAGTAAAAAAAAAAGATTACCATTAAGAGGCTCTCCCTGTGACAAATATTCAAACTGGTAGCCTTCCTGTGTTTGTGCACATTCATTCATTTGTGAAGGAGCTATACAGGTGTATGGTGTGATCTGCTGTACAAAACCTGTGTTCAGGTACTTACTACATGCATTCCTGCTGCAAAAGTGCACTCCTGCTCTAAACACTGCAGACAGAAGGACATGTGGAAAACAGGGCAGGCTGTTCGATGGGCCCCCATCCACATCTTAGGAAAAAAAGAAATTAAGATTATTTCAATACCTGCACATTAGGGAAAATGTCAATATAAAGAGAAAGCAAAACCATTAAAAATGGTGTCCAGCCAGATGTCCAGCCCAGCTCTCCCCAGCTGAAGGAGTGCATGGTAATAACACTAAAATTTCCCTTTGCTTCAGAGGTGTCATGCACCAGAAGTGAGGAGGCACACAAGTCAGGCAGCACTTGGCAACACACAGCCCTTCCCCAAAGCGTCTTTGTGCCTTCCCAGCAGGAAAGAGGGTCTGCTTGCTATTGGGGGAATAAATCCATAGTCAGATGTCTGATACAACTAACTTGACAGTCACTAAATTGACAAGTAACATATATGGGAATAGTTATAAGCTCTCAGTTTCTTCTGAAAGGACAAATGTTTTAGGGAAAAAAAGTATAGGTCAAAAATTTTTCTAACTTCAGGTAGAAAACTGAATATCCCACTGCAAATAAAAGAAATACTTCTAAAGATCTCTTGTAGAGTGAATGCATCGTTATTTTCCCATGCTTCCCACATGAATCAATTTATTTCACTGATGGGAAACTCAGGAAAATATATTTCCTCTGATAAACAATTTTGCTGTAGCTCCAGTAAAAACAAAAGTTTGAAACAGCAGAAAATTAAACATAATACCTCCGATTATTGAAAATACTGTACCTACAGTAAAAATAAAATCAAGCACAATAGGCTGAGGGAATACCAAGGAACTTCACACAGCAAACAGAAGACTCAACTTTCAAAGTAAAGATATTCTTGATTGCACAGTGGGAGGAAATCTCTAACAGATGTATCCAAGCTAGTTTTTTTTAAATTAATTTCTCACTTTTTAGACTTGAGTCTCAAAGTACTCATGTCACTTAAATAGAAATTGCAGCAGCTCATTCGAGCTGCAAAATTTTAGGGTTTGCTGAATTAAATGGTAATAGACTGAAGCTGGAGATTACATGCTCCAGTAATTGGGAAATAGCCAATATATTCTAACTTATCTTTTTTTCTATTTAGAACTAAATATTAGCCAGTTGCTCAGTCACAGTAAACTTTAATCATAGGCCTAATCCTGAGTTTTTAATGCATATTGAATGTTTTAATCAAATTCTTGGCCTCTTGAAGTCTTCGTTAGCCATTTTCAACCACAACCCAGCTCTTGCCATTACAGTCTTGAATGGCTTTTCAGCAAATAGGAGAAAACCTCTCCAAATCCCTGTTCCTCCTTGCAATGTTTCCCTCTATGCTTTGCAGAAAATAGGCAAAGCACAACATGAAATACTAAAAGCTGAGTATCTGGCTCATTGAACTTCAACACAATGCATGTCTCCTTTCAACCTATTAAATGCACATTCTACAGTCAATATGCTGGCCAGGCCTTCAAGAAATACAGCCTACCCTCTCCAAAGTAAATCTGCTTGCACAGGACAAAATGTTTCTGCTCAGAGGCTGTGAAAGCTTTATGCCTCTGTACTACCTGAACTCCCCTACTTCCCTATCCACAACAGTATCAGTGATAAGACCCATGGATAAAAAAAAATTTCAATAATAGAAAATTTAACTTTTTAATTAACTCGGTCAAAAGTGAGGTGCAGCAACCACATATCAAATAATAAATTTAGCGTATAATTCTACTATATCATCCCAGAGCTGGAGGTTTGCAGTACTTGACAAAATTAAGTATTTTAAAGTATTTGGGTGGCAGTAAACGCCAATGTTCCATTTCTTCAAGATGGAAGGAACCATGCACTGTTTCACAGATGGGGTGACAATCCCAGGCTTTTTGTCTTCCCCTCTGTGCCCTCTCCACAGTCCAAACTTGCTCACTGATGTCTCTGAGCTACCAACTTCGCAACTCCAAAAGCAACTGCCTCCCTGACAGCTCTCTGAACTTTCCCCAGCAGAAGAAGCACACCACAGCTTCGTCTCCCCAGCTCCTCCACTTCATTTCACTGCCTTAAGAGCTCAATCCCTCTGTACCCCAGCCTGCAATTGGCAGCACTCTGCACTGCCTGCTCTTCCTCCTGCACTCTCTTTACGCTGCCTTTGAAAACAATCAGGTTTTGACTACTGATCAAATTACTGAAAGACAAAATAGGAGCAGTCAACTGAATTAGAATGGACACCTAAAAGCAGTGGCTCGAGGCACAACCACACCTGAGGCTCTCACCACTGGGAACTGCACCTCAAACCAGTGACATGCTTATGGCAGAATGGAAAAGAGCAAAACATTCAATTAAAAGAAGAAAAGGACAGGAAAACATTCTGACAAAACCTTTGCCTTTTATGACTTGACAAAGTAATGACAACCAGACAGAACCTTGGGAGATGAGTTCCCTTCTGCAGCCTGAGGGAAGCCATACCTCACAACACATCCAAAGAAACATCACCCAGAACTGCCCATTTGGTACCCAGGAGTGAAGGCATGGCAGATCTCTCCCAGTCCAGCATACCCTCTGCCTAGATGCTTTCTGTCCCTGATGGCACACCCTTGCAAAGCCAGCCAGGAGTGCTTCTGCCTTTGTGGCCTTGGAGAAGACTTTTAAATAGGCATCAGTGAGCTCCCTTCAGCCTGCCAGAGTCAAGGTGCCCATAAACTGGTCTCTGTCATGCTTGGTTTTGGCATCCTACACTGTCAGGCAGACTGAGAGCAGTGTAAAACACAACTCATCTTCCTGCAATTGAGGTACACACCCTGTCCCTTCAGAGCTCCTCAAACAATGACCACCACCAGTTCCCAAACATGACCAGCTTCCTTTGTAAACACCACCCTTTGCCTTGTGCTTCATTTCTGCAGTCTTCCTACACCCAGTCCCTTTTCAAAGATTAGCTTCTGATGCCATTTTCCTTTTACTCAAAGGGGAGATTTTCAAAGGCAGTAATAAAGTTGAACCCTACAGCCCGCAGGCTCTCTGGAGATGCTGACCTTATATTTGTGTCTGTAAAGAGCTCCTCTGGTTCTTCCATTTTTCATCTGTAGAGATACTGGGCTTTTTTTTTTTTTGGCATGGACTAGCTGCTCTTCTCCACATACTAATTCTATTGCTTAACTACACTGACACTGATCTCAAACATCCAAAAAAGAGTGTTTCTACTGAGGCCCATTAGCACAGCTTGAAGGCAGGAAGAATATGCAGAGGCTCAGGCAGTCCTGATGCACTGCTTGCAATGCAGAAGGATGTGCACAAAAAGAATATATGAAAGCAAATAAAGTTAAATATTAGATTACAGGATTTCTATCTTAATCTTGTTACATTTTCCTATGAGAGGGAAGGAAATCTAAGTTTTAAGAGGCAAAACAATCCTAGCTCAGGAATTAGAATCCCCTTTCTGCCAACAAGGAATGATGTCTCAAGCCATCTTCCTAAAACTTTAAATCTATACTTGACCTCTTCTCGTGCATTTAAATAAGATTGCTGTCATGACCTCACTGTTAGAAACTGTCCCAAAGGTCACAAAGAAATTTTTCACTGCAGCCATCACTCAGAGCGACTTCTGAGGATTCTGTGAGGGCAGCCAAAAGTCTAAAATCCATTAAGGTTGCTTAAAATAGTTGTGAACTATGCCACCATATCTAAGGCAACAATTTGAACCCACCACACAAAGTGCTTTGACATGATTGATTGTGGTTAGTATAGCAGTGATATGTTAATTCAGGTACTTTTATAGAGTAAATTATTTATATAGAGAGCCTTGTTCACTGCTTTCACACTGGAAAAAATGTTGTCTTTACTGATCTGAATGCCACCGTGAGCATGGGCAAGGGGAACTGCAGCATTGCTTAAAAGCTCTATTGTTTTTTACATATTCCCATGGGGCAAAAAGAATTTTTAAGTATTAGGATAGTTTAACTAGCTCCTGATTTTTTTCTTTTTCCAGGAAGACTAGGGTGATGTCATTTGCCTTTACGTATTCTCTCAAAGAAAATCAAGGACAAGTCAACTTTGAAGAAGCGCATCCTTTCCACAGCTTACTCCCAGGGGTACTGGTCCCTAGCTGTGCATCCTGTGGGTATTTACATAGTGGCCTATCCATGAGTTGATGGTTATCATCATCATCCTGTGTGGCACCATTCCTGGCATTGCTGCCCCTTGACAGCATGCCATAAAATTACTCTGATGTCATTTCCCAAATGACTAGAAACTCACAAGTCTGTTTGCTCTCATGAGGTACCTTTTGTCAGGGCAAAGTACTGCTAGCAAGCACGAGGGGAAAATGTCTGTGTTCTTATGTGCTACATAAAGCAAAACCAAAGCACAGAGAGACTGTTAAGTAAGGAATTTGGTAAGAGTTCAAAGGCTATCACTTAAACAAGAAACTTGATCTTACTTGAAAAATAAAGGTGTGATTTCACACAGGATATTGGCCTAGATATAGGCCATTTCCTATCACATAACATACTATTATTTCACACCCTTATCTTCAGTTTTTATCTTGAAAGCAATGATTAACAAAGCAGATATAAACCCTTAGAAGCTTTTTCTGGGAGAAACTGAAGGATTTATCAGATCATAAACATTACAAGGCAATTTGATGCCTAGGTATATCCTTTATAGCATAAGAAAATACTTGACTCTGTGCTTATTAATTCTTTGTTCTATGATGATTTGAATATCTCAGTGTTAAGATGAAGATTTAATGTTTGTAGAAATTATATGTGTGCTACTCACAGAAAAGCTGAGGTTGGAAGGGACCCCTGGAAATCATGTGGTTTCAGACCCTTGCTCAAACTGGGCCACCTACAGCCAATTGGCCACATACATGTCCAGATGGCTTTTGAATATCTACAAGCAGGGAGACTCCAAAATCTCATTGTAAAAGCTCTGCCAGTGCTTTGTCACTTTCACAGTGAGAAAGCCTTTCTTGTTGTTCAGAGGGAAACTCCTGCTTTTCTGTTTGTGTCCATTGCCTCTGGTCCTGTCAATCACTGGGCAACACTGAGGAGGACCTGGTTCCATCCTCTTTGCACTTTCCTTTCAGGTATTTGTACAAATTGATGAGATCCTCCTCAAGCCTTTTCCTTTTCAGGTTGCACATTTACACCTCTCTTAGCCTTTTTATATACAAGAAGTTCTCCAGTCCCTTATTTAACTCAGCAGACTTTTGCTGCACTCTCCCCAGTACATCTATGACTCCCTTGTACTGGGGAGACCAAAACTGGACACAGCACTCCAGGTGTGCCCTCAGCAGTGCTGAGTAGAGAGAAAGGCTTGGCTCCCTTGCCAGGCTGGCAACACTCTTCCTAATGCAGTGCAGGACACCATCATAGCCTTCTTAGCTACAGGTGCATATTGCTGGCTCATGTTCAACTTGGTGTCCACCAGGAAGGACCTTCAGGTCCTTTTCTTCAAAACTGCTTTCCAGCCAGGTGGACCCCAGCATGTACTGGTGCCTAGGGTTGTTCCTCTCCAGATGCAGGACTTTGCACTTTGCTGAACTTCATGGGATTCCTGTCATCCCTTTCTCCAGCCTGCCAAAGCCCCTCTGTACGGCAGCACAACCCTTTGGGACATTAGTCACTCCTCCCTGCTAGGTGCCATCTACAAATCTGCAGAGGGTGCTCTCACTCTGCCCCAGCATCCCGAGCATGGATGAAGATACTGAACAGGACTGGACCCTCTACTGAACCCGGGCCACACACCCTGCTCTGTAACTAGAGTTTCTTCTGGCCTGACCAGTTGTACAGTTTGCAATCCACCTCACTTCCAGGTCATCCAGCCCACATTTCATTAGATTCTCTAATGTAGCTGTCTAATTTAGTTTCATTAATTGCATGGAATAAATCCTTATTTTTACAAGTAGAAAAAAAGCTACATTACATTGGCACTAACATGCCACACTGCTAAACTACAGGAAATGTACCATTTGCAAGGCGACTGAAAGGAATTCTTCATGGTCACAGATTGTGGCTTAGGCCACAATTTCATCTCTTTTATTTGAGATGTTAACACATCATCTCTGTTTAGCAATGGCTATGCTTTAAAGATTACCTTCAATACTTCTTGAACTATTGTTAGCAATAGTCAAAATTTCAGCACCAAAAAAATGCTAATATTTTAATTTATCTGAAAGTGATGGGGAAAAAAAGAATATGCCAAATGTATCAGAAAAGGTTATTCAACTAGAATTGAACATGAACTTGACCCATGCCTTGGGTATAATGAAATGTACAGTAGGAAACATATATGCAAACAGTGCTTCGTAAAAAACCAATTGGTAATTTTTTTCTATCCTTCCTGAAAGTAATTAGTCTGTATGGCATTTATTGATTTTATTGAACACTTCATAGTGCATGTAAGAAGTGTGTTGCATCTCCTGTGTAAAGAGTTACTTCATGATCCCACTGCCTTTTTGGTAGTGAAACAATTGATCTGCTCACTTTGAAAAAATTCAGGTCAGGTGTGGCAAAGGAAATAAATTTTAAGACACTTATGATAACCCTCTTTCTGTGAGGCAGAACCTGTGCTGAGTTTCAGCACTCTGTGATCACATCATGCAGAAGACACATCCATTTATTTAAATGAGCTGTTTTACAGCTGCTCCTCAGGAAGTTATGGGCTGTAATTCAAACTCTGGCTAAAAGAGTCCTAAACTGCTGATTTATGGAATTTTGAAAACACAGCATACTTGTATGCTTTCATCAATGATTGCCATGAAAAGAGACAAGAACACTGAAGTAGATGAGCACTTGGCCTAAGGCAACACAGGCCTTTCACTTGTTTTCTTATTCATAGATTCCTAATTCTTCCTTATCAATAACCAGTTTTCTAAGTGGAATCCAGCCTGTCATCAAGGACCATATGCAAACCATATTTCACATATATGCACAGAGTGCTTCTCGAAGAGCCAGATGCCATAAAATTGTCAGGAAAGGATGCCCTCTCACCCTGCTCCCCAGTCAAGAGGAGATTGTTTCTGACTATATCAGAAATTTGTGCTTAAGCTCCAAGATCTAACTGTACAACATAACACAGAGTGAGATTGTTGCTTAAGGCTCTGGATGAAAAAGTCAGATAGGCTTTGTCTTTCAACACTTACCTTCAACATGAGACATGAAAAGTAACAGATAAATAGACTTATTTTTGAGGCTTTGCATGAGGTGCATATCCTTTCTGGAGAACACTGGTGGAATTTCATTAATTTGAATTCCATACACCCTTCAGATAGTCTGCTCTGACTTTTCGATTATGTGAAGGCACCAAAAAAGCCAATTCCTGCCTGGCACCTCCTCTCTGCAAGTATACCAAAAGTCTGGTTAGCCTGCAAACACAAAGATGCTATATTGTACACAGGTCACTGATTTCTCCTCACTGAAGACTATATTAGTCACAATAAAAGAGATGTCACCCGGAAAGCTGAAAAAGTCAGGGGGTCCAGCCTTTTAAAACCTGAGGAAACAGAGACACATGTGTTTACTTGCTTTTGAGGCTAATCACTCAATTTATGGCAAAATGATACAGAATAAGAAACTATTAATGAGGGTAAAAAGTTTTGAAATTGTGGAAAACCTCTGAAAGAGTGAAATCAAAGTTTAAACATTTTCTTCTTCTCGGTCTCCAAATGAAGCCTTTTGAACAAAGTAGGGAAGTTTGTCCCATGAC
Source organism: Eopsaltria australis (assembly GCA_034509425.1). Taxonomy (NCBI): domain Eukaryota; kingdom Metazoa; phylum Chordata; class Aves; order Passeriformes; family Petroicidae; genus Eopsaltria; species Eopsaltria australis. The sequence goes on from JAVTVJ010000049.1 coordinate 879,267, forward strand.
TGAGCTGTAAACTTATTTTTCTTTCAACAGTCTAGAAGAATTCCAGTGAGGCAATAGGCAAGCTGTCTTCTTCAAAAAGTTCATCTGATTTATGCTGAAATAAGCAACCATATTTTTACACTGTGATTTTGGCACACAAACAAAACCACCGTTCCTGGGTTTAAAAGGTGCACAAAAGGACTTTCAAAGGGAAATTGATAAAGCATCCCATGCAAAAAGTGATATAAAGAGCACTCACTGAAAGTAATTTAAATATAATATCACAAACAGAGTCAGTTAGTCACTTGGTCTACTTAGCTTCAGCACCTGGTCTGAACAAGACTCTTGAAACCATGACTTTAGCATTTCTGCATAAGGTTTCAAGAGAGAGCTTTGAACAGCAGCACTCTTATTGCACCTTCAGAAGTCAAAGTAAATGTTTACAACTTTTATTTTCTGAGTTGAAAGTAATCAAAATGAGACTATTTAAGCAGCTAGCATCTGAACTGCAAATTTTTAAGAGTTTCAACACAGTTGTTAGAAAGGAAATCAGGTAACAGCTTGCATTAGCTGATGCACTAGCTAATAAAAACTAAATCTTTGTGCTTCTGTCTTTATTCTCCACACACTCTGTTGTATCATCCACATTTTTTTTCTCCTCTTCTGCTGAAAAGGAGCTGTAAGCCTGTTCAACCAGGCAGACATAGAGCAAAAACACAAACTCTTTTAAGAGCCAAGAGATCTGCAGTTAACGCCCTGGGTGAGTAAAGGTTTGGTGCTTCTCCACATGACTCCCATGCTGGCCACAGCTGACAGGAGGGTTCCAGGAATGTGAATATCTACAGAATCCATAAAAACAAGGCTCAACATCAGTCGTCAGCTCCCCCACCTATTCCTCTGGGGGGAACAATTACTTTTAACTGAAGACATTTATTGGGCATAGGATAAAACCTACAAAATCCAGACTATGCTATTTGGATTTTATCTGTTTACAGGAGCTACTTTATTCTACTCAGTTGTTTCCACTGTTCAGACCCATTAGAAACAGCCATTATTGCCAAACACTGATGCTTACATTAATGCAGTTCAGGAATTCATGGCTTAAAATAGACAGAAATACTTAAAAAAATCTCCACAGAGATGTAAAATCAAAACTTGCAACTTCTATTCCACATTACAAAAATCACAGGCTTACTACCCACTTCTGTCAATCTTTTCCCACACATATGGCATCTGTGGCATTCAGCTGCCATCACCTGTAGCTGTGAAAGGCACCATTGGTTGCTTGTTAGTAATTCATTATTAATATCTTCTGTCAGTTTTTACCACATCTTTTGCTTAGAAGTCACCCATGGCCAGGGGCAGCTGCTCTGCCTGGCAGGACCCAGCACCAAGCAGGAGAACTGCACCCTTCAATGCTCCCCTCAGCTGGTGCCTTTCCCACACCCCCTCCTGCAGGACACATGAGCCTGTCCAGACTGTTTCAGCTAGGGAGTAGGTGGAGTGCCAAATCTCCTGAATGTCTGAGGAGAGGTGGAAAAACAAAGTCCTGGCAGAAGTAGTGAGAAGGCAAAGCCTGAGCATGGAGCCAAGGGGGAGGCACAGAGCTCAAGGATGCTCGGTAAGAAGGTGGCAAACAGAAGCAGAGCTGGTTATTGGTCACACGAGAGAGAGAGAGAGCCCTGTGAAGGGGATTCAAGGAGCAAAGGGGTAAGGAGTTCAAAAGGAGGTCCTGAGCAAGCAGTTGGGAAGGAAACTGGTTCAAGATATTGGCAAGGAAGAAAGTGAGTCAGAGGGGGGCAATAGAAAAAAAATACTTGTGACATTTGGAAAACATTACTCTCCATATTCCACATGGTTCCTTAAACTCCCCATTACTGTGCTGCCACCAAATACCTACCCCAAAATTCATGACCAACCTTCTTCTAGCAAGTCTACAGAGACTACCAAGGAAGATGAGACCTCCTGCATTTCCCACAGCAGCACAGCAGAATCTTCTGTAATGGAATCATATTTTTTGAGTCTTCTGCTGAATTATGATGCCAGAGGCTATGATTTTTGTCTTTACCTTGACTTGCAGTTCAAAAAATCTTTAAATAAAAAATTAAAAAAAAAAAAGGATAAAATTAATGCAAAAACATCCCAAGCATCCCTGCAAAATATTTCTGGTCAAAGACTCAAAAGTCAAGTAAACCAGGTCTCTTGTGTGACCATAATTCTGCATTCTGATACAGGGTTAATATCCAGATGGATAATTATATGTCACATTTACACCAGATATCTTTCCTATTGAGTAGGAGTTTGAGGGTGGGGACAAAATCAGAAGCCGCCTGAGTATTTTCCAGAACTGGTATCAGAAAGTCATATCAACTTGCAAAAAACCAAATTTTCATCAGAATTCATTTTCACTATGGAAACAATAACAGGAGATGTTATTTCGATCTGATGGCTTCACATCCACACAACTTTGAACATTTTGAATGTTTATATAAATAGCATCACATTAATTCCTTTCCTTTTTGTTCTAGTGGATTTACAGTAATGCAGAATTAATAAAGAAAGTGCAAGTCTTGGTAACAGAAGACTTTTGTTTTCAGAGCTGACTTTCAAAAAGGTAAGGAGAAAATCGCCATCCTAACTTTTCCCATTAAATTGTACATTGACAGGTACAAATATGCAACCACACTGAAACATTTATTCTCCCAAAATTAGCATTATTACTTTATTTTGTGATTCATTACAATCTGAAAATCCAATAGTCAAAAAAAATAAACTACGCATAATGTTAAAGCATTTTACAAGCAAAATACTTTACTGTTTCCATTTCAATTTTCATAGGGTGGGATAAGTGTATTGGTTAAAGAATATAACATACAGAAGAACAATACCATAGTTCATCAAACTGCACTGCAGAGTGTTACATTCCTGTGAGTGAACAGGACTTAAACAGCTATTTCTGCCAATGAAAAACCATACACTTCACCATTGACAAGGCTGCCTTCCCATGACCATGATGCATCATGATGGCTGCAAGCCACTGCTTTCTCTCCTTACACTGTAGGTCATCCCACTTCAAAGAAATGAAAGAGTTAAACAAGCCAGAATGCATCTATCTATGCTCATTTCTTTTCTACTGGAACAAAGGCCAGTATGGAGAGAGGGAATTTTTAAAACCAGCTTCTGAAACAGGTCATAGTAACTTCTGTCTCTCATATTTTTAGTCTCATGGAATTAGCAAGCTTAGAGCTTCATCCACACATCTCTGTCTACTATTACTGTTCATCCAGGTAAAAAAAATGTACTTTTCACTATGTAGAAACAAACTGCAAAGAGATTAAGCTTTTTTCCCACTGTAACCACATCTCTGTTCCTCCAACTGTATAAATCTGGCTTTAAAGTCTCACAAAACTAAAAAATAGTTGATCTAGGTTGTAATAAAAAAAAAAGAATATTAAATACCTTTGGTAAAAATAGATATATTTAACAAGTTTAGAAAAGCAAATAGTTATATTGTCAAAAGGAGAGTATAAAAATGTACACAATAAAAAATAACAAACACACAAAAAATCATCAGCCATTGTAGTAAGAATAAAGGCGCTGTTCTTTTCAATGTTTGCTTCCTTAGCTCATGTTATTGTCCAGTCTTCCTTCTAAAAGGCAGGAGCTTTACCAGAGCATATGGAAAAATCCAGTCCTTCCTACCAGCATCAGACAAATTAAATTTAATTCAGAAAAAGACAGTCTGTTTTAACCCAAGTTGATACAACAAAGAACGCTTTGATTTAGAGTACGTAGGAGTAGCTGAACACAGAAAGATTTCAGGTGTTTTCAGCCAGAGGCCAGATGTACTCGAGCTGTAGAAATGAGACAGCCAGAAGGATCAATCTCCATGATGTCAGCCTTCTAACTCTATTTTTTACTCCTAAAGTATAAATCCATGTATTGCCAAGAAAATTGTGGGGGACAACAACAATACATATATTTTAAATCCCTCATTGATGCCTTTCTCCCATCCTTTCACTGGGCCTCCAAACAGAGCTGTCACACAACATATAATCCCAGTTTGGCTTCTCCTCTTTTTAGAGCTCACTGTAAATCTTCAAGGTGGAAGATCCCCAAAGCAAACAACTGAGATTACAGAAGGAGATAATGCACAAGCCCCATAATAGAATCAGCCATTGATTGAATGTGCTTTGAAAGAAAACAGCACAATTAAATCATGTTTATCCTTCAGTATTCCCTTTGCACACACAGTCACACTCCTCATGGTGTTCCAAGGGTACATCTGTCAATGATTTATGCAATCCCCGGACACCAATCCTTGGCTTCAGCTGAAGAACCTGAAGGAGAAGAAGCCAATCATCAAGAAAACAGCAAGTGCTTCATCACACACACCTAGACTATGAGCTAGATTGCAGTGGAAACCCACTGGATGACAGGAAGCATATTAAAACTGAATTTCTTCACTAATTCCACCCACTCATTACTACTTTTTCTTTTACTTCAAGCCATTTAAAAAATTGATTAAATTATGTTGAACATGATTGAATCATGTCACTTTACCAAAGAAGAGTCTTGCAGTTTCAGATTTCAACTTAATTTTATTTAAGAGCAAACAGTAGAGCTAACCCAATTAGATAATTCTATAATAAATAATTTTAGCCATCAATTTATAGCAATGGAAATAAAAAAATATTTGTTTCTTCATAAAGTTAGTATCTACCACTAGAGAAAGAAGAACAAAAAGTATGGTTGTGATGTGTCTAAACTGCACCAGTAAATACCTCAGAAATTAATTAATAGTTGCACAGAAAAGTATATTAACAAGGAAGATCTTACTTTTTTCAATGCAATACTTAATTAAGATGCTAAAAAAATTACAAAGTGCAATACATAAAATATTAATATTGGTGCATTCGTTTTATTAAAAATAAATGCCTTATTTGGTTTTCAGTATTTCCAAATATGCAAACGTAAAGATGGTGCATACCTCATGGTATTTTTTGGTGACTTTGGTTGGCACACATTGGCACTCATTGCAGCTCTGCTGGCAGCAGGCACAGTTTCCACCACACCGTTTCACCAGCAGACACAGTGGCCAGAAGATGGTGTCTGTCCTCTTCAGCTCCTCCCTCAGCGACACCGAGAAGTTGCGAGGAGTGCAGCTGTACAGCCGTGCCTCCTCCTTCAGGAGGTTCAGATCCACCACTGCAAGGAGATAGAGACAACGCTGCTTTCCTGATTTGCAATCCAAGGTCATTCGTGGCTAATCAACTCCAGCAGCGCAGAACCCATGGGGAAGGTTCGCTTTTGTACAGGTTCAGCACAGAAGTGCAGTACTGCAGTTCTATGAGTACCAGGAAACTTAAAAGGAATGATCACTGCATAGTGATATTCACCAGTTATTTTATAACTCTGGCAAAGTTGGTTCAAATTAAAGCAAGATTTAGCTACTATGTTCCAGTACACGTTTTATCAAATCAACCCTAATGGAATTCACTTTGATCACACAAATACTCTGAGCTCCAGTGTTGCTATTCTACAGTCATTTTGGAGAAATGCACCCAGAGCAATTAAGAATCCTTCAAAATTTTAAAGACATTTTTATAAAACATTCGAACTTCTTCTTTGTTAATATTTCAATTATTGCTTCTTCAATAGTGCATTGTAAGTATATAAAAGAATCAAACCTTCATATCTAAACAGAAGTCACTTTTATGGGCCAAGAACTTCAAGAAGTTGTCATCACCAGGGAATTCCATACAGAATAAACAAGTGCACGGATTGAATATCTGTATAACTGTTAGCAGGCTCCCTTTTCTCCTCCCTCTTCATAGCAGCATATATTTGAATTTCTGTTGCCTCTCTAGGTTTCATTTTCTCTTGCTGTGTAATAAATAAAAGTTTCTCCTTGTAAGCATCGAATTTGAAGTGGAAATTAAAGATATTTGCCACCAGTTTCCCTATAAACTGGTTCCACTGTATCATACAAAAGTTTCACTATGCCAATAGCTGAACAGCAAGTTCATGAAAAGATCTGAAAGAGGACAAGCTCCTTTTTGTTCATCTTTGCTGCATAGCCAAGGAATAACAAGCCTTGAAAGAAGCAGTTAAAATTGGGAAAAAAATGAAAAAGACTAGGAAAAAAATTGAAAAGCAATGAAAATTAAGTTTATTTCAGAAAATTCAGACTATAATGATCATGATCTAGGATCTTTTGTCTGAATTCTTTTTCTCCACACCTACCATTAAGGAACAGAAGTGATATCTATTTCACAGGGATATTAGTACCCCTAGTAAAAACCAAAAAGATAAAGAGAGTATGAAAACCCTATGATAACGTGGCTATTGAGATGACTGAAATAGAGGCCCTGAACAAAGTGGCAAAGACCTTTAACCAGCTGGTTTTAAGCTAAATCAAGAAAAAAGCAGGGGGAAAAAAACCCCAGTGCATTAATATTGCTTAAAAAAAATACTTTATTGTTATGCATTCATAAGAAAAAGATATACAATAAAGCTAAACTAAGTTTCTCATCTGAATCACCCTCTAGAGAAATATCTTTTTTTTTTTCTCTCTACTACATAACAAGCCTGAAGAGGTCATCAAGGACAACACTTCAGCAAGGCAAGATAATTCCTATTAATTCCAGTTAAACACATAAAACACAAAAAATTTTAGAAGCTGCCTTGCTTTGGCAGAAATGCTCACTGGTACTCTCCCAGGAGCAGATCTTTGGGAAGGAATTTCAATCCATGTTCCTTCAAACAATTCTTTTGCAGGCCATATCCATATAGTGGCATCCATAAGTAAGGATTTATTGTTGTGAAAGGTCAGTTAAACACACTGAAGCCTTTTCTTTGCTTGCACTCACAGCAAATGCCAAGCTGGGGCACTTCATTCTATCACTATCGGGTTAACATAGGCTCCTAAATAAACAAACTGAATTTTAAGAGGGAGGAGTGTGTAATAACTCCAATGAAGTTACTGATAGGACACCAGCCTGCCTCCCACACTGCAAGAGCATTTCTTGGAGAAAGTTGAGAAGGGAGCAGAGGAAAAGCGAGATGAAACTTCCGGGGGAGAGATTCACTGTGAGAAAGCAGAAATTATTTAAGTCCTTCTGATCAGCTAATAGCTCTAGGCTGAGTCACTTAAAGGCTAGATGTGTCTACCTCCATTAATCAAGGACTGTGGACAGGAAAGGAGTATTTCTTTCTTGTTACGTTTTCAAACATAGTAAGTGAACTGTCTGAAAAAGGATAAAATGCCTGAAGCACACTGTGAGAAGCAAAAGTTCTGCTAATACTTTCTACTGGAAGATTGTTTCTGCAGACTGATATGCCTGGTGCAGTGAATTTGAAGGAGCTAAGCTAATGTGCTGCTCAGCCCTTCACCACGAGATACTGAAAGTAGAAGCTGGGCTCTGACACCTCTTCCAGCAGGCCCACAGACCAGTGGGAGAGAGATTCTTGTGTGGTGGTGTCCACCTCCACTGCCTCCTGTCTTCTGGCAGCTGCAGAGCAATGCATAAATTTCCATACCTACAACTAGCTGTAGTTATAGAGAAAAGGGCAGTGCATTACAATAAGCAGCATGTTACACATTTTGTCGCAGAAAAGGAATTAATTCGAACTCAACCCCTCAGACCAGCAGACATTAATTTTAAAAGGGTTCTGCTGGAGAACACACAGCTCTTAGCAGATATCTCTCAGTGTGCTGTACTGGTACAAGAGGCTTCAGGAGAGATGAGCAAATGTCATGTTTCATTTCCATGCTTTAAAATGTACTAAGGTATATTGCCATGACACCTCACAATGAACCCTTGCCCTACCTTATGCAATTCAATTTCATTAAAAGGTCTGTGGCAAATTTATCTAGTGCTTATATAATCACTTCTTTGAAGTGTGTGAATGAAGCTGTTATTTTTTCAAAGAGTAGCTGTCTGTTCAAAATTTATTTTAACACACTGTGGGCATGAAGTTAGATGAGAGAATGTATATATTCCCTTAAAAGTGTTTACTTAACCACAATAAAAGGTTATGTGGATTTCCCAAGTGCACTGAGTTACAGTACCTGTTATAATGTGAACATTTAAACACTCCTTCAACTTGGCTTCCACTCATGTATCATGTTTGACACAACAGCCAGGGCTCTTTTGTCTAGCACTAGCTCAGGAGGAGTAAAAGGCTCTGCAGTAGCACATAAATGGGAAATACTAAAATAAAAACAATAGAAGAAGAAAAAGGGAGAAAAAATGTAGACCAGGTAGGCCTACAGCAAAGTGTATTTCAAGAATGTGCCTTCACTGGCACACACAACTGAACTAATCCATGTTCACATCACCCTGAAATTAATTGTGTTATGCAATTGGTAATGCAATTTTCTGGCATCTTCTGGGATGTGTATTGAGTACCACAGAGAAATTTCTTTCCCAAAACATTTTTCCAGCTGGATACTGCTCTCAAAGTCAATGAAACGAATTAAATTCCGATTGGGGCACTTGTGTGTGAGCAGAGATAGCAGCAGAATGGTTTTCATTCCTAAGCACTTTGGAGATGTTCCTGGGAATGTAAGTTTCTTACTGGCTTCTACAATAAGAGCTGTTAAAAAATCTCAAGCAAGAAGTGGGGTATAAAAAAAAGTCACAAAGCTGTACAAAAACCACAACTGCTAAGGACTATGCTTTGATTGTGACTATTTTTTTCCTCTTTAAGGAGATTTCAGAATATGATCCAATGATTATACACAGATTTCAGTGGGAAGTGATAGGATAATTTTTTTTTGCACAGCAAAATATATTTTGTTTTTAAGCATGTTTAATAGTATAAAAGAATTTAGGACTATATTTAGACATCAAAGCCTCTGAACTCGGTGTTTCTTCTTTCCTGACTAGAAGTTTTGGGAAGCATTTTATCCAGAGAAAACATCAGAGACAGAAGTTCTCTGGAATTTAGGTTGTCTAAATATAGTCTTTTCATACAAATTATTACTTAGGAGTAGAGGACATAAAGTAAGATACACTTTTAATAACTTGTTTATGAAAACAGGACAGTAATTTAACTTTTACACTGAAACACTGTAAAAATGAAACTGAGCTAATCATAGAATCAAAGAGTTTTAATAAAACCAAAAATTTTGGGACATGCTCTTCTTACAAACATTTCTTAAAAAGGTTTGAAATGCAGCAAACATGTTGCTTGAGAGAATAACATGGGAAAATAATAAAAAAAGAAGGAAAAGGTTTTGTTTTTCCTATCTATTGAATAGTCCCATGTCATTCCAACTGGACATATTTTCCACCTCAAGCTATTATATTACAGGCTCAGTAATGCAGTCTGAGGGTGGTCTCTAGGACAAATGTAGCAATACCATGATATGTTTATTCAGTGGAAAAATCTATTTCAGCATCTAATTAGAAGTCTTTAAAAGATTTACTCTGATAGTTTCTCTCTAAGATGTGTCTTGCAGGGAGTTTCTTTTGTCTCCATAGATGTTATCCAACCCCTGCATTTTGTTTTTCTCCCACTTACGTGTGCTTATGGCATGCATTTGGCAAATACTAAATCTCTTTAATTAAAGAAGTGTTAAATTACTATCTGAGAGCTTTTAAAGGTATTTCCTCCTCTTTGGCTCATAATTTAGCTGCTCTATGCACAGCTATAGCAATACAGATAGGGTACAAAGGTCGATTTCTGGGCTCTGATCTAAGAATTAACTACCAAACCCTTAAATTTGAGCTATGAAAGGTTTTACTTCCTCCCTTTTCTTGCTGTTCAGATGATAATCTAGTTTACATCCACTAACAGGGAAGTCTGTTCAATTATGCACCTATGTTTTCCTTTCATGCTGTATGGTGGGCAAGGAAGGTGGTATTGCCCTAATGCTATCCATCCACATGCTATCCATAAACACGAAACAGTGGGCAGCACCTGGATGGGATGTGGCAGGAGATTCATGAGTGTCAAATGTAGATGGAAGAAAACGAGTTGCTGATCAATAGATCTACAAATTTTGAAAACACAATCTACTTTACTTCTGATTAAGTTGACAACTGCATGTTCAACCCAGACATGGTATTTCCTAAGATGTCATCAAAGATAAACATTTAGGTAATTGCTCTCAACTCATTTCATGTAGAAACTGGAAAAATTCTAGGGAAATAAACTATCATTCACATGATACCTTAAGTGTAAGACATTACCTACCTCAAATAAAAATAAATTTTTTGCCCTCTGTTAAAAAAAGAAACCCACAAATTTCAAACATGTTACCTCGTCAAGATGCCCTGCTACTTTAGGGACACAAAGATGCCCCAGGTTCCCTACAGGAAACTACTGTGTTTGCTTCTTTTTTTTTTTGTTTTAACTCCCCTTTGCTGACGTATCCTGCTAAATTCCTTTAAGTTTTGAGTTTGGCTATTGTCCTTTTTCAAATAATACAATGGTGAGGACAGCTACCAACATCTGCTCTCTTTCTAACATATTCCTTTCTTGTGACCAAAACTCAAGATGAAGAACGCTCGTAATTCTTTGTCAAGAAATCATACCCGTGGAAAGCTGCAAGGCCAGACAGAAGAGTAAATTACCTCTTGATTTCCTGCCATGAATGTATGCTTTCCCAAGAAGTTGCCACGTTGGCCTGTACAAGTCCTCCAAGTCCAGTTGCCACCGATCTGGTTCCAGGTAGCGGATCAGGTCCTCCACAGTGCTGAACCCAGCGACGGCGTTGTTCAACACATCCAGGGGCAAGGCTGATGGGGGCAGCAATGATGGACTGGGCGCTTCTGTGTGGTGCTGCAATCAAAACCACGAGAAGAGCACCAGTCAGAGGGTTAATGGATCTGCTTTGACAAAGTGCTGCACTTTACCACGTTACATAGCTGGGAAAGTTTATAAGTGGATAGCTTGTTTCCAAAGTACAGTTTATCTAATAAGACAAATGACAAGAGTCAAAAAGTACCTAATTATTCTTCAGCAATAATTGTAAACAAACTTCCCCTGTAGAGTTTTCTTACTTCTTACATTTCCAGCCTTGCAGCTAGCATGCCAATACACCTGTCCTTTGAAGATGTTCACTGAGTGACGAATGGGACTTTAGAAATAGAACAAAGGGTGATTTAAAAATATGGCCCCACAACAGGCATTTCCCAATCCCCCCTAGAAATCTGAAACGTTTCACATTCTGCCTCTCTTCAGAAACTTAGCCACAATCTTTGTCTTCTTGTCCTTCAATGCAAAATATTAACATACCCCAGAACAAAGACAGTAAATATTCTTGCTCTCATCTATAGATGAAAAAAACCCACCAGTCGTGTTTCATACAGAACTAAGAATTATATTTCTTAGTAATGAACAGAGTAATAACAACATCTGGCATAACTAAAATTATTTCTTCCTTACGAAGAGAGAAAATGTTCCAAATGAAATCAAAAGTATTTAAATGTTGAAACTGAGTCCTGAGAAAGTACTTTCCCACAGCACAGATCTCACCGATAAACTCTCTGGACAGGAGTACTTAGTCACAGATAATTTGAGCAAAGTGAGGCATCTATTTTTGTTCATTCTACAGTCTGTTTTAAAATTATGCATTGATTTGTATTTTCAAAAGAATAAAAAAAGGCAGCAAGGGAAGCCTAAGTAGGAAGCTACTTGTGCAGCACCTGAAGTTTCTTTTGGCTTTTCTGGATGCAGACATCACAACAAACATTATATTCACAGTACTGCACCAGAGCAATTCATCTGGATCATGTAATAAAGATGAAGAAACATTAGAACATACTGCTGATTTAGAGGATGGGAAGAACAAGAATATGTGTTTATATAGATATCTATATTTAAAAATCCTCATACCACTTAGTGTCAAAATGGCACTCTCAGTACTGTAATGTGAAGTGTATATATACCGTAATTTTTTCCATCTATATTGTCAGATCAGTGGTAGGTAGTCATTTACCTTTTCAAAATGATCAGGAAAATTGATGAGAAATGGAACAGTTATGCTGAAAAAAAGATTTAATAAAATAATTCTTGCAACATTACTCACTCAGCAGAAGCCGTATTCCATAACAATAATAATAATATTTTATTTTCTGTCCTCTAAATTCTATTACATATGCAGTTTTGGTTTCAGCTAAATGTGTGGTTGAAAGAGCAGCAAATGGAAGTAACCACCATGGCCTTCCTATTTTTTGCTTCAAGGCTTTTTCTCTACAGCTTGAAGAAATGCAGCCACTAGAATGATTTGTGCTTCTTTTTAACTGGAAGTCTTGCAAAAATAATACAAAACACAGATTAAGTGTCCTGCGACTATTAACCTTACCATATTTTTATCTTGCTAATCATTCCCAATGGTGTTGATGAAACAGTTGTTTCCATTTTTGACAAATGTGATTTTCAAAATATTAAAATATTTCTTTTTCTCTTTACTCCATTGCCTGTAACATATTGATCCATCTATTACATTATGATAATAACGCAACAGATTCTGGTCTATAATTTAAATAGTTGTTCTTAGCAAAATGTGCTACGCAGCAAGCTTCAGCACCCAGTGCTGTGATACTGTAATTCAGATGGTCAAAAAAATAACCATTCCAAAATTTTTCTTCCTGTTTTTCTCCATGATGATGCAACAGTCACACTTCCTGGTTTGAAGGTGCAGGGTTTTACTAACATGAAAAACAAAATCAATGGTAGAACTAATAACTGAAGAAAGAAAAAACTGCTATTTTGTTTCCCACTGAAGAATTTACTTCAGTATCTTACTTCTGCTGGGATTTTCGTTGCCAGAGAAACAGGTGGATTCTAGAAGAAAATGCATTGATCTGGAATCTATTACCACATTTACAACTCACAACATGCACACCAAACAATACACATGCAACAAGTAATTCATTTGTTTATGGTATTCTGGATTCAGTAGGCATTTTCCTGAGTTAAAATGCTATGAGGACACTGAGAATCATTGCACTTTGTGGCAACACAGTTAAAGTTGCCATCACTTTTTAGTCATTCTCATGGCAGCCGGAAACAGGAAGAAAAAGTAATCGAAACAGCAAAATTATACAACTTTGAAGATTAATATTTTAGAGTAAAGTCATTAGAATCTCAAGAGTAAGAATGTTTTTTCAAATAATCTTTAAAGTTTGTCAATTTATATGACAGTTAAAATGTACCAAAGATAAAGACAATTGATATCATAAAGCTATAAATGCTGTTAATTGTATTTGTGACATAATAACATTCATGAAATCTCAATTCAATAAACTATGCAATATAAATGGTATTTCTAATTATACTCCACATTTTTTTACTTGATAGTACATACTACTTCCTTTATAATTTAAATCTTTTGGACAGAACATCCAGGGTGGCAAAAGTGGTACTGCTTCCAGGGACTCAAATTATATATTGGAATTCTATACAATTTATAATTTCACTTGACTTCCTCGAAGTTTGTCATCTATAGGCAGAGTTTACATATTGCAGTAAGGTTTTACTCGCAGAGTGGAAAGCAGAAATGACTTGATACAAGAAATTAGAACTTGACTTCGTTGATGATACACAACTTTTAGAACAAGCAATACAGAACTTCAGCATAGTTCTGAAAAGTAACATCATATCTGCAACTCAGAAATGCTGAAATGTTTCTTACCTAAAGCTTTCATTCATTTTATAGTAAGTCCATCACTCCTGTTGGAATTCAATCTACATCTCTCTAGAGAGCCCTGCTTGGATGCCTCACTCCACACTGCTATTCTCAAGGCACTCTCTGTGCTGTGCTATGACATCAGTAGTCAGTGGGTGTCAGAGAGAGGCCATTTCACTGCAGAATGGGGATGTGAAAGCCTCCCAGGAGGACCACTGACAATCTCTAGCTGTTTGTATGCTCAACATTGATGGAGATAATGAAGATGATCTTATAATGAAGATAATCTTATAATGAAGCAGCCATCTGTCAACTGCACATCTACTCCATAGATGGCATCACCTAATTTACTCCACAGAACTTTGTCATGTCTCCCCCAACAGGTCAGCTAGAAAATAATCAGCCTTTGATTTAAGAGATATTTATTTATCTGACGGGAAGATATAACCCATGACAGCAGACACTTCTGCTGTCCAAACAGAGCAGCTATCCAAAATACCTTTCCTGATGGAAACCATTTTCTGGGAAGTGATGTTCTCCAAGCTCTGCTATAATAAATACTAATTGACAGTAAACACTTTTTCTGTCATAGCAACATATTCTCAACTCATACCAATGTTTTAAGTTTGAGATCACCTTTCTTCTTTTTTTTCCTGAGCATGAATTATTTCTGTCAAGATAGATTTGACAAATACATCAAGTTCTCTATGTGATTCTTCTAGTAAAAAAACATACCGTGGTAAGTTTCTGTTTTTCTGCCCAGGAAACAATTTCAAATTACTTTAATAACCATAAATTTGCTTAAAACCAAGATAGAGACAAACAGTTGCATCTTTACTGTTAGTTAAAATGATTCAGGATGAAAAACAGAGCTGAAAACATTGGACTTCTGCTGGCCTGTAGAACAGCCAAGAATAACAATTAGTGTTGGATCAAAGACAATTTTCTTCAGGTTTGTTTATATTGTATTTCTGTACATGCACTTTGCTCTATCAAAACAAATACCATACAGAAATCCCCTAAGTTGTTTACAAATATACAAGACAGGCCAATAGACAAAACAACAGCTAAAGACATTGCCTTGGAAAAAAGGACAGAAATAATATAGACTAACATCACAAGACTATCTGGCCCTAAACATCACACATAACAACAGTACCCCAGAAAAATTTAGGGACTAAAATGCATTTTATGGTGCTCACAGTGTTAGTAGTGCCCTATTAAAGGAACGAAAACTACTCCACCTAGTCCCATTCTCAAAGGGGAAAGGGTAGAACAATACTGTAGATAGAATAAGAAGTCAACCCTCACTGAAGCTGCAGATCTGAACAAAAACTTCAGCAGCCAAATTTTAAATTATCTAGTTGAAGTTCAAGCCTAAAGTATTATTTAGTATGTAGCCTACCTTGAAGACTTATGATTAATTTCTTGTTGTGACACATATTTCTTGTGTTATCCTGAGCACAGCATTTAGACCAAACCTTCATAAGGTAAAGCATCTGGAAGTATCTCCTTGCTATGCTAGCATGACTCTGTATGTGGCTGAATAATAAACTTCTGAAAACTTCAAAAGTTTGAGGCAAACTTCTGAAAAAGAAGCAGAGACCTGCAACAGCAAAGCCATCACAACACAGCACAGCAGCTGCTAACACAGATAAAGGTTTAGCTTCACTCTGGCACCAGAAATTGCACAGCACAGAGGTTTGTTACACAGCCTTATCAAATCTGTAAAATGAGCATAAAGGCAATTCCTTGATCTCACAAGTTCTGTGAGAGAATGAATACAATTTTTATTAGATATTCATTATTGGTTTACCTGAAGAATCCAGAAATGTGTTAGACAGATACCAGGTATAAATTTGGATAAGACACTGGATATTATCACCTTTCCTTTTCCACTATGCATCTGTTCTTTCCTTGCACTGTACCTGCTCCAAGGATAAACATAACAGCACTGACATACATTCTACACAAGATCAGCTCTTAAGCACTATCACAACCTAAGAAAAGCCTTTATTTTGCTCCTGTTTCTTAGGATAGGACTGCCAAGGTACTACCACTACCCTCTTCCAGTTAAAGGAGAGGCAAGAAATAGTATTGTTAGGTTGCTGCTGCCAGGAGTAAGGAATTTCATGTTTAATAACGCAAGCACTAAGTTAAGACTGGAAAAACAAAAACAAGTGAGTCAAATACTTGGCATGATGGGATACTTACAAGTACTGAATACTATGTCTAAAATAATTACCTCCCCACAAAAGAAATCCCCACTTTTTTTTCATTTCTTGTCTTGAAGAAAACATTGTCAAGCAGTTTCTGAGTGATAACCCATTCATCAGTTTGCACAAATCAGAGAAATGAATAAACATCAGTGTGGTTTAATCAAACTAGATGGGACTCTGTAGAAAATCGCAACGGAACCTAGTCTCCTCTGAAATCCAACTAGGATCAGTAATTTGAAATAAATAATGCATTTCTTTTAATGAAATATCCTTAGAATTTTTAAAATTATTATACAAGAACACTCCAAGTCCTGCCTAGATTTAAAGATATGCTTTTGAAACTCACAGTACATGCACATTCTTGTAACACGCACAATAAAGAGCCTGTTTTCTTCCTTTATAATCACAGGTAACCCTCCTACTAGCATCATTAGGAGCTATGAGAGAAAGCAGATATCCAGCTTTTTCGCGTTTGCCCTGAGGACACGAATTTCTCAGTACAACAAAAGCTCTTTGTTTTCTCCCACAAATGCATGCAGTAATAGGTGTGAAAATCCTCTAGAAATCCTGACCTACCTGAAAAAGCACACACTTTTACTTGCTTGCATCTATGCAGTACAAAAAAAAAAACCAGTTGTGAAAGTCTCTCATTTATAAAGACATCTTTGTGCAACATTAACCTGCACCACTGCTATGAAAGTGTTAGTCCTGTTCAAGTTGCAAGGCAGAAGGAAGTGAGATAATCTGTAGCTGGGCCTGTGTGCAAACACCTAAGTAGAGAAATCAAGTTCCAGGATCCTCTTCTTATGCCTTAAGTAAAGGAATGGAATATAAACAGTAAAAAAAAAAAAAAAAAAAAAAAGAAGGCACAGAGGCAGATAATCAATTTAGGCTGCCAAAACCAGGAAAAAGGCAAGGATGCTTATTGCACATGGCAGAGACAGAATCAGGAAGGCTGCCACAGCTCCCATCCACTGCAGCACTTTTTACTGCTTTAGATGAAGTTACTGTCACAGCAGCAAAGATGGTTGCATGGGAGGCACATCACTCTGGGGCTGCTGAGTAGGTGGGTCTGGTGAAATAAGCCCCAGTGGCACTGAATTCAACATCCCTCTCTTTCAGCTGCCCTTGCTTCAGGGATGCAACTTCTGCCAGCCAAGTGACACACAGGCAGGGGTACCAGCCCTCCCCAATTTAATCAGTTTCTGCAAATGAGAACCAGACTGCAGGATGACAGCACCCCTCTTTCCTGGACCTCCAGCTCTCTGCATTTCACAGGCTCCCTACATTTTCTGTTCCTACAGCGTGCTACAACCTCTTATCAAAAGCTTGTTCAGGCTCTTCATGCGTGTTTAGGGTTTTCCTTTTATCTCACTGAGGACTTCATTTGCTGAGTATCCACGCATGCCCTTGTACCAATTTACATCTTAAAGTCAGCGATGGCTTTCCAAACTCCACATCCATATTTTTGTTACTGCAGTTTGGGGATTGCTTTTGGAATAGTGCGTAATTTCTACTCTCCATAACCAACAACAGGAGAAAGATCACTGAGATCTCAAGGGAAAATGAACACATTTGTGTCTTTCTGGTTTTGCGTGTCACAGGTGTGAATAAAAGAGTAAAGACATGGAAAAGTAGCATTGTATAACAGTCTTATAGCTTAAATAACAGCATAACATTTTCTCAGGCTAATCTTTTGAGACAAAATGTTTTTTGAAAATGTTTAAATATTCCACTGAATAGAGTTTCTGTGCAGTTCACAGAAAAGGCCTAGAATTCTAACAGTGCTGGAAACAACTGCAAGATGCTCCCAAGGAAGTTAGCAGCACGGAAATAGCACAGGATGTCACTAATCATCAGTGTTCCTCTGGCAAATTGCAGCTTTTTGCCTGAAGTCTATGCACACTGACACCTTTTGAAATAGTATAGGTGTGAGAGACACTCTGTGAAGACAGAACTGACACATCTAGAGCTAGTTCATTCACTCTCAGAGGATGCCATCAATAGCAATAATCTCTGGAAGACATTTTCAAAAAACTTTGGTGATTGGTTAGTTATAAATATCTATAATCATGTATATGTACATAAATAGTTGTGTTTATATATGCATAAAATACATTTTGATTTTTCCTGTGATCACATGTATCAGTAATAAACCACACTAATTCATTTTAGAGGCAAAAAGAAGAAAACGAATGCTCAGCACTGTATTGTATGGGAGATCTTATTGTCAATACACTTCATCATGATAGTTTGAGAGGTTTCTGTCTCTAGGAAATTTATACACAGACACAACTATCTTTCTTGGATGCAGTTGCATGTTACTGATTTTTTCAGTGCATCTGGTAAGTCTCACTGAAGCAGCATGTGCTACTTCATGTGTATTTCACAAGCACTACAAAATTCCCTGCCTCTCCTTTACTGGAAGTATTTGTTATTTTACAGAATGACCCGGTGATTCTTGTATTCTTTTGGGTAAGAACTTTCATTCACTGATTTATTCTTTCAGCTAATTAAGGAGAGAAGAACTGTATAAAAAACCCTGCTTGGAAGCTGTGTTGCCAGCATCTTTGGCAACTTGCAGAGATCTCAAGACAATAACCCCTGCAAGCCCCAGAATCAAGAAAGCTTGTAGATTCAACCAGATACTTGCAGTTGAAGTAAAATTCTGATGCCTTTTTTCTACCTTTCTAATGGGTTTTTAATCATATTTGCTTGCATTAGGGATTTGTGGACATGGTAGTGAACAGGATTCTGGATAGAAGACTCAAAGAAATGCAGGACATCTCTCAACTTGGACGCATTTTGACTCAGTAGGCAAAGACTCAGCCTTACTATTCTGAAAGCAGGACCCAACAAAGTTGAACTGCACTGAGTTGAACAGGAAGCATTTAAAAGCAAATACTTAGCCTGTGATAATAGTATAGAACAAGTTATGGCATAGATTATCTCCAAGACAAGAAGCTTCAAAGTCAAATCAGTATGTCAGTTTTAATCTCGAGTTACTTCCTGAAATAATTTGTCTTTTTTATCATTTTCAAATTACTGTAGATATACAAAATATGTTAAGGTATTATTATCTCAGAGAGTGGGTTCCTATTAAGTATACTTGTGGCAAAGTAGCATTTAAACCATAACTACTTCCAAAATCTTGATTTTTAATTTTTTATACATTTCTCTCTTTTAAATGAGACCTTAAACAAAATTTAGAGTCAGTTCTCCCCACTCCATGTAACTATATATATATATATATATACATATATATGCCATAATAAAGTCTACCTTTTGTATCCCAGTAACAACTGCAAAATATTTTATTTATGAATTTCAGAGTAACTTTTATTATGACATTTTCAAATCACATTTATAAAATACATTTAAAACTGACTGTTCCTGTCTCACGCATGGGCACATGGGAGGACTATAACTGCAATTTTGAAAAGCTGTAACCCAGTAGATAATGTTACATCTTGTACAATTTAAATCTTTAATAAATATATTTAGTCTAATTCAGACCATGGGCAATACTAACATCTATATATACATTTTAAAGGGTATGAAGTGTGTTTGTGTGTTTATACAGATAAAGTAACTACTGAAAATGACTGAAAGTAGAGTGTGCATAGGCAAAATGAAGTACCAAAAAAATTTACTTAAGTACAGTTTCTCTCATCACAATCTCATAAAATCTTTCTTTGGAGAAAGATCTTGTCTTGTGCTTGCAGCAAGGCGCTAAAACAGATGCAAATCCCCCAATGTCTAAGAAATCATAACATTCATGTCTGATAGCATTTTCTTTTTTATATTCACAGAACTGTCCTAAACAAATTAGCAGCTGAAATGAACCTTTACAATGTGTGAAACATGTGAGGGAACGTTCACCTTCTGTCAGTGCTTGCTGCAAGTTCATTTGAGTGACCTGCAGCTGAGGTCAGCTGCAGTCTCCTGCCTCGACAAACCTTCTCTGCAGGACAGGTGGTTAATATTCACATCTTGTGGGACTGCTGCTGCTTCCTCAAGGTTAAGTTTTGGAAACACAAAGTACTTTCCTAAGTAGTAACTCCCTTACTTAGTGCCTTCCTTTCAATTCTTCCTTATTAGCTACTCATCACAGTATTCAAGCACATTTTAAGTTTATTCCCTGTCTAACCTAGCTCATTGCTAAGAGGTCATTGCAGTCTTGTACCCATTTGCAGGGCAGAACTCTATATTGATTACTTGCTGACTTTTCCAATAAATGTGATATTTTCTCCTTATACTGCTCTCACTGAGGAATTAAAGGAGAACTCCACAGAGACCCTTCTAGAACTACGTCAATATTTCATTGCTTGATGACTTTATGAATATACCCACAATTACCCTTTTATGTTTCAACCATAAGCTCTTAAGACAGCTTCATTCTTGTTTTGTGCTTGAACTGTCCTTGTGATTAAAGGGGGTATTGTATTTAATTACTGTTTTAAATAGTAATGACATCACTTTGCACAAAAATATTCTTTCATGGACATTCAAATGCAGGAGTTGACAGCTAAGTAAGAAGGGGTTTTTTTCAAATGCTGGTATAAATAAACCCTTTACCTTCATTTCATGAATATAAAGTTACAAGTAATTTTCTAGGTTGTCCTATTTTGATGAATGTTGTATTATATCTGCAATTCCCTTCTAGAAGGGAAACTTTATAAAGATTTATATATCGAATACTGAGAGCAAGAAAGAGAATCTCTCTTCGCAATATTTGCAATGATATCCTGTTTTTTTTTACAGTTTATATTTAGTGTACAGAGACCCTCCAAGATTTAGCTGAGTTTTAACAGAGCAGGATTCCAACACAGCTTAGCTTCTTTCCCTGGAACTTTGATACTTTGCAAGTCCAGTATACATACCTGTTGCAGACTGAAATGTGGAACACTTTTTACTTCAGTCAGAACAGGACAACCTGAATTTTGCTTAAAATGTGAAATTATCATCTAAAACGAGGAATAACATTGTAGTTGAACCAATAGCAAATTAAGGGTGTCAGTGTCCACATGAATAAATGCAAAAAGAGATTCCCACAATCAGATGGCAGTGGGCATGTAGATGTAGTCTTATGAATCTTTGCTCAGACCTTATTGCAAATGGGGTTATTGTGAGTATTAGCCACTACATTTATAGGCACACCTAAAATTTAAGCAGGAAAAAGTTGCCTCTGTTACATTTATGATTTACAGAAGCCTTTTTTCTTATTTTCTGTACACACAGCTCTGGCTCTTAGTAGACTGACAGTAGCTGACAAGGAATAAACAGTCAACAAAAGTGCAGCTCTCCTGAATTGGAAAAAACTTTCGTACATTCTTCTATGACAGGGGATATGGCCAGCCTAGTAAGAGGACACCATGTCTGCAGACCTTTTTTAAAATTACTCATTTTACTCAAAACACATATAACAGCTTAATCAAATTAAACGACAGTAAGTGTTTGGAGTCAGGGAATGAACTTCTCTTTATATTTCCTCTAGGAAGTTCCCCACTGGAAATGGGTGTTCTTAAGAAAATGTTTACTTATCCCAATACATTCACAGGAGGTTCATCAAACATTAAACACTGGGAATGACCATTTGTAACAACTGGAAAGTGTATTTGTAAAGAACAATTAAAATTACTTCTACTACTAAAGTGAACACTACTTCAATTTGATCCTTCAGTATACATGTTAAATTGCATTCCACAACAGCTTTCTGTTCATTTCATATCACAATAAAATGAACACACCCAACATTCCTGTACAGCAGACATTGCAAATCAGAGCTTGTCCTGCCTTGAAGGTAAAAAGTCCTTGAACAAAGCATTAATTTACAGGGAAGGAACCTCATCTCTGTACTCATGTATCCATTCTTAGTGTCATCAAACACACTAGAAATGTAAAATATTTTAAGATTTGTGAAAGAAATTTTTTTGCATTTATATTTGTTTTATATATAGCACACACATCAGAACGCAAAAAGCGTGGTAGAGACTAGGGCCACATAAAGATTCTCACACCATTTGAACATGCCAGATTTATAACTTGTGAGCATGCTTTTATTTTCCTATACTGCTAACCATAATGTCCTGACACTCACTTCAGTTCTATCACTTGTACCTGCATCTCTTAAATCTCATTTCATTTCACTTCATCATGCTTTGATATATATTATGCACAGAAGTAATGTGATTGCACAACAAGTAAAAGGCAAAATTAATTGGGAAAGTATGCTTAATGCGACAAATTTATAAAAAGTATTTTGAAATCCCTTGCATTTAAGAGTAAAATATTAAAAGCATAAATACAAAACCATAAGTAGAGTCTGAAGCAGAATAAACAGTGTTACAGTGGACCAAAACCTGAATAAGAGATGATGGGATCCTGTTCAAAAAAACCAAATCTCATGCAGATATTTTCAGAACATCATAAAAACAGATATTGAGCTGCTAGAGAGGTCTCAGTTGAAATAAAGTGCTCAGATTTGTCTCCAGCACTTGTGTGATACAGGTAGAGAGAAACAGGATACTCAAATGAAAGAGCAAGACGAATACAAAAGAATGAATCATGATAAAAGATTGAGCCATACAATTTTATTTCATCTTCACACGACCAGGCTGACAGGAGAAAACAAAACACGTAAAACAGCATGAGCTGTTCCCAGGTCCATCAATGACAAAAGTTATTTATGTTAAATGTTTGAAAAAAATTTCATACCAAATAAAAGTAGGCAACAGATGACCAGGGAAATCTCTGAAATCTTCATCCTGGACTTCAGGAACCGCACTAGAATCTAGCAAGAATGAGGTTTGTGTCTCTACTCCCTGTTTAGAGCAGGACTATTGCTCAGAAAAGGTCCAGTCCCACTGAGTTCTCTTCCAGTCCTGCATCTCTTTGATTGTATTGAAAGCATCTACCTGGTAAACCTTGATGTTTCTAGAAGATCTGTAAAGTTATGCTGAGGGACATACTGAATTTTAGAAACAAATTCATTCTAAATAATTTTAAAATCTGTGCTGATTAACTATGGCAGAAGCTCTTTTAAATACGTAACCAAACACTTTTTTTTCCTCAGTAACTATTTATCCATTTGTCCATTGTAACCCTTTGGATTCAGTAAACTAATGGTGCATGTAAAAATCAATAAATGCATTCCAGCATACCTAAATATAGAATATCTGCTAAAAGATATATATTTTTTAGCTGAATGTCAAACCACAAGCCCTTAACTAAAATGAGAACAGGAAAATGAATGAAACTACTCCATTTTTGGATTTTAATTTAGCTACTTTCTCTTAAAGAAAATTAGGGAGTCACAGGATTTTTATTAAAAGTTGGTTCATAGGGAGTAGAATTTCCTTTGGCAGTATCTTTTACAATTTCTTTGAAACCTCAAAATAGTGTGTAATATAACACACTTGAGAAGATGGTTTTAGTATCAGCTATAAAATAAAAGTAGATGCATTTCTGCCATGCTCCACTTTTTCAAAGCTATTTAAAATTGATCCTTCAAAGCTAGTTTGAAAGCAGACTGCTTCATTCTATTTCTAATAGTCTCCCATGAAATTTGGTGCTGCTTGCAGTGTGAACAAATCCATTAAAATAGAATAGGTTGAATTTTAAGGCAGCACTATAAACAACTGCATCATCCTGATTCTTGGTATTATTAAAAATTAAATAAATCCTTAAAACAGTCTAGTTACTTTTACTATAATGAATAAATATACTTTTTCCTTTGTACATGCAATTTCTTCTCAGCCCTTTCCTTGACAAAAAAAAAAGAAAAGAAGAAAAGAAAGAGAGATGGCATCTGCCAAGTAATAAACCCATGGTATTAACAAACCCAGTATTTTGTAGAGAAAATACCATTCTCCTGAGGACAGCTAGTTAATCAGTTCTCTTCCATTAAGCCTGATACCTTCAGTTATAACAATGTCACTGTCTACAGATATGACCAAATTATCTCTAATTAATCTGATGGTTAACTAGCTCAAGTATCTTGATATAGATACATAGATAATTATATTCACTTGGGCTTGCTAGCATAGCACGGGTATGGGTACTCTATTCAACAGAAATGATAGAAAATTCTGCTGCCTTATGTTCTCAACCAGGCCATTAATTTTCCTTGTAACATTTTAAACAAGTCTATTCAGGCATCAATTGTGGCCCCAATCCTGCCACCAGACTGGTTATAGCAGTCACACTGACTTAAAGGGATGCCCCCATGTGCACAGACATCTCCTCTCACACTACTCCTCTGGTGCAATTCCCTTTGCTGGAAAGCTACAAAGTCAAAACACCTGCACAACAAAGGAAGCGCTGCACACTAACACTGCACTAATCATAACCCATTTACAAACTGCTGCTATCTTCTATGCCTTACTGTTACTTTTGAAAGAGATAAAGGTTTTATTTCAAAAGCATAATAAGAGTTGCAAAGCTTTTTAAAGAGGCAGCACTTATTCTATTCCCCTCCTCTATCCCTTTTAACACCCATTTGAAAAATTAATATTTACAGTCTGAAACATACTTTTCTGCTTGTATATATACTTAAAATATCCCTCTGTCTCTTATTTTCCCGTTCACTGAGTCAACAATACTGTCAGTTTCTGATGATTTAATGTAGAATATATGGAGCTAATTACAGAACACAAGGCATCAAAAACTGTGGTTTTCTAAACTTTAATAAATTGTGGTTTCATAAGCTGCTATTCACTGCAATATAGGAAGTGGTTAGATGTGGGGCTTATTATCAGTTTAAGTAAAAAGCCAAAGTGGGAGGCACTGGTTGCACCTGAATTTTCCAGCCCATAAGATATATGACTTTCTGTGTAGTGGAGACATTGTGTAATGTGGGGTTCAACAGAGCAAAAACAAAGTGATTTGTTGCCTTAGCCTACTGCACTGAAAGATACTGGCTAACCACAAGTTTATCTTTTGACCAAGTCAGAAAGTCTACTTCACAGCCATATCACTGAAAATGCTCTTTTGCATCCCCAACAAAGCACCATCTCAGAAATAAGCCAAAGAAGAAGGTAATTTAGGATGATATTAAAAAGGTATTTACAAGCATTGATCACTGAATGTATATTGTGGTATGGTTTTTCCAGGGCATGATGGACAGACACTGCAAGGAGAGGACAAAAAAAAGAAGAGGGGGCAGGGGGGTGGTGGGGGAGGAGGGCAGCAACTTTGCAAGGAAACACTGGTCAAGAAAACTCATTGACGAGATCTGCATGGCTAATTCTGGTGAGATTTCTTCCACCTGCCCTACAGTGAAGCCCCCATGAGATGATCTGTTTGTTTAAATAAGAATAGAAACCCATTCTGAATGTTTGCAATGCCAAAAATGAAACATAATTGAGATGCTTAGCATGAAAACAATGATGAAGCAATGTTAAACAAGTTGGGAAAGTGGCTGTGGTGACAGCCACACTTTGCTGAAGGAAGACTCAGTCTTGTATTTGGAAAAAATACTTTCTGTTTTTGTAAATGTTTATACATTTGAGATACCTAATTGCCAAGAAGATAGTATTATCATGTTCTTAGCCTTCTTTCATTATTTACTATTTAATTTGAAGCTACTTTGCATCTTTCAGATTATCTGTGTAGTCCCAGTGGACAAACAAGGATTTGAATGAACAAATTAGGATGCATGAGCACTACCCACTTGGGGAATGGCAGGGAAGACAAACTGTCATTTCAAGTACATCGCTGTAAACTTAATGTAAATTGCCTGAATTTAGATGAGTATAAATTCCCTTTGTAAGGTTATATTTTAGTTAAGAAGTCAGAAGAGGATATTTTGCTATTTAACAGTTAAGCTTGTATTCTCTTCTCAAACAATATACCAGTATTAAATATGGGTTACCTTAGCAACTATTAGTTTATCAAAGAGAATTCTGAGAAACGAGGATGCTTTAGTAAACAACTAAAACATTGACAACTCCTTTCTTTTTTCACTCCTACAATTCAACTTCTCCCACAGAATATCAAACCAATTTTTTGGGATAAACGCTGATTGTGATCTCAGAATGAGAACATCAACACTGTTTTTAACCTGATTAGCATCAAATAAGTCCTCCAAGCAAGCTTCACTTCATTACTGAATCTGGTCCATGGTGTATAATTCACTTAATTAGGAGATTAGAGAAATAGGTAGTAACTGGGCAGAACATTAATCTCAGTGTAATATATTCATATAGGGAAACAATTATTTTTCAATTAATTTATTAATATATATTTTTTAAAAATTAAATCCCACCAGTATCTATTTGAGATTGAATAATGTGACCATTATTTTGATGATGTGGTTGTTGTTTTTCAGACTCACAATACCTAATATTTCCTGTTGAAGGCAATGTGAACTGTTTGTTTAAAAATCTGTCACCAGTCACACTATACGTGACAAAAGAACTAGAATCAAAACTTTCAAAGATCTCAAGCCTCTAAATTGGAAACTATATGATTATTATTGCATTTTCAGTAGTGTGGTGTATGAATAGAAATAACATTAAAATTGCATGCAATAATAAATTCAAGTTGATGCCTTGTTAAAGTAACTTCAAAATACAATTATTCACCTGAAAAAGCCCATAGGGACATCATTTGTAAACAAAATGATCTAACCATGAAATTTGGCACTATAGCAAACGCCAGTTATCACCCCTTGGGTTACTTTATTATTTTCTCTTTCTCCTCTGAACTTCAATACTAGGCAGAAATGAGTTGCCATCCTTTTTCTGCAGAAAGAAAAATAGTAAAAATTGCCACTGCAAGGACCCACAGCCTATGGCAGATTGTAACTGGGGACAGAACACTGTCCTTGACAAAGTCAGAGCAGGGAATAAAAGATCTCAACCGAAAAGTTCACATGCTGTGCCCCCTGCAAGAACTGCTTCCTAGTTCTCCTTGGGGATTCTTTAATTGTTTCATTACTAATTCTCTAATTGCTTGATTAGAAAATTACCATTTGTAAGTATTTCACTAAGGAGAGGACAATGGAGAAATCTTTCAAAAGTAATTGTATTCTCATAATTTATTAGGGAATCAGATTGAGAAAAATTAAGAACGTAACAGTGTTATTAAAATCACTTTTCTCTGGTTTCTGATTTTCATGATGACTACACCTTAATATTTTGTCACTCTTTCAAATATGAACCACAAAACTGAGGCCAGTTCCATCTACAAAGTATCCTTTAGCATTTTTGTATAGCACTGGTTTTGAAAATTGTGGCTTTGTAGGACTTATTTAATGATGCTCCTTAGATGGGCATAAGTGTTTTAAAATTATCAACTTTTTTGAAATGGCCTGCACAGAAAAGTTGGTCCTGTTCACTTTTTTCATTGTACTGATTTTCCAAATTCCTTTTTATTTTGTAAGTTTCAGGTAATGAATTATCAAACTTTATAATGGAAATATTAGGATTTTTTTTCCTCTTTAACATCAAGTCGCTTTTACAATTTAAAGCACTGAAAAAGTTCCTGAAAAATTTTACTTGTCCTTGTACTGTTAACTTGACCATTGATCTCTGATTTTTGGTGAAAAGCTGAGCTATACTCTGAACTTTTTATACCAGCAGTTTCAAAACACTCTTGTGAACCTTAACTCCACATTAATTTTGCATCAAAGACATAGTGTTATTTTAGGCACCTAATTGCAAAGGGTTTTTTTCCTACATGAACGGTGCCTATGACTTTCTTAAGCAGAAAGGCAATTAAATAAAGTAAATGCAGTATTTAAAGTTATATATATTGACAGAGTGCAAAAAGGAGGAGATCAATGACAGAATTTACTTAAACTAAAAGACAAGAACTCCAAGTCAAAAAGGCATTACACAGATGACTTAAGAACAGGAAGTATTTTATTATTAACTTTTGATAACCCAGAATACCTCACACTGAAAAGCCGAAAGACAAATGTGCACACACAAATCAGAAGAGTTCAGCAGATCAGAATGATTTTCAGAAGATAAGCAGGGGCAACCCTATTAACAGCTTACATATTAAAAGCTTACATATGTGGCTAACTGTCCTTCCAGTTGGAAAGTTAAAAATTATTTGGTATTTGATCCTTTCCCCTCAAGAAATATAGATGACAACTGAGAGGGTTTGACAATTTGGCTCAAGTCAGTTATCTGAATCTCCTTGGCCTCCTAGTTATTTTGGTTCTGTCAGTTGGCAGGGAGGTTCAGGGTTGGATGCACGGAGTTGGCAAAAATTAGTCTTCAAATATATTTTAAATTTTAGGGGTTTTCAAGCTTCAAAAATAGTGGCCTTTTTAAGACTCACAGCTAGGCACAGTAAGAAAAATAGTGAAAATAAAACATTTGAAATTTCAAATTCAGGAATTGTATTTACTATGCCAACTGTTCACTAAACTATGAAGACACTGACTTCTAACTAAGTTACTTTAGCACAGCATCTGTCTTTTTAAAGATGGTAGTGATTTTTAAAGGGTGCTTAGCACACCATTAGAAGAACATTTTGAATAAGAGATGGCTACTGAGAAACTCTGAAGCTAAGTGATACCAAAAGACACCAGAGCTAGACAGTGAACAAAAAATCACCATAATGATTTGATTATCTACACCACTACAATAAAAATCCCCTATCCTCCTAACACACTGAGATGAGACCAAGGACTGCTTTAAGCGATGTCAGGGTAGAGTTATTACAGAGTTCCCCCAAGAAACCCTTTTGCAAATGAAAGGGAAAGGTTATTAGGATCCTGCAACCTCCACAGTTCCTGTAGGATTATATGCAAAACTTCTTGGAAAGGTTGTGTCTTCTGCTTTTACACCTCCACCTTTCAAGTGCCTTTAAATCCAGTCTTTCATGTATTAAAACACATCCTCCAATATGAAGCCCAGCATTCTATTTCTCCTAGTAAATGATCTTTACTATTTTTCCCGTGATTTATTACTCAGCTCAAAAGCGGAGTGAAATTAATAGTCAAGCTTCTGGAAATGTCTTTTGCCAAACAAACTGCCTTCCATTTCCACATGTAAGGTTTTCTAAATTTCATTTTGTTTTTAAACAATTAAAGATCTTCAAAAACATTAGCCAGCTAGGAGCAAACATGGAAGCAAGCAGCCTTCCTGAATTCCTTGTTTACTACCCTAGTCCAAGATAATTGCAAGAACAGATGTGACAGCTTTGTGATTTTCTAGACTTTCCCATGAAAACAAAACTGAAAGTTTTCAACAACAATCCTGGCTTCTTCAGCCAAACCTTTCATCATCATCATTAAAAAGGTTTTGAGCACTTATAGAAGCTAACAAATGACAGCTCATAATCCCCATCTGTAACCAGTACCCAGAGGCCAGGTACTGCAAAGACAAGACAGGTGCAAATTTTGGTATTCCCATAGTGCTTATTATCTACTCCTTTTTAGAAACAAAAGGATTTGTCTTAATACCACTACCAATATCCCACATTAATCTTCCCACAAGCAAACTCTTACCCTGAAGCTACTATACAGTGTTATTACTCTGTCAAAAATTTTTCTCCTGAATTTAAAGAGGTGCTTCTACCAACCTTCGCAGCAAGATTCTGCAGTAACTCATCCACAGAAGCTGCTCCACAGCTGAGTTCATCTCAAGTGTCTAGAGCTACCCCCATCAGAGCTCTACCATGTGAGAAATAAATTTTAAAAACATTGAGAAGTTGTACTCTTCTATCCCAATTTCTTTCATTTCACTTCTGCTTTTGCCTTTTCTTACCAGAATCATAGAAAATAAATTTAGCACAGTACACACCACTCTCATTTGTCACTGCCTGTTTTGCTGGGGTGAGGCAATGGGTAGGATTGTGGCATGAGTAAGACATAAATAATGAATAGGGACAGAACAAGAATGCACATAAATGGCATAACTGAAAATTGTGGTGGTGCCTGAAACCTAGTATCAAATGTACATTTGCTTACCTTTTTTTTTCAGTTAGCAACCTAAAAAAACTTTAGAGAAGAGGAAGGTGGTTTTGGGAGTTCTTTGGGTTTTTTTGTAGGATTTTTGTGTGTGGACTTTTTGTTGCCTTTTTATGTTCAGTTGGGTTTTTTGGGGGGAGAGTGGTTTGGGGTTTTTAAACCATATACATCAAGTGAAAAGTAGCTCATAAAATATTTAGCAAAGGATTAAATAAAAATAATTGAGACACTGCATTTTTAAGATAGATATGATTGATTAGATTGAACAAATAAATTTGAACCATGACTACAGAAAAATCTTGAAAGAGTAAAGGAACATTTGAACATCATTGTGAAGTATTTCTGTTGAAGTAGCATCCAAAGCTCCAACTACATGACATCACTGAGTTTACAGCTGAAGAGTGACATTTTTATATACATACAGATTGCTCTTAAGTCCCAGACTTGCCTGAAGTTTTTTTTTTTTTGTTTAAGGAGCCTAATAGAAAACCTTTAAATTTTTGAAAACAGCAGAGCACACAACATTAAAATTTACATTAGAACACTACAAAGAAGTAAATGCTAGACCACGTAAAACTCAATTCCAAGTTAAATATGCATACATAAACTTCTGTGCTGAAATGCTATGAGACACACTAATAAAGTTTCCAAATACTAAAAAAGAGCCCCTGACAATATAAATATTCATTACTAAATGGAAATCTAATAAAAGCCTTCAGGTAATTTACAGAAAATGAAGAAAAGAGATAATCTCATGGATTTGAAATACTTTTCCAATAAGTTTTCTAAACTTTTTCACTTTTTAGGGTATTTAATTGTTTCCACTGAATAATTCCATGGTCTGCTTTCATGTGGGAGGAGAGGGTTAATATATGATCAAAGACATAATTTGGGACAAGGAGCAATAAAGGTTGCCTGCTTTTTCTTGACAGTTTTATTACTCCATCTCTTGTTTATGGTCATAATTTCTGCTTGAAACAAATTGACACAGAGTGATCCAGATTGGACATAATGCTCTGGACAACTAAAAGGAGAGTAGTTTTCACAAGTTCTTGACCATTTCATTTGTTGTGGTTGCCCCTCAACACTTCCTTTCAAGAAAGACCCCTCAAACTCAAATAATGTTCCATTAAAAAACCTACTTTGATACTTGTTGAACACTCCTGAATTTTTCAGGAAGAAAACTTGTACAGAACTTGTTGAATAGAAAAAAACACCAAAGCATGACATTTGTGGAAATGTAATTGCATTTAATTTTGAAATTACTCCTACTTACTTAGAAATAAGAAAATCAGCTGATATTTTATCTCTTGCCTCAGTGATACAGGATGTGATATTCAATAAACTTCCCAAATCAATGAATTTAAATCTCAGTCAAATATATAATAAATTGGTAAATAAATAAAATAAAATAAATAAATAAAATAAATAAATAAAATAAATTTGCAAAAAAGTTTAATCCAAGGAAAAAAAAATTACTTTTTTCCACAAACAATGAAACAGTTTCTGTTTCTTTTCATTCTGAGCCACTGCAAGACACAGAAAAATACAAAAGAAATGGTTCATACTATATAAACTACATGAGAAACTGCATTCAGATTTTGGCCAAAGAGAAAGGAGCCTTGTCCTTCAAAGCAGAGACAAAACTTGCTGTCAGGTAAGTATACTCATTCCTTTTAAGAACTAAATGACAACACCAAAATGGTTCAAAATGTCATTCTTCCTTCTAGAGTCTCAGAAAATCCTCACTGACACCTCAGGTTGTGGAGGTTAAGGATACACTTACATGGACTTCTGTGCAAGTCCATCATTTTGCTAGATTCCTGTCTAACCTTGTCTCTCTGTGAGTCTGCTTCACACACACAGACCTTTAAACTTTTTATGATGTCTGTGCTATGGAATGAGATATGGTCACAGGAAAAAAGGCATTATGATTTAATTAGAAAGTGTACTTAAGAAGTTCTTTCACCTCAAAGGTTTTTTTTTTCCCCACCACTCATTTTGTTCCCAGGGATAATAATCACCCTCAGTTTGTACTTTTTGCATTTTTTTGGTTAACTGAAGCATTTCACCCCTATCTATGTATTTTGGGGTAATATATAATATCTCATCTAATAAATTATCTCATCTAAGACGTTATGCACAAATTTAATGCAAAATTGAATCTCCAAGGAAAGAATTAGTTCAAAAACATTTTTGATTTACATTGAATTTTTCTCACACAAAAGAAAATTAATAGATGGAATTTGCACACTGGAGCTTCCTTAGTAGCCTGTTCAATTATCCAGACTAAGGTTTCACTGTACCTAATCAATGGAAACTCAGAACACAGTTGTTTTGTTATAGAGTCTTTCCCACCACATGAAATGTTTTCACAGTTCTTTTTCACTTCATGCTGCATTGCAAAGTGTTACATAACACTCATCCACTCTCCTGATTCTTCATACCACCTTGACTTAACCCTGAAATAATTTTATTTCTAAAACCTTTTGACCCCTTCTAAAGAGAGCATAGAAAAAACAGTGGTTAGGAGATCACTAACGTCCTTTAGGATGTTTCTGGACAGATTTCCAGTTATTGCAGACACAGTCAAGCATCTCTTGGGCTTCAGTACAAACATGTGGAAAACACACCTGAAAGCTGTGAAATCTGCACACTTGTGAAAGGAAGCAAAAGCAGGGTACAAGATTTCCTCTCTCTATTCTAGTTTTATGCACTTTTCTATCAGTATTTTAATTTTATTTACCTCAACAATCAACAAGCTCAATTAAAAAGGTTCCACCAGAAAAAGTAACATGCTCAGTCCTGAAAGAGCAAAACTTACCCAATTTGGATTAAATAAAAGGAGAATTATTAGATAGTCCTAAAAAGAGTATCTATTCAACTGTTAAAAGCAAGAGCAATACTAACAAAATCTCTGCATCAAAAGGGGAAAAAAGGAAAGCAAACCAGACCACTCTCTTGGATTGAAACCCACATAGCCAAACAGGTACTGCACCAAAATCCCAAACCACCTGCTAAGTCACCCTTAAAGCAGGTCAGTCTTTAGGCAGCTTCTTGAAGTTTCATCTTAGCTTGCATGAAAGAGGGTTAAGTCTGTTCTTTTCAAAGATCTTTGGCATGATCTTTGATGACAAATGACATGCTACCATATGCCAAAAAAGAAGGGGAATACAGTCACCCCCAGCTTCAACTTTAACTGGAGCTGCTTTGTTCTGAGTGCCCTGAATAATTAATAACTACTTTGGCAATCAGTCATGCATTCCTTAATGGCACCTCAGGCATCAAGTATCCCATTCACCCACTCTCCAACTAACAATGGACTTTATTACATCAAGTTTTCTCTGCCAAATTTGTAACTGACATAGTTTAAACTAAACAAGTTACTAAGAAGATTGAGGCCCAAATGTATATTATACGAGTTTATAAGTTTTCCCTCAATTTCATGTGGCTACTATACAGGGCAAGTGAGAAAAAAGGGAAAAGAAATGAAATATGGATTGTTTCTGCAATAAAACTCTAGGAGGGTTGAAATGGCATAGTGCTGCCAAAATCATGACTATTAATAAATGGATAGCTGGTCAAAATTAAGAAGCATCACTAGGCAGCCCTTACTGAATAAAGCAACTCACCAGTAAGCACAGAGTAAGTGACAGGGCAGAGCATGAAAGAGTGACTGAGAATAACAGCTGTGCTGAAAGGAGCATAATAATTTTGGAATAACACAAATTATGTTTGCTTAATAGGAATAAGCTTTTTCAACACTTGCTTCCACTTCCTGGTATTGCAGACAAAATTAACTTGTAACTATAAAATAGACGAAAGAAAGTGGGAGTAAGACCAGACTTACAGAAAGTTCCAAGTGCAGCCAGGGCACTCAATTTAAAATGGAAGAAATTTAAATTATTAAGCTCTAATTAGTTAGAATCTGAAGACAAGGATCATGTTTTTCACAGGGAGCATTCTGCTTGTACACAGTATTGCACTGGTTTTATGCATTGTCTTCCAGTCCCACATCAAACCTTTGTAGAGAATGATGTTGCATCCACTGACATAGGAATGGCTGAGTCCTTTCTTAACAGTGACTAAATCCTAGAAGTAAGATAATCAGATCAATAGGATCAATAGGAATTCTCTGACTACCTATTATGAGAAAAGTTGATTTGAAATTTAATATACAAAGTAAAAAAAAAACTTAAAAATTTATACATATATAAATATACATATATATGTACACGATAAATTACAGCAGATCTAAACAAAGCCATTTCTCTTGCTCTTTAAAAGACCTGAAAATGTGTCCGGTGCCCCTCTCTGTGTGTGGCCTCCAAATACAGAAACAAGCTTGCACTGTTTTATTTCAGTTTTGCTTCATTTCTCCCCAAACAATCTCTCTCTGCTAGTCTACCAGGCATCTCCCCCTCCCCACTACTAGTCAAAAAAAAAATGAGGAAAAAAAATTAACTGTTTAGGACCAATTCATTGAACTGAACCTTTTAGTGAATCAGTTACGATTTTGCAAGAATTATTTAGAATTTAAGCTCATTTCTATAGCTGACATCTTTTTTTCTGGGGATATGGGAGGGGGGACTGTAAATTTTATTTTCTCTTGAAAAGCTGGATAATATAACTTTATAATTGTAAATAAAACTACTTTTTTTTGGCATTGCTTTTCAATCATGTTAGGTACAAGAAGCAGGTTTAATCCTGGAACTAAACAATATTTATTTAATTTACAGTCTGCTGTCTGAAATGCGTAATTGTATTCTGCATTACTTATTAGGATATATTTTTTGTTGAAAAAGATCACAGCCCTTTTAGAGGCAGATTTAGAAATTAACTGATAAGCAGTTGCTGTACTGCACATTTTGGGGCTCATTCCAAATTCTTATGACAGCAAGCGAGCTGCTCTTGTCCCTTGCATATATTAGGTGTAAGTATTTTAAACATTAAACCATTGTTTTGCGAGTTCTGGTAATTTAAATTTTCTAACTGGTTTTCTCCATCAAATATTAAGGAATAAACCCAGACCATTTGTACAGCATGACATAAAAATAATTATACATATACTCCAATTTTCAGTGCCTTTGTTTAATCCCTTCCACAGAAATGAGATCATATATAAGGTTAGAAAGATACATAGCAGGTAGAGTGTAATACTAGAGCTGTGATAACGAAATTTGGCACCAGCCCCACAAATATATGTATTTAGTGATTTTCTTTTACCACTTTCTAAAAGTAAACGTACCTATTACATTCTGCCCTCAGGTGTACTGAAGTTTAAACCTGGCCTTATTTCAAGTTTGGAGACTGACATTTTATTTAATTTTAAAGTTTACCATTATTGGGTCATAGTATTCCACTAACAGAAGTTAT
This sequence comes from Eopsaltria australis, assembly GCA_034509425.1. Lineage (NCBI taxonomy): Eukaryota > Metazoa > Chordata > Aves > Passeriformes > Petroicidae > Eopsaltria > Eopsaltria australis. The sequence goes on from JAVTVJ010000049.1 coordinate 914,416, forward strand.
TCTAACTCATAAAAGAGTCAAATATGGAGATCAAACCTTTAGTCGTTTTAGGAGTAGTTCTTCCTTAGGCAAAAGTAGTTAAAAATATTTATAGGTAAACAACACTCATAAATATATATATATATATATACACAAACATCCCACCCCCACTACACTACATCATCAGCAGGCTAAATATACTCTTCTCAATAACTGAAATTTTGCCAATGGGGAGAAGGAGCAAAAATAGCAAAATAATAAAGCCAGCCAAGTGCATTCTGAGTGAAGCACATGTCAGTGGGGTTACAACATGGATTCTTTTGATCAATTTTTTTCTTGAGCTTGGAGATATTTTCCACCAACCAAATACCACAGACCACAACACTACTTTGGAGATTCAAAGTGAATTATGAGGAATTTAACAAAAAATACTCCTTACACTCTCTGAATATGGAATATCTATTCTAAAACAAGTCAACTCCTGTTTTCCTCCATTCTAAAGTTTCAGGACATTATCTCATCCTTAAAATTCTACAAGCATTTTTTTGCTATCACCGATCTTTCACTTCATGAAAATAGTAACAGAAAACTGTTGAGAGTGAAATTAGTCACATTTTAAACAATGACTAGTTTAATACCTGTGACTTACAAGCCTAAAGCAACATTCAAGAGAAGCTTAAAGTACAGTTTACAAAGAATACGCAGTGGAAAATGAATATTATGGATTGTCTGCTTTGTCTCTGTAATAAAACTATACAGAATCATAAGAACTCTTCTGTGTGGGAACTAGGTACAATCATCTGGTTGAGTAGGTCTAGTAACAGCTGACCAATGAAAATATTAATTTCTTCAGCTTCTTTTTTGTAACTTCCAAATCCTCTTTCAGCATCACACTGCTGATTCATAAACTGATCTGTCTTTTGCTCAAAGCTGGAATTCTTTTTTTTTTTCCGTAGTACAGTATTAGGAATGCAAACATTTTACCCGAGTTTCCACACAAACAACCAAGCCCACAACTTCCTAGTCCGAAGCCATCCAAAAAGAACCACAGGAACACTCAGTTAAAAAACAGAAACAAAATGTACAATTCAGGAAGACAGATTGCACACTATAATTATTATTAAGAAATAAACAGTAATTAATCTTACCCTAGTAAAAGACTCTTTTGAGCTACCACTTCAAAGATTTTATATCCTGAAATGTTTCGATCTGAAACATGTTACTTACTGGCATAAGAAGTGTATAATGGATGCAGAATCCAGGTTCAGAAGGAAAATATTCATCAGACACAAATCTTATTCGGATCTGGTTTCCTTTGGAGATTTGTCTGCTTGGCACAGTACTGGAACCACACCAGCGCCCTAAAACAGTGCCATCACTAGGCTCTTCAACTTCTACAAAGTCATACCTGAACAGAAAAGAAAAGATAATTTTTATTAACTGGCAAAAAATCTATAAACTTCCTAATTTAACCAATAAACTGACTCTGCAATTTTTTGTTTTTCCAAACACTAGAAGTATGCAGCCAAAGCCAGCTATTTTAAACTTAGCTCCCAAGTTGCTACTGACTTACATACATAATAAAATCCTGCAGTGAGGTTAAAAAAATAAAAGCAGAGTTAGCATTTTGAAGAGACCCAAGTGTATAGTTTTGCTTCTTGTACAGAAAGCAAATACCACATGTGTGACAGGGCAGAAGAAAGTCAGAGAAAAAAAAAGACTGTAATTGCCTGAGTGGCACAGTACTTTGTACTGCAATGTCACCAGCAGCACACTGCATGCCACCAGTGAAAGTTCAGGGGCTTTTTGGTACTGAAAACTTGCTTTCCTGGAATATCAGTGGTGAAAAACTTCCTAAAGGTTAAGGTGGCCTAGGGAAACTTGAAAGGAGTTAATGCATATCCCAACAAGACATTTGTTGAGCAAAGACCTAGACCTCACTGCATGTCAGAAAGAACCTGGTATTGTGGAAATACTGACAAGAGACAAATGGATTGGGAACTTTGAGAGAATGAAACCTATTACGTTTGATTTAGTTTCGTTGCTTTTAACATGTGGTCTGGGTATCCCTGGGGATCGGTGAGCAACTTCAACCAGATCCATGAAAGGTAACTAAGACATGCCAGTCAATCATCAATAACCTTCAGTAGGGCATACAAAGGTCCTCATTTTCACTGGAAACGTTTACTGAGTTCCCAAGTCATAAAAACATGGAAAGCCACTGCTCTAGAAGGTACATCTGGTTTCAGAGCTTTAACCTGCTTCATGTCAGTTCCCCAGCTGCCCACTGACAGAATAAACACAGCATTTCAGCTGCATTTTCCCTGCTTCAGCTTGAATCCCCCAGAGCCCCAGTGGCAGCACAGCCCCGTGGTTCGGGAAGGTGAGGGTGTGCTGGTTAAAGCAGGGCAAGCTCTTGGCTGTTTTCAGCTGCAGCTTCCTGAGCCAACTTTTTGCTTTTAAACCACAATTCGTATCCTAAGCATGAGCATAACAAACCTCTGAGAAAGTTTTGAGGTTTCTGATATTTTTGTGTCCTCTTGCATGTGCAGTCATATATTAAATACATCTCACATAAATCTAAATTCGTAAATAGCAGAGTCCTTTTCAAGGGTACAAACAGTCCTACTTCTGATGATAGCAAAGGCTCATATTTTAAAAAAACATGCACACACACACTCTACCAAATATGCCAAACTATATTTAATGTGAAAATTATTACCTCATAAACATTTTCTACTAAAGCTTTTTTTAGGATTTTTTTTCAGTAAATCTAATCTTTATAATGATTCCCAGTTCCCTAGTTAGACAGCAGGCAATAAATTCTTGTGTTGCATGTTTGTGCAAGACTGACTTGCACATTTATTATCTCCATTTAAAGGACCACTATTTTTCCACTTAATTAAAAATGAATGCAATGAATATGCTCATTAACTGTGCTCAAAATCCATTACTGCCATGTACCACAGTTTTAAATCTTCATTGAACTTACGATACTAATTACTTTATCATTATCTTTTTTCCCCCAAACACAAACTAATTCCTTTAACAGATCCACCAGTGTTTTTACTTTATGATCAGGTATACAACTTATTACAAAGGCAATGTGTACATTAATTGTACTAAGGCCTCAGGGCTCAACACATTTATCAAATTTATTTGGAGCATTGAGCTTTTTTCTTTTCAAGATCAGCCTGTGAAATTTCTAAAGATAACCTTCTTTATTTTTCAGTTAAGAATATGAAATAATTACCTACCTTTCTGATTTTTAAAGAGTGAAATAAGCTAATACTGACATTTATTGACTTAGGTTCAAGATGCTGAGGGGAGTCAGAGGGCTTAGTGCCTCTGCCTAACATGCAGTACTTTTTATTGCACCCTTTGGTTTTCTGGTACACCTGAAGTAAAAGAGAAACTCAAATTCCACAGTTTAAATCTTAGACCCTTCAAATAAAAAGCTAATTGATTCCATTGGTGGAGAAGTAAACTTGAGGGAAATAAGTATTCTGAAAAACCAAATAAAATTCAGCCTCGATAATGACATTTTTAACCAGTGACTTTATTCCTGTCAGTTGTCTAGGCTAAATGTGCTACAGGAGCCTGCCAAAATAGCCTTCTGTGCAAGTAAAATTCCTCTCATCACACATCTGGACTGATGTCTGAACTTTCTCTAAAAGTAGCAAAACAAGGTGGTTCAGATGCTTTAGCATTTACATTGCAGCAGATGTCATGGGGCTGAGGAGCAGCAAGGACAACAGCACAGCCACGGAAAATTATTTCACCATCAAGAGAAGCTTGTACTTGAAACACAAGAGAACTGAGAAGCCATTTTACAACTCCAACAAAAAAATGTTAAAATGCATGTTGAACTTAACAACACAGAAATCTTCTTTTCTTTGCAGTGTGCAAAGGAGCAAACACAATCCTCTTTGACAATGACTAAAGAAATGCTCTGGTGCCCTCTCTGTAATTTTAAAAAATATTACTAAGAAAATTTATGCCCAAAAGGCAACCCAATCTCCTTTCCTGAGACTAAAGATGCTTTAGGCATGATGCCCACAATGCCTTCCATTTTACCTGTTGCAGAACATGTACTCCCCTCCCCTAAGGCCTGGGTGCCTGGGAACGTGTATTGAAATAACCACCTGAACAAAGACAATTTACTGGAAAGGAGCAAGGAAGCAACATAAGCAGCTCAAAGCTTCAACAGCTTTCCAACCAAGAAATGTATTTTCCAAAGGTATATGTTTTCCTCTCCTTTCTATATGTTTTTCTGTGGTTTACACTGCCATTTCCTAAACATATTCTGACAGGCTGTTTATCTTGGCTTGCAGTTTTTGACCTTTCTATGGCTTCCCTCTGCCTCCAGAATTCCACAAATACATCAAAAAATGAAAGATGCAAAATTCCACCAGGTAAAACCCTTTGTCATGTCAGTGGTGTTGCACTTTTCCACCTGTGCACTGATGTGCACTAGACAAAAATCTAGGAAGTCCATTAAAACACTTCGTGACAGGTGAAATTTATTCCTCCTTCCTCTTTTGATAAAAAAAAAATTCTTTTTTTAAAGTAAGAAATAAGTTGTTAACAATCCCTATCAAAACTTTCTACAGCAATTTGTGGGGAAATGTAATATTTCTGTTCCAACTTATTTTAAAGCACATAGAATTCTGAGGTTTTCCTGGTACTGACATAGCACACCCACCTGCAGACCCAAAACATCCAAGGTCCTCTGGCAGCTCACCAGGCAAACAGTTGTAAAAGAGCACTGAGATGGTTTGTACAGCTTCAGTTTTGGAAGCATTGGAAATTACTAAAAACTGTCAACATGAAAATATAATTTTGATATTTTACTAATTAGAATTTTAACACCATCATTCTAAAGGAAACTTTACTTCCCTCTTCCACCTCTATTTGAAATAATTTTAATTTCTGCTATTGAAATGTTTATATTTCCCATGGAACAAAATTCTTGGTTTCCATCATTTGACATAATTGTGCCTTTGTACAGACAAAAGTGTGAGGTACTGGTGATGTCTGACATAGTCATCACTTCTTAGGTAAATCACATCTGTAAATAATAATATTACTCTTTGTAAAATTAACGTATTTTCTTATACAGGGATGCAAGGCCAAACATTTAGCTTGAAGCAATTTTTGTCAAAGTTTGGCAGATTCACATTTATCTGAGTGGAAAAGGGAACACTGGAGCATGACAGAGGCACTCAAATCCATGATATCTAATAGCAGCTTTGTTATTCCCTGCAGGCCAGTATACAGCAAAAAGGTGTGATAGAATAAGAGGAATGCAGAGTTTATGACAAAGGGCAGAGGGAAAATGGGAGGACCCCAAGAAGGGAGAAAAGGACAGAGTGGCATACTGGATTAGAGAAAAAAGTGTATTTCAGGCAAGCATCAAGCCTACAGATATAGCAATACAGCTGTAAATAGAAAAGTATACTCCATCATTTATTCAACAGGTGGAGAACTTTCTTTTCTACTACCAATACTGCCCTTCTCACTGAGACAAAATTAAGTTTTCCTCAAAGACAGGCACAGACACCAGGTGAGATGAAAATCGAAATGACACAAAATTTAAGTCATCGGTAATAATGAAACTGCAGGTACCTGTGCACTACTTTTCAGTTTGTGTAAGATGATGTTTTAACTCTGGTATTATTTTTTTCTTTACAATGTGACCAGGTCAGGCAGCACAACCACCTATTGCCCAAGTTTGCAAGCTTCAGAGGAGCTATTTAATTAATTCCATTGCCTCTCAAATGCATTAATTTACACCGTACTGTTCTGCATTTCTTGCCAGACAGAAATATCTACATGAATGTCAGACTGGCCCATTCAGCCCAGTCCCCCACTGAGCCCAGTAAATATAAGGTTCCTGACACTAGCAGTGCACATCAGTAAAAGTTACCTATGAATAATGTCAATTGCCACATAAGCAGTAGAGAAAAGAACTCAGACAGCAGATTTCCTGGAGGTACAGAAGGGAGATGGCACCTTGACTGAAATGGTGGCTTTGTGACAGCACCAGCAAATTACTCCATACAGGGTAAAACTTCAATAAAAATTATTCTGCTCAGCATTATCAGAAATATTTAACTGGGGTTACTCTGAGTCACTGTAAAGTCAGGACACTGGAAGAAAACATTTTTCAAAAACTAACCAATATAAAATTTTAGCTATTTAAAATATTCCCTCTGGATTTTGTCTTTCCAATAAGAATTTCTGAACGAAGTTACCCAGGGTCACTTGACGGCAGATCCTGAGGCTCACAACATGGATAATTTACTCCTAGGACTCACCCTCTTTAGGAGGATTTGGCAGTGCCTTCCCCTGTAAGAGGAAACTCCTTTGGAGATCATTACAGATCATTTGACAATTGAGAAAAGAGTTAGGTTCTATGATTTCTGTCATGCAATCATCATGCTTTATGTTTTAACATATAAACAGAGAAAAGATGATGGAACAGCAGGGATTTGACGTGAAATAAATTTCCATAGTAGTTTCTGTATTTGCTGATCTTATACACACTGTGTCATAACAGTCACTGGAAAGAAACAGCAAACTCAGATATAATCCAAATAAATAACTGATGAGGTCAGTTTTTGTACTCAGAAAATTATGTTTAATTATATACAAACATCACTTCTAGCAGTAGACATCACTTCCAGCCAACAAATGAGCATAAAGCCCCCAAGTATCCTGCCATGTCTACATTTTCCATGAAATAAAGATACTCAAGGTATAAACAGAGAACTTTTCTAACTGCCATTCCCCAAATATGGATTGTAGATTCTGTGCCAACCTACTTTGAATACATCTATTTTAGACTATGCAGTACTGTACATTAGGAACTGCCTTATGGAAACACAGATTCATTCACAAATGTTACATGGTTGCCATGGTTCTCCCTGTTTAATCTTTTCTCACACTGATTAGTAACAGCCTGAGGCTTCTAACACTACTGCACAGCTCCCTCTGTGTTTCTACCTTGTTATTTAGAGTACATGGAAAAAAATTTAATCCTTAGATTTCCATTCTCTTCCCTTTCATTCACTGTAAGCCACTTTGATCATACATATACACTTACTACACTACAAGTGGAAAGGAAAAACAAGACAGAGTTCAAACCTCCAAATTCTACTCTTCAAACATTCAAACCCTTTTCGTGGAAAGGTTGCCCTCGTTTTTGATTTGGAGAAATTAACTGTTGCATTACCACACTCTACCAGAAAATATATTTCCATTTTCAGTGGATCTGTATCACGTGAAGGTGAGAAATATACATTTTGCAAAGCAGCTTTTGCCCCTTGGTGAATGCATTTTGGCACTGCATGAAAAAATAAGATGCCCAAAGAAATGTGTCCTGTCTCCCCAAAACTCCCATGTGTAGCAAAGGTTTACTTCAGTGCTGGTTAATAAACTGTGTATTGCTGAAAATATTTCCCTGATGACTAGGAAGCTGGCACACAACTTTATCTAGGAAATAAATCCTCATGACAGGTATCTAGGTGCACTGATAAACACTTATGGATCTCTACCATAAGCACATGAATATCCCACAGCCTTTGAAAGTGACATCTGCCTTCTGGGGACAAAGGGACATTAACTTGTGCACAAGAATGAGAAATTGCAAACTAGATGCATTGGTAAATGTACTTCAGGCTCTAAAACAAAAAAAATTCTGTGTTCAGACAGCAAGCTTGCAACTATTTAAGCATATATTAAACTACTGATATGAATTAAGCACGTAAAACAGTATTTTCAGGAATACAGAAGCACAGAATTCAGCCTCTGCTACAAACCAATTTATACCTGTGCAACTTCTATTGATACAGCATTTCAAGAACTTGAATAAGAATCTTATAGAAAGAGACAGTATTATCTGGCAGATCAGAATTGAAGGTAAGGAAAGAAGATTGTTTCCCAAACTCTTCTTTTTAAAACACCAATTGTCACATTTCTTAGAAATTACCTACGCTTATCTTCATTGCATTACAGGATGACTGTATTCCCAACACCAGTCAGAATAAGAAATACATTTAGCTTTCTTTAAATTCAGTCCCAAAATGGTGTGTTATGAGTAGAACACAGATAGAAGTCCATGACATTTCATACCATCACTACTGTTACTATATATCAAAGATGAATTTGGGAAAATTCAGCTTGGAAAAAATGTACACATACAAATCAGCCTGCAAATGATGCCCCAGTCCATGTACTTACTTTGGTCTTTGTCTTTAAATACAAAGAAAGAAGTTCTAAGGAGATGAAGGCTCCAAAGATTTCCGACACTCACAGTTAATATGCTACACTTACCTTTTTCCTATCTGACTAGAGATTGTAATAAAAAAGATTTTCCACAAAATTAGAAGTTACTTGGAAAGGTTATTTTTCAAGGACTAAAAAATAGGTAACATCTACATGAAACCTTTTCCTGTACTGTTTCACCTCCGATTGTCTACTTTGTGCTATTCACTGCATATGTGGACCACAGATCTCCTTAGTATTCTGTACAAGTTATGATTTAAATAACACACATAACAAAAAATGGTAACAGGACAAAGTATTCTTACTGTTTTGTGCAGTGACACTCCTGTTATTTATCCTTGTCTTCTGCTGTGCAAGGCATTATATGTAATATTATTATTATTGTCTTACAATAAAACATCATGTGGAAATGACCACCAAACTTCAGAGTCCTGCTGCACTGAGCACTACACTCTCCAAAGCACTTTTGCCTTCATAAAGATGCAGCTGGTGTCTCTTTTCACAAAGTGAATCAGCTTGATAAGTATCCTGAACTGTACAGTACTACATATTCCAGATTTTGGAGACCTAAATGCATTACCAGCTTTTTCCCAGGACTCCTCTTTAAAGTCTGGTATATTTTATCTTGGGAATTACAGCCATCATAATAAATCACATGATCCTACTGTACAGATCAACATTTTGTAGAAAATAAAAAACTCTAATGGATCTTAGAGTTCACATTAACAGCCAAGGCTGTAAAGCACTCTCTTCTAACCAACTCTAAAATTTCTTCCTCTGCTCACACTGTTCACAGTGGTCAATGCATCTGTTCCAGCTGCTGTGAATCCACAACCACATTTTTTACCATTGTTTTTCAAGCAGCATTAGAAATATTTATTCTGCTATCCCAAAGGGTAATTTCTGCTTTTTGCACTCTCCAATATATTCCAGGATATAAATCCTGGAACGCAGCAAGGGCTCCAGTCAATGATGTGCAAACTACTGGCTTAGCAATTTCCTAACAATATTCAAAAGAGTAGTTTTGGGTGGAAAAAAAAACATGAGGAGCATAAGGGACATTTTTAGTAATGCAAAGATTCTGCCAGGGTGGTGTAGGCTGCTTCCCTTCCCCTCAAGCAGCCTTTGATAATAGAACACTATTACATGCCTGGATAAGTTTCTCATCTTCCCTTTCCCTCCCTCCTGCCCAGTGGAGGCTGGGGCTCTACCTATGTTTATTTAAATGAAAACACCTTTATTTTCTTTAGCTCAGCAATACAATAACATGTGGCCTCTTGGCAGCTATGCCTGCACACAAGATTTACCAATCCAGGCCAGTTGTCACAAAGTCTGATATTCTGCTTCAGGACAGGCCAGTAATTTTTACCCAAATAGAAAGTGAAAAAAAACCTGTAATGTAACAGAGCAGTGTGCATGAGCCAGAAAAAAAGTATTCCCAATCCTAGCAGGAGATCACTTTTCACATAAGGACTGTAAGAAGTTTCCTCTCACTTCAGTTTTACTAGTTATAAATTGATGGTCATAAAATTATGCAAATCTATTTTTAGTCTGGCCACAGTACATGAATCAAAGGCTACTCTGAAGAGATACATCTTAATAACTGGTGCTACAGTTCTGGTCTCCCTCTTCACATGCTAGTTTCAGAAAATGAGATGATCCATTAATTTTACCTTATAAAACCCCTATGACGCTCCCACATGACCATCTAATACTTTTTTATAACAATGCATCTTTCTTTTCCCAGTTTCTGATGCACGTGCATCTTCTCAGATGTTGTCATGATCAGCTGAGAACAGATTGACTTAAATTGCATTACATTTTACTTCTACTTTATCCTAATGGAGCAGCATTGACGGCAAGACTGGATTGTTACTAACCTGTCTGACTGACAATATTTTCTGGTAATGCTGACTGACTACAATTGCATGTGAGAAACATACTTTGTTAAAATATTGATGATACACTTAAAGAAGCAAAGACAGCATTTAGTGAGAGGGAGAGAAGAAAGGAAGAGGACAAGTGGAGAAAGGTAAAAAAGAAAAGTTGCATAAGAGGTGAAGAAACATACTGTTCATCCAGGAGCAGGACAGTTGGAATGTCTGCTGTTCCTGTGTAATCCTGCTTATACACCTGATGGTGAGTCTAACTTAATCATAACTGTACTTAGACTGTCAGTAATCAGAAAACATCAGGAAGGGAGCGCATGCTGTGCTTAAAGTGGTATATTTAGACACTGCATGGGGTAACTCTATATTATGTTGCTGGGTCTGACTCTGCAGTTCGCATTTGTCTTGACAACAGGACCTAAACTGAGCCTCACCAGAAACTACAGATGGTTACAGGGTCTCTCTGCGTCTCTCAGCTCAGGTAGTCATGGCTCACAGTATGTTTTTCTGCCCCTGAAAGTAGAGATTTAATCCTGTATTTTAATAAGTGGTAGGGTGGGAGCAGGGGAACTCCATCAATAACAACTGTTCCCAGAGTACTCTAGAAAGAAGCAAGACCCAGTTATGCAAGACCCAGTTACTGCAAGAAGCAGTTACGCATTCACATTCAAAGAAAATAACTTCGGTCTCTACCATTAGAAACACTGCCAACTACGGTAACATAAAACAATTTTAGAAGCAATAAATTAGGATTAGAACCGTTTACAAAAATATTTTGATAGTGGGGACACAGTTTACTTTATTCAAACAGCTTGCTTGAGAGGACCAGGAAGAAATTTTACAGAGCCTAAGTTTTTTTTAAGTCAATGACTGTAGTTCCTGGTGTGAAAAAGGAGTAAGGGATTATGTCAACTGCCCACTCATCAGCAATCACTCTCCTACACACCCATCTGGGCTGTGAAAACAAGTTCCAAATTACTTCCAAAATAATATCTATTATAGTGTCCTCTAGCAACAGTGGATACTAAAAATGAATGCTGCATGTACTGAAATTGAGGGAAAAGTGGGAGAACAAGGATGAAGTCTCTTCATTTGTGCAGCGTGTCCTGATCACATCACCTGCACTCTGCTGTCCTCCCATTCCGCTCAGAGAAGCACCTCCTTCATTTTTCCTTTCTTATATTTCATTCTGATCTGCTAAGAGAATACAAATTTGCAGCTATAAGCCCTTTCCAAACAATAGAAGAGTTTACCGTTCTTGAAGGCTAGGAAATGTGTATTACAGAGTAGCTTCAGTTACAATCATACTGAGCTTTCCTTTTCTCGTTTGTTTTTATCTTCTTTTATTGCCTGCAATATCTGCTTTGTCACACATAAATCTCTTATCATGAGAATGGTATTAAGCAACTTTTAATAAGCAAGAGAGAATCCAAAAGAAGGGATATACTTCTGGATACAGTACACACCTCTGCCACACTGTGAACAGTGGACAGTAGCTCAACCAATAGGATGGGACCATGTGAAAGATGAGTTAATGTTTGAATTATGTGCCAATCAAAGAATAGTGTTTCTTTCTGGAATCATGCAATATCCAAAAGAAAGGTATTTCTAAACAAATCAAATAAACCAAACCACGAAAATCTAACAACAAAACAAAAAAATCCCACTACAGTTTTGTTCAATGAAATCAGAATAGAGAAGAAATGGATCCAGGTATTTCTTTTTATGCAAAAATCCACTCATTTTTTCTTCAAAACACTAAGAAAGCAGGAAGCATAAGTCTATTGGATTTTTCATTAGAATTCTATTCATTAAACTGAAATAATATTGTAACATTTCAACTCACATGAGAGAAATAACCTTTGCAGTATAAAACTATTTCTGTATATATAAAAGAATAATTTCTATATAACCAGAGGACTCTGGTCCTAAATAAATACAACTTCTTACAAATTTTGATCCCCATCCCTCACTCTCATCCTCTACTTAATTTAGCATTCAAATCCCTCTTGCACTGGCACTGCTTTTCAGTTGTCTTGCAAATGGAACGAACAATTAAAAATCAAAACCATAAAAAGCCACTCCACAAACATCAGACAAAATTACTTCATCACCCTGTATTAACACAAGTTTTATGTAATTTTCTACACACTGTTCCTAAAATGCCACCGTTCTGCCACTGATAAAATATCAATGCTGCTACAAAGGACTTCAGATTAAATTAGGTACTTCATACTAATTCTCTGCCATCAGTATTTCAATTAAACCAAGGCACTAGAATGTTAGGACTCATCCCAGCCATTTAAATTATATATCACCCTTTCAGACTTTGAATAAAAATGATTAACACGTAATTTATGTGTTAGGAAAAAATTAAATATTTTGTATTGAGGAATGAGAGTTCATATGCTTTTTATAACCGTGTATATTAATGAATCATTCCTTTCCAAATGGATCTGAGTAACAGAACAGAGCTATAATAAATTTTAACTCAGTTATGGTTTCATTTTTGCCGAAGAAGTTACAGCCAATTATGAGACACTTCAGTATCACTGATATGCAGAGGTACCTTAAGCCCAGCCCACTCATGTGTCCAATTTCACAGAATCACAGAATATTCTGAGTTGGAAGGGAGCCACAAAGATCATCAAGTTTAACTCCTGACCCTGCACAGGACCATCCCCAGGAGTCACACCATGAGCCCAAGAGCACTGTCCAAATGCTTCTTGAGCTCTCTCAGGCTGGTGCTGTGACCACTTCCCTGGGGAGCCTGTTCCAGTGCCCAGCCACCCTCTGGGTGAAGAACCTTTTCCTGATATCCAACCTAAACCTCCCCTGACACAACTTCAGGCCATTCCCTCAGGTACCACGGTTGCTCATTAGATCAGTGCCTGCCTCTCTGCTGCTCACCAGGAAGTTTCAGACTGCAGTGAGGTGTCCCCTCAGTCTCCTCTTCTCCAGGTTGAACAGACCAAGTGACCTCAGCCACTCCTCACACGGCTTCCCCTCAAGGCCCTTTGCCACCCTTGTTGCCCTCCTCTAGACACTCTCTAATAATTTAATATCTTTCTTATACTGTGGCACCCAGAACTGCCCCCAGCACTCGAGGCGAGGCCGCCCCAGTGCAGAGCAGAGTGGGACAATCCCCTCCCTTGCCCGGCTGCTGATGCTGTGCCTGATGCACGCCAGGAGAGGGTTGGCCCTCCTGGCTGCCAGGGCACTGCTGGCTCAGGTTCAACTTCCATTGACCAGGACCCCCAGGCTCCTTTCTGCAGCACTGCTCTCCAGCCTCTCATTCCCCAGTCTGTATGTACACCCAGAGCTGCTCCATCTCAGGTGCAGATTCCAGCACTTGTCCTTGTTGAACATCATATCACTGGTGATTATCTCATAAACAGGTGGTTAAAATTGAACACACTGAAATTCTAAGGCAACAGCTGTAAGAAAAGAGTCTAAAGGATCAGTCTTCAATACAATTTTCATCTCTGCTTTCCAGATTCTGTGGGATTTGGTACTCAATATTTTGCGGGTTTTCCCATTTTGAAGCCTTAAAATTTTTGGGTACTCTTCTGAATTCTCAAATAAAGGTGGCAGCAGCAACCCCTTCATCTTCAGAATTATGTGGGGAAGCAGTAAAAAACCCAGCAGCCCAGCTACTCAGCATGAGTCACTGTGAACGTTGTCTGCACCAATTACACTTTAAATAAAGAGTTCACTTAAAAAGGTCTTTATCCAGATACTCAAAACCAACTTGAACTTTGTACTCAGGAGATAAATTCACCCTCTGCAACCACAGTCAATGAAAAGCATTAACACTGTCTGATAATAAAGGCAGCCCATCAGCTGTGTCCAGAAAACAATTTTCTTGGGAACTACACCTTGATAAGGAACTTGTTGCCCTCAAAAGCCCCAGAATTAATACTTACTTTATGTGAAGAGTAATATTTCTTTCACAAATCTATGCTTGATATTAGTTTGATCTTCACACATATACCAACAAGGACTTCATAATACATTCAAGGTAAATCAAGAAAAATAAACTTTTTTTCCTTCTCTAGGGGGCAGAGTGTGGGATGGAATTTCTTCTGTCTAGGAGAAAATGATGCAAGCATTATCCTTTCATGTATTCGCTCTCTTGATGTTGCAAGGTGCATCCATAAAAAGGAGCAAAACTGAAGAAAAATTTCTGTTGTCTTTTTTACTGAGGCATTAGAGAGTCACAGTTATGCATCCATGTTTTACTCCACATACTAGAGGTTCAGAATTGTAATAATAACAAGAAAGGAAGCTCCACATGGTGCAAGTAACTCATTGTGTCTTACATTACACAGGAAGGTCTCTTTGGAAAATTATGTAGCAAAATGTGTAGTCTTTTTATTGTGCTTGCTAAAAATTATCACTGTCTAGCATCCATTTGAAACAAATTACGGAAAAAAAAAAAACTGCTAAGAAAATATTTTCCTTCTTCATAGCCACAGATGAAAGACAGTGCCTATATGTTTCCTCTTTAATACACTTGGTTTCAGTGCTGCCAGACCAAGCCAAATCTTCTAATTTTTTAATTCTTATCAACAATTTCCTAACAATGCATTCATTAGGAACACATATGACTGTTGAAGCAATCTGGATGACAGTTTCTACCACAGAATCTTGGTATTCCATGAATGGAAGGCAATAGCTCAGTCTACAGACAGAGCCCAACAACAGATCTGAAGTGAAGGCAAGCAGCCTAAGGAAGCACGGAAAGGGAAGGTAGTGAATTTCATACATGTGGCACTGAATAATAAAGCATCATCCTAAGAATCCTCAGAGGAGGGACATTCCTAGGATTAAAAATTAAGAATTGAATTTGACATGAAGATGAAAAACAAGTTAGATTTTACCCTAAGTTAGCACTGACAGCTGCCTTCAGCTTAACTAATTTTCCGCAGGAAAAAGTTCTACAAATTACACATATCAAGTAGACAAGCTTTTAAATTTCTTTCAAGACATTACAGATTAATGCTTTACTTCTGCATGTAAATTAACAGATTCACATCTGCAGCTGCTAAAAGCCTCCCTCCCCCCCACAACAAACAAACAAACTATAGTTGATAATTTGAATTATTAGAGGACTAAAGAGAATTGGAAATTAGCGCAACCATCCTAATATGAAGATGTTGGCAAAATGGTATTTATTATTCAACTATCAGTTAGTTCCACAGCCTTTTACTCATGTATTTTATCCTTATCACCTTATCTGTAGTAATTGCACTTTGGATTTGTGACACATTTCTGTGTTCTATTATATATAATAAAAAGGGGACTGTAATCATCTGATGATTAGAAAGAACAGCTGCAACCACTACGAAGTGAACAACTAGAGCCACTCCATGCACAGGGAGAGACCAGGTTTTACACATGCTACCAATGGAAGAAAGATTCTTTCCTCTCCCTTTCCTATTTCTGCCTTGCATTGTAATGCGCCAATGTACAGCCAACTCACATCATCAGACTTCCCTCCAAGGGCAACTTCAGCATCTATGTTCTTGCTGGAAGAAAGCTAAATCTGTGTCTTCCTGTCACAGAGGAGTTCATCATAAAGCTGTTATCACTTCATGTTCTTATCAAAAGAAAGCAACAAATTTGAACAAGCAACAGCTGAGCAAAAATCAGTTTTTGGCCAAGGAGAGTTATGGCAGCTCCCTGGCGATAGGAGCTGTCTGGCACAGAAGTCTAATGGCTTTAGGTTTAAAACAGGATTGAGGGGCTAGCATCATGAAAATAATGACCTGTCATATCTGCTACCATATCAACAGCAGAAAAACTGCATTTTTATTTCATCAGAAAGGGCAGGCATACACAATCCAAATCTGCCGTGCCTCTGTTTGCTAGAAATTCAGTGCCACGTCTATCGTGAAAACAGTACTGCACAAAGCACCCAGGAGTTACATACTTCTCCCTTTTTTCGGTTGGTCTGCAGGGGGATGTTCTTTGCTTGTAACATTTTTCTTTCGCAAGTCAAAACTGAAATCAAACAAAGTTAATGAAACTGAAATTGCTGTAATATTGCAGAGATTTATATATCCCTACTGTCAACCAAATAACCTAAATCTCTTCTAGGCACATGCATGGATCTAGTTTCCAAATAAAGTGGAGTTTCTGTTCACTTTGGAAAGGACACAGTGAGATTCTTAACATTTTGTCCATAGGAATGATCAAGTGCAGATGAAATAGAACTTTTGTAAAAAAAAACCAACAAAAAACATTGACTTGTCTTTGAAGGAATGCAAACATGATGTACATGAATTTCAAGCACCTCACCATTATAAAACCAGGAAAAAAAATCACCTGGTTAAATACAGGCAAAATACTAGAATTTTATTCTAAAAACCCAGTAATTTAAACTTACACAGCAATCATGTTCAAGACTGTTGAGAATTAGCACAACATGCATGTTAATGTTGTTACAGGTGAGGCTGAGTCAGGAGGGCTGGCTTTAAACACAGAATTTGTTGCAATACAAATTTGCTACATTAGTAAATACTGGAAGTTGAAAAGCAAGCAAAAACAGAGGGAAAAAAAGCCATGCAGGATCACTTTGATTTACATTTGGGAAAATATTTGAAGTAGAGGCTAGACTGGTACCTGCAATATATCTGTAAAATGTGATATTTGCTCTAGATGAAAAGACTTCACTGAATACCTTGAAATGTCAGAACTGACTTTGAAGAAATCTGAATGTGGAGGTCAGATACAGGAAAAAACTTGCCATAGCTTCAGGATACATCTATGACATTTTTTGTTCACCACTACCATTGTATTGCTGGTATAGAACCATGTTAAACAAAAACCACTTGTACAACTGGATATTTTTGAGTTTTATTTTTCTCCAAAATATGAGCGATATTTGAGTGAGATTTAAAAACTTCTAATTATCTGAAGCTGATGCACTCCATCATGTTCTCTCATTGGCCCAATGATCTGACACTGCAGGGGACCAGAGTCTACAGCTATTATGGAGAAAGCTCTGGCACTACCCAGAATGAGCAGCTTGAGAAACAGGTAGAGGGACTAAAAGCTGTGACAATGACCACTGCCGGTAACTCTCCTTTCTACATAAGGGAGAAAATAATATCCTGATACACACTGCACACTGTAGCATAGGTCTAACGTTTCCTGCCTGCAGTTTTTACTTTGTTTCAGTCATTTTTCAGAGCTAAAGATATAGAGTTATAGAAGATTAAACTTGATGTGATGTTTCATTCTGTCCTTTGTCATATAAACTTGCTTTTGGAGAAATCGTTGAGCACTCTACTTCAACAATACTGATTTGTTTGTTTAGAGATGCCAGAAACACAGTATAGTAATAAATACTGTGGGATGTAGTCAATAAAAAACCCTTAATTTTTCTACAGAAAGTATTGGAAGAAGCATAAATAATTTTATTAGGAACTCTAAGAGGTAAGAAATGCAAGGCATCTAACATAACTCATAAAGAGATACTACTCTGGTAAGTGGTAACTTACTTGACCTGTGTAGAATTATTTTACATATTTAATCTCTGTGTTTTAGTTTCCTCAACTTGTTAGCTATTTATACTGCCTTTACATCAAACAAGGTGCAATTTATCTTCCTTTACTGAACTTGTTACTGAAATTAAAGTGCAGAGGAATCCTAGCTATGTTTTTTAGTTTTTGTTAAAATCAAAAATATAAATCTTTCTCAGAGAGAAATGTAACTCTCTTTTTAATCTTCCAAACCAAAAAGCCCAGTATTTTCTCAGTAGGACACATATCAGGAATTGCATTCATACGACTTCCTGATATCCCTGCACAAATACAAGCATGATAAGATTATAACTGAGTAAAAATTATGAGTGACTTATTACTGTTTCTTAATTTGTCAGTCCTTTTGTATTTAGCACATTGTTTACTGAAAATAAATGTACGCCAATTAAAACACTATTCTAGTAGTAATATTATAAAACATTTTAACTTATCTTACTTCTCTTTTTGCAAGTGGACGAATGAGTCACCCTACCTGGGTTTTCTTTCACTTGCCACTTCACTCTGCCATATGCAAAGAAAAGAAAAAGCAAGCTAAGTTTTTACTTAAGGAAAAGACTTACTGTGCAGAGGGAGTGCACTCATTCAAGCAAATATATGTTTATATTAGCTAGGATAGCACTGATACGGCCTTGGTAATTACTTCCTTTAGAATTATGAAAGAAAGATACTTATCTATTAATAAACACCCTCTCCCAAATCAAGGATAAGTGCAAAAATAACCTCTAAAAATTAAAATTTGTTATCAAAAGTTGATACAAGATGTAAAACCAATGGAATAACAGGTAATCAGGAAAACTGAACGCAAGAATCAAGTCCAATGTGTATGTGAGGAATACAAAAATAAAAATCAAACCAGAAAAACAAAACAAACAAAAAATCACTTTGAAACAAAAATCTTGTGTGAAATTCATCTCCAGAAAGGCATCAAAAGAGACTAGGCCATTTAAGTGACATATTTTATCTGCTAATTGATTTACTGAAGAGTCCAGACAATGTAACACTATTCACACATCAGGGTTTTTTATGATGTGTTGCTGCCATGACAGACAGGTACAGGATACAAGAGTTTAGGATCTCTCCTCTTTCACCCTCCCACAAGAAATGTATATGTCAGTCCTACTGCCTCACAAAACACCCAAAGCTTTATCAACCACATGGCCTGGCTCAGAACTACATCCGTGCTGATGCCTGTTACGTCATGATTGTTTCTCTCCCAAATTACAAAGCCTTCGGCTGAGAATCATGGAAATAAAGAGATTCCACAAGTCCCACAGAAACATTTGCCAGTGACTGAGCAAGCAGATGCTTATTGAAATCAACGAAAAAGCAGTACCACTGAAGAATGCAAATTAGCACAGTACTTTCAGTGCTGTTCTTCATAGGTAACAATTTAAGGCCATTAAAATGTTGCAGAGTAGTGTATGGGAGCGTCTTGAACAGAGGTGTAGTACTTTGTGTCATGACCTGAATTCTGCTTCAGGTAACTTACTCACCAAAATTTTCTCTGTAAAAATTAGACATTCATAATTCTAACAGTCTGTCAAGAATATTTTCCCAGATGTCAAAGCTTTTACTTGAGAGGGAGATTAAATATATCACATTTTTGTGTTGTAATGTACGTATGGCCTAGATACTGAATGAAGAAGTAAAAATGGGAGCACCCCAGAGCTTTCAAGCATGAGAAACTCCTCTAGCACTATAAGAAAAAACTATAAACAAATACTTTAAAAGATACATTTTATAAATAAATTAATGTGCATGTGTCAATTTTTGCAAAACTCAAACAATACTTTCTGTTTTTCATCCCCAAACACTTCCTTTCAGAATTTCTTAAGCAAAAGGGAAGGTAACTTACTTGCAAATGTCATCTTCTGGGTCCTCAAGCCCAAATCTTTCATCAAAAGTAAGCTGTATCCATACATTTTCATCAAGTGCTACTAATCTCCACACTAGCACAGTGTTGCGTGGGTATGTGTGTGGAAACTTGGGGCTGTGAATACTTCCATTAGTAGTCACAGTAATTATCTTTTCATGATGAGGATCCTGCACACCTGCAGTAAGGACAGAAAACAGAGGCATCAGTACTCATTCCTTCTCCTTTTCCCGAAGTGTTGGCACAGTATGCACAGATAAAGGCATTTCTGTTTTGTTTGTTTTTCTTCATCTTGCAGAAATTTCTCCTTGAAAAGTCCATATAATAACAATAACACAAGTTTCTCTACAAGCTGTGTATTGTCAGATTGATAGCTCACTTACTAAATTATAGGAATTCTCAGAGGCAGCTATTAATAAATTTCATAAAAAAATAAGGTTGTAGTTTTATACTGGAGATTTAATATTACTTTCTTCTCCATTATTCATTGTTTTTATCAGTTAGATATTTTACCTTCTTTTTCTGTCTTTTTTTTATAACCAGCATTATGATGAACATTCATTTGAAGTTATAAAAGACACACATACTTTGATCTACTAGGAAAATACACACTGCAATTGGAACTTAATACAGTCACATATAAAGGTCAACAGCTAAATGAATGTAGTGCAAGAAAAAAAGGCCTTAGAGACTGCATTGCTATTTCAAAAGAATTAATCTATACTTAAATATAATTTAAGGTCTGATGAACTTTTGCCTTCTATTCTTCTGGACTTGTGCCTTCCACTTGTGGTATGAAAATGGTAAATTTTCTTCTCAGTAGAACGGCTGCTTATATAAAACTAATGGAGTGTGGTTTTGCCAATATCCACACACACTTGCAAAGGACTGACTGCAGTAAGAGAGGACAGCATGCAGTAATGACAAAAAAAGGCACAAAACCAGAATTCCTAATTTAGATAATTCATTGGGTTTTTGTTAGCTGAGTCACAAACATTCTTCTATAATGTACAGTCTGTCAGCTGAGAGCTGCATGCTGAACACAGGAGCCAACAATAATAAAAATTACTTTCCCAGAGATTAGTGCACCAGAGTGCTATTTCCAAAGTATTCAAAGGACCACCATTTCAGATAAACATGTCAAAGTGTGGTATCTGATGACACTATACTTAGTGGTACATTTTGTCTTTCAAAGTACAAACAGGATTACAAACCATGATATATTTCACAACATATAAAAAAGTGTTTTCTTTAGCATCATCAGGCCCTGATAAAAACAGCACTGCAAGGACCGTAAATAATCCAGGCCTATCAAATGAGAAGTCAATAAAAAGGGGAAAAGAGATTAAGAGATAGCTACTAATTTAAGTGAACTGTATCTCCAGTACCTTCAAGCTCCTCCATTTGTAATGGAAAAATATCTATTTACTTTACACACAACAGTGTTACATGAACATATCAAATTCTCACACACACCACTTGCTCCATTTCAAATATTTGCTTTCACACAGTGGAATTTCTTCTCTTACAAAAGAATTATTTTGTATGACTACAAAGGCAAGTAATTGCTGTCACTGGAGAACGAAGCTTGTTATTTCTCTTCAGAGAAGTTGCAATATTCCTTTTTATCTGTTCTACATAAATTGTACCAGTGTATCTCAAAACACTAGCCTTTTTCTACTGAGTTCCTGCATGGTCTGAAAATTTCTTTTGAGTAGACTGTGAAAAGCACAGCTACCTGTCTGTGGCTTAGATGAGACTATAACTTTTGTTCTTTGTGCAATGACTTCGCAATTCCTGGGTTTATTTTAGGTATAAATCAGTCCAAGTTAAACTCAAAAGGCAGTGACCAGCTTACTCAGATTTACAGCAGTTTGTAGAACTCCAAAGCTATATAGATAGCTGCTGTGGGCTGTCTGCCTTTCCATGAACAATCATCCTCCCCACCCTCACCCTCATGTCCCTCCACTGTCAAAAAAAAAAAAAAAAAAATTACTGTACAAATAGCATTGAAAAACTCTGAAGCATCATTTTAGGTAAGGGCTGAGGTAGACAAGGCACCATCTCAGCCAGGAGACAATTGGGAAAATGGGGACAGACAAGGAGACAAAAGCAATGTATTTGCATCTTCAGTAAAAAGCTTCAGCAGACAATGAGAAACTGAGATCATCTTCAGGAGAAAGTCCTGGAAATGAGTCAAACTAGACAGGAAAAATCCCTGAGTTGACCCAGAGATATGACACAGTTACACTTATTAGGAAAGGACGGCACACACTTAACATAGCCTGAAGTTGAAGAATGAGTTGCCGCAGTCGTCTTTGATGTGGTACAAGATGCTATCACCAGATTTATATACCCATCAATGCAGAAAGTCTTCCCCTGAAAATTACAAGATTCCAGGCATTCTGAAAGCATGGCAGTGCCTAACCCTTCCACCAATGTAGTAATCCAGATGAAAAACCACAGTATCACCAAACAGATCAGCAGATACCACTGTAAACTGAAATTAAACCCACTGACTAGACAAGCTCATTCCTGCCTACATCAAAGTAAGTCTCTTCCCCCATGGGCACAACACATTTCACAAAGATCAGCGCTGACACTTTTTAAATATAGCAAATACCTCTTTCTTAGTACATTGTAATCTCTACATTTTAGCAAGGGTCATGGTTAAAACTCAGACAAATTGCATGCAGTTCAGGAGACAGAAGAGGAGTTGCAGAAGAAGATAGGAATACCATGGGTGGAATAATGGCCTTGGCACTGATTCACTTAAAAGGTCACACAGTATCGGTAAAATTAATTTTCAAATCCTTTTGCTAAAACTATGCTTATTTCACAACAGGACAACAGTACTGCTAATCACACAGTCTTAATATCTATTATTTGGTTAATTTCATCTGATAGCCCTAAATTATGAAAAACAACTTGTAGGCCTTCAGAAAGAATGTTAGTTCATGTGTGGCTATCACCGCTTAAAAAATAAAGCCAAATTCAAACATTAAAAAAGTCTGAACTCCAAATATTTACCAATAAACATCATAAAATTTTCAGATATACAGTATTGTTGCAGTTTGTGAATTTTGTCTTTTTAAAACTGAGAAACAAAAGATGCAAATTATTAATTGGCCATTACCACAGAACTTCAGAGGGAAGAAAGGTTTTTTAATTAATTGAAAGGATTTTCAGAGAGCATTCCCATCTAATTTTTACAGCACAGCCATCAGTACAGAAACTGAGAATTTGTAGATGAAATTCTTTGAAATGTAATGTAACATGCTATTTCTTCCTCTTTCACCACACTTTCAAGAAGCAGTAAGAAGTAGTAACTCAAGGCACACAGGGGTACCTCTTTCTCCCCTGTCTCTGACTCAGCTGCCTCCAGGCACTTCTTAGCTATTATCTGAATACAACAGTCAAAAGAAATTTAACTCTTTTGCCAGGCACAAAAGAAAAACTGGAAAAGCATCTGTTATTGGCAGAAGATTGAAGACAAATACCACTGTTCTATACTGTTTGCACATAAAATGGCTATCAGGGCAAAGTCACTGAAAGCCATACAAATGCTACCATGCAGAGACCTCTGGAGACCTCCAGTGCCACCTCCTGCTTAGGTTACAGTTCCCACTCACACCAGAGCAGCACATTCACTGGAGGGTTGCCATTTTCTAGACAATGCTCAAAGCCCCTCACAGATGGAAACTCCACAGTGCCTCAGGATAACTTGTTCCAGTGCTGCACAGCCTCTCTAGGTAACATGTTCTTCCTAATGTCCAATTTCATGCTCTCAAGCTGCAATTCTAGCCATGCTTTTTCTGTTGGGGTTTTTTTGTTTGTTTGGGGTTTTTTTTTTTGGGGGGGGGGGGAGAGGAGGAGTTTGTTTGTGTTGGGTTTGTTTTTAGGTCTTTGTTTTTTCTCGGGTTTTTTTTCAGGATTTGTTTTGTTGTTACGCTTTCTACCTTCTACCAGGAAGAGTTTATCTTGTCCATCCCTTGCAAGTGCTCTTCAGGAAAGTGGGGGCCTCCTACAACTGCCTCACAGCCATCTCTTTCTCAGATAAAACAAGCCCAGGCTCCTCACAGTCCATCAGTACCTGCCACCACCTAGCTGAGCCTTAAAGCCTGGCCATCCAGCCAATTGCCAACCTACCTAAGCAAGCAGTTTGCTCTTCCCAAACATTGTGCTTCAAGTAGCACAAGAGTTTTTGAAGCTCACAGGGTTTGTTTTCATCATCAACTTTTCCACTACTAAGAAAAAGAAAACTTAATGCTGACTTGCTGTATCTCCCAAGACAGCTTTCCTAAGCAGTATGGTCTGAGGCTTTTCTGGGATAAATTTGATACAGATTTTCTGTGGATTTTCCATTTTCAGTTGTTTCTATGATACAGCTACCTATTTTAAGTCTTGACATGATTCTTCAGGTATGAGAGAGAGATGAACACTACCCAGAGTACACACACACACACACACACACACCATATACACATGTGATCTATCAACATCACAGCATGATAAATTCAACCTCTAACCAAAATCTTCTAATTTGCACTGTTACTTGTTATTCCAAATTAGAAAATGTAACAAATACAACTTATAAAGTACCATATGGATATAAAGTAACAAAGTAGAAACATGTAAGACAAATATTACATTTTGTTTACATTACTCCTCCCTCTGACACATACTTAACTCACACACTTGGAAAGATATGTGAAAAAATTCTAGTTCACACAACTCAAGGTGAATGTATAGAAGAACTGTATTTGTTTTTTTAAAATCCTACAATTTAACCTATTCCTTTCTTGTTCGGTTGGTGTTTTGAGTTCAAACTCGTACTGTTACCTTAGGCCCTGAACATTATACACGACTTGACTGCTGGCTAAAGGTCTTTCTGCCTTTCACATTATGTTAAGGACTGAACACAGATGAAGTGAGCAGAGAAGAAAAAGCTTTCGAACTGATCTTCAGGAACCCTCAGTTTTGGCAGCTGGCCCAACAGGGAAGGACAAAAGGAAGAAAAAGAAAGGGAGGACAGAGGGCTGTGCGGGGAAGACATCAATGGGCGACAGAGCATGGAACTGCAGTAACAGATTTAATACAGTTTCCAAACAGCCATGTGACTCAATGTCCTGCGGGAGATAATCATGACTAATCAGAAAGTAACAAACCTTTTTTGATTCCAAGTTGCATCAAGAAATAAAAATGAATTTCTACTTTTACTTTACAAGCTTATATTTTACAACCTTCAAGCATTCTGCCAGCACTTTGCCTAGTACTCTGGCTTCTGCTCAAAGAAGAGAATGGCAATTAAACAGGGGTGTTTTTTTGGTGGGGTTTTTTTGGTGTCTTTTTTTGTTTTGTTGGTTGGCTGGTTGTTGTCGGGGTTTTTTCCTGCACAGTAAAACTTCTTGCATTAAAAGTAACCTCTTTGAGTTCTATTTTCATACCAAATTCTTTTCAAAGGCAGTCTTGGTCCTGAACTTCTCAATATCTTTTAAAACTAAATAAATACTACATTTTAGCCAAGATAAAGAATTCCTTTTGCTAAATGTTAGATGAGGTAACTTTTTGCTGTTATCACATGCTCAAAGATCTAATCATTCTAGAGTGTTTCAAAAAGCATTTATTCCAATGTCCACAGGTAAAGTCTTGGCTACTCTGGAATTGATATTAAAGCCCCTGCTGACTTGCACATGAAAGGAATTCCATCTATACTAAATACATAAACCTGCTAGAATTATTTTACAATGGACTGATAATAATATAATCTGCTTTCTTTATCCTGAAATAAATAGGATTATAAGTACATTGCATATTCATAAGACAAATACATATTCTGGTAATTAAAAAATTACAAAGAATTCTGTAATACAACAAGTAGTAGTTAAAGGTATTATAGCAACATCCTTCTTTTCTCTTATGGATAAAGTAAATACCAAGCTTGTCCTTTTGATATTTTTTTTACATTTTTTCTTGTCTCAGTGGTTTTTTTCCTAATAAAATTATTTTAGAGTAAGTAACCATTGCATAACATCAATCTCTATTCAAGGATTGCTCCCTTTCTCTGTCCTCTAGCTTGAGTGACCGGAGTCATCTCGGACAGAAAAGGCACCATTTAAGGAAAGAAAACTCTGGCCTCCTCCCACAACCAATATTATTAATATATTTAAAAAATTAATCCAGAACTGTAATTTTTTCTGGAGGTGCAAAGATGTAAAGAGGAAAGGATATCAAATTTCCAGCAGAAAGTATTGTAGAAGTCTTAAAAGAACTATATTATAGTTAATTTCATTCCCATTTTTCTTCACTTTGTATGATTTACAATTCATTTACATTTGCAGTATGGTCTCTGAATGTCAAAGCAATACCTAAAATGTGATGACATAAGCAAATACACAACAAAACAGAGGGAGAAAGGGTGGAAAGGAGAGAGAGGAGAGGAAAACAAGGTAAAATCAACATTCTGAGTAGATCACTCCCCCTACCATTATAAGGATTGGCAGACAGTAAACAGCTGCATGATCACCAAATGCAATCAGCCTAAATACCTGGCCTTCACTCATCAACACATGAGTTCTTTATGACTTCCTTATCTTCCCACAAGACCACTCTTAATATTTTTCTTTTCTGCTATATTCCAGAACATCAATCTGCTACATAATATTTTTTTATGTTTTTTGTTTCCTATTTTCGCTTCCCCTGTGGAAGGGGAATCTCTGCTCACAAGTCCCTCTATACAATATGATGTCAATAGGTATTGAGAATTTTTGAAGCTGAAGAAAAGCCTAACAGCATACAGTGATGGATTCATTTTGCAGGTTCATCTCCTGGAAGGCCAGAACATCAGATTCAGTCTTTTTTTAATAATGAAAGGTAAAATGGGTGGTCCTGAAAGATAACAAAACTCACGAAGAGAAAGGCTTTTGAAAGCTACTCACCCAGGTTTTAACAAACACATGCTTAAGTGGTGTGGGACAGAAAGAATTGCAAGTCTCCTAGGAGAAGTACGACTTCCTCTACATGAAAAATCTCATCAGAAAAGAAATGCAGGAACATTTAATGCTGAGAGGCACCAGGAAGCAAACACAAACAGTTAACCAGGAAACCAGGAAAAGGTTTGCCCAGCTGGAGATATTTATATCTACTAAGAGATAACAAAGTTATTTATTTACTTTATAAAGAAGAGGAAAAAAGTATTTTTAAAGTCTTACGTGTTCGGGGGTTTCGGTGAAGAAATGTTAGTATTTTCAAATCAGTAATCTTTCCAATTCTGCTACTAAAAATAATTGTTTCTTTTTTTCCTATGGGAACTGATTCAGAAAAGTTTTGAAAAACATAATTCTGAAATGTAAACAAACATCAACAGGAAGTATAACTATAAATAGTATCTACAGCAACAACAAACTCAAGTGAATGTAAAAATCATCACATTTAAATGTTCAAGCCCAGCACTTCCAATTTGTTTTCAGTTTTATTACAACAGCGCTTACAAGCTACATCCAAAATTAGCTTTGTTAGTACTGGAGACCACACACACGTCCACCCAGTATCGGTCAGTCTGTCTTGAAAAGCTGTACATACCAGCCGAGATAGGAAGGGACAGGGAAACAGAGCAGTACTACCCTGATTTTCCAGACTGTGCATGGCACAGAGTGGTTACAAGTGCAAGAAGATAACTTCAACGGAACAGTGAAATGAACCTGGATTTCCTTTCATCTCTGTTAAAAGCATTGGTTTCAATGCCATATATTAAAACTAGCTGTAGGTCATTTTCTAATATTATCTATGCCTCTTCATATGCTTTTAAATGCATGTGATTCATGTCCTTTATAGACAAAATTATTTAAAATCCAAACCATTTGAAACTTTCAGTTCTTGATCTTAAGACAGACTTTGCCGAAAAGCAAGGCTTAATTTTATTATGCCCCTTTTCTTTATGGTGCCTTCAGTTTATATTGTGCAGCACTTGTTAAGAGCAGATACTAGTAAACATTTGGGAAAAAGATTATCCATGGTCCATGTGGAATTCAGTCTGAATAAATAGACTCTATGGATATGGAATGTGTTAAACAGCTCTCTCTCATTTTAGGTATTATTCGGAATGAAAAAAATAACCCCAGCCTGATTATCTTTCAAGAGGTGGAAAGAAGAAAAAAAATATAGAACTACCATTGTTATCTTTAGAAATACCAGCCCTGAAATGCTTTGGTTTGCTGTTTGCATTGTTTTGCTATTTGTATGGATTTTATTTTTTTAATTCCTCAGACAATACAGTGTGTTAAAAATATAGCTATTCAAACATTTATGAAGGTCATCAGTCATATTCTAAACTCTGAAAAGAAAATGCTGTCCCAACATCATTTTGAAAAGCATTACCGCAAACAATTTTAGTTGGAAAATTACAGTGACGAAGTCCTGTAAGAGGAGAGATAAAAGGAAACCAGAGATTCAAGGGTTTGTGCACTACAGTTGAAGGCATGAATGCAGCACTATGTAGGGCTAGGTTTGGCTACGTAGGAACAGTAACTACAAGAATTAAGCCCATGTGGCATTCAGTTCACTGTCAAAAATGCAAAGGGTCCTAAGCAAAACTCTTAGTACAGAAGTGACATTGCTACTGCAAACTCCAAAAGCCACTTGAAAGGTGTCCCAGGCTTACCACACATATACACAATATGTACATCCAGTACATTCCTGTGTAAAAAAGACAAGAGAAACAAAGAAAATATTATAAAGAAATCATTTGGCATCTCTTTATGTATTTTTCTGAACTGGACTAGACTATACTTCCAAATTCAGAGAAAAAAAATTACATCATTTAAGCAAAAAAATATCTTAACTGGTGCTATCCTGTTAAAACAAAGCTTTTGGAATAATATGATGTCTTCAGCTTATTAAAATTTGATTTCTACAAGATGATTTTGCAGGAAGTGGTCATGTACTATCAATAAAAAACTGCAGAGATGAATGCAACACCACTGTTACTGAACTGGAAGACCTTCAGGCAGACAGAATTCAGTATAAAATCAAACTTGAATCACTCATTTCTAATATCTTTGAATGGGAAGTTAAATCATGCAACACTAGAAAAGTACTCTTCCATAACAAGATTTGCATGTGTAGAAGAAATTCAGAAAGGAAGCACAAGTCCAGCTACAGCAGACAGTCTGTCTTTCTGTGAGGAGAAAATGAGAAAGTTTTGTTCAGTGTAAAATCACCATATGGAGGAATAATACTTTTTACAACCCTGTTTTCATGCATCTCTGATCCTGCTGGCTGTTGAACTCATGTGTATGTGAAAACCAAGGATCTGTTTTCACAGCCACAATGACAAGCATCTGATATTTAGACAAATTGATGAGAATTTTCTTAGAACAGGGAAATTTTTTAGCTTCAGGGATTCTTGCCGTTCTCTCTGAATAAGTAAAACACTTTCCATTTTCAGGTAATTCCAAGTGGTACAAGCCTAACTGATCATTCAGCCTTTATTCTTCAGGGAAGTCAGATGAACAATAACGTCACATTGCAAACTATTTATCTTTACTTTCCTGTGACCTTTGTATTTTTCCAAATACCATAAAGGTGTAATAGAGCATCCATAAGAGACCTGTATTCCATAAGGTTGTGTATTGCTCATGGTATTTTATGTAAAAACACTTCCAAAAGGCACTTTTGCTAATCTAGTACAGCAGGTGTCTTTGTGGAGGACTGACAGCAGGGCCCAAGCACCATCAGTCACAATTTATGCCACTGAAAAGATTATATGCAGTGCTGCAGTCTTCAGAAACCTACTGATATACTGATTTAGGCTTCATTCCCCAGAGCTGCCAATGTTCACCTTATTTCACATGTTAACTTATGATTTTATTTTTTCACATATAACTTGATTTTTTTCACACAATAAGCTCAAGCTTTTATCACTAGATGACTTAAAGTTTTTTTCTACTGTCTTTAATATAAAAATCTTCTCAAGGAGTTATGTTTAACCAAATATCAAAAAGCTCTATATAGGTACATATGAAAAAAGCTTCACAGTTATAATATGAAAAGTGACATTTGAAACTCTTAAGCTACTCCAATATCCCTGCTTCCAGATAAGTTTCCCATTTGTCAATCTTTTTAAAACTATACAAGTTTTAAAACTCTAAAACTTTTAAAACTGTCTGTGATTTCCCCAAGCGTCTTGGCAATTCTGCACAGAGCTATATCCTTTAACATAATTTGCTCAATCAGCCCTGCATCCAAAGCTACTGCTCATTTGGAAATCCAGCATGAGAAGTACGCTGCTTTCCACAACAGTCTTGTCCTCAGTGTCGCTCAGATCAGAATGCAGCCAGATCTGTGACTTTACATTTGTAAAACCTTTAACCCTTGCCAAACCATCCATACCAAGCTTCAGTATTCTTCAAATTCTTTGGAAAGCACAGACATATGGGAGGATGGGGGAAATCAACACTCAAAATGCATTTTGGTTGCAGTGCCCCTGCACTTCTGGAGAACATGCAAACAGCATAAAAGGACCCTAGCAGGGAAGGTCAAACACTGCCCAAGTGGATTGGCTCCAGTCTGGACAAAAAGACTTTGCCTTAAGAATAAATAGTAGAACAGTGATGTGTGATGGAAGCCCATCTATCCATCAATAAATAAGATCTGCCTTCCTGCTAATTTATCCTAGGTGAACAATCAACTAGGTTAAGATAGTTGTTGAAAACCACTCTCCAGTCTCTTCAGTCACTTTTTGGAAGGGGTTTTGGATGCCAGTTTTGGCTGAGTTTATATTGTCATTTGAACTCCTTGGGGAGAAAGGTAGAACTATTAATTTCACAGGCACAGAACTGAATTTTTCTTAAGTGCAGTTTGGACAAGTTGAATTCAAAGTTCACATCACATCACATGAGTCTCAAGATTAGAAGGAAATTAAATGCCAGAACTCTGTTTACCAAAAAGAAGTTAAATAGAAAGCATTTTTCCCTAGTTACACTTGGAGTCACTACAGAATGACTCAAGTGTCAATCCACATGCTGAAATTGTAAAAGTTATTTATATTTTAAAGTAGAAGAAAACTGTGGAAATTTTAACTAAATTAAATTGTGCCTTATATTAAGGCACTGCATTTTTCCAGGGCATGGCAGCAAGTTACTACATGAAAGAGAACAGCTTTTATAAAGATTCACATCTTGATGCACACTTCATTTACAATTTTATGCCTAAGAATTCCAATGTATCCCCAACAGAAGGCATTTATCAACAGCCTCAATACTAATAGGTGAAGCTAGTAATTCAATTGCAAAACAAACAAGATAGGAATTATCAAGTCCTCAAGCTTATGCTTTCTTGTAAATTAGAAGGAACAAAGCAATTAATACATGCATAATCTAATCCAGCACTGCAATTAATGAGATATCTGAATCACTCGGTGATAAATGCTCTGCAGTAACTAAATATATATATCTTACACACGATGGCTGAAGAAGAAAGTAAATATTTTTCATCTCTAATCAGTTTCCCTCTGCACAATTTTAGCAATATCAGTGTCTACAAACACTGATGTTTCGTAATGTTGTTTACTCAGTCCACCATAGCACTGCATGAAAAAGAATTCTATACACATAGAATGCTTAAGAGTAATCTGAAGTTTGTTTATTAATTGCTTACTGAAATTTTTAGACACGTTAATATTTTCTTCTTATTTCTAGGCACCTTAGCAGAAGTCTATTTTATTAAAATCTTGTACAATTAAAACAATAATAAGTAGAAAAGTCCAAAGCGCTATGGCAGCTGTTCTGTTTGAAATTGAAAGCTTGAAGTTAAGGTTACAATACGCCACAGGTAAAGTATTATCTGCACATCAAAGTCTCACTGCTATAAAGAGATATGAAGCACCAGATGCCAAATGTTGACTACCTCCACTATGAAGCTGAAGAAGAACCAAAGACTGCTGAATGAAAATCAACTGAGAATATGTTTAGGCTTGGGGGAGGGGGAGGTAGGAGTGGTCTTGTTGTTTCAGTTCCTGGTTGTTTTAGGGTTTTTTTAAACAGTATATGAACATGTTTTTAAATAGTTCAGGTCTTCTGTAAAAGCAGACAAGTTACATTATCACACTGGTAAATCTGCCTTGATGACTGTAGATTTTACTCTTTTAGGACTCCTTCCTCACTGACTGGATTTGAGAGAAGTAATGGATTTACACCTCTTGCTGGTTGCAATTTCAATTAACACAATGTGGGTTTCTAGTCTCAGAATGAAGAAAGTAGCTTCTGAGAATATTATTCTCTCTGATACTTTTAAAACATGGGCATCATATGCAATTTTTTTTAGGATGCTCAAAAAAACAAGTCTGGGTTTTTTTTTAAATCCAAAGATGTCTAAAATTTACCTCACTTAGGTTTAGGTCTTCAGAAGAAGCAGAAAGAGGCAGATTGGTATTTCATGGTACCACCTATTTGCATAGAACTGAATGTAACTGAAACAGTGGATTTCACTGCATGTTTAGCAGATTCTCTGCAATGAGAAAGGTTTCCAAAATAACCTTTCAACTGAAGTGTTACTGTTCAAAGAACAGTGCTGGACCATGACTGCTAAAAACCTCACTTTAAAACACGTCTTCTCTTCTAAAGCTAACAAATACAGACTTGCTAACAGATAAACATTCCTTCATAGAGTACTAACTTTATTCTGGTTTCAAATTCACTATTTTGTATATTTTAGAGAGAATTAAAGCTCACTCTATTAAAAGTAATTATACTAATTATTTTTAGACTATCAGCAGGATACACACAATACAAAGAACTGATGGTTTTAATTATTATTTTAAAAAATATGTATGTACAGAACTTTCACCTAAACTATTTAAACATTCTTAGGTGAAGAGCAGCATGGACTATGAGTAGCACTGCTGCAAAGACAAACCACATGCATCCATATACCAGCATTTATGGAAGAACTGGTGAAAAAATATAAATTCTTCCATCATTTAATACTATTTGTTACTTCACAGTTCAGCAGAAGTAGCTCAGTGATGTCTTTTCAGATTTCACACTGTTGTTTACAAAAAAAAAGTTTTCTTGGAAGGAGATCTCATCCTAATCTTTTCATTTTTTGTGGTATGTCTAATTACTGCTAAGTGCAGTTTTGGAAGTAACATCAAATCTACTTGTAAGATCCAGGGAGTTCATAGTACAAGGGAAAGTGAGAAAATAATTAAAAGGAGCAACAACAAAATAAGTCATCATCTCATTTTGAAATCGGCCAAATCTGATGAAGGCTAAAGTGATCACATACTCTCAGCTCATGGGAATGCACATTTGCCTCTGGAAGATTCTCATACCAAATTGGAAGAGGAGAGCAGAAACTGTTTCTGCTATCTTTGAAGCTGCAGGCCTAAAACTAATAAAGATTAAAGTCTTTGTGCCCACTTCAGAAGGGATGGATGTGAAATATATCAAATATCAGAGGCATACATGAAATCAACAGTACTAACAGCTGTATTAAAATGAGTCCATACCATTAGAATCACTGCTAGCAGAAAAAGCAATTAAGGGTAGAAATTAAAAATGTGCCAGATTCAGACTAGAACAGTTGCAGGGACTTTTCAAATTACAACCCAAGGACGACCTCAGATCAGAACTAACCAGTCTTGGTATGGAAACCCCAAAAATATGCTTCAGTTCAGCAGAAACTTTGAGAGATGTTAAACAGACTTTAACCAAAAGAACAGGGAAAACTCTCACCACCAGCAGCCCGAGTGATTCCATCCATCAGGAGAATAGAAGGTGCCCCCTTCTCCTCCTGCAAGCTGGATTTGCCATTTGCTCCATGATTCTAGCACAGCTTACTGCAGCTGTGAGGATCCCACAGCAGGGCCAGCCCTGGGACAGCACTGCTCCTGCTGCTTCCTCTGCCCTCCTTACTGGAGCCAAGCCTGGCACCAGCCGCACTCCGGGGCAATTCTGGCTATAAAGCAGCTCCCACCTCTTACCAACACCACCTATGCACACCATCACAGAGCCACTAATACTCAGGTCAATATCTTCCTTTCCACACACTGGTAGAAAGCAATGCCTTTAAGTTTGCTGGCTGGAGTAAACTGAATCCCTCCTTGATGTAGGTATGCATTCTCTCGAGCTCAGAGTGTTTCAGCTGTTCTGGGTGCAGTTTTCCACATCATAATCATCTCATGTGCTAAAAGAATGGTAACTTTAATGTGAAGGAACAGATAGAAGAACAAGGGTGTTATTAGGGCATTTCAGACACTTGCTGTACTGATAAGGTTTCCTTTAGGAGACTTCCCACAAGGTCTGGAAGTTTCCACAAGAGTCTGCATTTGCACTTTGTCCAGTGCTGCTTATTACCCTCACTACTTCTAGAGACAGGTTTAGGAAAATGTTAGGCAAAAACCCAATTGAAACAAAGTAACCTTTGTAATGTAAAGAGAGTCCAGATTAATAAAGGGGCTAGAAGCACTGCCTCTTTCTTTATTTTGGCAATTCTTCATATGAAACTGTCTCCAATCCCCAACAGCTGGAAGCCTGGGTTTCTATTCTGTTTTCTGGTACATCCTGCAGACGACAGTAAACCCACTTTATCCATTTGCAAAATCACTTGCTTTCCTTGTGCCTGCTGTTAAAATTCAAGCTGATAACAAAACCACCCTCCTACTCAAGGGGACACACAGCATTCCCCAGCACATACCCCTCAAGTGCTAACGTCCGGTGCAGGATGGAATTACCAGGGATCAGAAGCTGGCAAATCTGGGTATTCGCTCACAGGTTAGCCCAAAGTCATTCCCAAAGACAATATTCTGGGTCACACTGAAGGCATTTAGTTATAGCTCTTCTTGTTTTCAATTCTAATAATTCCACTCACAGGAAAATTTTTTTTTGTCAGTGCTACTAGAAAATAGTGCCACATAAATATTGAGCAACATCAATACTTATCAGCAGTTCACAATTAAATATACCAAGGACTTGTTTAATTCATCCCCCAAAGCTTTTACAGTTACTGTATGAAGAGGAAAGCAAAAGCCAGTTCCTTATTTGTGTTATAAATTTATTTTTAATAATATTTATTCAAATTCTGGTTACAAGCCAAAATAGTTGTGTATCAATGTGAAAACGTATGAGTTAAAATAACAATTATAAATGAAAAAAAGCAACTAATGATAAATAGTTACTGTGCCTGTCTACTCATGGAGATAAATCCTGAAAGATGATGAGAACCCCATCCCCTTTTCCAGCAGAGCATGTAATTATCTTTTCACCCAGCTCATATTACCAACCAGTCTGGCCTGGAAGACCAGTCTTATATTGCTAGCATCATAAAATCTTACACCTTTAGTACAATGGAATTTATCCTAAGTCAAAGCAAAAAAAAAACCAAAAAACAAAAACCAAAACCAAACAAAAAAACCCCACCTGAAAACATTTAATGACCCCCAAAGCTAAGGAAAACAGCTTTTTTATTTTCTTTAAGTGCACTAAACAGCTCACCATTGATGTCTAGATTTTACTACTACCTTAACATGAGAACACTAGAATTTCATTTCATCCTCCTTTATCACTGTCATTTATTACTATTACTGGGGAGTGAAAGCATGTAGATGTTTCCTTTTTTTTCCCTTTAAATTCAGAGTACAGTATCACTATTAATACCTAAATGTTTAAATTAGTCATAGTCATTTGATGACACAATCTACTGGAATCCTTTTCTTCTCTTTCCCTCTTTTATTCCATGTACATTACAGCTGGTAACGTGGATGAAATCCAGATGTTATGTAAAACAGCTGCAAATATGTGCTTCTATTTAAGCCTCCAGTACTTTTACTCATATACAGAAAATACTTATACACTCAGTGTCTGTGGGATCAGTTCCCTGAAAAAAAAATTAAGTCAGCTGCTATGCCTTGTTAACTGAAGTAAAAAGGAACCCTCAGTCAAATTCAGTTCTTAAAGCTGAATGCCAGTTAGCTTATCAAGTTATTCATTCAATGACAAAATATACTATTTTGTGTATCATTTTTGTGCTTTCCCCCCCTCCATAAGCTCACTATTCATCCCATTTTATTTTTTTATTTTCATCCACACATACATAACAGTACTGTATAAAAGCTGATCATCTGCACTCTTCCAAGATTTGGCAGTTTTATCTAAATCTGCAGTCCTAGTCCATCAAGGCAAATGAAAGCTCTAATTTTTCTCCCATTCAGTTGCTTTAACACAGAATCATATTGTTTCTATTCATAACACACTTTTTAGGTAAATTAAGTTGAGGAAGGAAATACTGATTAACCACAGCAAAAAATCAAACAAAAAACCCCAATAAAATTCCAGTACTAATACATGCATAGAATAACACCCTATTAAGAACAGTTTAGGGAACAAAAAAAACGAAGAGGACATTGATAAATTTAATTTAGTCTCATGTAAATATCAGATTCATGAAATTCAACATAAAGTCATCAAGTATCAGTATTTGAATACTTGCAAATATATCAGCAACAAAAGAAGGGCTATGGAGAATCTCCATTTTTATAGATGCATGGGGAAACATAATGAAAAAGGATAAAGAAAAGTCTGCAGTAATTACTGGGAGTAAGACCCGGCCAGCATGTGTTTGTGACACTCAGGTCCTGCCTGATGAACCTGGCCTTCTATGACAAAGTGGCCCATTTGGTGGATAAGGGAAAGGCTGTGAATGTTGTCTGTCTAGAAGTTGGTAATGCCTTTGACACTATTTCCCACAGAATTCACCTAGAGAAACTGGCACTGTCCAAACACTTTGGACATGTGCACGCTTTGCTGGGTAAAAAACTGGCTAGAGGGCTGGGCCCTGGGAAGGGTGGAGAACAGAGTCACATCCGGCTGATCACTACTGGGCTTCCTCAGGACTCAGTGCTGGGACCAGCCTTCATTGACAACCTGGACAAGGGCATCAAGTGCACCCTCAGTCAGTTTGCAGGTGACACCAAGTTGGGTAATGTCCACTTTTGATTAATGGAATCCCCTGTTTAACTGCCTATCCAACTTTAATTGTTAGTCATCATGCCAGACTTTTTCCCAAAACTGGCTTCTTCAACAAGGAAAGATGAGTAAGAAACCAGGAAGCACTTCATGCCATTTACTATGCAGAACCCAATAAATTACTTTGGCCAAAGATATACTACTTTTATTTATCCATACATACACACACAAAAACACCCTATGCACAATTCTAAACAATCATGTTCGTGAGGATGCCTGTGGGTATGTACTCTGTGCCATGAGAAAAGCACACAGTTCTGTCTAAATAGCTCAGGAAAGATCCCTTACCTGCCTGCTGCACACTTAGCCCTCAGATGAAATTCTGAGTGAGGTATCATGCAGGGACTCTCCATAACACAATAGCTAGCTGCCCAACTCTGTATCACCAATTCCCATTTTTTAATGCAGAGTGGTCTTGCAGAATTTTGGTATAACTAAGCAACTGAATACAGCCTGACACAGCTGAATAATAAAGGAGGGAGCATGAATTCAAGGAACAGTAAACCAATTGCCCCACGTGAGGCTACAGAGAAGTTCTGAATCCTCAGAATTAGTCTAAAATTACAGGAACAAACTGTCAAAACCTTTTCTACAAATGCAGTACTGCAGTTTCCTTCTCCTGTAGGAGTGACCAAGATCAGACCGCGCATTAAACAGAACTTTGATAGGTCGCTCTCTCCTGATTAGCGGGGATCTAAGAAAAAAGAAACTCTTCCAAATAATAAAGGTGAACAATGTGTGTCACAACAGGCAGAGCAGTGTAACAGCATTACCCTGACAGTGAAACAGCTAGGGCAGCAAACACCTACAACCACCTTTCCCATTTCCACATGTTGCCATGCAGCTGTTCTGTGCAGAAAAAAACCACAGATGTAACCTCTCTCAAGTTCTTTTTTTCCTCTGTCAGATCATGATTTTACTGCATTTGTTTGGGTTTGCAACAACAGTAGATTGCAAGGTTTTCCAATCAGAAAACCATTGCATGGATAATGAGGGTTCTCAATCTTCTTATGGCAACAGCAAAACCAGGCACTGCTTAACAAGTACTGACTGACAATGTTTCATTATAGGCAGAATTATTATTATTATATTTTACACCAAAATGCAGGTGAGATTATCAAAATGGCCACCTGCTTAGTTTGTGGAGTAATGGTTTACTGACTGCTGCATTCAGAAAAAAATCGGAGAAGTGTGAAAATATAACACAACATTAATAAAATCTGGATTCATGATGGTTCACCAGTTTGAACTGGTAAAAATAACTTTCAAGTTAATTCCATATTCTCCTATGCTTTTAGGTTCTTCGTTTTTAGAACAAAATACCATTTTTACAAGACATAACTCACTAACAACTGCAGTCAGTCACTGACAGTAGTGGTGAAACTTTTGAATACATGCATTTTTAATAGAAGGCCTTTTTTCTCCCTGAATTGTACTCTTTCATATCCCATTACTCATATTTTCCACTTCCATTTCCAAAAGCAGGAGTTTAAATTTCTTACTTAACAAAGATGAAGCTTTACTCTTTCTCCTTGCTTATGATTTACCCCTCCTTTCAAATTTGAATAATGTTGAAGTGAATCGGAAGGAAAAAAAAGAGCTAATTATAAAAAAAGTTCCTGCTTTCTTTTTTGGAGAAAAAAATAAATAATTTAGAAAACGTTTTCAAACTCTTTTTATTCTTTCTTTCCCACTGAATGAATAAGAAAATAAGTACAAATATTTTAATAAGTAATTAACAATTTTTACAAGTTTAAACATTTCTGGTTTGTAAGGCCACAGCTTTAAAATTTAGGCTTAAAACTAATTTTCTCTTTTCCACTTATATGTGCAAATTAAGTTTTATACATGGGAAGAAACCATGGAAATCATGGATATTCTCATTTAAGAACAGAATTAAAGGGTTTTTTTTTAATTTAACCAAATTACACAGACAAAAGGGTAGTTCTACTATCTCACTTTTTGCAGATTAACTCTATTTTCTAAAATAAGACCTCCCTCAAGTAGCTTTCCATTGTTTTAGTAGATTCATTTAAGCTACTTTCATCTCTTTTGGAAGATAAAAATCTAGTCAACAGCAGAATACAGATCAAAAAGCCTTTGCCTTCAAAGGCAAACAACTTCAAATTATGGCTCATAAAACATGTAACACTCCAAGTTTATTCAGTGTGTCTTTCTTTCAGAAAGGTGTTTTTAGGTATTTTTCCTGTAAGTTCACCTTCTTTTCTCCTTCTACATAACTATCCCTGTAACTGTCAAAAAAGTCTAAAAATGCAGTGAAACCAAACTGTGTCTGGGACTTGGAAATATCAGGATGGAGAATTACTACCCACATGCAAATATACAGGTGTTTAATACTTCTTAATTTAAATTAGCACTCTCTGGGGGCTTCTGCAGCCACCAAGAAGGTGCTGGGAGTGCTTTTTGAACAGATACAAAGATGAAACTTTTTCATAGCAGGTGCCTCCCTCCAGAAGGACATGTGTGTAGTTAGGAAGCAGGCAAGCTAAACAAACTAGTTTTGCAGCTTATTCTTGCAGCTGTCTTCATTCTCTTAATACAGCTGTGCAAGCCATGAAAAGTCTACGTCATAATTAACTACTATGTTTTCACTTTTCATCTCCTCTACAGAAGGCATATAATCAGTCACTTTTATGCTGAAGCTTGTAATACACATCAGTATAATTACTGCTATAGTATTTAAACAAAACAAGTGCTATTTAGTCAGAATCACAGTGGCACTTACAGTGTTAACTAATGTCTGCTGCTAGTGACAAATTACTCTCAGTAGATACTTTATACAGCAAATGTCATTTCTCTTTTGGCTGCATTACTATCAGATAATGAGACTGCTTGTGCTTTTTGGGTTTTGTTTTTTGTTTGTTATTTAAATAACTCCCAGAAGAAAAACTCCTAAAATTTCAAGATTTATTATAGGATACTTACTTCCTGTATTGCTTTGGTGCTGTTCCTATGCTCTAACAAGAGTAATGTGGCAGGATTGTAACATCCTGCTGTTACTTCATTTTCTCCATCAGACTATAGGTAAAAATTCATAATTTTTTATAGCTGTATTATATAAATACATTTTTTTAAAAGTCTGTTTAAAACATCTGTGAGCTTTTCCAGTCTAAATATTTATTCTCACTACTACTTTTGATTTCTCCAATTTCTGTAGTCACTCTCACAACTTACAACTTTCACTAAGGTCTCATTGACGTACAGAATCAGCTTCTGCCATCTCCCTGGGGGCTACTCTCAGACTAACGAATTCTGCATGATGATTAAATCCAATGGGATGCGCTCCTCACGAATATCAGTCTGAATTAGCAGCATCTTCAAAGAAAAAAGATCTTCAGAGCAAAACTACTTTTTCAGACTACATCTACCCAAAGCCTAGCGTAAGTCTAACAAAATAAAATAGTTCTGTGTCTGCAAGACCCACAAATGGCAAGAGCCAACTTTTGTCTCACAGAATCCAAGTTACAGTCAGGAACATTATTATGAGCACACTTGCCATCTGTACTCAAACGCTAATGGTGCAACTGGATTGACTGTATATGGACAGAAATGGCTCAGAAAGATCTGGATTACAAAACAGATAAAATATAACAGATGTGCCCATCAGCAGGCAGGCTGGCATTCACTCTGCAGCAGCTGAAGCTTCCAAGAGTAAGCATACTGGAGTAATTCATCTCTTTCGAGCTTTCAAGTCACAAAAAGCACAAGTTCAAAAGTACCCCAAATATATAAGGGAAAGGGAAAATAAAAAGGGAAAAAAGAAGACTTGTTCCTTGAACCATGGATTATAAACAAGCTCTAGCTCCAAGCCCTGTAGCCTGATCCAGCCTCAGCCAACCCATTCTGCAATTCCTGAGTGTGCCTCAGCTCCCTGGTAAGCTGGGCAAGGTGGCTCCCTGCCCACAGGGACTCCAGGCACAGCAGAAATGGGGTAAAACGAGCAAACACCGTGGTGCAAAACTGCAACAAGCACGCTGGCACTGCCCTCTTGATTCAAGTAGGTTTAAGCATTGCAGAGCCCACAGTCCCCAGCAGTCCCATGCTGAGCAGAAACTGGAGAGCAGAGCAGACTGTTTGGAAGAGTTCTTCCCCATGGGAGGGCACTGCCTAGAGCTTGCTAAGGGGGGCACAGATTGCACCACTACGCAGCCAGCTCTGGGCTACTGCTTCAACTGAAGGTCAGCTTTACACACTTGCAGCAGCATCAAAGGGCCACCTTCCTCATGGGAAACTGGAGATGTTTAAAAATCCTGGGAAAATCTCTTCAGGCTAGGAACTGATCAGTTTCCTAAATCCCATGCAAGTTTGTTAAGGGAAAGGGAAGGGAACAGCCACCATCTCTTCTTGTAATCTTGTTTCTAAATTACCAAAGCCAGTGACAGATTTACACTAAAATTTCTTTGACAGTATGTTCAGATGGTGTTCCACTTTCAAAGACCATAATTTATTGTGTATGTCACCATGTTCAAGGGGGGGGGGGAAATTTAAAAATCAATCTTTTAATATTTGCCAAGCTTCTACCAGAGTGGCAGGCACATCTGACAGTTTTATCCTACTTTACTGCTTTTGGGGAAAAAAAAAAAGCAACACATAGAAATACTGTTTCCAAATCGAAAGACAGAACTTTGGAAGAATCCCAAGTTTCTTCCACTCCACTGATCTGAAAATGACATAATGACCTGATGAAGTCAACTGCCAAATACTTCTGAGGTAGACTTCAGGAGCTCCAGATGGCATTATTCAGAAGTTCTTATAGTCCTTGCCGTACTGGCTGGCTCAACAGCATTAAAAATTCGTATTTTCCATATGAAATCCTACTTCTGACCACAGCAGTATTTCCACAACAAAAAGGATCCACGCATAGAGATGACATAAGGCAGATTGGATTTTGTCTAATGTATCTCCAGCCTTCAAATAAAATTAATATGCCATTAGATGGCATTATTAGTTAGTAATAAAATTAAGATTGTATCTATATTAAAATTCTAAACTAGTACACAACTGAAAATCAGATGTTGCAGATTATATGCATTCCAACCTTGTCTTGCCAGTTCCAACTCTGGAAAATTCAAGTTCTCAGATGATTGAAGTTAATGCCAGCATAGCTTCTAGTTTTATATAAGAACACTTTATTATATCTCTACAAAGGACTCTCCAAAGGTTATCAGAAGTACTGTCTGGAGAGGACCTGAACAGCAGAGCCTGAAGTCAGAATTCAAGTACTGTAGAAATTGGCATTAAAAGCAGCACAGGTCTCAGTTTTCAACAGATCAGGACATAACTGAACGGTGTCAATACCATGTGTAAAGGAGGCATTTTCCAAGTTTTTCTTCTCTCTTCTCCATACCAAATGAAGTAACAGTATAATTCACTTTGCTGGAAGTGAAACTGGGGTGGCAAAATGAATGCCAGGTAAAACAGCTGCAGCACTTGATTTTATGCAGTTTTCTTGTGAGGTCTGGTCATTTACTTCGGAAAAAAGTTAAAGACTGAGAGTAAATAATGCTGCTGGCTACTACCACTCCACCCCAAGGACTGGTGTCCTGATGGACATTATCTTTGAGAATCAATACATAAATATACAGAATAACGCAAATGATTTACAAAAGTAATGAATTAGCAACTATTTTTAAATGAACCTGTTGTACAAAAAGGAAGGTTAATGA
Organism: Eopsaltria australis; assembly: GCA_034509425.1. NCBI lineage: Eukaryota > Metazoa > Chordata > Aves > Passeriformes > Petroicidae > Eopsaltria > Eopsaltria australis. The sequence continues at coordinate 956,704 of JAVTVJ010000049.1, forward strand.
CAATACTCTGGCTGTAAAATAGTTTACCTCCTACCACTCTTTCTCTTCCCCCCTTCAACTTGAGGGAAATATTTAGTTTGAGCTTCCAGCAATTCTACCCTCATTGCTACAAAGTCTGTTGATTTTATTCCAACATTCCTAACTTTTCTTTGCTCAGACCAAGTGGCCATTTGTGAAACAGCACAGCTCAAGAGTAAAGATGAGAATTAGCAAGCTAGCTGAACAACATGAAAACATCTTCTAACATATGGTGTCCAGGAGGCTGCACGTGAACACAACTGCCTTTTCCCAGAGGGGCCAGTGGGACACGAGGCAGACTGCACTTCCATCAGCAGCCCAACATCAGACCCTTCAGAGAAAAATCACAGGTGTAACTACTCCAAGATAACAATGATGAGGAAACCAGAACACTGACAGACAGCAGTTTGACCAAAAATATTCCTGGAAATATTTCACCTATTTATATGAAATAGCCAACAATGCCTTTGAAAGGTACTGAAATACATGAATATTGAAGGCATGCAGCAGCTGGAGAAGTCTGGTATTTAGTAAGGGATCCTCATTTGCAGGTCTTATTTCTCTGAAGTCAGCATAAGCAAAAAGAAGTGCAAGTTTTTGTTCTTTGAAGATTACTCCATGCTCTTAATTTTAATGATTCTGAAATAAGAAAACACTGTTGCAATGCCCTGGTATGTTAATGGCAACCTTAATAAGGTATTTATGTGAACTGTAAATTTACAAAATCCTTCAAAACAAACAAACAAAAAACCACATCAATGGGACACATTTCTCCCTGTGAAACAGCTCATTATTTACAACCTCAATTTTGAAAATACTTATTCATGTGCTCAGTGTTAAAGACTGCAGTTAGTACCACAAAGGTCAGTGAAATCATGCAAATAAATTTAGATCTTCACAAAAAGCAGGCATGTAAATGAATAAAGTGGTTTTAATGGAAATTTTTGTTTTGATAGAATTTATGTAGAAACTTTTATTTGTTATTATTTTTAGATGACATTTATATGAGTGCCTTAGGTCAGAAGTGGTTTCCCCAAAGACTAATAACTGGCAAGATACAAAAAAAGAAGGGTGGGTAATTGGGGGGTTTGGGAGGGATATTTGTTATTTGTTTGGGGGTTCTTGCTTGTTTGTTTTTTTAATTTAGAGACAACCATGTGGTCCCTCAAAAAACAGTGCTGAAACTACTGTTGCTGGTCCATTAGTGAATTTTTTTAAGTAGATCAGGGCAGGCAGGGGCAGCCACTGATCTGGCTCTGCAAGGAAGTTCCTGGGTGTTGTGGTGAGCAGCAAAAGTGAACAAGTGAGCAGGGCATCCTTGCAGCAACAAGGGCTGAACACACACCTGGCTGCACAGCTACCCGAGGGTGGGGCTCCTCACTCCAGGGCTGCCCCAAGAGATCTGTGCCTGGTGTGAGAGATGGGGACATACTGGAGGCAGGCCAGTGGTGGGCCTATCAAAGTGCTCCTGTGTTTGCAGCAAATGATGCAGGAGGAAAGACTGATGGAGCTGGGTTTGTTTAGCTCTGAGAAAAGAAGGCAAAGGATGCATCTCCTAGCAGTTTTCCAGAACCTAAATGTAGGTCATAGAGGTGTAACTTGGGACAAGTAACAGGACAAAAGCCAGTGGTGGCCAGCAGCAGGAAGACAAGGTCTAGCTCAACATGGGAACAATGAGGGTTCACAGAAAGTCATCAAGCATTGGGACAAGCACCCCATGCAGACTGTGAATCTTCATCCTTAGAGGCTTTGAAAATTCAACTGCATAAAGCCCTGAGCTACCTCATCTAACTTTTCCTTGCTGCAAGAAGGAGGCCGGACGAGGTGACCTGCAGAGTTCCCAGCTAAAACTTCAGAATAACTGGCATGGAACAGCTTCATTATGCTTCAGTGAAGCTGGAAAGCAGTCAAATTGCAAGACCAAAGACTACAAATGAACTTGTTAAAGCTATTGCATAGCGATTTCTTTAAACTCCAAATACTCCATACAAAGAACCTCAAGCATGGTCACACTTGAAGTCTGTTCTTGGTCTACATTCTGCAGCACATCTTACCTGCATGCAGATGCAGGCTGGCTCCTGACAAACTCGGTGCTCCAGGCACAGGGACAAACACCTGCAACATCTGACAGTCAAGTGAACTTCAAGTCACACCAGGTATTTCTCATGTACTCCTTTATGATAACTACCTGGAACACTGAGGGTGATCCAGAGTACAAAAAGAACATTCAGAAATATTATTTTTGGCTGTGTGCAGAAATACCAAGTAAGATATGTTTAAGATTAAGATAGAGCTTATAGAGCTTGACACTAATCCTGCGGACTTTAAAATGGTTTCAACTTCAAATTATATAATTGCTTCACACAACATAAACACTACAAAAAGCAGAACTGCTTGATAAGTTTTACGCTACCCTAAAACACCAAGATAACTTCACTACAAAAAGAGAACGTATTTTCTAACAGGTGATTCTAAACCCCACAGGAAATTCAAGTAGTGGATCCCAAAAGCCAGGGTACCAAAAAAGACCATGTTCCATGGGTACCAATTATTCCATCCTTATCAACAATAATAAGTTGTAATTGCTGCATACAAATAGAAAATACATGCCTATGTATTAGTGATATGCACTAGCAACCATCAAATGCAATTTCTTTCCAGGAACATGGGTTCCACCTTCTCACTCTACAGGCAGACTGAGCAGAAGAGAAAGCAAAACATTTTCTGATGTATGCAACAATATTACGATATCAGTTACATAAAAAAGAAAAAACTACAAAAATCTCACAACTTGTGCCCATACTACAGGCAATCTGCTGGAATTATGTATCCTTGAGAGAAATTTTAAGTCTTTAATAGAACTGCACTTCTCATAAAACCTCACATCCAGTTTTGGAAAAAAAACCCCACAACCTTATTTGGGGAAAGCTAATAATAAAAAAAAAGACTAAACAAAAAATTTAGGGCCACTTTCTTTCAAAAATTCCAACCAAATTCTCTCTCCCTCTCTATATACACAACAATAAATTTTATTCAGGTTTTCAAACTAAATTAACAATAGGAGGCTTCTTCATATATATATATAATACATACACATACATATATAAGTAAATATACCTGTCCACCTAAGAAGAAAAGCAGGCACTGCTTTTGCTATGTGAAAGACAGTGGAATGAGTTTTCCTGCATTAATAGCATTTTGCTTAATTGTTGGTGTCTTTAATTTTGCACAAACAGGATTTATAATATGACCAAATATTGAAAAAGCTAGAAAAAGATGTAATAGAAAGAAAACTTTTAAAACTGCAAGGAGAAGACAGTTCTTCCCATTTAAGATGATATTTTATGCAACAACGTGCAGGAACATCCTGCAAGACAATCTGTGAAGTTCTCTGAAATACTAAAGAAATAGAAAAAAACAATTATTATTGAAAAAGCAGAAGCTTTCAAATCTGCTTCAGAAACTGAACTAGGTAGAAAAAAGTCTTAAATAGAGAGAAGTGAAAAAATAGTAAGAAAATGCTTCCCATGGAAGTTCTCCTTTTAAATCTCTAGAACACATTTCTGGAATTTCACACACAGGCTTTGCTATGCACATCAAATGTAAAAGTGAACAGAAGCCTCACGATTAAACCTTACAGAAATTTTAAGTAAACAGCATTCTGTGATTCAGACTTGTGACCAGTTCTGCCAACCAACACACTCATCAGTGTTAAGGTTACCTTGAAAACGTGCCAAAAAGACATCACTTAAGAATACAACTCTTTCTCTGAAAATTATAGACTTACTGCAAGTTGCAAGAAGTAAGTAGTCCTTGCACCACCAATGTTCTGGAGTATGCTGCTTAAAAATGAAATGGGCAAATTCATGAAATATTTACAGCCAGGACAAAAAGGAAAAGTTCCACACCATACAGAATTCATAAATGTGTGTGCTTTAGAAATGTTTCAGTGAAACAAAATGACAACTGCAGCAATTCTCCAAGTCAAAAGACTTCTACCTACACAACAATATTAAAACATTCCCAAAATACTGGTTCTCTAAATGGGGATACAGTAAAACTCTAGAAGAGACCAATATACCTCACATAGCCTTACCTCCCACCAGTTCAACTCCACCCAAAAGAACAAATACGTAACTTCTTTTACTTTTAACATGTAATGTGATCTAATTATCTTTTTTCTTTACTTTTAAGCAATCATATTTTTGTCGTCACTCAATACATGGTTTTTGCATTTAACTGGTCCTGAGAACAAAAAGGGATCATTTGTCTGCATCCAAAAGCATATGAAAGGAGACAGAATAGCTCTATTTCTCTCTGTTTCCTCATTAGGCATGCCACTTCTTGAGCTGAAACGAGGCAGGGGGAATCCTAATTTGCATAAGGTGTCATCATTCTATACACAAATTTTGTTGAGAAATTGGAAAGTGACATTACAGGGCAGATAATAACTTACTTCATATGGCCTCTAGCAACGACCAAAATGTCCATAGAATTTAGCAGATTCTAAGTGAAATATCTACAAAACTCAGCTGTTCAATCAGTTTCTTGAACTTACCATCTCTATCATGTTCCATTTATCCATTTATCAGTGATTTCCTCCAACCACTGATACAATATGCAATTTAACACCTACCACCACAAACATTTACTGCCAGCAATTGTTGCAACATGATAAATTGTGGAGTAATTGTACACTGCCACAAACTTTATGACTCTCTAGGCAATATTAGGAAAGATCGATAAATGAGTGATCACAGGACTTATCAAAGGCACAGAAAATACACAGAATTGGGTTGGAGAAAGATGAAAATGGCTATAATAATATTGAGTAACAAAGATTCTCTTTGTTCAGAGGACTTTATGTTGATGGTGGCTGAGGAAGTTCTTGAGATTGGCCATGTTAAATTAAATCCTATGCAATTCCAACCAGAAATTCTATCACTCTCTGGACTCATCTCCTTTCCTACACAATGCCCAACTAGCTGGCAGTAAAACAGATTTATAGAATAAAAACAAACTGCTATTATTTCTTCCTGACTCTTGTTTTCTTCTGATTATCTTCTGAAAGCTTTGTAATAGAGCCAGAGGTAATTTATAGCCAAATTTAAATGAAGTGAATAACAAGCAACTGCAAAGTGTTAGATTTCTTTACAGGGTAGCACTCCAAAGAGTAGACAAAACAAGCTGGACTAGGGAGGCAGCAATAGTAAATTACGCTTCATTAAATGCATGAAGGTTTTAATTCTTTTCAAAAAGCTTTTGTTAAATTTCTGCTTCCTTGAAATTAAAATGGTCACAAAAAAGGAAAAGTGAGGTAACTTTAGAGGATTATAGCAGGAAGGCATCTGTTGTTCCACAGACATTGAGTGTATTCATTCTCTGTCAGTGAAAGGGCTGAGAAAAGTGATGGAAATGCCAATTTTGCAGCACTAGAAACTATAGAGCTCTTCAAGTTGGCCTTCAGTGGGATGGTCAAAGAAGGTTAATGATTCTTTCTTTGGGCTTTGGGTATGCTTCCCCAAAACTCATGCTGTGATTATTGCCCTCAGCATCAGAACAGCAAAAAACCCCCAAAGCCTTTCCACCAAATTTTATGCTATGGATGAGTGAAGAAATGATCCTGCCAACACATCCATACAGTAGTCTACAAAAGGATTCACGTTCTCTGCTTTTGAATGCCTATTTCTTCCAATAGTTCATATTTCCGTCATCAAAAAAAAACTTATCCTGTGTAACAGACTAATGTAATGGATAAGAATGGTATTGATCTTTACACTGTTAATTACTGTAGATCAAGTTTTATTTAAAGAGGATCTCATCCTTATTCAGTAAAATTTGGAACAATAACATGGGAAGATTCAGAAAAATAAAAATTACTGGGTTAATAAACAATGTCTTCTAAACTGCATCACTGTTACATAAAGTCACTTAGCCATGTTGCACTTCCTTCAAGGCACAGAAATCAGTCTCATCTAGAATTTTGCCCAACCTGTGCATTATTTTTTTTTGAAACAACTATAGCATCATAGATCAGTTTGAGTTAGAAATCATCTAGTTCCAAAATCATCTAGTTCCAGCCCCTCTGCCATGGGCAGAAATACCTTCAACTAGACCACGTGGCTCAGAGCCCCATCCAGCCTGGCCTTGAACACTTCCAGGGATGGGGCATCCACAGCTACTCTGAGGAACCTGTTCCAGTGCCCCAACACTCACAGCAAAAAATTTCTCCCTTATATCTAATCTAAACCTACTCTTAGTTTAAAGCCATTCCCCCTTGCCCTATCGCTACACACCCTTGTGAAATGTCCCTCTCCAGCTTTCTTGTAGGCTCCCTTCATCCACTGAAAGCCTGCAATAAAGTCACCCTGAAGCCTTCTCTTCTCCAGGCTGAACAGCCCCAGCTCTCTCAGCCTGTCTTCACAGGAGAGGTGTTCCAGACCTCTGATCATCTTGGTGGCCCTTTGGACTCACTCCGACAGATCCGTGTCCTTCCTGTGCTGAGGACTCTAGAGCTGGGCACACTACTCCGGGTGGGAAGTGAACAATAAATGCAGTGAAGTAAATTAAATATTTAATACACAACAAAACACTATGTTGCTATCAATAATAAACCAAGAATTTGTGATACTCTGACACAGGCTGAAGCTTAGCCTACCAAATCGGTATAAGCCAGACACTCTTCAACACTCCAAAGGAGTATTTTGAAAGAAATATCTTTCAATATAAGCTTTCTAACATGAACATTGGATGTTTTAATAGGTGAGGAGGGCTCATCCCTCATACTCAGATGAATACTCCAAAGAGTAGGCAACCATGATAAAATACGAGACTTGGGGCCACTTCTTCTTCCAGACTTGTCTCTTTCAGGAAGAAATAAGGTACTTTGCATAGAAGGCTGCCTCAACATGCCAAAGCGGACATCCAACCATTGCCAAAGTTTATAGAGGCTATGATTCTTAGTAGGTCAAGGAACTAGGCTTTTTTCTTGGGTGAGAAAGGAGATCAGGAATAGTAAAGAAATAATTGTTTGGTCCTATTTTTACCCAGGCAGGCCAGACATTGTGCCTGTTCCTTTTCAGTTTGATGAAGATAACTAACTACATATTCCCTGCTGCCTATGATGAAAAAAACACATTACTTAACCACAAAAACACATTCAGTGTTGACAACAAATTGAGATACAATTTACAAATAAAATGCAATACACACGACTGGCTTTCTTCACTGACAATTAGCTGCCATATATGAAAAGGGCCTAAAAACCAACTAGAGAAATTGTAGGCTAAGAAACATCTGTTTGAAGAATCAACTTATTTATAGCCTATTAATTTTAAGCAGATGTCCCCAGATCAATATTTATAGTATTTTTAACCAAGAGGTGTTTAAAATAAATTGTTTGATTCAAAAACCTATTAAAAATAAATCCCACAGGCTTAAAATCTCTGCAGTTTTATTACTGCAGCACCAAGCACTGATAAATGTAAGGAATGCAGGTGTTGAAGAAGAGTGCAGATGGAGATACAGCCCTTCACAGAGTTTGCCTCAAATCTATTTCAAGCTTTGAAGATAAGAGTATTTCATTTCTCCTCCAAATGGGGGAAGGGGGACAACAAACAATCTTAAGTCTTCTCTTTCAACAAGTGTTTGACTAATAGGGGTAGTGGTCTCCTGTGCAAACAATATTTGAGCCTGGGTTCAAAGTATTCTCAGGAATACATGGACTCCTTTTATAAATGACAGACTAGGTCTGCTCTGTTGTTAAGCACACAGGGCCTTGTGTTAACTTCTCAGAAGGGAAAACTAGCCCATGCAGAGATTCCTGGCTAACACTGTGCAGGGCAGAAACAAAGTCCTTGTAACTCTACTGAAGTGCACCAGAGATTCACATCACTTTAAAACAAAGCAAAGACCCCCAAAACTTTTTTGCCATCCAACTACACTTAACTCTGCCAACATTCATGGGGAGTAGTGATTTCTCAGTTTTAATTTTCTCCTTAAAAGGAGATTTTGCCTCAAAGGACATTATCTCCATGTCCCCAAGAAGTCACACAAACCAGAGTAAAATGTTATTTTGGATGCTAATCTATTATTTTACTTTCTAATTTAAACAGTTGTAAGAAGCACCAAGTTCAGATTTGGTTTACATGCATCGAATGCCATTTAACATAAACATCTTCCTTACATCCAGTAAGGATTGCCATGACATTTTCAATGCATCAGGCCTGTGCACACTGACCACAAACAGCCATTCTTAGCCTACACTACTGAAGTCCTTCTTTCCAATGTAGCGATGACCGCATTACCACACTCCCTTCAAACAGCAAGCTCGCCCATCTCAGATACTTCTAATTAGAGGACAAAACTAAGCTGATGTCTAAATTTAACAGGGAAGGCCAGAGTTGGGGATCATAATTCTGGTCTCAAAGGCATGCCAGTCATGTCCACTGCCTCTAGGCAGAACCCACAACTATCACATCCTCCAGCTAAGTCATTAACACAATTTTAGAAAGCTCTGTCTCCTCTGTCTGCAAAGCACCATTTTGCAGAAAAACTGTTCTCATTAGCTCTAAGACAAGCAACAGAAAGCCAAGTCAATAAACCTCTCATCTGAAATTTTACTCATCATCCCCAATAATCTGTAAATTTCTGAGAGAATCTCTGCATAAGGAATTCTCAAGAAGTGTGATTTGTTCTGCCCACCACCCAGGGGGTGGCTGAGGAGAAAATAGACCAGATGAGTGGTGGGAAGACACCGCTGTGTAGCATCTCCCCCGTGGGTTTAGAATGGTTTCTCCCTGTTGCCGTTAGGCTAATTCTGTTACAGCAGTTGGTCAGTTGCTCCCCCCCCCTTTACATGATCATGTCCTTCCAGAATGTTCCCCCAACCTCGATGCCCCATTGGCCTGGCCCCCTTCTCCCCTCCCCCGCTGTTCTCTGGTTGGCTCCCCCTGTATTGCCCCTCCCCTGTTCCCCCTGAACCCTGTCCCTGATGGCTGGTTCTCCCCGCGTAAAAGCTGATGCTCTTCCCTGTCTGCTGTCCTTTTGTCCCTGGACCCTTCCGAGACAAATAAACTCGGGAACCCATACAAAGGACCCCTCTCGCCTCTTTACTCGGCGTCAGTCTGCTTTCTTTGAGGAGCGTCTGTGGCTGCTATCTTGCCAGCAGGGCTGCAGCCTGCAGTAAGGATCACTGGGATCCTGCCAGGGGGACCGCCGAGTGCTGGCAAGAGCCTCGGGCCGGGGGCCCTTTGGAGCACACGGGGCTGTGGGTCTGCCCAAGACCCTCAGAGGAAGTGTTACATTTTGTAACCTTTTATTCTACAATCATCCCCAATAATCTGTAAATTTCTGAGAGAATCTCTGCATAAGGAATTCTCAAGAAGTGTGATTTGTTCTGCCCACCACATACACACATGTAATTCAGAAAAGACTGAATGTCAAGTATTTTGTTTCCATCCCCATCCCCTTTTATCCTCAGCTACATCAAAAAACAGGTGGAACTTAAAATTGTCATAAAAAAAACCCAATTAATGGCAATCCCTGCATTATACTTTGGATGATTTGAAATCTATCTCAAAAGTAGTTTTGCAATTTCTCAGCAACATTTGTTAGTGGGTATCTGCTAAAATGCTGCGTTTATGCCTCATTAGCATCATTTGTGATATACAACTCTTAAGAACGGTGGCCTAACTGCCCCTGTATCACTCACCACATATCAAAGTATTACGTAAAAAAATAAAAGAATTTATATCACAGAACTTTCCAAAATAAGAAATAAAGAGTGTATCTGCAAAACATTTAGGTCTGAACAAAAAACAAATGTGCTTGAAAAAGACTGACTACATGAGTCAGGCAGGGTACTTGAAACATGGTTGTTACAGACAAATCAAAGAAGAGGAAACCCAGACTCACTAGAAGGTTTAGAGTTGGACTATCCATTTTGAACTATATACCATCACAAAGTCCTCAATTCACTGCCTTTTAAACTGCTTGTTTCCACACAGTCTTCTTGATCTGCTTATAACCCAGAATAATTTTATTATCAGTCACGCTGTTTATTAATATTATTTCACCTACATTTGAAGAAGTGCTCCTCAGAAGATGCAATTTTGCAAGGGAAAGGTGTATTATTTATTTTTATTAAAAGAAAAAATTGTCAATAATTAGAATCACAAATATGTTGAGAGAGAGTAAAAACTTTCTTTACACTTTTTTGTTTGAAAGTATTAACTTTATTTTTCAAAATATTTTTTGAAAATTCTACATATTCTAAAATAGAAGGAGCCATTCACAATAATCCAGGTTTTGCCCAACCATAACACGCTTCTAAATGGAAAAGGTACGAAGCAAGGTAAATTTCTTAAACTGAGTTGCATCATAATTTAACATGGTGAGCAGTTGTGAGAAAAATATTGGAAAGACAGATTGATTTGTAGTTATTAAAGCCTGTGAGGAGGACAAAGGTTGTTCTTTGAAGTTTTAGGGAGGCAGGTATCATTTCAGTGTTGACTGCAATAACTCCTGCTTTGCAATTAGAAGTCATATTTCTTACAAGTCAGTCTTAGCGTATCTAAGCATTTTACTGATAAAAGGTAGGATAACCTGAAATTGTTCAAATTAAATTTGAATGGTCCACTGAACCCTTAATGATGTCTAATCCCTTCCTATTTGAGATGGTGGATGTATTTCCAAAAGGCTGTTGAAAAGACTATCTTCAAATAAGCCTGAGAAGCTTCTAAGTCTCAAAGAGATTCAGAACAAGAGACTGAGCAGATCCAATGTACAACCAGGAAAAACTGGAGTGAATAAACCTACTTAAGCTGATATAAAGCACAATAAATTATGTCATGAAAATTAAACAGTATGGTTTACATACATGATTTAAATAATTATTTCACAAATTTTTCCCTGCAACATCTTCATAATTATTAATTAGTATTACCAGAATCTGAACATCTGGCTTAAGTATTAAAAATGGGTTTGGATTGCAAACCTTTGGAATACTTTTGCTGATTTTGCTGACTATTATGTCAAATAGTCCTCAAACCTTCCTAGTTCTGGTCACAATTACCTTGGCTCTAGTTATTAACCAGCTAGTTTAGAAAACTTCACACTTCAAAAACAGAGAACCATTAATCTGTAGATAGATTTGAATCCATGTTTGTGCTTGTATAGGTAGCACAAGCAGTAAGCTAAACACAGCTTTAAAGGCAAAAAGTACATGCCTTTTCTCCACCAGTTAACAGCTCATGAGACTAAAAAACACACAACTAAATTAAGCCAACATATGTGTTTTACTAGTTAGTAATGTTAGTAATGACAGCATCCAAGAAACTCTTGTTTTAATGTTCTTGGAGAGGCATTTAAAGCCAGTATTCCTCAAAAGAGGAAAATACTGTTATTCCCTGTGCATATTTGGGTGCTGAAATAATAAACACAAGAGAATATATTCCAAATGACCAGGAACTCAACTCAACTTTTCCTGAAAAGAAAGAAAAAAAAAAAAAAAAAAAAAAAAAGGAAGAGACAATCTAAATGTTGATGGCTGCTATTATAGGCATAGACCTTGCAATGAAGTTTCCTACGAAGGAATCTTCACAAGGATACTGACACAAATCCTTTTACTGAAAGCTTCAGCTTACTTAGCAGACAGTAAGAGAATCATCTTCTACTTCAGATAATTAAATTCTAATGCATACCTACCCACCTGAGCTTTTATGCTAACTGTATTATTTAATTCACTCTTTTTTAAAGGACTGCACTTTTAATAGCTGTATATAATAGAGTGACACAGGCTTAAAGTAAAAAAATAATTGGTATTCTTTGATAGTGCCCCAGGGACCAAGGCCTCAACAGACATGAGTTTTACTACTAGGAAAACTGTTGGTTCTTCAGATATTGTGCATGTTGCTGCTGATTTTATTTTCTTTTTTTTTTTTCATACAAATATTTGGCCATCTTATATTCTACAGCACCTTTTATTAGATTCTGAAAGGGATGCTTAAACAGATGCTCAGTTTCCAGTACTTCTTACACTGTACATGCAAATACCATTCTGAACCGTGTTTAATAAATGTGATAGACTTCAGATTTTCCTCACTCTAGAAAGAAAATGCTTAAAACATCCCCTTTAGGACAGATTCTGCAATATTGCTGTTCAGAGGACTCAGAGTCATTGTCTATGGGTTTGCATTCATGAAGACCATCTCACACTCTGCATTTCAAAACTTTACACAAATGTAGAAAGCTGGTTAATCTCAACTGTTAATGGGAATCTCAAGGGAATCACGTAAAACAGTAACCTCTCAGATGACATTCCCCCATCCTGCTATTAGATGCTCGAATAATTATCAGCAGCTTCACTAAAAGCAGCATTTGTTAAAAAGGGAAAGCTGTTATAAAGTCACAGAATTTACAATGGGAATAAGTTCTCTCTGTTAAGTCATGTTACAATATTCACTTTAAATCACTCTTGAAAAAAATGGCATTCACAATTTTCACTATCAGCTTAATATTCCTTAAAATTATTTTTAATGAATTTTTAATAGTGCAGGACTTCCTAGACTTCTAAAGAATAAGAGGCAACCATGAGAAAATGGATTATTTCCCTCTTTTAAATGTACATTTCTGTAAGCTTTTCTCATTGTTTGCAACTCCCTTAATTCTCCTTCTCCTCCTGCAACTCCCCAGGAACTTTCAACAGTCAAACCTTGCAATGCTTATCAAAGGGGTTAAATCAAAACTCTCACTGGGAAACTGAACTAAGAATTGTCTGCTGTACCTCTAACTGCTTCAGGACCAATTCTGAACAGCACACATGGGAGGAAAAAAACAGTCTTATGGGAACAAATATGTAAATATTTACTTAAATACTTAAAGCTTTCGCAGAGTTTCTTCTCTGCAGTTTGAAAGAATAGATGAAATTATTGGCAGTCTTCTGAGAGAAGTGGAACATGCATCTTTGACCCATTACTCGAAATCCTCAGTTCTTCCCAGGTGCATTCAGCAAACTAGCTGGACAATTTGCTACTTTTCAAGCTGCTGTGCAAGTTCTCTAGGCTTTTTAATAGCTGTTTAATAGCTGCAGGTTATTCTGCAGACTTAGAAGTTGAAGTGCCAAGTATTAATTAATACATCATTACATTCCGAGACAAAGACAACTGAACTTGTCCCTCTGCAAGTTCAGAGGGCAGAACAAGAGTTGCCTTCATATTTCTCTTCAGGCAAAATGGAAACAAGGAGAAAAAGCAGAAGAAAAGCATAAGCAATTGAAAATTTCTCCAGTAAATAGATTTTCCACTTCACTCAGAAAACTACCACATAATTTCATGTATTTTTTCAAACTGCATTTTATTACTCATAATAATGTCTCTTTTTTTTTTTCTTTCTTCCTGTCTGTCTAGCTACCATTTCTTCTCACACTCACCTAAATAAATTTCCTTTTTCCCTAGAACTGAAGCAATTTCAATTGTTTTAAGGTTTATTACATTTGCCTTAGGTATTGCTTAGCTAAAATACACATATTCAGCTCATAATTTCGCTATAAATAACTGCAACTTTCCTTTGAGCTTTATCCAAGTCATAACAGTATGTAGCTCCAAAACCAAGCTCATTGGACTCTCATACTTCAGACAAGGGAAGTTACAACTGCCCAGCATCTCTGGAAGTTGAAAAGGTCTTTCTTTACTACCACATGGCTTCAAAGTCCTCTCTGAAACCACTATTTTCACTAGTTCTTCCTTGGACTGAATTTCCATGTTCCAGTGCTATCAAAGCAATATTTTCATTTTCTATCTTTATTTCTTCATTTCTATCTTTAGTTCTTGGCTTTCAGGTACTCATTTTTCTTTATCTGCCTATGAAAAAATATTCAGAGAAATTCTTCACTTTTGATTCTACTGTAAATATTGCTTTCACGGTCTTCATAGTTTTCAGCACACGTTTTCCACCCCTTTTTCTGGTAACAATACCAGGAAACCATAACAAAATTTTATCACTGCGCTTCAACCATACCCTTCTCAGATCTAAGTGAACTGAAATCAGCACTTCTGAATTTAAATTACCTCCTAATTCAATATTGCATAAAGTAAACTCAGCTCAACAGCAAACATCTACTATATTTCATTATGCACCTACTCACCTCCACTATACTGTTCATCTCCCTCTGGTCTTCTAAAGGAATTTCAGAGACAAAAGAATCCCGAAATTAACCAAAAAATTCTGGTACCTTTAAAGGTAGAGTTTGATTGATTTATCAAAAAGATTGTGCAATTTAAAAAGAACAAATCTGAGGCATCAAATTCCTTACTTCTATAAAAATAATCTACTTTTTCACCACTAAAGCTTACAATGGTAGAAGATTCAACATTGAGACACAGAACATCCAGTCACAGAGACAGTGAGAAGCTGTCTGACTAAAAATATTTTTTCTACTGCTCTATAACACAATGAGAGTTAAGGATCCATTCTAAAAATCATCATGGATAATCCCTGCCTGAAATAAACTTCAATTTAAGGTAGAGGCTCTGAGAATTGATGTGGACACCACACATTCAAAACTCAAGAATCCACAACACACACAAGAAAAAACCATATTTTTCTCTTTTGCCCTGTCTGTATTCTCCCTTCCAGTCCACTAAATTGAAACTTTTAAGGGGTACAGATTTGTGGGGCTGTTTGACTTGTCCTTCCAATAGAGACCCACTGCAAAATAAAGAGAACATGTACACAGCATGCCATTAGGGCTGAGCAGTACTTCAATGCTCACAGTTTTGAAACTGTGCACTTAAAACTACTAGATGTGACACTTAATGCTATGGTCTAGTTGACAAAGATGTGATCAGTCAAAGGTGGGACTTGATCACAGAGGTTTTTTCCAACCTATATGATTCTGTAATTGCTTCTTACACATAAGTGTATATAGAATTTCTTGTTATACACATTGTATGAAAATATAGCAAACAACATGACACCCTTAATAGAAATTACTGCTTTGAAAGAAAAGTCATCCTTTGGAAAAATAACTTCTTTTAAGGAAGGCTTTAGATATACATATATTCTTTTGCATATAAATGCTTCAGCAAAATGTTTTACCCTAGTACATATGATTAGTTTACATTAGATGAACTTTGGAGCCTTTCAAGAGTAAAAACATACATAAATGTAACTCTGAGGTAACATTTTGCCATAATCCAAGACTGGGACTTAGAAGATCTTTAATACCTCAGAAATTTGCTCAGGTCTCCACATTCCTACTTTAATGGCAGTAAAGTACTCCATCATCAACTCTCCTGCAGGTGTTACTTTTGTAATCTCTCAACTGTGGACCTAACCCACAGAAAGAAAAATAATTATCAACATAGTAAAGAAAAGCTAAATTGCACAACTCCCTTACAGTATAGTCATATTTACATGGTTTCCAAAAGAAAAAAATTGTTGATAAATAATGTGAGCACTGGATAAGAGCAGCTAACCTCCCAGGAAATATCCCTGCTGCTTCAGGTGCATTTCCCAGTATCTCATGTTCCCAGAGATGTCAAAAAATGCAGGCTAATTCAAATGTTGTCAAAAAAAAAACCTGTGCCCCAAAAAGCAGCTATGAAAGAAAGGAAGCTCAAGTCTGCAATATCACACAATGCTATACAAGCACATTTCCCCCACACACCAGGTGTATTTAGCAAAAATACAGATACATCAGAATAGCAGGTGGTCTGCATTAGAGAAACTTTAACAGACATTTTCCAGTGCCAAAAAGCCACATTTTCTTACTACTGAGATAACTGGTTTGTATTCGATATTCTGAGGAAATTATAAACTGTACCCTATTTTAAAAATCTGTATGATACATAAAATCTCTATGGATGTACCACAACATAGAGTAAATAACATTGTTTAAAAGCATTGAATATAATAATAGTAATAGTAATAATAATAATAATAATAATAATGTAACTGAAGTACATGTCAAATCAGTCACAGCTCTTGATTGGTATTTCATTTCTGAAAAAGGATCTAAACAAGAAAGGAAAAGCAGGCTTAATTGTATTTGTAATATGAAGACATTGAAGTATTAAACAATGCATAATATTACTTTTTAGCACAGCAGTCTATTTTGTTTTCTGAAAAAGAGCCCTGAAAATGGGCTGCTTCTCAGTATAGTGACATATCTGCTTTTTCCAGATTAAATGTTTTAACCTACAGTAACCACAGGTTAAGTTGCTTGACACTGAACTATTTCAATCAATTGCAATTTTTTCCTAGTCATCCTGTATTTTATCCAGTATTTTGCCTTTCACAAGAAGATGTATTTATCATCTTCTGCATCTCTGCTTCTTTATATCCCATTTCTTTCATTTTGCCCTTCCTCCACAGAAAAGGAACTGAAATCTTTTTTTTCTCATGCTCCCTGATTAGTTCCTACATTCCTTTCCATATCAGTTTCTCACATATTCCCTATCTATCTATATCCTTCCATACATGAAAGCATAGGGACCACACTCAACCACCACAGTATCACTTGCTAACACACTTTTATCTAGAAATTTTTTCTGCTGTAAATTCAGTATAATTCATTTTAAGCACTTTGAGATTCAGAACCAAGCCTCTAGTAAGCAACCTCATAAAATTCTTCGAGTGACTACGCTACTGTACACCAAAACTTCCCAGAATATTGCCTGAGAAAAGTAATTTATGGGGTGAATTTCTTCCTTTATCTTTTTTTTAAACTTTCATCTAGCAGAGCAAAGACACAAAGATATCCTTCAAATCCTGTACTATTGGCTCTTGAAAAAGAGTAATGAGCAGCCAGGACAAGGATGGATGAAAACACAGTGTTATGAAGAAACAGAACACATTATTTTGCAGCTTAACACAGGACTTGTGACCAGGCTAATGAGGGACACCCCAAAGACACACCTCACTGAAGCAGAGTGAGAGAACCCTCTGTTTGCAGGGGGAGAGCACAGAGCCGCAGCTTAGCGTACGCTTTAGCTGAAATGTTTATCTGCAGAGCTTCAGATTTATGCAGAGATTAAATCCATTACTTCAGAGCACTCAACCACTGCTTCTCCACGGGAGGGCTCTTACTAAGATGTGCCTGGTGGGTCTCTGCTGTGGAAACAGCTGAGTACAATGCTCAGGTCAAAGAAGTCACCTTCAACACACTGAACAAGGGAGCTGAGCACTGCTGCCTATCTAAGGCTACCCAATAGAAGCAGAGATTAAATGCCAACTTTATTCTTCCAGCTTTGTTTAATAAAAAAAGACCCCTTAGGATTTTTTAAGGGGAAAACATTTTCAAAAAACATATTCTTTATCTCTGTTTCCAGAGGCATGCACAAGCAGGGGCTCCTTAGTCAGAGCCAAGCTTTTGGGTCCAAAGAAGTATAACGAGGATCACTGGTTCACTGGGGTCAAGGAGAAGATTCCCAATGACTTCAGTAGGCACCCAGGTGTATTTTCTATGTCCACAACCATTGCACACAGCCGACAGTTTTTTTTTTTATTATTATTATTTATTTGGTTTTTAAACTACTTGTCTGAGGTTATTTGTAGCTTAAAAGAAAACAAACAAAAACCCTCAACTAACCAAAAAAATATGTTTCCATAGGTGAAAGGTAGGAAGGAAAAGACACAGCTCAGTGAAGCAAAATGCAGCTTTTCAAGCCAACACATTCATGTGTTACCACATTTTCCAGTGAAAGAATTAACTCCAATTTCACATGAACATGTGAACTAACATGTGAAATGCAGGCTAAAATCAAAAGAGGGATATGTTTCAATAGTCACAAGTTTGTCATTAATACAACAGCCAAGGATACACAATTCAGAGCATATCATTAGCAGGAGATATAGCAGGAGATATACAGTGAGTGACACTGAAATTATCATATTTGTTACTTTCAGGAGAAAGCAAAATCATTACATAAAGAGAAAAGGAAAACAAAGCACTGCAACTATGTCCTTGGAAGAAGCCTGAAATTATGTCACCAGGTTTAATCCTAATATAACAAAAAACAAAAAAAAAAAAAACCAAAAAAACCAAAACAAAACAAAACAAACAAACAAACAAACAAAAAAATATTTGCATTAGGGTACTCATGGCATGCTTTATTCTGCAAAGGTGACAAGGATGCTGTTTGTTCACTGCAAGTTACTGAGACAGCAAGGTTAAGCCAGGTGTCCTAGACACTGCTTCTGGCCTGTGTCATGGAAAGCCTTCAGAAAGGGCTGCTGAGGAGCTAAAGCAGTCTGCAAAAGTACCAGCTCAAAAAAGATAAATACCCATCATTATACCTGTAGTGCACTGCAGATTTTATGTCAGACACTAATTAGGAGACCGATACTTTTCAGGGCATCTCATTAAGCCTGAAAATTAACAAGTCCACCGTGATGATTATCTGACAATGAAGCAGGTATTCTGAAGTCATTAGGATGATTTTCATGCAATTAAGAGATCCTCACAGAACCCACATGTTATGCAACCACAGCCACTACAGGAAATGGAAGTGATCACTGCAGCCATTGGCAAGAAAATTAGCTTTATTTATAATACTTGGTACAGACCTGTAACTCTTTTTTTGCTTCCCACAGCTTGTGAGACTACTTGTGTCAGGTCAGACACGGCCACAGAGCTACAGAATTCATCCAGGTAAATGATGAAAATGCTGCTTTGTGACTGCAGCAATCTTGCACAATCATAGTATAGGACAAGGAATAAAACCCTACCCTTTTCTTTCCTGGGAAAGAGTCGTCTTTATGTTTTCCACATCAAATCAGTATGGGATTTAAATCCTAAGTAATGGAGTACATAATGCTTTAGTGAAAGCTGAGATTAATACTGACACAAAAATTTAAAACCAGTTCAAAATATTCCTAACAAACCTTTCACTAT
Organism: Eopsaltria australis; assembly: GCA_034509425.1. Taxonomy (NCBI): domain Eukaryota; kingdom Metazoa; phylum Chordata; class Aves; order Passeriformes; family Petroicidae; genus Eopsaltria; species Eopsaltria australis. The sequence continues at coordinate 975,617 of JAVTVJ010000049.1, forward strand.
TCTGCTGGATTTTGTGGGTTTGGTGGGTTTTGTTTCCTTTTTTCGCCTAAAAAATACCAGCAGTAAGCCTTCTCATATATTAGCTTTTGGGAAAAATATTTATGGGATTCAATGTTTGCTGTCCAGTGTGAAGTTTTGAATTGCGCAATGTTAAGCTGATAAATGTGTGACTAATTCACGGATTATTTAAATAGCATGCACAATATTACATGGACACTGCTCAGATTTCTAGTGCTAAGGACCTGCCCATGTTCCTTCAGTAAATTCCTGCTTTTACAGGGATAGAGATTAGTATTTTGTAGCCAATCTGGAATGGAACGGTTTACAACATTTAACTTCAAAAGGATTGCTAGTTTCATGTGTTTACTTACCTCAAGGACCAAAGATTCAACCATATGCATAGATTTATGCATCCCAAAATTTGCAGCACATTGTACATAACCTGTCACTTCACCAAATTTATTTCTAAAAGCTTTGCTTGATTCTACACAAGTTCAAAAATTTTCCTTCAAAATCATCATCTAAACACCAAGTTTAGTTGTCACAGCATTTCATATCAAAACATTTTATATACATATATATATATGCTTTTAAAGATATATATACAAACATGTAGGTATATATACACATACCCTCCTCTCAAGAAAAAAGAAACAAAGCAGGCCTTGTGTTACTACATTTTTGCCCAAAACCCAAGTCTTATTCATAGTAACGAACTCAAAAGAGATTTCTTTTTTTTCAGGACAGTTATACTTCAGAGCATATGACTTTATTTTCTGTTGGGTGTTAGCTTCGAAACTAATCTGTATCTCTCAAGGCCCACCAGAGGCTGGCAAATGCAGCAGTGCCTCTGGATGGGCCCACAACCAAAACAGGACTCTCTGCATAAAACAAAGCAGCAAGCTCTGCTACTGTTGCCAGTTTCATGGACTTTCAGAGTCTGCCAACTACTATTTTTGATTTTTCATTCATCCGCCCTATTCTACATTGCAAGACAGCTCCATCAGCAGAGTTTCTTAATTTCCCATTATTTTCAGCACTTACACAGAACAGTATTCAGAACACGTCCATTTCCAAAAATGTAAACTTCACTGAAGCAAAAAGTAGAAACACAAAAAACCAGATTTTAACACAAACTTATGGGCCACAGAATATACATATTATAAATCTGTCCCATGCATTCAATGTAAACAGTTGCTTTAATTAGTGACATGTTTAACATATCTCCACAAGTTTCTTTTCTTTTTTTCTTTCAAGCTAGAAAAGCTATGGGCTGGAAACAGAACTCCATCAGCCACTGGTTACATGATCCTGAGGACTGTTCAACAAACTTTACCCCAAATAATAATATGTAAAGTAAACTATCCCATTATTAAAGGGCAAACAGGAAAGACTGATGAACCAATTTGCCAGATACCTTAGAAACATACGACTCATGGGAAAATTTTTGCTGGTGACTGATCCTGTATCCCATGTGTATCCCAGAATGTTTTACAAGTTATATATATTTATTGCTCTCTTGCATAAATCCTGTGTAAGGGTTTCTAAGTAAGATCAGTCTGAAATGTAAAAACCAGCATTATTCAGTCTCTTTATATTGGTCAAGCAACTACTTTTATAGCCTGACAGGACCACCTGTGTGAGCTTAAGTAATAAAAGTAGCATTAAAAAAGAGAGAAAGAAAAATAGGAAACATGAAGAGGTGACGGGACAGACACAAGGGAGAAGATGAGAGTTGTAAGATTTATTTTGTAGATGGAAAAACATTGTGCAATTTGTAATCAGCTCTACTTCTTTAGAGGTTTCTCAACAAAGCAAGGGATAGAGTTTCAAGACTCCAGTCACCTGAAAAGCCTACCAACTTAGAGAAGGTAATAATCAAGTCAACAGGAAGCACCAAATGTAACACTTCAGATGTATTCACCTTCCTGTGCAGAAAAAGAAACTCATCTCCTACATAACATCACACCTTTTAAGATATGCAGGTGTTCTGAACTATTTCTTCACTTGCTGGCTAACCTTGTACGGTAGGGGTGACCTCACAGAGTACAGCCCATGATACTTCTAGATTCACAGATCTAGAACATGATCACAATTTATCAGCTTAGCAATTACATGTGGAGGCTGATCCTTTAAGCTCTTAGCCAGACATTTCAATGCAATTGACTCCACTGGCTTTGAATGATCCCACTACTCATGTAAAGCTGGCTTCAGGAGATCAGAGGCTGGTTCTGCCAAAATATGCATGCGCAACAGGGTCTCATTCCTCTTTTATTATAGAGGAGAACAAAGGCTGAATGGAACAGTGCCCCATTGCTTCACACGCAAGGGGACAACATTCACCTCCCTCTCATGCCAATGCAGTATTTTAATGCTGACAGCACATCTTTGATAATAAATTAGAAAGCTTTTAAATTTTACACCTATCTCTCTAGTAGAACATCTTCTCAATTTAAAGCAAAAGAACTCTCCTTTTATGGTATGATACTACAGGTTTCTGTAATAGACGACTTCCATGAGAATTCAGATAAAATGGCCTTCATCAAGCTGATTACACAAAAATCTGATTTTTTCATATACTTGTCAAGCAATTAGAATTTTGTGGACACTGAAAATCTACATATTTATCCATGTTCCAGTTCTTAACAGGACCACCATAGCAACAGTCCACTTCCCTACTTACAAACCAGACCAAAAAAACAACAGTGTTGGTACAAAAAACTCTCCTATTTATACATACACTGAGCTTTCTAACAGTTTTGAGTTGGGATAGCATATGACGGTCAACCCCAGCCCTGAGTTCATTTGAACTGGGTGCATTTCTAACATCACATTAACTGCAAAATTAGAATCTCAAAAGCCACAACTCAGAACTGCCTCAGCTGACTTTCCTCCCACTTCGATAAGGCAAAAAATGCTTTTTTTTCTTTTTTTTTGAGAATAAAAACAGAGCACCAGAAAAGCCACCAAGTCACAGCTTTCAAAACATCCTTTTTATAGGTCTGTCCACCAGCTGCTATGAATATTGAAGTTGATAACATATAATACTGTTTATTCACATTTAAATTTCTGAGTTTAAAAGATTCACACTCAGTATTACAGTATGTTCATACAACAGAAAATTAAGACTACATTTGTTGCTTTATCTCCACTCGATCTCTAAACAAGAGGGTTTCATTATTTTACATTCAAATCTCTAATACCTCTGAAAAAAAGGTATCAATACATTCTAATAAGTAGAGAACTATTATATCATACTCTCACAGTACCATCCAAATGATAAATATTCTATTTCATAATTCGTTTTGCTCACTTGTTTCTAGGAACCAAAGCTGTATCAAATTCTCTTGCAAATTTGATGAGTTCTTGAAACAAATACCAGGGTTTCTGAAGATAGTAAAATACTTCAAGAATTAAGCAGCAATTATATTTATTACTTGTTGCGCAGGCAAAATTCTGTAAGTTTTGTATTTTAGCTTTGCTCTTAATAAAGTACAAACGGACAACTGCAGAACAGATTTCTGGAAATCTCACAGTCAATGGGCCTCAAGTTACACTTCACTGTAGGCTTTATGCAAACAAGAGGGGGAAAAAGAGGCTGGAGGGGAAGAGAATAATGGTGAAATGAGGTCTAGAAGCTGAAGTGACTGACCATCTCTGAATAGAGCACAGCTATTTTCTTAAATTTGTATTTAACAAATGGAATAAGATGATAACAAATGCATCCCACCAACAGCAATACCTACTATCTACTGATATTGAAATGTGAATTAGCAAAGGCTAATATTTTAATTACTATAAACCTAACTGCATTTTCATAAGCTCCCTGAAAACTGAGATCTTAAAGCCATGTTTTGCAGATCTGGGCTTTTTTTTTTTTTTTCCTCACTACAGATTGTTCTTTCAACAGATTAGCATTCATTTATAGAACAATCTAAATCAAAAGTATAAATTTTACTTTTACGAAAAATAATGCCAGACAAATGCATGTGCTTTGTTTTTTGGGGTGGCAGGGTGTGTTCATCAGTTTTGTTTGCTGATTGGCTTGGGTTTTTTTACAGAAGGAAACTACTATCAATTTTCAGAACTATACAAAAATCATACATTCAGAGTATGAAAACATGAAAGGAAAATTACAAGAAAAAAGAAAAACCTCATGGGCACTGTCATATCTAAACATTTGGCACATGGTTTGGTTTCCAAACAAATCTGAAAACCTGTATTAGGCTCTTGGGGAGAAAAAACCCAAAACTTTATTTAAAAATAACAAACTACACACTCATCCCAGTTCAAGTCAGTATGTGTACCATGAAAAGACTTAAAGCAGACTCAAGAAAACAGAACACCGTGGTGGAGGAAGATGTGGTTTTTGGGCATTTTGCTTTGAAAGAAGCCCCTCTTCTGATAAAGACCTCAGTGCTCCACTCAAAGCTGATCTACCCAGATCTCCAAGTCAAAATCTCCTCCTGAAGGTCCTAAGGTATATTTAAACATTAGGACTATTTAGGTCATATTTTAATTCTACTCAGTCATTATTCTCAATATTTAAATTTGAACACATCTCTGAGTAGAATTAATGAAATTATATACTCCTGGAGGGATGCTGAAGTGCCATGTTACAGCTTTTCTCCAAGAATATCAGACATGAGGTTTGAAATCCCTCTGAAAAAATGAGAAATCCGGTGTCTGTCCCATCACGTGCTAGGCTTGAGGAAAAAACAGCACATTTCTTTACTGCAAGCGAGAGTCACTGTGGTTTTCTAAGAGCATATGGATGTAAACGTGAATACAGTAGAGACTAATACTCAATTAAAAGCCATCTGGGAAGTTCAGGAATGAAACATCATCTGCTTTTGGAGACAGCTCAAATGATGAAAAAGCATCACCTCAGCTTGCCAGGATCAGAGTATTTCTGGACATACACAGGAGCCAGGCTTTGTGGGTAGTCAGCAACTACTAAGAGGAAGAGTATCAAGACATCTTAGCTTTTTTCTGCTCCTCTATCTCAGCAGGAAAGATTGGACAGTCATTTTGTGATGGCATAGATGATATGTACAAATGACAGTAATTACCTAGGCCGGAACTGCAGTATAAAAACCCTGGAAAACCTTGAGATTGAAGTAAACTTTCCAGCCAAGGTCAAAAGCCTTAAAAAATTACAAAACCTCACCTTTCCTCATGCCTGTTCTTTGAACTGCATGCACTTTAACAACAGAAGACAAAGAAAATGCCTCCATCAATTACTTCAACTTTGAATTATGTCAGCTCCAAAATATTCTTCTGTTTCATTACAATTTTAATAAATTAATAACCTTAGCCTTGAACTTGAGCAGTAACTGAGGATACTATTACAAATATAAAATTAGCAATAAAATCAACTTCAGCTGAATCTAACTTAGTAATACCAAACTCAGTGTCACATTCCCTGCCTCATCAGTTTAAAAACAGGACTTCAATTTTCCAGCCCAAAAGCTTTAAAATCCTATTTTCATACCATTTTTCTGCATCCCATTAAAAACCCCACACGTAGTAAGAAAAAGCCCACCCACACCACAAAAACCCAAACCAATCACTATCTGGTGAGAATGCAAAAGAGGTTGACTCTAAACAGACAAAACTGAAAGGAGTTGTGAAAGCAAAGGATGGAACAGCTCCACAATTTTGACCTTTAGAAGGACCCAGCTTTTCAGCAAACATGAATTCCTTTGTATTGGAGGTGAAATGGCAAATATTTCCTGTTATTAAGGAAGGTTTTGGATTACCTTCTCCTCACTCAAACACAAGACTTCTGATAACTAACCACAATGACAATAAAAAGACTTAAGACTATCCTGAAGCTGTACTTAAAGCAGATCACGTTGCTGTAGGGAAGAACAATAACTGCATACATGGCCATCACAAAAATTGCATTAAGCTTTTTGATGGTGCAAACAATTTCAGGGCTCTGACAGCTAGGAATTATTCCTCTCCTAATTTCAGATATAAAACCAACAACCATGGAACATAAAAGCTAATGACCTGCTGCTTTAAAGGTGATGAGATCTGAAAATAAAGACTGAACTTTAACCCTTTGGTGCCATCACAACCACAGTTCCTTCCCACAAATATCCCCGGCTTACAAATACAGCCTTCCTACCAGCTTAGTTTGGAAAGAGCCACAAGAATTTTTAACAAGGCTTTGAATCACAGAAAGGTTTTGTCTTTGGAACTTTTCATTGATGATTCCACAGCTACAGAGTTTTGCTCAATAATCCCCTACACACCATGTTTTCAGTTTCAGTGGTAATAGAGGATGCCATCTGCTTCATTATCATTCAAAGCAAGAGGTAGCCTTTTAGTAACCAAACAAATTTTTGTGCAGTTCAGAGCAAAAGCTGATGTTACATGCACCATTAAAAAGCACAGATAAGATGAAAAAACAACAGGGCTCTTCATTTTAATATGAAATCTGATAGTTCACACAGGTAGTCAGGTTCAAATTACTATTTTGTAGCCATATTTGAGTACGCAGTTACAATGCACAGGATGTTATCTCAAAACACCTTATTTTATCACACCTGTACAGTTTAACTACCACTAGTCACTGGAGCAGAAGAAATAGATCTGAATCTACAAGATACTCCACACGTTGACCCCAATCTAGCAGTGCACCAAAGCAGCAGCTGAGCTTCCAGCTCGGAGTCCCTCTGAAGAGTTTCCTGATCAGGATCAAAGTACTCATATTTAACATAAGAGAATCAGCTCCTGTCAAGTAAGTCATGCATGTGATTTGCAGCTAAATCATGAATCAGCTCCATGATACTGTGTACAGCTAACTGAGGAACAAGTTTAATGTGCAATCACAGGAAAGAGAGGTCAGTAAGACCTTGGAGAAGTCCCAGGTCATGCCTTCAGCAATGACATAATTAACCAACATCAACTACAGAATCACACAGAAGAGAAAATAACCCATATGTATAATGATACAATAACAACCATAGGCAGCTAGAAATGAGAAAACAGCACAAAATGTAATTAAACTGATATAAGGAAGGAGGAGAAACAAAAACTAAAGAAAAAAGAAAAATAAAAAAATGGTGTCCTGGTTTCTAGAGTAATACTTTATAGAAGACATAGCCTAACATCAAAAGGCAGCTTTAACTAAAAAATTTGCAGATTAGTTATTTGTAACTCCAGCTAATTGCACATGGCATGCCCTGTGAATCGAGAGATAATTACACACATTAAGTGACAACAATTGAATTCTAAGAATACACTTGATCCCCTTGAGGCCCAATTTTCTCTGTTTTAATCCTGCTCACTTATTTCCACTTAAGTAATAGCATTGCTTGCCTCTGGCTGAGCAAAGTTCAGGATTACACCACTAATTAACTAGTGGGATTTCTAGACCTACACAAAGTACCGAAGACTTAAGTTGAGCAAGTGCCCTAGAAACTCTGCTATGCCACTGATTTTTACTTCTTTGGAATAGGAATTATGTTCTTGGTTCATCTTGGTAGGGTTACATATTTTCAAAGATTACATAGCACTGGCTAATGCAAGAACATGACCTCGGAGAGAAAGCTCCCTATATTATGAAAGCATCTGCAAGGTAATCTTAATTGTCTGAATTCCTACTTGTATGGACTGATTCTGAGAACTTACTCACATTCCTCTCACAAATTTTTAAGCCAAATCCTTTACAGATGTCTCCATTGACTGCAAATTTAGACCTCTGTGAACTTAACTGCACCAATTCTGCCTTTGCAGAATGGTATGACCAAAGGCAGCCTACATGAAAGGGAACTGGCTATTACATGCAATTCCTCTTTTCTGAGTAGAAAAAAAACCAGCCTTCCCAAAGACTTTACCTTGATTTGAAACTGAATATTGAAAACACCTAAAAGCACTATAATTGAAAACACATTTTCAGCACATATGACACATACTGTTATTACAATGTTCAGCTTGTTGTCATTCTATTTTGACCTAACTAAACAGTCCTGAAATCAAAAAACACTTCTATGGCAACTCTCACATCTCACTGCACAAAGATGCATGCTGTACAATGCATCCTTGAGAAACTAAGTGGAAATTTTGAAACCTACCCCTTTAGTATTCAACAAGTGATTATTCTCCTTCCTGTAGGCATTCTTCTTTTCCAGAAAGTATTAAAGGGCTTTTTTCTGATTAATCTGAAGACAGTAAGTAACCACTTTTAAGAAAAGACATTTAGAACTTCTTAGTATAAAAGCTAGAGTGGACTACTGTGTGCATCATGGCAGAACAACTAAAAACTGCTTCAATACCTAAAAATCTCTAGCTCTTGTAGCATATTTCAAGTGCTTCCAACTGTCCAGCTTTGGACTATTTGCAGTTTCCAAAACAGCTGATGGAAAATTAAACCCCACCTGGACACATTTTGTAGGGCATATTACGTGTTCCCTAAAACACTTCACCATTGCACATAAAAGAAAGAACATAATTAATATGCTCTCTGCAGCTAAGCTGCTACACAAGTAAACTATTTTATTTGTGCCTTCTCAAGACAATGATACTTTTTGACAGTGGCATTTAAGTATTCTGCATTCATCTTACAGGGCTGGAGATTACTCAAATTGAATCGAAATTTCTTTGATAGGTGAAATAGATCTGCAAGAAATTACTATTTCTGAAATATTTCCATTTCCTCTAGATGAATTTTTGTTGGTTTGTGAGGTTTTTTTTCTAAGAATATTATTGCTAGATACCATTGATCCATTATGATCAACTGACACTGAGTATCCAGAAAGCGTTTTAGAGATTTTAAAAAGGCATTGTCAACTGAACCTCTTGTCATTTTAAAAAGACAACACACACAGTCGCGAGAGCTTGATCTTAGTGCTGTTTTTATAAGTAAACCTGAATGAGGCAACTTAGGTTAGCAAAAAACATCAACTTCAAAACCTGTTTGCTTATCTTAAAGTATTTTACTACTGTAAAAAGAAAAAAATTACTTTTTTTGCCTTTAATCCCCCAAATTTCTTTATTTAAACTGAAGTTAACAAAGTATTAGCTGAGAGTTTCTGAACTGCATACTTGGAAATGTGTAGTGCTCTGGGCAGCTCACAGACAGAGGGAAACACCCCTTCCTGACCATAAAAGGCCTGAGTGCATGTTCTCAAGCGGAAAATGTGTGGGATCTTATTTACAAACGTATAAATACATGCCATTCCTTTGCGCTCACAGGCACAGTTGAAAACCAGCCAGAAAAGGAAGTACTAGCAACATGATCTGAGATTTCTATTACATTTCGTCTGGCATGGTACCACTTCAGCCTCTATTTTCATAAATGTCTAATTACTGCAGTGAATAAGGCCAGAAAACAGTGTCTGAATATGAATCCCATTTTCCAATTCGGGCACCAAACATCCATTTCTCTTCATTCCTCCCCCAATACCTTTACACCTTCCTAAGGCAGAGATAGGAGACCTGGGGAAAAGGCTCAGGAGATCAGCACTGGATCCAGCAGCAACAAAGAAATGAGTCTCACAGCAAGCAGCTTTTCCCTTGGAAAGGGTTTCCAGCAGATGAGAGCTGGCAATCACCGTGGCACTGGCCCTGTCCTCAGGGACATCAGTCCTTGCTCTTAGCACTGCCTACAAGGAGTCAGCCTTGGTTCACTACAGGTTTGACTTAACAAGGTCATCCAAATTTCAGCAGAGCATGCCCTAGGCTGGTCATGACTGCAGAATTCATGCATGCTCCCAAAATCCATTAGAGAGGAGGAAAAAAAAAAACCAAGACAAATAATAGCTCAATTTCTAAGCTACCTCTAAACATAAAAGGCAATCTTGAAAATTATTATTTTAAATTATGTCAAAATGGATTAAAAATAACTTCCCAGGCTAAATTTAAGGGAGATGTTCAATTCAACAATTTAAACATAATAGTGCCTTGTCATAAACATTTTCTAGAACTTCAGAACTTAAAACTACTACTAGAAAATAACTACCTAGTTCTTATCTTGTCATCTCTACCTATGAGGTTAGTGACAATTATCAGCTGAGTAGGTGTTATTTATTGCATGCATAAAAACCAAAACTTCAGAGCACAGAAGAAATCAGAGGCACACAAGTTCTCTATTAATTTACTTTTCTAAGAATATTTTTTATTTTGGTTGCAGTCAAAAATCACATTTCTAAATGCAGAAAGGCATCTAGATGCTGACTCTAGAGAAACTTGAAAGATGGTTAGGTGAAGAATCTGATATTCTGAAATATGTTTTTCTTCATGTAAGAAACCCTAGAAAATATTCTGTTGAAAGAGGAGGGGAAGTAGAAATCAGTCACTATCCACACACAAGGTAGACAAAGGTGGGGGTTACCTCATGAGAGAAACTCAGTAGTAAACAAATAAAATTCAAGTCTGAAATAGGAACAGGATGGGAGTCCAGCAACTCCTTTGCAATATCTCAATATCACAGGCCAAACTGAAGAACCTGCTTAGCCCCAGGGACAAGTTCTCCTACAAACTGGGGTCTAAAATAATCAGCAAGGACTAAAAAAAATGAAACCCTTAAATCTCTGCTCTTCTTAGGCAGAGGCATAATGGAGGAAGAGATTCTGGCCATGAAGGTTTACAAATTAAAAAAATGTCTATGGGAAGAAAATCAAGGCCAAAACAAACAGAACACCACTTGACACCACAACCTAATACTAAGAAAGAATACTTGAGAAAGTTTACTTTCCATTTTCACAGTCACCACCTGATTTACAGCATCTTTTACCCAGATTAACAATGATGTACTTGAGGTGGAACATTGAAATGTCTTGATCCTGTGAAATTTATGGCTTTGACTCACTGCAGTCTATCACTTCCAGATCTGAGCACAACACAAAGCAATTTCTGAGCATCTTTCCCACGTGCAGAGTTGCTGTCTGTCCTACTGGTACAGGACTGCACTGCTGAGAGGAAAACCTGAATATTAAGAACCTGAGGCAAAAGCACAGAACTAGAGAAAACACTATTACTGTGTAAATCCAAGGTGTACTCATATCTTGAATACTGCTTGTCAGTATTTTTGGTACTTGAAATATCAAAAGATACATACTTTATGTGCATTTTTGCACATATCTTCTATGCCCAGACCCATACACAGCTGCATATTTGCTACAGACAAACATACAGACACTGCATGAGAACAGTGTGGCAGATCCAAGGCTTGGAGTAGCTGCTAGCTGAGGCTTCACAATAGCTGGTCACATCTAAAGATCATAGGCAAGACCAAAGAGCAAGATGGTGCTGAATAAAATGATCCAACAGCGTGCATGAATCAATGAAAACAGGATATTTATCAGTTATGTGGTTAAACTTTCTCACTAGAAACTGTAAATAGCAGAAGTTTACAAGATGTCAAAAATCCCTTGGGCTACCAAACACCCAAATTCTGCCTGCAACTTATAAAAATTTCTGACTCCTACAACACTGTAAGGCAGGAGAATAGTCCAGGGAATCATTGTTACATTCCTTACCGGGTATTGTCAAACAAAACACGTTGAACCAACTAGGCCTTTAATTTGGCCCAGAATGGCTGCTATTACCTTCGAGAAGTTTCTCAGGGAATTGTCTTGGCACACAGGTTCCACTACTAGGGCTTTCTTTTAATCTACAGTCTTGAGATCACAGCATTATACTTAACCTTATCTCTTCCTTTTGGCCTCATTACCATTTGATGATATTCAAAATTCACATATTATTCCATATTTTTAATTACCTTGCCTTGCTTGCCTTTAATAAAATTGTTTCATCTCAAATACAAAGCACTTCTTTTTGAGTACAATCAACAGTATTTTTTCTTGAATTCTCCTCAGCCTTATATTAATTATATAAGCTGCTTACCAGTAAGTTTTACTTCTTTAAAAATAGCCATATTTAGAAGGCAAATTGGTAATTTTTAACTTTTTTTTTTTTTTTTTTTTTTGGTAAATAGGAATCATGTCTGAGTGAGCTTTGTGATTTTTCTGCCCATAATTCTGTTCCATTACCCTTTTCTTTCTCAAAGATTTTAGGTCTGTTTTCAAGCCCTGGTTCCTACAGTTTCCCCAAGTTAAAAATGAAATTTAACAAATGGACATTTAGTCACATCTTCCATGCAAATATCTCAAAAAATACTAAAACAGATCCGAAGTTCCGTAAAGCTGAGCAACAGAATAACAACTATATTCTTAACAGATGCAAACGGTAGATAAGAACCTCAAAGTACTTAATAAAAGGTTGCTCTAATTGCAGGCATTATTGTAGAGCAAGAAAACTAAGTGTTTAGAAAGCAATTTATGGGGACCAAAAGCAATTCTCCAATTTGATTTTGGTCAAAACTGTGTTATCCTGCACCAAGTGGTAGGCGATCTCAGTCACCCTCTCAACCCTCCAGCATGAATGGGGGGAGAGAAAGGCGAAAGCATAACAAAACAAGCAAAAATACCCCCCACAAACAATTAAAGAAGAGCCTTCATGTCCCCTCCTGTACCAATACAGATAGAGGACAAACAGAATCTTTAAACCCTCTTCATCTAACACTCTATTTCTTTGAAAGCCTACTCAGGTAGTAGCTAAACCTAATTTCAACTAAGATACAAGAACAGAACCTCAGCCTTGTTTTCAACTGCTCATGATTTGTTACAACCTGAATGATGCCATGATGCCAACAAATACAACTGAAGTGTTAGGCTGAGAGTCTGTCATTAAGCAAAGTCCCTGGCAGATTTTTGCATCAAGGCAGGAATAAAAAGGTCTTCATGACTCCAGAGGCCCCTGGGCTGTTCACAGGCAGAGAAATCACCAGAGCTCCTCTTCCTCCTGTGTTCCCCATCCATATATAAATACACATCTAACCACTTCTGATCAAAATCTTTTCGGCAAGTGCAAGCTGCTGACCTTTCTAATCAAAAAGCAACCCTTTAACCACTGTCTGGATTACATACTTTTTCCTTAGAGCTCAGTTTTTCCAAAATTTCCAAAACACACATCTGCACACAAAAAAAAAAAAAAAAAAAAAAAAAAAATCAGGAAAAAGGGAAGCCTTGAATGTATATTTTATTTCTCCTCAGAAACATTTCAGGCCTTATGAAATCATTCTTTAAACAAGTGCCAGGAACAACAAAAAAACAAAACAACAACAAAAAAAAAACCAAACCAACAAAACAAAAACAAAAACAAAGAGGTTGCACTGAATCTATCTTGGCACCAAGGTGTCACTGAGCAGTTTGTTACATTCTCTCCTCTGGCTTTAAGGATCAAGTTCCTAGTGGCAGCATAAGCACGTGCCATAAAAGATAAAATAAGTATATCAATAATTTTCAGAGAGACATATGATTTTCCAATTGCCATTAGGTTTCATTTTTTAAATGCTTAGGTCTTGATTTTTAGAAGTATTATAATTTCCTCTTGTTTAAAATAATGACAACTATTGGTACAAAGCCATCCCTTAAAGCCACACTGACTGGCCACAACAAAGATGAGCAATTTGAAAGGCCATGTCTGATATTTTAATTTTGGTACACCAGAAAAAAATAAAGGAAAACAGAGATTGCTTATGTTATGAATCCAATATTGATAAAAAGCTTAAGTATCTGTTATTTTATCTGTATCTCATCAGACATATAAATGCTTACATGACACTGAGAAATGTTTTGGCATGAAAAACCTGTAACAGCTAAAAGAATGTTTCTCTCTTCACTCCCTGGATATGGACCCTGATTAACATGAAGTGAGAGAGAAAAATGGCACAGTATTCATGTCTTTCTCTGAAAAAGTAAACTTCCACTCACTTTGATCATTACAAGCTAATAACATAAATACACAGCCAACGACTTATCAATATTGCCTTGTTACAAGCAAGCCTCAGGACACAGTGAATGAAGCATTAGAACCTTGCCTATCAGAAGTTTATCTGAATGACAGTACAGATCTACCTGCTTAAACCACCACCACCACCATACACACCCCGTGTTACGTAGAACAACACTTCAAAAAGAGCTGTCAGTAAGGCTGAGGACACACCAAGCCAGTATATTGCAGTGTTTATGCACTGATCACTGTCATTGCTCTTTACAGCTTCACATCCTGTTACATTGAAAAAACTTCCAAACTCCCCTTTTAAATACCTCTACGTGATGGAAAAATCAGGTGATATCAATCTAGCAGTATAAAATAAGTTCCTCATTCACAACAGGACGAAAAAAATAATTAACCCCATTCAGTAATCATCAAAGAAGAGCTACTGTGCTGGAGCCCTTTTGTTCATTCTTCTACTACAGAAAGGAAAAAAGATACAGAGAAAAACAATTTTATGGAGTGTTGTCGCAGCACCTTGGTTGCTCCCATTGTTGGCTTTCAACACAAACTTCTTTCACATTTCTGTCTTCACCTCTCAACATACACCACTTCTTATGCTTTAAAGCATTCAACGTTGTTCAGCTATTCTACAAAAAAGAGCATTTCTTCCTTGTCATAAAGGCAGAAGCATGGGGGGGGTTGTTACAGTTTTTATAAAATTTTTATCAAGAGCACAGATACTCATATCTGTCCATAAGTATTTTACTGTAAATGGAGTAGAAATCCTGTTCAGCATACAGCCTGGATTCCTTAGCTTACTGATCATAAAAAAGCTATAAAAGAAAATTAAACTCAAAATATGAAAGCATTATTTGTTTTTATCTTTCAAATTCTATTATGCATAAATAAACTTTATTACACTTTAACCATTATTAGTTGGGGTTTTTTTCAGATAGGAAGTAATTCAGATGCAGTAAATGAATTTTTATAGCTAGACGGCACAGCCACCACAGCAAACATGAACACAGTTGCTGAACTTTATTTCACATGTAATGGACATAATCAAAAATCTGAAAAAGGAGTCATCAAGATGTTTCCCTTTTCTAGGCTTTGAATTAATGACTAGGTCTTGATCTTGCAAATGTGCATCATGTAATTTTTTCATTCCAACTAGATCAAATGACTTCTCAACTTCAGTGGAATTCCTCATACAAGGGTCAAGACTTTTTCTGTATCTTATGGAAGAACTCCGCAATATATCTTTGTATCTTTTACATCCACCCAATCCAAAGTACTGTCAGTGGGGAAGTTCAGGGATTAGAGCTACTCAGCTGGTAACACACTATTTATAAAAAAAGTATACATACTTGGTATGCATAATAAATTGCTAAAAGATATAATAGCATGCTTTATAGTAATTAGAAAGTTTAGAACTGTTTTTATGTTAAGGATTTGACTAAACCAGAAATTAATATTTCTGATAACAGCTTTCATTTTCTTATGTGTGTTATAGGATATGTTTCAGAGTAGACTTTGAGCTTCAAAGTAAGGAATATCCAGCAAAACAATGGAAAGGAAGAAGGTAACTGAGAAAAACAGCCACCTCTGAAAATAATTATATTTAAGTTGACTCTGAAGTCTTAAGTCAGCCAAGAGGCAACAATAAAAAACTGGTTTTAATAAATTAGCTATTAATAAATAAGTGATGAATCATTTAAAATTTAAAAAAAAATAAAATAAAAGCCAAACAAAAAAACTCCTACATATTCCAGAGCTGTTTTTGAAGATCCTGAAGTAGGTCTGAGGTATCAGGACTCAGAAACCAATAGCTCCTATATTCTGTATTCAGTAGCAACATCTGGGTACACATGGCAAACCCAAAACCAGATGGTGTGAACCCTCTGCAGCCACACAGATGAGATACTATCCCTCTGTGGAGCACATAGCTCAACATGCAGCTTGGATGTGGCTGATGATACACATGTTCAACAGCCACTACTGCCTGGAATTAAATGATTTTAGGAACAGTTGACATGCAGAAGGGCAAGGATGATTCCATTCTTCCCAAACCCAAGAAAACAAAAATAAAATGTAAATACGGTCACATTACCTAGCATTAGTTGATCTCCATGTATACATAAAGGATTACTATTTAAACTCACACAACTTATTGAATGTTTTAGGACCTGTTAACACACTGATAGCCCACCTTGAATTCAGTCAAAATACTTTCAGCTCCAATATCCACCATTGTCTGTCCAAGCCAAAACAGAAGATTCTTGGATTCTCGCTTTCTGGAAAACTACAGAGAACACGTTCTCATCTGAAATGCAAATACTGAATGCAAAGTCACCAAGCACTTCCTAAAATTGAAAAACATTGAATTGAACAGGTCAACCTAGCCCAAGAACAAACCTCAAGAAACAGAATGAGAACAAACATATTAAGCATCCACATACAAAAAAATGTCAGAATAAACCGCACACAAGTGCACTTAACCATGAATTTGAATAATTAACAACCATCAACTGAGCAACTGCTGCTAGAAAGATATGCTGAGCTGCTAAAACTGTCCCTAAGAAAACTAAGCCTCCCTCCTATAGTGAAATATTTTAAACTGTTTCAGATTATTCAGAACCATTAAAAAGATTTGAGTTTTGATCCCATAATGAGCAACAGAAATCAGCTTTATGCAAGGGCATTGATTCAACCTGGAAACATTGTTTTTAATAACAGATAGGTCTTCAAACTCAAAGAGAAGTGAAAAATCCTGTAAAATCAATGGTCAGTGTTAGATATCCGGCCAGCATATTGTCATTTCTTGCCTCAACGTGACAGACTAACTGGGTACAAACTTTGGTAATGTAACTATGTTAAAAGCAATAACAATTTGGAAACATCTCACTGCTACTTCATTGGGTATTACCCCTACACCATAACTCCACATGCATTTTGACAAATGAGGCCAATCAGAATTTTGTAAGATCCTTGCTGATAAGACAAGCACATGCTTTAGAACATGATTATCTTTCTACTTGACAACTATATAAAACCATCTTTTTCCCCACAAACAATATGATAATTTTGCAAATCAGGTAGGTATTTAAGCAGCAGTGTCCTCTTTAGTGTCATACTCTGCCAAAGTGTGGCATTCTTGAGGTGTTAGGTAAGATCAAAGACAATCTCAGTGGTCTCTCTTCAAATGAAAACTATTGAACTCAAACTCTATGCCAGTCCTTTTTGGACTCAGCCTAGGACACCCACTTCCCTACACATATACTAGTTCTTGCAGTACTGAGAACAGATATAGAATAAAGATTCCCAAGGAAGAAAGCAAAAAAATGTCTGTTCTCAGCATCTTATGCCAATCTTTATAAAGGATCTTAGGTGGATAGGTAAAGATTGCTTAAAGACTCAACTGTCACAAATCCAATCTCATTTTCAAATGGAATAACTACAAGGCTGCATTAGCACTACAGGCAAGTGCTTGTGACTTCTTATAACAGCAAGGACTACGAAAAATACAGTGAGAGCTTTGCAGAAATTTTTAGAGTATTTAAAGTTTCAGACTCTAGTCTACCTATAAATGTGCAATGCACCTCAGGCCTGGGATTTTTGAATGCCACAAAGAAAAAAAAGCAAGGCCATCAAGAATATTTAGTCATATTTTAAAACAGTAGGCAAGGTCATATACAGCAGTTTCATCTCCTTTTATAGAGATAATGTTTGTTTTGGAGCCATTAGTTGTTAGCTGTCAATTAAGAGGTTTCACCTCCTGTCCAGATCCACTACAATTTCACAAGTAACAGAAATGTTGGTAGGTATGAAACTCTCTGTGTAACAACAGAACAACTAAGTAGTAAGACATGGAAGCCTTGAAATATTAAGATAGACCTCTTCCCCAAAATTTGTTTTTGAAACACAAATTGCCAATAATATGCATATAAACCTTTTACACTTGACACTGTCTGATGCAACATTCATTCAAATCCCTTCCTGAAGGACTTCTTCAAATGCTGCATAATCACACATATACACTGGCCAGGTAGTAACTCTTAGCTTCACAGGCACATTATCAAGCATCTAAGAGATACATCAACAGTTCATTATTTAGCACTTAACATACAAATAGAGAGCTTAACCCAGGTACAGTTAATTACAACTGACTCCAAACTTGTGCTTAACAAAGCTATTTTCATTCTGAAGAGAGCTGCAGATTTAAGTGCACGAAGAGTTATGAAAGTGCTTTAGTAGTAACAGAGCAAATACATCTCATGAGAAGGGAAGCACTCCAGAGTAGCTAATACCAATGTCCCTTCCTCAAACATGAGAAAGTTGTCCATGCTTAAGCTTACATTTACATCAAAGCAAATAAATGACCCACAGAATGCATTTTAACATACAGAAGTCTTAATTATCATGCTTTTCAGTCTACTTTTTTACTTCTCTCCAACAAGTGATGAAGTGAGCCAGGAAGGCCTTGCATGGTGACACACCAAAGATAAAATGTTCAGTGCTTCAAGGAGATATGACACAAGTTTCTGTGACTAGCACAGCTCAGCCTGGATCACAGGCACTGCTGTTCTGGGCAAACCTCTTCATAGTGACAGAGCAGACAGCCAAAACGGGTGCTTTGTAATTAGTTCAGGCATGTTTGAATCCAGAAGGGAAACTCTTTTAGTTGATTTTTCCCCAGGAACATTACAAAGTTCCACTATGGCTTCACAGTGTAACCATGCAGATCAAGAAAGGCCCCTAATTCACCCAGATAAATAACGAATCATAGAACTGAATTGTTCTCCTGCATCTTGGCTTTACTATGAATGCACTGAAGTGTTTGAGAACACCTTTTCTGAAAATCTGTTATCTGTAGTGTTAAAGGCATTCCTGGCAAAGAAAGATAATCTTGTTGAGGGCAAAATTCAGTCAGGATGACTGTAAAAAACTACTCCACACCTTTGAATTTGGACTGAATATCCATCACTTAAACATCTTGTAAATGACCCAATTTGTTTACATGGCCCTGTAGCATTTTATGACTTTTCCATAAAGAAGTTATTACATCCATTCCTTTATTTTGTTTTAGAGCATTTGAATGAGCCCCAGAACCACAAGCAAGTGAAACACATTCTCTGCAGATGGAAGTGGCCTCATATAACTCTCCACTACCGGTGAAATAGTCAGAACAACACTTTCAGTTTGGAAATGCCATACCTTCACACACAGCAAAAGAATTTCCTGTGCCATATGTCTTTTTTAATGTTTAGCTATTGCATAAAATGAGTGCTGGTTTCCTGTCAATCCAAGGAGGAACTTGGAGCCCCCAGGACTAATGCCTTGGATTTTTCGGAACAATTGGATGGTTACACAGAGAAGTACACTGGGGGAGAAAAAGTGAAAAAACAGAAAATAATAATAATAATTAAACTTAGATATCCCAGCTGCTCATCCAATAAAGCTCCCGAGAAAATAGTTTAGTAAAAGACTAGACAACTGACTTTTGTGGAAAAGACTGTAACTAAAGAAAACAATTGAAATAAGTGATATTGTACATAAGTTGAGAAATAAGCACCTCCTCCAGCAAAGTCACTTTCCCACTTCATGTGCTTTTAAACAACTAATGCTGAAAAAGAGGCATAGAGAAATTAGGAGCTATGGACTGATGGGGAAGGTGTGTAAAGAGCATCTCTGAAACCATTTTTCTAGTGTAAACTACTATTCAAACATGACACTCCCTGGTACTTTATACACCAGCTTTTTGTTCACAGAAACTTACAACTTTGCTGATATGTGCCAAACTGAATAATGGTTTAAGTAGAATACTGGAACTACAAAAAGGGCACCACTCCTTTACCTTTTACTGCCTGAACCTAGTTAGAAGCCCATTTATCAGATTACAGGACCAATTCCCCAGTTAACTGCAGCATCTAACCCCCGGCCCCCCACCTTCTTACATGATCATTGCCAATTCATAATAAGAATACTACAGCAGCAGTAATGCAAAAAGGAATTAAATGTACAGAAAACACAAGCAGCATTGTTTCCCTTCCCCAAAACATTCTTTGCTTTTTCTGAGACAGACAGACTTAAGCTTTCAAGAAAAGCCACATAAGGGTGATAAGGGAATATAAATCCAGCACTCAAAATTATCACTGGCTGTGCCAGACATTTGCTGAAAGTAGGAAGACCTCCCCTGCTTTCCTTTAGTAGAATTGTAGTATCATAGGGAACATAATAGGATAAGTACTCAACCAATAACACTGTTCATCTTGAAAACCAAGCCCTAGAAAGTTAAAATCAAAGACTTTTAATTTCAGCCACAATGCTTGCAAGGTGCATGACTGAAGGAAAACCATGGCCTCCCTGCCTTCCCTAGCCTCATTCAGGATCAGTGGTACCCTCCACTTCATGTGGAGAAATCAGCACAGAAGTGATCAAACTGAGCCATGCCTGCTTGCTATTTTAATGCAGTTAATAACCAGTTTTAACTAATTCTAGGAGAAATTTCTTTGTTTTGGGCTTTCAGGGAGTGTAGGAACAGAGGTGACCTTCAGTCTAGAAGAATCTCCTTAAAACATCCATGTTTATAATGATACCTTGAATAGATTTACCATAAAATGGCAAGTTTAAGGAACAATTTATGAGGATTAATTCACTAAAAGGCATGTTGCCACAGCAAAAGAAGGTGTTATTGATTATTCCCTTGCAACTCTCATTCTTGGTAGTATAAAAGGAAGCCACTTCATGGGAAATAAACTTTGAACACTTTCTTATTTCATTTCTCTTTCTGCCTGTATTGGATTGAATTCATACCCTCTTTCCCCAGCTCCAAACACCTGCATCTAAAAATGGCAGAAAGAAAATAAAATTCAAAAAACAAAAGCAGCAACCATCACTGTGAAGATCCTCCCTGCAGAGTTAACCTGCATAGTCTTAAATAAGTCCACGAGAATGAGAATAGTCACACAGTGAAATAATAATCCAGTGGCTCAAAGAGACTTAGCTGAAGAGCTGAGGAGTTCTTTTAAGTTCAGCTGCAGGCAGCTCACGTGAGGGTCTGGTCAGCAAAGGTGAAAGCACATTGCCATGGCTTGTGGGTGGCACACACTCACAGGACTGGGGAGGCTTCCACTGTGGCAAGAAGCCAAGCAGCCTCCAAGCCCAGGGCAAACAGAAGGTCATGCTCATGCAATGTGAACACCAAAGTGCAGAACTGAGGGCATGCTCAAGAAAGACGGAATAATTGGAAGAGAACTAATTAAGCTCAGGAAAAAGACAGCCCTTGCTGTCTTAACCCTAATGCAGAAGGCTTGCATGAGATCAAGGAATTAGTTGGGCTTTCTCTTTTTGTTTACTCTAGTTTTTTAATAGTTCTTATACTCTCTGTGTTTCTCCCAGAGCATCCAGAGCCCTGCCTTTTGTCTCCCAGCCGACCGACCAGCTGCTGTGGCAACTGATTAAGTTATGAAAATGCAGTGAGTCATTATTGTACACATGCTTTGTAAAGATCAGGTACCTTCACACGTAAGACTGCTTAGTATGCTGTAGGATCATGAAATCATGTAGGAAATTAAACACAAACAGCCCAATGTAAAGCCACAGAGATGTTTAAAAAATCTCAGTAGAATGATGTCATGAAGAGGTGATCAGAAGACAGATGAACCCTATGGCCAGGATGTCTATGGACAGTGCCAGGAACAAATTTTCCAGGCCTTGCTACCTTAAAATAACATCCTACAATCTAAGAAAGCATCTTCAAAACACCAATTTACGTTTTAGCTTCACAATAACACATTATGAATTTTTACTTACCCACTTGAATAAAAGCATTTTGCCTTCAAACACAAGCTGGAAAAGTTCTCCCCAAAAGGGAATGGCAGGGCTGAGTAAGTTTTAATGTGCCAGTAATTTCTCAGAAACTCTGAAATAACAAAGCACTCATACAGATACTTAAGTGTTACTAAAATAACCATGTTTCTATTAGTAAGCTCTATTTCCTTTCTGTTCCAGTAACTTTTTCTAAGTCCTACTAGTTTCTGCTAAAAGGCTACATCTGTACAGGCCAGTTCTTAAGATGCTTACACACCAAGAAGTGCATTTCCCATGGCATGCACTTTGTGACTAAAAAGCAAAGGCATGGCTCTCTGGAAAAGCCAAAAGCTATCTATAAAGCAATTGAAGAGGCTCGTTTCCCGATAAGGGAAGTGGGCTTGCTCAGCACATCCTCTTTCTAGTAATCAGGAACTGTCAAACATAGCAAAAACCAAAAGCAGCAACCACCCAATAGAGACAGAAAGCCCCAAAACCACTCTGCTGTAATGCACAACCACTGTTAGACAATGTAAACCAGTACTTTGCTATTCCATGTTGAATATGTAATAATTAAGACTCAAAGGGTTGGGACGAAGTTACAAGATATAAAAGACATTATGCTTATGTGAAGACAAAGTTCAAAACAAGCTCTTTGACGATGTAACTGTCCCAAGGTATGCCTCATGTTTCTTCATTATAAAACTCTGATAAAATAAACCCCCCAAACAACATGACATAAAGCATTGAAGTCCAATCTGCAAACCTAACAAGAAGCAGTTAATGCAAAAGTAAGATTTTAAACTAAATTCCATTCAAGATTCCATTTTACATGAAATTCCATTCAAACCCTAAATAATACACGGGGAGGTTGGAATGACTGCATATTTGGGACAAGGAGTTAACAGTCTATGCTTTTAAAACCCTTACTTTTACCTAACAGAAGAAATTGAGAGAAGCAGCACTAAGGACTAAGTGGAGCTCCCAAGCAGCACTCTGCTGAATAGTAAACAATATGTCAGAAGTCAACTACAATCACAAAAAACCCAGTTTAAAAAACTTTCTTCCTCTTCAATTTACTGTAGTGTTGAACAGCTTCTCTAATTTGCCACAATCTTTTGCTTAAAGTCAAAAGAGGTTACGCTGTAATTCATTACTTTCCAGGAAAACAGCTTTAAAACATTTCAAAACAAGCCCTGGACTAAGCAGAAATAGATTTAACTTGAGAAAAAGTGCATCACTATCAAGTTTCCCTTTAGATGACACATGCTTATCTATTATACTTCCTTATCTTCTCAAAACTAAGACAATTTCTGCTACCCAGCAGTAGTCAATAGGCTGTGCTGGTACTCTTCACTTCAACATGAGTCAGTGGAAGTGGCATCACACCACAATAAAGTTGTAAGAGATAATTTTGCAGTCAAATGACTGCCTTCAAGCAAAAGCACTGATGTTCCCATCTGTAAGGATTCAATATGCTGCATCACTTGGACATCCAAATGCTTTTCTGATGTTCAGCCCAAGTTAAAGGAACTTAATCAGAAACTCTGTCCCCCTCCGTGAATAAGCTGGGAGCTCTCTTTGGAGAGACACAAATCAGGGAATCCTCTATGTGGTTCAGAGTACGCGTGGCAGGCCACACACACGTCGAGGTGATGAGAGAATCTTCCTCTGGCATTTCAGCTACTCACTCAGTTCCAGCTGTACCGACCAACTTTTCCCAAGAATGGCCTGAAATATGCAAGTTTCAAACTCTATCTCAAGGACACACTTTTGGGTTTGGTTTTTTTAAGCTACATAAATCTTTCCCATTTCAGAAGATTTAAGATATAGATTATGAAGTGTTTAGCTAGTGAAACTTATTATTAGGGGTCTCCATTCAGGGGGACGAAGAAAAAACCAACTTAATTCTTTTTGAGATCTGTGAAAAGACAGATCATGACTGACACATTACCTGTGCTGTAGAATTGACAGAAATCAAGAAAGTGCTTCAGCTTTCTAAGACTTACATCAGCAACTCTATTTACTACAGTTCATTCATACTTGAAACTGACTGCAGGAGAATCAGTCTTTTTAGTTGATCCTGATGAGTTTCTAACTGACCTCAGGTTCTCAACCTCCTGAAATCATTCAGTATTACATTTGAAATGTACACATCACTGCTTACTGCACCCAACAGTACTTTTTACATATGTTCTAAAGAGATACTCCTATTTCTCATAGTAAATGTAACAGCTGAGAACTTAGCAAAATTACTTTAAACATGTACTGCATCTTATTCTAAGGCAGCCAGGAAAACAGATCTTAGATTCTCCTGCCATCTCATGTTGTTATCAAATCCAGATTAAACTAATAACATCATATAGGCAGGTGCACTCAAGTCTATCAGTTAAATCACTAGAATTAAGTCATTCAGAGTACTCAACCCACCAATAACTCCCTCCCACGTCTGAAACTACAGAAACAGCATGAAGATACAATGTCAAAAACAACAGTCAAAAGTAGATAGAAATGAAGCAAGAACTATAACAGAAAGAAGAAATAAGTAAACCATCATGTTAATCAAATTCAATACACAGGAGATTCAGTTTTGTGGTTTAAAAGAAACTGAGCATTCAATTTTTCTTGACTCTCTACTTCAATATGGAAAAATGGTAATAAATATATCAAAGAGTCATAGTAGACATGATAAAGCACCTAAGTATGAAAAACCCTTCCAAGCATAATCTGTTTTTCAACATGACGAAGAATTGTAAAAATGGCATCTGCACAGATAAATGGAAGCCATCACTACATGCACCATCTACTGTTACTTTACTTTCCAGAAAACTGTTGCATCAACTTCTTTGATCCTCCAGATGATTATTTACTCAATGCAATAAAATAAAAACATTAAAGATAAATAAGATTTTTTCACAGAAATCCCATAAAACCCCTTACAGTCAAGCAGAATTACAAATAAAACCTGTTCTTAAAGAAAATCTCACTATAACAGAGGGCAGGCAAATAGAAACATGGAGGTAGTTTTCAGTGGCTTCAAATGGAGCTACACTGGCCCCACAACAACCAACACACAATTTCCAGGAGGTACCAGCAAAACACTGCATTCTAAAATATTTAATTTACAATTGCAAAAAAAATATTTACACTAGGAAATTGCCACCTAAAATAATATTCACTATGCAGCGAAAACAAGAGAGTTTCTTATGCCCACAATTAGCAAATAAGTTGAGCCAAATGGTAATTGTGAAGTTAATAATAATTTAGTTATTAAGTAAGTAAATATCAGTTAATCCTTAAGCACATGCTTACCCTTTGAAACACAAGTAATCCCACTGAATTAATAACTGGTCACAGGCATCTTCAGCATCACCTTGAAGCAACAGCTACAGCACCCATGTGTGCAGCTGAGTAAGACTGTAATCCATTCTACTGCGGAACTTCTTGGCCACTTAGCAGTTTTACAAGTTGAGGACAGAATTTTTATTTGTAGACTGTGTGAGTAAAAAATCTCCCTCTCTCCTTACCAGAGATTATTTGGCACATGAACAGCAATATCTCATTCTCATACTCCAGGGAGTTTTAACCTGCCTCTAGCTAAAAGCTATACAATCTTTAGATTACAGCAGAGTGTAAAAATCACTCTAATTAAATCAAGTAAGAACTGGTTTGACTAGTGTTACTGATCCCCCAAATAATTAAAATCAGTTAAGAAAAGTTAGGGGTTGGTACTTAGCTATACTTAAACTTTTGCTAATTTTTTTGAAGTAAGTTCTGCAATTGAACAACTATAAAGCACACTTAAAGTAAGCTACAAGAGGAACCTGGACTGTTCTGAGTATCAATTACCACATAATATAGTTCCAGGGCACCTTTTTTTTTTTTTTAAACAAAATTTCTCCTGGCTTTGCATTTGTTCTGAGACGTAGTGACTGTATCTTAGAGCGTGCCAAATTTCATTGCAAACCAGTTGAAGCCTGACCTAAGGCAGTTGCATTTCTGATATATGTGAACAGAATCTAGTTTGTACTGTCACATATACTTACACCTATTTACACCAGTTTTGCTTCCATGCTGTATGATCTACCTTTTACACTGCTGTGCTCCCACTGTTGTACCCTGGAGGCTTTTCAGGGCCCAGCTGCGTTATTCTGGAGCAAACCTTTTAGAGGAGACTGACAGCATAGCAGGTTTCTTTCCAGTCCTGACAAAGTTAAAGCAAAGCAATGACAATACTCTGGGTGTTGATAAGCTCCATATGCACACCATGCAAATTTAAAAGAAGGTAGCATAACAGCACGAGGCATCAGTATATAATTGCCAAGCCCATTTTGTCACAAACTGTTGCCCTAGAGTCTCTAAATACCAGGTAGGATGGGAAGGGGTAGAAAGTGAGTGATTTCTCACACAGAGCAGATAATTTCCTGTACTGTGCACAAAGTCTGATTGGTTTCCTGTCAGAATAGCCCAGTCTCTGAGTCTTTTGATCACTTTCCTCTGGCCCTTCACAGTTGCTCTGATTAGAGATTGATCCCCTTGCTGCTCTTTGATCAGCAGCTCCGGCAGTCTGCAGGTGCCATATATCATCACATTAACAGGCCACAGCAGTATTAATCTCCCCGTTTTAAATTTGTTAGTGCACTGCATATTCTACCCACTCACAGAGCACTTGCAGAGGTCTCTGAAACTTTGCTTTCTATTAGAAGATATGACGTAGAATACTTTTATCTGGGGAGTCCCAAGTTCAAAGTTGAGAGAATTGAATTAGCCTCGAATCTGCGTTTCTGCTTTATTTCATTACAGTTCAGAGAGTTTTGAGAGTTCCCAGCTTGGCCTTTTGTGTTGGTTTCTGCCCAGGGAGAAAGCTTGTTCTAGCTGACATGTTAAGTACTAAATTTTTCAAACACAACCCCCCCCCCCCCCACCCCCCGTCCTGCACATTAAACACCAGGGTTTCCATGAATGTATGCTAAGAGTCTTAATTTTAGATATTCTACAGTAAGTGTGGTTTCATGCAGTATATAACGTTACAGTTTGTAAAGTATTCTTTAAAATGACTTCATAATAGCAGATCAAGAGGAAAGGCGCTTAAAAATCTGAATAATGTAAATCATATGGAGTTCAGAGGCTAAGCAAATTACACACCCCGAAGCTGCCCTTGCTGTATGAAAGGAGTCTTTCTCCAGCTCTGCGCAGCCCCAGCCCAGGGGAACTTGCATTTGAGAGTTTTCTAAACATTTCAGGTACACTTGAAAGTTGAAAGTAATTCTCATTTCCTATGCAGGATTAGCTCGTTTCCAGCC
Source organism: Eopsaltria australis (assembly GCA_034509425.1). Classification (NCBI taxonomy): domain Eukaryota; kingdom Metazoa; phylum Chordata; class Aves; order Passeriformes; family Petroicidae; genus Eopsaltria; species Eopsaltria australis. Next base: position 1,002,523 of record JAVTVJ010000049.1, read on the forward strand.
TGTACAAAATACTACTCATTCACGCAAAGACACAAAAACCCACCCCTCGAGAGCGATGCATTTAGGGTACAAAGGTGCGCGGGTCGTTGTTGGGTTTAGGTTGTTGTTTCTTAGTTTGTTTGGTTTTTTAGCAGGGCGAGGCGGTGGAGGGGAAGGGGAACATTTTGCACCTCAAGTACCGCAGAGGAAGGAGCCGACGGGCTCCCCCGTGGCCACCGAAGCGCTGCCCTTTTACCCGGAGCCGGCGCTGCCCGGAGCCGGCGGCAGAGCCGCGCTGCCCCCGCGCCCCCCACCCGCGGAGCCGCGCTCCCTCGGCTGCGCGGGGCTGCCCCGCGGCGGGGGGAGAGAGCCGAGACGAGAGGGGAGCTCCGCTCAGCTCAGCTCCGCGCCGCCCGGGCGCCCGCCCCCGCCCTGCCCCGGGCTGCGCAGCGGCGGGCGCTGCGGCTCCTTACCGTTCTGCTCCTTGGCGCCGGAGAAGGCGAACTTGCTGCTGAGATCGGACTCGGCGACGGCCCCCTGCCTCCGGCCGGCCAGGGCAGATGTCAGCAGGAGCAGCCCGAGGAGGAGCATTGGGCCGGCGGGGCGAGGGGCTCCGGCACAGCAGGCACTGGCGGCGCGGCACCGAGGCCCGGGCGTCTCTCAGCAGCGCCCGGCGCGGGCTGCGCCGCTGGGGAGAAGGCAGCACTGAGCCTGCTCTGGCAGCGGAGAATTGCAGGGTAGTTTCCACATAATCCCATCCAAAACTTTTTCCTAGAGCCCTTTTCTGTGTCTCCAGGTTTTGTTTTCCTTTGGCTTCCTCTTTTTTTTTTTCTCCCTCTCTCTCTCTCTTAAAAAAAAAAAAAAAAAAAAAAAAAAAAAGAGGATCAAAGGAAAATCTGGACCCAGACCAGCTTCCCAAGGACTAAACAATCCGTGGCCGTGGCGGGCGGGGGTCGGAGGAGCCGGGGCCGGTGCGGGGCCGCCGCTGCCGCCGCGGAGAAGCGCGCACCTGTCAGCCGGCAGCAGCAGCGGCGCGGGGGCGGCGGGGGCGGGCAGCCCGCGCTCTCACACCAGCGCTTTCCTCGCCCGCAGCTCGGCGGCCGCGCTGCCAGCTCGGGCCGTGCCTGCCGGCTCCCCCCTCCCTCCCACGCCCGCCGTCCCATCACGGCGAGGGCGGCACCTGGCGCGGCCGTCTACGCCCCGGGAAGTTGTCGGTGGGAAGAAGGAGGCGAGCGGGGCGGCCCCGCTGCTGCCCCGTCTCTTGCGGCCAAGTGGCGGCGCAACAGGTGCTGGGGAGGGAAGCGGGGGGGCTCCCCCAGCTCCGTCTGCCTTGCAAAGGGGGCTCCATCCGCCGTCCCGAGGTCACCGCGGTCCGGAGTCAGTTTGTGTGTTTGGTAATTAGGGTGAGGTGCTGATTTACCAGTATTTGTTTACTGGGTTGTTATTATGGTAATGGGGTCTGTGCTTGTAAACTTGATGCTTGGTTAAGTATTTCATCTAAAGGATGCCCTTGGTAGTGGGAACTAAAACACTGACAGACGGTTTTAAAAAGTCTCTGAATACTTTTTTTTTTTTCTTCCCTTTGTTTGTCTGTGTTTGTTTATTTTGGGGTTTTTGTACTAGAAGTTGTTTTGGTTACCCTGAACTGAGACATCTGACAGTTGCATAAGCAGATGGAAACACAGGTTCAACTCTTTGGAACTGTCCCTGGCTTGTTGCAATGCCCGTAGTACTTGGTGAGGTGAAACAGACAGGACTGAGTTCCTTTATTGCTGTTTCACCAGAAAGCAGAACTGAGATTATGTCAAGGAGTATTCCCCTATTAATGCTGGTGAGGACTAAAAGGACTGATGATGTTCAGCACCCATATAGATCTTCACTAGAGATGGCATTTCTAGTTTGCTAGAGGACTTGATCTGTGGCTATGTGGTGGGTCTTGTGGTAACAAGACCAAGTGCTAACTGGATACCAGGGAGGCAAAGGGAGCAATTAGGACAAATCTCTTTGTCTTGATCGAGAAGTTTTGGGAGGTTTTCTTAAATTTTTGACTTTAGCCTCCATAGTTCTAAAGTTGTTTTGGGGATGGATGGAGGACCTATGCAGCTATATATATTTTTGGGGGGCCTATATAGCCATGATATGGGCAAGACACACAAGAGGGAAACTGAGTCTGCATTGCCAGAGTCTTGAGAACACAGTACATAAATTTCTTATCCTTTGACCCAGCTCTTCCCATTATATAACTGAGCTGTTTCTTCGCCTCAGCCAAAGTAACCCTTGAGACAGTGATAAACAACCCCTCTGTTCCTAATAAGTGACATATTTCCAGTAGCAACTGAAAGCTGTCCAGCCAAGTTGGGCTGTCTTCTGAAAAGCAGACTTGGAGCATACCGTAAATAGCAACCCTTCACTTACAGAGCGTGAAGACAGAAATGTACTGCACAAAGCAGACTATGTACTTACTTTTATTATTGTTATCCTCATAATTTTTTGGCTTCACTGTTGTTATTTTTAAATAGAAATAAAAATAACATGTACAACTTTCCAAGTCTCCTACCCTGATGATTACAAGCAGTGTTTTGGGATTTTTTTAATCAAATACACTGTAGCTTAACCTTCATTGCCTGAGGATTTTGTGGGATTCTTTGTATTTTGGAGTACTAATGGCAAGGTCACTCTGAAAAACATGGATGTGTACATGAAAAATAAACTATCCATTGAAAAATCTAGGCTGCATCAGAATAGGCTTTCATCTGGAGGAGCTGCACCATGCCCAGAGAAGGGCAGTGGGGCTGGTGAAGGGTCTGGAGCACAAGTCTTAAGAGGAATGGCTGAGAGATCTAGGGTTGTTTAGCCTGGAGAAAAGGAGGCTCAGGGGAGATACCTTATTCAGCTGCCTGGAAGGAGGCTGTAGCAAGGTAGGGGTTGGTCTCTTCTCCTAAGTAATAAGCAACAGGACAAGATGAAACAGCATCAAGTTAGATCAGGGGTGATTGAGATTGGATATTAGGGTAAACTTCTTCACAGGAAGGGTTGTGAAGCATTGAAACAAGCTGACTGGGGAAGTGGCAATCATGATTCCTGGAGGTGTTTAAAAGATATGTGGATATGTCATGTAGAAACATGGTTTAGTGGTGGTCTTGGCAATGCTGGGTTTGTGGGTGTACTTGGTCATCTTGGTCTTTTCCAACCTAAATGATTCCACAATTCTGTGGTCCTGGCTCCAACTTCTCAATGGAAAATGCGAGAACCCACATAGTGGATGAATATGGAATAACACTGCCTAGGGAGGAAGCTTCCATTCTAAACCTCCTGTAATTAAGGATCAGGGTATATTTTTGATCATTAAGGCTTTACTTCTCAACAAAAATGCTTTTGTGCAAATTCCACCCAAAATATAATGTGAGGTAATCTCTATCCTTAAATATGTCCAATCTTCTCTGAAATTCATTTATTACCAGCTATGTTTATTTTTAATCTTATTTCTCTCCAGTTTCATCAGGTATATGTATGTGCTTGGGTTATGAAAATAAATCATTTATGTTTGCCTTCTTTTCTCTGTTCATCTTCTATGTTACAGCCGTATCATGTCCTTTCCCAGCTTGGCATTTTTGCTATGATTTTCACATGAGCCTCACTATACTTCTAATGCTTCTCAAGTGCCATCTGTTTTTGTTGTTTTATTTGGGTTGGGACAAACAGAACATGACATTCCAAGTGTAGGCCTAATCAAACATTATGTAGTGAATGGACATATTCAAGGGAGATCAAATGTTTCATTGTATATAGTGTCTGTTGTTCATTTCTTTAACTTTTTATATTATATACTCCTGTAATAACCCACAGAAGTATTGGCATTAAAAAAGTAAATGTCTGGATAATTATGACAAACTAATGTATATGTAGTTCAGATAATTCCTGCCAGTGATATTGCATTGCCTATACTGAATTGCACTGGGGACCAAGATGCCAATGCAGCTAAGAGTTCTGGTGACTCAGTGCCCAGTACAAATTTCTCTGGATATCATCCTTTTGAACATACATTATAGATATTTTTGACTACATAGAGCTTTATGTTCATAAGTTTTCTCCATGATTAGAACTGCACTTCAGTTTTGGTCTTTTTTATCAGTTACCTCACCATAACTCATCTCACAATTATTTAGTCAACACTCTGTAGTCTTTCAAAGACTTTTTTCCCCAAAAATTTTGTAATGTAGTCTATCAAGTGTGCCTCAAGTATTTTTCAACTTAAATATTGCAATAGATGTTTCTCTGTAAATTGCGATATTCAGTTGTCTGAGATGCAGTCTTTGCTCTGTAGAATAGCCACAATGACTTGACATATTTTCAGATTGTTTTATTACTCTGTTTCTTATCATCTTCATTTAGAACTATCTTTGAAGGAGTATTTCTTTTACTTGAATAAAATTTGAACTATCTGGATTATCCCACAGGAATTTATTGTGTTGAGACTTAGCCACCATAGAAGGCAACAGAAATTTGGCCCGTTAGGATATCAGAGACTTAGTGTGATGTTGTATAGCCTTTGTACTCCTGAACTATAAATATCCTTGAAATGAAAAGGCTTTCTCCTTGGTTATTAGTAACTGAAAAACCATTAAAATATACATTCATCACACAGTCTTCAAAACCTTCACTTACTTCAGCAAACAGAATACCCCACACCAAAGTCAAAATAGTGGTCACAGTGCCAACAGAGGTGGATGGTCACACATGCTGCATACCTTGTCCCTTCACCACTTTGCAACAAGAAAGGTTCCCCATTACTTTTGGAAGTGAGCTGGAACTGCCAAGGTGCATAGATGTTCACAGACTGCTCTTTATAGTTTGAGTTGATGCCAAGAGATATGGACTGATCTCAGGGAGCTCTAAATATCCCACGCAAGTTTTGTGAGGAACCGTACTATTTCCTTTCTCTATATGCTGTTTCAGAGACTTTTCTTCCCCTCCAAAAGGTTTGCAATGAAATAAGCATTTGTCTCCTGAGAAGGAATAGGGTGATGAATGCAGTGTTTGGGAGGGGAAAATAGCAAAAGGCCCTATTAGGCATGATGTACAACCAAATGAAAATGCTTCTGGAGATGTGTACCTCTGCAAGTGCAGTTACTTATAGCAAGTTCCTGTTTCAAAAGAGTTACATTTATGTACCTTTGCAAGACTATGGTCCACTGTTCAGAAAAGCAGATTGTTTGATTCCCTTTCCTCTCCAAAGCTTATTTCACTTCTTAATAAGAATAGGAAAAAAACTAATTAATACATGTGTATGTTTATATTTCCATATATTCCAAATACACCTGTATAATGCTTGTAAGATCATACTAAAGGCAAAACAGTATTTTGCAAAACTTAGAATATAATTTAGAACTAATAAATATCTGCTCATCCAGACACACAGACAAGTGTCTGCTTTTGTGCAAAGTGCTTCTGATTTCAATGTAGTTGCACATTAAATAGTTGCTGGCATAAAAGAGCTGAGCTTAAAATGCTTGTGTTCACATTATGGAATTATTTTTGATTGTTAAATTAGTTATTAAATATTATGTTTTATTAAAATCTTTTTATGGATGAGTGATGAATATGAGCGCAGAAATTGCATTACAAACATTGATTGCCTTTTAGAAAAGCAATAATAAAATGTTCTGCTCTCATGATCACCAAGCAATTGGAAAAGAGTCATTTGTACAAATAAACATGACTCTTGTAATCTCACTCATGTGAGGTGAAAAGGCTGTGTATGGAATTGAACAGAATATCATTGTTGTGATAGAAAGTACTGCTGTAAATAAAGTAATGATAAATTTTAGTGTTTCAGTCTTATTGTCTGTTCCTCCTGAATTTGTAAATGAGTTGAAGATTTATTGTCTCATTTCCATGCTACATTCGAAAATACAATGTAGAAAAATGTGATGTTTGTGTGGTGTAGACTGCTCAGACACAAACAGAGGAGAAGGAGCTCCAAACATAGTTTGGTCACTTGAATCCCACCTCTAAATAAAAGGGGCCATTTCTATTTTGCAAATCCTAAAATGAGGCTTGGGTCTTAGAAATGCACCTAAAAATAAGCCTTTGAAAACAGATTTCTAAGCCATCAGTGTTGTTCTGCTCAATGGTGCATAGCTTAATTATTTTTCAAAATGTCTCAAACATTTGAGATCAAAGTCCTTATTGTTCTCTTGTGTGGTTTCCACTTATAAACATTGCTTTAGAGCAGTCACATATAAGAACACCAATGATTCGGTCAATTGCATGCACATATATAGTCCAAGTTCCAATGCACCTTTGCTTTACGGAGGCTGTGGGAGCTACACCAGGAGACAAGGAAGGAGGTCCACTAGAGGTCTCCCAAACTGTTTAAAAGAACACTAGCCCTTTCTGGTCCCTGCTAGCCCATTTAGCTCTTGATGGGCTTCCAGAGTCTGCACGTAATGTGGTATGTGGAGGTCATTTATGCCTTGTCACGTGTTTGCCAAACTTCAACATGGACTGCACACAGCCTGAAAGGGCAGCAGTTGCCAGTCTGAAAGTTGACCTTTCCCCATGGGATATGCAGGAGTGTTCTGGATGTGAAGGCCTCTCTCTCGGCATTCACTTTCTTCTGTATGCTTTCAGAGTAGAAGCTCCTGTCGTTTTACACTCCCATTCAGATGCACCTCAGAATTCAAATGCCTTGCACACACTTGAGCAAGTGCATGAGGATTTGAGTAAGTGCCCAGAGGACAGGCTTGCTCACATACTCATGGGTGTTTGCCTATTTATGACTATGTGTGTGATGGCTTGGGTTATTTACGTAAGAAGTAAGCTTTCCGGCTCCTTTTTAATCAGATTACATCACTTACTTATCACTAACATCTTTGGTTCCATCAACATGCGTGGAATCCTTTCATGATCACAACTGAAGATGGCATGTCTCTGTGTCAGCTCTAAAGAACTACTGAATTCTGGATAACTATTGGTCTTCCTGCCGGTCTTCCTTTCTTTGAGCATTGCAAAATACAGCTATGCAATCAGAATACAAATTCTGGTTAGTATTTCTAAGCATTACTAACCACTGCTGTTTGAAAAAATAGTATGTGTCATGCAGCTATAAAGTCGCATCACTATATCCAGATTCAGTAAAATTAAGGGTAAACTGTGCTATTCAAAACACAGATTTAAAGAGATTATTTCAAACACTGATAAAACCCACTTATAGCATTACAAAATATTTTTATACTGAAATAATTCTGAACTATTTATATATAAATATTCAATGGCTTTGAAACTGCTCTTCAGAGAAATGAAACTCAGCTGAGAGTATTTATGGCACAGCAGCATAATTTTGCTACCAATATTGGAAATTTATCTAGAACTTGACAGCCTGAATGCAGATTGTCTATCAAATAGTTCTACTAAGATCTGTCACATTAATTTGAATGGAATAATTATATCCATTGAGTTTGAAGTAGAAAAATAACATGTCTTGATTTACTTTAGGTTGTAGGCATTTTATGTTTATGTTATTTGGAATAGCATTGATACTAAGAATTTTGGTTGTTGGACATGTTTGATTGAACCAGATTTTTTGTATAGGTGTTGCACTTCAGCTTTAGTCTTCTGATACTTCAGTCCACACAGAGCGGGAGTAATGATGAGAAAATTACATAGCTATGAGCCTTCATTTAAATATAAATTCAGCTGAAGAGAACAGGAATCATTTGATGACATCAGCTTCCAAACAGCATTGTTTGAAGACTAAACTGAGATTACAGTTTAATTTGTAAATGAGATCCATCTAAGAAGATATGGCAAACAAGTCCATAGGTTAGAGAACATTAGGAATCTAACAGGAGTAGAGGAGTAATGATAAGCTGAAGAGCAGGAACAACCACCCAGGAATGATGAGGCACTGGAGCAAAATGTCTGCTACATAAGGAGTGTCTGTTCTCCCTAATCCTGACTCTCCACTTTACATTTCCTCTCATTTGCCCTTCTCCTGTCTCTTCCCTACTCTTCCTCTCTTTCATCTCCTCTCTTTCATCCTTCTCAATTGATTAGTTACTACTTCTACTGCACTCATTATTTGATTAAAGTCTTGTCCTCCTAATCTTCTCTCTCCACACTTGATTCAAGTACTAGCTTTGCTAATCCACCTCCTTTCCTTCATAACTGGTCCACTGATACTCCCTAGAACTCAGATTTGTTCCCTCTTTGTAGTTTGCCCTGTTTTATTTGTTGTCAATCTCCAGGCCAGATTTGCTTACCACAGCAAACCTTTTTTTTCCCCATTTTTGTCTCACGTAATGACTTTTCCACACCTTCACTCAGGCCTTCATTGGATTGATTTGTTCAATGTAGGCTAGTGGAGTGAATCAGTTGGTGCTGCAGACCCAGAACCCACACCATGGATATGTTGGAGATCTTTCAGTATGCTTCCATTAGAAAGTTCTAGTTCTGCAAAACAGCTATGAGATGATAATCACTAGTAAGACATGTTTCAAAGTCTCTTTCTTATCACAACTAAACTCCAGTGTAAACATACCTGCTATTTTGTCTGCTCCAATTGTTATGACACTTTTCCCAGATTTCTCTTATTTTGACTTACAGTGCACACATCTCCTTATTGATGGAGTATCTCTGCCTCTGAGCAGCTTCCCTGTTCCACATTGCACAGAGTCAACTGTAGAGGTGGTGTTGTAATGATTCACCTGAATCTAGGCTTGGCATCATCTGCAGGAGCACACCAGAGTTTTATTTAGGCCATCTGGAGCTTTTCCAGAGAAGAGACGAAGAACTTCCAAGGAACTGATCTGCAGTATTTAAGAATAGACTGATCAGATGGAAAGTTTAATTTTCCAAGTTTCTTAAAATTGATTAATTTATGTAAAAAAAAGGCATCAGGCACATGTTCAAAGTTGATATCACTTCCTAAAACATGAACTCATCAGAAATTTTTAAAAAAGCTTTAACATGGGGGACATACAAAATCATAAACACAGAGTTTCTCATCAGTTGCTTCATTCATAGAACTATCTAAGTTATTTTGGCTGAAATAAAGTTCAAAATGGAACATGGAAGCTTTCATCCCATCCATTTTTCCAAAGTCAGAAATAGTAAAACTCTTTTAAAATATCAGGTCACTTTAGTAAAAAACAATGGCCCTTAATTTTTGCAATTTTTTAAAAGATCTAATTTAACCCCTTCATTCATTAATATGTTTTAAAAGCAGATACAGATTCTCGAGGATTTTTTTTCATAAGATAAAATGTTATTGTTAAGGGCTGAGCAGCTGAATTCTACCAAATTTTTTCTACCCCTTCCTACATAAATATAGGTAGAATTTCTGCATATTATAAATATGTTAGAATAATCCAAGATACTGAAGAGCAGTTACATTTTTACTTAGGTACAATGCAGAAGAACATGGAGTAAAACCTACTTTGCTATTAATATTTCAAATCATACATTGGATTTTGTATCTGGAAATCCAGGTAATGCTGCAGCAACTGGACTGCCAGCTGGACAAGAGTATGAAGAATAGACAAATGATGCATTATTCATACCAGTAAATTCTCATTGTTATTTCCTTGCCAATTCACTGAATGGAAATACACTACAAAGGAAAGTAATTTTAAAGCTTTTTCCAGTAATTTTTCAAAGATATCCCACAACTAACCACTGGAGTTCATGTCATCCAGTTAAGAACGCACAATATTCCAGAGTATTGCCAATATTTTTCTTTATTGATCAAACACTAGCGTCAGTCTTTCATTCCCACAGTTTCACATACCAATTTCAGCGTCACAGACATGTGGATCACAGACCATCCCATAAAATATGTTTAGGTTGACAGTAGGTCTTTGAACTACTTATTTCATATTATGTTTCTAATACTGTTTTATGTTGTGCTATGTCACAATCCATTTTGAAAAGAATACCACTGCATTAATGTTCAAATTTATAAAAAATACTCTTTTCTCCTTAGATGATAATCTATGTCTAGTTAGGTATTTAGAGTGGATTTGTAGACATAAACAGTGATATTGTCATTCCCTAGTGTTCCTTCAGCATGTTTCTGTCAATGGCCCAAAACTTACATTTAGCAAGAGACAGAGGAGCTGAACATGCTGAGGTTGTCAGCATCTTTTTGAGTGGAACTCAGTACCTCACAGGATTAAGCCTCTCTTTAGAAAGCATATCAGCAATGCCCAGAATGAATGGTGTGAATAGGGCTAGACCTGAAGAAGCTTTTAATCAATGCAAAATATAAATGTTATTACGAGGACGTATTTTGAAAGCATAAACCAGTTTTGAGATGATAGTGCTTAATTGACACAAGGGCTTCTGATCTAAATGGATTTGTAGGACCAGAGTCCTACTCCTGCCCACTACACTATTGGATGAGAGCCTAAAAACTCTTCTGCACGAGGAATCCTATCACACATATAGAAAGAGTAAGCCTGTTCATGCCTGAATAAAGCAAATATGACTTGATCCTTTGTAGCTCAACACATTTCTGCTCAATCCTGTGAACCACTGAACTGAGTAATGTTAATTCCATTATATTCATTAGAAAATCAAAAACAAAGCTAAGAAAGAGTGCTCAGTCCTTCATGTAATTGGAAATTAATGAGAAAAATAGTTCAATAGTGGGTTCTTTGCATTCAATTCAGCTGTCCTGTTTACAGCCTGATGAATGGATGTTGATCTTTTTTTGATGCAAGAAATAATGAAAGCTCTATTTTCAGTGCCACCTGGTCATGACCAGCTAAGTCATACTAAAGCAGAATGATCACTGAGAGCAGATAAAGCTACAGAAGCTGAGTTATTACCTTTTAGGTTTTCCAGTTTTCATTCCCCTCCTCAGTTTTCGTAACTCTGACATTTCTATTCTTTTCCACCCATTTTATTATTAATTGCTTGTGTACTTATTGCTACCTACAAAAATTTTCTGTCACATAAAATTAGTTGTTATGGTTGTATATTTCAAGCAGAAAAGTTTTGTGTGCAGTAAGTTTTAACAAGTGATTTTAGTAATAGCTTTCTTGTGCCTGTTGTATATCTTATGAAAGCAGAAGGAATTTAACTTTGGCAAAGACAGCAGATGATTGCCAATAGACTGTCCTTTTTTATTCTGTTGTAATGCAGCAGAATTCTGCTTATGGAAAGATAAATCAGTGCAGGTTTTGTAGTGGAGGCTAGTTATTATTTTAAGGACGTTATAAATCTCTTCTACCAAATTTATAGTCATGGACTATATTTATTCTTCCAGAAACTTCCAGGAAAGCTGTTTGTGAGAATAATTCAATTAAACTGGGACTACTCTAGCCACTGAAAGATGATCATTCAGTTGCAATGCCCCTTCATCCTGCAAACTGTGGGCAGTCAAATATCCTTGTACTCACAAATACCAAGCCATTGTAAATGTACTTTTAACATCTTCAGTTTTAGTTAAGACTAATATATGGCTTTAGGTAACTTAGAGAAATGAATGCTAATTGAATAGATGAGAAGAATGTTATTCATCGCACAGACTAATTCAAAACTGCTAATGCAGTTATCAGATGGAAGTCAGATTTGTCATATCAGTTAATTCTTATATGAATATTATGGTATTAAGAATAGCTGCTACATGTTGAGACAGTGGAAAACTCTAAATGCTTTTTGCAAACCTGTTCCATTTCTTTTTCCAAGGTTGTTAGCTTTGATTTGTAGTTCTTTATCTTATACTGAGTGAATTTTTTTCATGCAGGACCAAGTGCATTAATAGCTTCGGGCAATATTATGAGTTATTTTAGGTAAATCTGCCCATAGAACAATGTTTACAGCTGCTAAATAATACCATTTTGGTTCTCAAGGTTATTAAATCAGGTTCTAACTTGTAATGACACTTCACAAGGAAAAGAAGCAATATAATAAACTATATAATATTTTGGAAATTAATGAGTTTAAGAATCTGTCAAGTATTCAGTGTATAAAATAAACATTCATGCTTCACTTTGCAGATGTGAACTTGTTCATTTTAATGTATAGCAGATTACAACATCCAGAAGGAAAAAAGATAAAAAACAAAACCCAAAGCCTTCCAGCAGCACATTCCCTTTTCTGTAGTCACTCATCACTCATCTCTGGTAAATCAGGGACAGAAAGCAAAGGGAGTAAAGTATAAGAATCACCAAGTGATATCTGACATTTATTCACTTGGAACTGCTGAAATAGCTACACAAAATGAAAGCAAAATGGAAAATTTCGCTACAGAGAAATCACTATGGGGATTAAGCAAGGTCTAACCAATTTGCATGCAAAGTTGTGCTGGCATGATCATGCTACTTTTTGAATGTCAGCTTGGGTATTTTTGCAGTGCTGCATTCTACCTTCAGGAGGTATCAGTCCTCTCAAATAGCTAGAGTTTTTCATCTGGCCCAGCTCAACTTAAATCCAGCCTAATCTTGTTCCTCCCCATGACAGGTTTGTCTGAATCCTCAGTTTGACAGCACCATTGTGGGGTGGTCTGCAGACCCCCTGGCACGTGGCAGCACTGCATGGGCAGGTAACAACTTATGTGCAACAAACTTAACACAAGATTTTGGAGCATCATGCTAAGATATTATCTAAAATTCTGGGGAAAATAGACTTGGGTCAGCTCAACACTTTGTTTGAGATGGAAACCATTCATGCACTGAGAGCGTTGTGCTCATATGATGTACCTGGTAATTTGTGTGGCTGACTTTTTTGGCTCTAGTGTAGGCTTTCCTACATGATGCTCTGTTAATGGGATTTTAGAATCATAGATTCTTTTTCCTTTTGGTTGTAAGTTTACTTTGCCATCATCAAAGTTTTGCTTTATATTCCAGCCTAGTAAATTCTCCTGATATTCACACCAGCTGAAAAATAAATGCTTCTGCAGATATGGAAAAGTCTGTGTTAGGTACAGCATCTCCAGTGAAGACTATATACTTTCTATTCCCAAAGTAACTGAGGAGACTAGTAAGCAGCAGCTACTAAAAATAATCATCTAAGTCTTACTGACTTGTGCCCAACCCAAGGAACTTGTCTCAAGGGAATTTCAATATTTGTGTTAATTTTGCTTAAGCCTGGACTAATAGAGGAGATTTATAAAACTGAAAAAAGCAAGTGCTTATAGTTCCACCTTGATGGGAGTTGGATATAACATAATCATTGCCACAACATAGCCTGTGGCAAATTAAAGTCTGAAGTTATCTGTAAATCTCCAGTTCCTTAAAAAGGGGGATTAGAATGATCCAAGTTAGAAGAGATGTGTTAGCTTGACTCTGATAAATTAATGGAGAACTAAGGATGATTATATTCTTATCCATTAATTGAAATCATTCAACACTGTTTATGACAGATAGGATTTGATGCCTTTTTTTTTCTTTTTTTTTTTTTTTATTTTAGTGAGAATACACACTTTGTTGCTAAAAGTAATAGTGTTGATAGTGTTGATGTAAAATGCCTCATAGAAATTTGAGCGTATGATGTGGTACTACATAATATCTTGATTAAAAGACTGGAATGTGAAATCAAAAAGGAATGGAAGGAAGAGCTGTTTGGCTAGGGGCTGAAGCCAAGAAAAGTATCTTAGAATAAGTTCTCAGCTTCATGATTCATCAGATGTGTAAGAACTCAGAAAAGCAATGCTACCTGATACCATTTAAAATCTGACCCGTGAATGGGTAGGTGAGGAGTGCTACTCAAAAAACAAAATTGATTTATTTACAACTGTGAAATGAGGGCAGGATGTGTCTCAGTGCACCTTTACAAGCAGAACATAATATGAACATGCAGTGAGGCAGGCTCATATCCAACCAAATTTCAATTAATTGGAATTACATTATCTCTCCAAATTAGGATAATATTAAAATGCATCAGTTCTATGTAATTCAGGGGAATGAAGCTTCCTACTAAAGGAAGGTCTAGTTGTGAAAGGAGTGCCCAAAGGGCCATCTGCCTCACCAGTTAATAGGTTTACTTTGATAAACCACTCCTGTTACCCTTCACCCTCAGTGAAATCCTTCAGACCTGACTTCGACTCTGTGATTGACTGTGGTGCTGTGTATCTTGCTGGTTTGGAGTCAAAGAGTGAGTGGACAATTAAAAAATGGGTGTCCCAGTCCCCTTTTTCAAAATACCTAGAAGCCTTTTAGTCCAGCATACAGATTTGAACCCAAATCTCAACAGAGCCTTCATGAGAAAAATCACTCCCATGCCAGAATAAGCACCTTGCTTATTGTGTAAAGCTGTGTAGTAGGAGGCATAGATCAGAACTCAGTGAGGCTGAGAAGCATGGTGACCCTGGATCTCCATGCAGTGTGTGGCAGCAGTAACCACTGAGGTAGTCAGTAGAAGGGAGAGGCAACTGCTCTTCCACCTATCATTTAAATGTTATGTGAAGTTAACCATAGATATTCTAGGCCCTAAGAAGACTTCCTTTTTATTTTCAGCCATAAACACACCTATATGACAATCTACGTACAGGCAAAGAGGAAATCTTCTGTGAGTCTGTGGATTTACCTACTAGCTCTCCATGGCAGTTTATTTCCTAGAACATGCACAGTTGAGAATCCACATTTTATGTAGCAGTTCTTCTTATGTATCACTCAAGGGAGCCTTTGCACATCACTCCATGTGTGCTGGTTTTGGTTGGGGCAGAGTTAAATTTCTTTACAGGGGCTGTGTTTTGGATTTATGCTGAACACAGGTTGATAATGCAGAGATCTTTTTGTTATTGCTGAGCAGGGCCAAGGTCTTTTCTACTTTTCATGCTTCCATGCTGCTGAGGAAGTTGAGGGAGCATGGGAGTTTGGGAGGGGACACAGCCAGGACAGGTGACCCCAACTGGCCAAAGGGATATTCCAGACCAAATGGCATCATGCTCAGTATATAAAGCTGGGGAAGTTGAAGGAGGGGATTTGCAGTGATTGTATTTTTCTTCCCAAGTCACTGTCACATGTGATGGGGCCATGCTCTCCTGGAGATGGCTGAACATCTGCCTGTGGGAGGCACTGAATTAATTCCTAGTTTTGCTCTGTTTGTGTCCATGACTTTTGCTTTCCCTGTTAAACTCTCACTATATCCTAACCCATGAGCTCTCACTTATATCCTTTCGATTCTCTCCCCAGTCCCATTGGTGGGAGAGTGAGCAAGAGGCTGTGTGGGACTTGGTGGCTGGCTGGGATTAAATCACAACACTGAGTTGTAAGGACAACCAGAGGACAGAACATTTAAATAAGGTGCTGCAATATTCAATTCTGTTATGAATCTTCTAAAAATAATGCTTTCTTTGATTACCAGGTCATTTTAAGTTACATCACAATGTGACCATGGCAATCAGACATCATGTACTTATTAAAGCTGACATCTGAAGGCTTTTCCAAAAATAACTTCTCCCTTTGCAGAGAGGATTTCTCAATCACCTTAATCTTTTGTGGTATTTGAGGATAAAAAGACTCTCTGATGACTGGAAAATTTCCAAAAGGATGTCTGGAAAATTGCAAAACAAAGACCCATATATGATTCATGAATTGACCATTCATTCATGAGATTATCTGGTCGTACTTTCTAGCTGAGGACTGAGGGTAACAGGCACTGCATTACTCAACTTTCAGGTTCTATGTCTCCATGTATTAGATGCTTCCCTGATACATCAGGAGTTGTTCTTCTACCATGTGAATCATCCATAAAGGATGATGCCTGCCCCATAGGGAACCCCCTCCACTGCTGGCTTAGTGGTTTGAGTACTTAGGAAACAGAAAATCTAGGTTTAATTACCTTTTCAACCTGATGGTGGCCTAATCACACCAACTTCTCTGAGAGACTGTGAGGAAAGAGATAGTCTCTAAGTGACCTGGTAAACTGATGTTTGTATTCAGTAGCAGATCCCAGTTTCACTGGATGACAGGAAGAAAGCATTGGCTCCCTAAACCTAGCTAATATTGGTTAGTGTGGGCGAGGGAATACTGAACCTTACTTGCATATTTCTTTTTAGAGTTTAGTGGAAACTACAAACACCAAACTAGGATTTTCCAACTCTGTTTTCTCTTTTCAGTGCTGTAACAAGTAGATAATTGAATCATGTTCCTGGTTGTTGTTTGAGTTTTTTTCTCTCTCTTATAATCTTGCATCCTTTGCACAGTAACATTTATTCAACAGGAAAGGCTTTGGATATTTCTGTTGTTTTGTACTGGAAAGGACTCATACAGTAACATTTATTCAACAGGAAAGGCTTTGGATATTTCTGTTGTTTTGTACTGGAAAGGACTCATATTTCGTGTATCGAATGGGAATTACAGGAAACTGTCCTGTGTACTCTGCTCTTTCCAGTTTTGTTTAAGAAACACGTAATCTCCTGACTGTTCTGCTCTGTGTACTCTGCTCTTTCCAGTTTTGTTTAAGAAACACGTAATCTCCTGACTGTTCTGCGAGCCCTGAAATCTTCCCAGTCCACGTTGGCTCTGAACAGAAACAGTGCACTGGGCATCTGAAGGAATTCAAGGGCTCATAAAAGGAAACAACAGCAAGTTTAGGTGCTGCTAGTGTCTACATTAATGCCACATGGTTTTGTTTTCTTTGGTTGTAGTAGCAGGTAGAGTCTCAAGTTGTGGTATCAGACAGAGGCAGAGCAGAATGCTTCATTAATCATTCAGGCTGATGAGTATTTAATTAGTTTAATTATGTTTATAAAACTGGGTAAGTAACTTCATTGTTTCTCAAATGGGGAAGCTGGTGCATAAGGAAAATAAGGATCTATTTTAGTATAAGTGTTCCATGCTCCTTGCTCAAATTGGAAGGCCAAACATACTTTTCCCTGCTTTTTCTGGTCAGAGTTTTAGTGAATATTACATAATTAAATTATACAGTAAAGTTTGCCAAGAGGCACAGAAATTAATACCTAGAAGAGACTTCCTGTACCGTTGATACCTCCCTTACCTGATAGCTGTGTTTTAGAATTGTTTTCCTGGAACTTTGCCTACAGTATTCCAAATGAGATTTCCACTTCCTTTAATGCTTCTCCATCACTACTTGAAATATTAAATCTAGTTGGAAACCACTAGTCCTAAATGCCACTAATGTATTCCAATTTTTTCTACATTGCAAATCCTAATAGTCCTAATTCTTATAGTTTCTCCTATAGCAGAAATTCTTATTAGTATCTTTTCCCCTGAGTTTAAATTCTTAATATTTTCCATTTCACTATTATTTTTTTAAACCTTACAATAATTCCTCATGTATAACAAACTATTCTTCCCTTCATAATGCCCCTCATTTTCAGTGTCAGAAAATTTTGCTAACACAAAGTCATTAATGAAATAAACATCACTTAAGGGAAATGCGAATTAAAAATCTAAATAAAACACACTTCCAAAGTTAGTTTAAGACAATATAGAATAAATAATTATATCTTTAACCTTTTGCCTCTCAGCAGAATATATTCCAATTGTGGGATGGATTTAATCAGGATGGTTACAATCATATCTTGGAATCTTGAAATAAGCTATATATAATTAATATTCCAGAAGCTCCAAACTTCTGTATGCTTCTTGTTTGGGGGAAAAGACAAATGCAAACACAACAGCATATACCAGATTATTATTACGTAAAAATCCCACTTGCAACTCCAAATACAGAAGAAAAAATTGTTGGTCCTAAAGTGCCGTCATTTTAATAAGAGGCAAAACTGGGTTAGAAAAAAGTCTGGAAAAGTAGTGTCATAACTACTGCATGATAAAGTCATTCTTAAAAAATCAAGCCAATAATGAACTCATCTGCCAAACTAACAGCTCACTGCTTATGCTACTGAAACAGTGTTTCGGGGGAAACTAAAAGAAGCTGAGGGAAAGGTTCTGAGAGACTACTTTTTCCATTTTTTTTTTAATCCAGTATTTTGGAGAGAGGTGCAAACAGGATTTAGGTACTTAACTTTCATTTAAGATGGGTTGATATTTTCTCACCCAAACTAATCAATTTTCCTAACTTCTTTATGATGAAACTATACACACTTTACTGAACTTTAGAGTTGAGTTCCTACAGGGCTTACCAGGCAGGCAGATTGGCAGCAGCAATAGCTATCCCTGATGTTTTCACAAGAGTTTTGTGTTTTCAAGGCCCAGAGATCTGAAGCAGATCTGGCCAGGCTGTGTTTATGTGCAGAGCCATAAAACCTGACCACATCTATGACTATCTCAGCTTCAAAGAGGGAACTGCAAAGCTGTGTCTCACCAATGCAGGCAGGTTACATTGCAAACCAGTGCCAGCTTGGATTTGCCTTCAGTTTTCATCTGCAGCAGGTCAGAAGCAGCTCAGCATTAAGGTTCAGCCTCTCTGCCTGGTGTGGAACTGAGGGGCAGGTGGACAGAAGGAGACTTTGTTATCTCTGCCTGTAAGCAGCCATTCTGGCAGCTCAATCCTACATGTGGGCTCACTCGGGGAACAAATTATGGAGGGAGTGCATCTGGCTCACCATGCACGGTGCTCACTCAAACACTGCAAATGCAGTTTCCAGTAGGGAACTTTCATGGGATTTCTGGTTGCAGGTCCCTGGAATGACATTAAAGTTACAAAATATTGGAATTTCCCAGTTTTACTCACAGTATGAGTCAAAAGCAGATCCCAGAATTACTTGCAGTTTGAAAGGAACCCCTCTTGCAGGAATTGTTAGTAAAAGATAAGTTTCCACCCCACACCCCCAAGAATGTCAGTAAAAAAATACTACATAGAGACCTGGAGCTTAAGGTTTAGTGAGAGCTAGGGCCTCACATTGGCATCTCCATGGTGTATTTTGAGCAAGCTCAGCCTTGAGATGGCATCGCCTCATGTAAGATCAATCTCCATTTCGTCTTTCCTGGACAGACCTCTTGATGTTTTCAATATTTCTTATTTCTCTAAACTAAAAGAGGTTTGGTTTGGTTTGGCTTGGCTTGGCTTGGTTTGGTTTGGTTTGGTTAGGTTTAGTTAGGATAGTGTGAAAAACAACTCATAACACCACAGAATATGTAATTTAATGTTAATATTCATAAATAATATAAAAGTAAAATAGCCGAGCTTATTTGATGATGTTATGAGGTAATGTGTTTGAGGATGTTACCGGCATTCCTACACCTGTTGTCATCACACACCTTCACACTCATTTCAGAATTACTAAAAGCCAATGATAGATAGATAGATAGATAGATAGATAGACAGATAGATAGACAGATAGATAGATAGATATGTATGTATGTCCGAAGCTAAATTTGCTTAATTATGCTTATCTCTCCCTTCTCTTAAAAGCCTTTTTTCCCTTTTTTTCCTCATATTAAACATATCTGTTTCCATTTCCTTTTGAACTGAGATGCAAGTTAGTACCAGAGTTGCAAACAGAATGCAGAAATCCTATATGTTGTTTCTGTGGTGCTCTAGCCAGAAAAAAAAAAATCAGTAATTGATTAAACAGTCATAACATATGTTGATAATCACATCACTTAAAGTCTGAGTTCTAAACAATGAGGCTAGAAGAATAGACTTTAAATAAAATACTTCTAAAATGTTTTCTGGGTTTCCCTCTCTCATTGAGACATTTCTTAAGTTCTTTTAAAGATTGCAGACAGGAGAGAATAATTGGATTTCCAGGCCTGTCTTTATTTCTTGAACTAGAAAGAGAGGTCCAGAATGAATCGTCTAACTTTTTGCCAGAATGGATTCATAACTTATATGAACTGACTCTGGTTTTGCTCATCTAAGAAAAAGGCCCTCTCACATTTACACATTTAAATGGAGTCTGCTGCTCAGTCTTTAGAGATGTAACAAGCAAAGTACTAGTTTTAATTGTATACTGATTTGCAACATTTATATAGATACTCATTCACAATTAAAAATAAACAAACAGTGAAGCAAAAACAAAAAAAGAGAAAGACTGAGAATAAAACAAGTATTAATAGCTTTCAAAAATGTGTAAATCTTTTTCTTGTTGTTTTTAACATGATGTCTTTCTAAGCTAAAAATGTTGTCTCCAAAAGCGTACTCAGTCTGACATTCTGTTATGTTATTTTTCAGCAAACTTGCTGCTGTCTTAAAGTTGCAGAAATCTGTCTTCTTCATTTTCCATCAGAGGTTTCTTGAGTTATCCCTAAGAACTAGGAATTCATTTTGGGCAGAAAACTCCAGCTCTGTTACAAAAAAAAATTAAAATTTAAAAGGATGAAGAAGCATTCTTTTGTATGGATGCAAAATAAATTACTTCCTTAGATTTCCTGTAGACTTCATTGATACATATAAGTGATTTTTAACAATGCACTGCTGCATGTCTATAGGTTCCTTCCTGTATTGAGAACAAAGCATCTTTTCAGACTGAGCTTGTATTCCTAGCTCAGGAAGTTTGCTCTATGTCCACTATAGTGCAATACCCTCAAGGGGAATGGCTGACATTTCCGTGACTCTGTAGAGCTGGACACCTGAATGGACTCCAAAACATGTCAGTGAAGTGCTATGTCAGTGGCTTCACATTCAAACTCTTTGCTAATATGGGAATTTCCCAATTCAGCCTCTCATCAGATCCTACAAGGACTGAAGTTGAGTGGTATTTTTGGTTCAGACATCATCATTAGAGCATGAAGCAAAAATGTCTCCTTGTTTAAAGTGTTAGTAAACATGATTATACTGTTCAACTAATTCCATGAATTAAGAGGTGTCAGAGGAAAATCTAATTTACTCTCTCAAATTGTTCTGTTATACTAACCAGATTAACATGCAGACAGAGAAGTAAATATATGTTTTAATTCTAATTGCTCTGGGGAATACATCTTCATACCAGATAGTGCCAACTTTATATGACTGGAAATACCCTTAGAAATTACAGATGGGCATAATATTAGTTTCAAATATTTTTCGTACATATTCTTTATACTTTATTTCATATCCATCCTTATATTAAAAATTTATTTTTGACCCTGGAAAGCCTTGGGAAAGACATACTCTAATTGTGGCAGTGAAATGTGGCATAAATGCTGGACAGATAATGAAAGGTTTTCACAAGTTTCTAGCCCACATCAATTTGATGTTCTTTCACTAATTCAAGCAAGCTTCAAACAAACCCCCTTCTTCAAGTGAAATGTAAATTTCAAACGTCCTTAGAATTGCCTAGAAAAAAATATCCTGGAAATTAATACTGCATGAACTTCTGTGTGAAGGTACTATTTGCATTGACCAATATCCAGGGAAAGGACTTTTAATCTGCTTTTCTCCAAATCAAACATAACTGCATTGAGAGTATTGGATTCAAAACAACTTGAAGTTTGCATGGTAGGTTAAAAATATCTGAAGACTTCCTTCCTTTTTCTACCCACAGCTATGAACCTGATTATAGTGTCCTTAAATCCTGTCTGAATCTCTGCTAATTTTGCCAGAAGAACAGATTATGAAGCAATATTAAACACTCTTTATATCTAAGGAGACCTGTTACATATGGCCACAATTATGTTCTGACCCTTGGCAAAAGAATATGGTCATAGATAAAATGGAAAATGGTATTAAAACTTAAAAACAATGCACTAAAAGAAACAGAGGTGGCTGTCTTTTTTTTTTTCCTTTCTTGCCTCAAGATGCTGAAATTATTAGAAAATGCATTTTCTTTTCTTTGGGATGTGTCTGAACAGTGTCTGCCAACCAATTGTGCTGGGAAAGAGAAACTTTTCTGGGATATGACAATCTTCAGATAGTTTACCTAATTTAATAATAAATTTATAGGTGATCTTGATGATGCCTTTCATTCTCTCTTAATCTAGCCTAATTTTTAATCTGTTTCCTATTTTCCATCTTTACTGGGTGAAGAGTCACTTTGCATTATAGAATAATTTAGGCTACCCAGAATGAATGCTTCTGGGGACAGTTGCAGCCAGGTTCATCTACAGAAACAAATTCCCTGCTGACCATAAGGGGTTTGGTATCAGATCTCAGCTCCAGTGCCCTGTTTTCAGTTGTCCAAAAATGAGATTCTACTCCAAAATGAAATTAAAGGAGAAAGGAGGATGTTTGTGACTCAGCAATATTAACATACCGTGTAGGAATTCCTGGCTAAGGAAACCAAACCTGTTCAGTCTTTGTCACCCGTGAACTGAAAGAAAAAAGGAGAGGGATGTGTATCAGTATGGAGCCTTGCATTTCTGATACCAGGCCTGAGTTGAAATTCTCTAAGCAGGAAAAGTTTTGTTTTATATGAGAGAAGAATTATGACTCCTCAGCTTCCATACTGGCATTTGTTCTTCTATATTTGAAGATCATTTTATTCTTTCTGTTTTATTGTACTCTGTCAGTTTTTGTAATTCAAATCCTCAAAGGGTCTTGAAGCTGCAATGGAAAACTGTAAAACTACAGAAAATGAATTTCTTGACTAATTAAAATTTCTGTGGGGAATGTTTTACCTTGTTACAGAACAAGGCTTGCCATTCAGTCCATCACTGTTAAAAGAAAGTCCTGTTCTTTTCCTTATTCATTGCTTGCTATTCAAATCAGGACTGTTCTTTTTGGAATTTACTGTATTTTTGTCCTCTTTTGCTTCTTGTATATTCAGAGATCACTCTTGAACAAATCTCCCCAAGGAAGAGACCCGTGTGACAGCAACCTGAAACTAGCCCTGGAATAAAATGACATTTGAAATTAAATTATGTATTGGTTTATAGAAACGTTGACTGACTAAATACCTTAGGACTTCCAAGGTTCTCCTGTGTTGCTAAAATGATTTTGGAAAAATTATGGTTGTGTAACATCTGCTTGCTCCTGTTCATTCAAGTCCAGTCTGGTCTACCTGGAAACCCTTCCATGACCTCCCGCAGCCAGTGCTGCCCCTCTGTCAGTTCCTGTTGGGAAATGGCCATTTCTAACTGCACAAACATAAGGTATAAGTAAGCAATCCAGACTCCATAGACAAGTGTTAGGCCTCTGCTCAAGGCTGTTCTCAAAACAACTGTGGGAAAGGGAGACATGAGAGCTGTAAACAAGGTGCAGGTGTCTAGAGATTAGCTTAGCAGAAGAAACTGTTAATGTTATTGCCTTCTGAGACCAGTTTGTGTTTTAATTAGATTAGAAAAAGATCCCGTGTGAAACTTCTGTAAGTGAATAATATTTTGAGCACGTAAGGTAGTATAAGTATGTGCACTGTCTGACAATAAACGAGCTTGATTTATGAACTACATTGGATCGTCGTCTTGCTCCTCTCGCCGACAAGTTCCCTTATCTGTTGAGGATGTCCCAGTTTGGAATAAACACACAAGGCAGTTATCGTGGTATAGGAAGGAGCATGGCTGCTGGTGACAGACATGGCACCAGAGGAATCTGTGTTGTTCTTGGCTACAGTCACTTCCAGCCAGAAAAACAATTTTTTTCTTCCTTCATCTCCCAACTCTCAGCTTTCAGGGCAGGAATTTCATTATACTTTGGATAGGTAGAAAAGCTATTAACAAATGCCTGTGGCAGGTAGACAGGAAGGTTGCAATAGACTATCAAGGCAGAAGAAACAAAAAAAAACACCTTAGGGTTTCAAGAAAAACAAAAGTTTTTCAAAGTGTGTTTTAAGGAGCAGCATCTATTCTAGCTCACTCAGCACTGTCAGGGTTGATGACTGCAGCCTTCCCTGCTGTCAGGAGAGAAATGAGAAGTCAGAAAGATCACTAGCTATGTCTATTGTGAAATACCAGGAATAAATTGCCTTGTATTCTGAAACCACAATGTCAAATATTTGTTTTAAATGAAAATTTAGAAAAAGTAAGTGAGGACTTGCCTCTCTTAAGTAATTTACTTTGAGTACTTCTAAGCAGACCTAACAGTTTGTAACTGTTAAACCCGGTGGGAATCAGAATAGGGCATGCACTTTAATAGAAATGCACACATTAGTCTTCAGTTTGGTTTGAAAGCTGTCGGTAGGGTCTTGCCTTATGTTTATTTTAATTAATATTTTATGTCCTTAGAAACATCCTAACTTTTCTCTCAACAAAATAAGAGACAGCAAACTTGAGTATTGAAATAAAACAGAAAAAAATCCCAAACAAAACAGTAATTGGGAACACTCGGTTGAAAGTGAGTATTTCTGCACTTGCTCATATGTGACTTTAAACAGGGAGCCAAGAGCAGAACTGATGCTTTTTCATATCAGCATTCTCACAGATAAGCCTCTGGAGAAGAAGGAAGTTCTGTATCATGCTCTCTCAGCTTTCCATGAAGCCCACTAGAGAGATCCTGGCTCGTCTGCAATCCCTCCAAAAGCCTGCTAAAATAGAAATAAACAAAACAAAAGATACTTGCTCTTCATTAGAATTTTGTACAGTATAATGGTGCATTTTCTATCCCATTCCTATGCAGCATAGTAGAAGCCTCTTCCATGACTGAAAGTCTGTAAGCCTCTGCTGAAAGAAAATAATGCTCTTGTAGATATTTTGGGTAACAAGCATTTGTACTGGCAAATTTTATTTTATACATTTTTTTTTTTTAAAGTCAGATTTTGGTTGGTTGAGTTTATAGTTTTCAAATCTTGAAAGCAGAACATGTGAGTTGACAGTTTTCATTAAAGAATGGGAAAATTTCTAAAGCAACTTACATATTTTAACCTAAAGGTAACTTCTCTGTCTTGCTCTACAGAGACACTGTACCTCATAAGACCTAGGTGTGAAATGATGGATATGATTTGTATCACACGCCTTAAAGCATGTAATATAGACTGCAGCCGAACCAACTGTCCAAGTTTCTATGTAAACAAAAATATAACAGCATCCTTATTTAGATGGGAGCCCAACTTTCTCATTTAATCCTCAACAAGCCTCTGGACAATTCTTTGTTAATTTCTACCTTTCCTTGAATTCTGAATCACTAAATATAACTAGATGTGAGATGGGGCTGTGTTTCTTACAAACTCATAGAACAGCCTAATACTAACATGTGAAACTGAACTGGTTCATGTAAGTAGTCCCACCAAGGTCACTATTGAGGACAGGAATATGCTAACAGCAGTAAATGCAGAGCAAAGGTATTCTCAAAAAATACCTTCCCTCTCTGATTTAAATATACTTGCTAAAAATGCATGTCATGCTTTTATACAGAGAATCACTTTTACAAGTTTAAACAGTCACAATTGTAAATATGTTATTCAGTTAGAGAAGGAATAACCATGAGCCAAACTTTCATGAAGAATTAACCCTTTTAGTCTGGAATCTTACCCTTACTTTAGACCCTTGAGTTTCTCTGAAGCCTGCACTTAAAATAAAAAAATAAAGTGCATTGAAATACCTTTTCTTCCAATACAGAAAAATCAATATTCAGAGAATATCTGAATATTCTTTCAAGGTGGTAGTCTAAAGAGGTGGTTTCCAACAAGCTTTCTTGTCTGCTTATTTGCCTTTATTGCTCCATAGTGATAAACTGGTTTACTTTTAGTAACTTTTACAATTGTTTAGTCTGACTTCTTATGAAGAAATTCAGTCTTCAGAAATTAATTTAAACCAATGGGGTTTTTTGTCTTGTTTTATTTTGTTTTGTTTGTTTTTTCCATAAAGCTTCTGAAAAATATTGTTGATCAGGAAATTTCTGAAGGTTTGGGTAAGGTTATGAAGTCAATAGCCTAAAGAGGAAACTGCAGCTGGCAGTTCTGGGTATATTGAGCAATTGCATTTTCAAGAAATCCTTGTTTGTTTTTAGCTTTTATGGTAACCATTCATGGGACTTCATGTGGCTTGAGTTTCTTGTGTAAGGGAAAAAATTTCCTGAGAGATTTATTTTTGATGCTTTCTTCTTTTGTGACTGGAAAGTAAATAATGATTGCTTTTGTAAATGCAGTGATGCAGAAGTTCAATACTAAAAGTAGGGAAGTGCAGAGTACTCATATGCATGGATATCAGGAGTATACACAATTTAAGAAAGTAGTTATGGGAATTTGGAAAATACTTTTCATTTTTCTCACATCCTTCTCTTTTCATGATGTTCCCTTGGGACTTGTTCAGGCAAACTCCAGGCAAAATTTCCCTGAAGTCCCCCAGGGACTTTCCCTGAATTTTGGTTCGGACTAAAACTTGTGCTTGGCACCAAGGGAGCAAGAGGCTGGAGAGCAGCTCTGCAGAAAGGAGCCTGGGGGTCCTGGTCAATGGAAGTTGAACCTGAGCCAGCAGTGCCCTGGCAGCCAGGAGGGCCAACCCTGTCCTGGCGGGCATCAGGCACAGCATGGCCAGACGGACAAGGAAGGGGATTGTCCCACTCTGCTCTGCACTGGGGTGGCTTCACCTCGAGTGCTGAGGCAGTTCTGGGTGCCACAATATAGAAAAGATATAAAGCTATTAGACTGTCCAAAGGAGGACAACAAAGATGATGAAGGGCCTTGAGAGGAAGCCGAATGAAGAGTGGGTGACGTCACTTGGTCTGTTCAACCTGGAGAGGAGGAGATTGAGACGATCTTTAAAATTGATGCAATCTTTAAAAAAATAAAAAATATCTAGGCAGATTATTTGTGTCTTTTAAAATGTTACCTCATATCTTAGAAAGCACTGGAATAACTTAATATTTCCATATGGAAATGTTCTGTCACTGGTGGGGCCTTGTGTCATTCATCACTTTCTTTCTTTTTCATGGAAAAAAAGAGGTAAGGAGGGTTGGTTATGAGGAAAGGATAAGTGTAATGCTCCAGCTAAGAAAGAGGTGAAGCATATGTTGATAAAATCTGTACTGTGTATTAAAAATGTGCATCCAAATTCAGGCCTAGCAGAAGCAAAATGTTTTTAACGTTGAGCAAAAGAAATAGGTTAGAAATCCAGTTAGTGAGTCAAAAAAACCCCAAATTCAAAAAACCACACTATTAAAAAGTATATTAAATTAAATATATTAAATAGTCACTGGAAGAATTAAACTAGCTGATGAAACATAACTCTTGTATGTGACAAAATCCACCAGCCAGCATGACAGCCCAAACAATAGCGCTTTCTGCCTAAGTAGGACTTATCTCTAATTGGAGTCTAGTTTCTCTTGAATTCTATTCAAGATCGAAGTCAGAAAATTTGGTAACTTGAACTGGTAAACCCCAATTTTGGAGGTCAATGACATATCATCATCATGACAACTGCCTGAGAATGTCTTTCTCAGCCTGCAGTCCTGTAGATAGGTATTCTTGAAAGTATTTCTAAACTGTGTTTCCGGCAAAGCTTTTTCTCATTTTCTTCCTGGGAAAGGTATGTATTCTGTACTCCTTAAGGTTTATCTAACAGTCATTAATACCCCAGGGGGAAAAAAATAATCCTATGACTGATTTCCTATTGATCATACTGATGTTTGTGTTGCTCATTTAATTACTATAGCCTTTGAAACAAAACTAAAAAGAAAATTTCCAGGAACTTTGTCAATCATGCTCTGACCCTATAGGTCTCTACCAAGCATTCCAGCAGAGCCTCTTGCACAGTCACCTTTTCCAAACTATTAAAATGTGGCTGTGTTTGTCTTTGAAATTATGCTCATGTGTCCACTGGAGCCTGGAAGATTTGAACTGAACCTGTGCAGAAGACTGGGACTGCACACTGGCCATAGGCAGTGCCAGGTGTGACCAGTGAACAGGCATGGATTTCTTCAACAATATCTGTTCTTCAAAAAGGATAGCTGAGGTTGTGAGATGTTTCAAAGAAGAGGACTCTGTGTATATTCTTTCTGGTTGCTCTACTAATACAACTCCTATGGACATCAACATCTGTTGGCACAAAAGCAGGGAACAGAGTAGTGATGGAAGAATTAGGGGCTTATTTTTATTTTATTTTATTTGTTCC
The DNA here is from genome assembly GCA_034509425.1 of Eopsaltria australis. Classification (NCBI taxonomy): domain Eukaryota; kingdom Metazoa; phylum Chordata; class Aves; order Passeriformes; family Petroicidae; genus Eopsaltria; species Eopsaltria australis. Next base: position 1,030,278 of record JAVTVJ010000049.1, read on the forward strand.
TGCTTGAAAATAGGACCTTATCATATTTTTCTTTTTGAGAACACTTTAACAGTTAAATGCAGAACAACACAGGTAGAATCTGTTGGTGGTCATATGTCCTTAAGGATGGAAGGAAGTATTTGCTTGTGCTCTTTGCCAAGTGAAAGGGTTGCAAGACTAATCAGTGCCTGCCTGCCTGCCTGCCTGCCTGCCTTGGAGGCCTGCTCTTCCCTGTCTGCTCATCTGCCACACCAGTTTGCATTTTAGCTGTGATTTCTACCATATTCTTCTTCCTGTAGATAGTGGTTTGTTTAAACTCTTAACCGTTCCTCTTTGTATAAGCTGCACATTATGCAAGACACAGGCAAAAAGGATCTCTCTTTCTTCATATATGGTAGAGACTTAACGAAACAGAGTACATAAGTGCCATTATTTTCCTGTGAGGCATTAGAGTTTTTTATGGCAATCACCCTCCTTTTCAAAGAGGAGCTCAGAGAATGAAGGAGAGGTATTGAAACTACACTTTTATCTGTCTGCTGCGAATGATTTAATCTCATAAAGTTTATAAAGCAGGGAAAGTTATTATTAAGCTTTCCAGCTCTAAAACATGAAAGCTAAACATTTCCTAAATATGAGAAGCAATTTTGGCAGAGAATGGGGAAGAAAGGAAATGTTACCAGGTGCTGCACTGTCTTTTCCTATTTTTTGAGATAGCTGTAGTGAGGTCATTGGCAACTATGTTCTCAACAACAGAGGGTTTTCTGCCATTTTTATGTATGAGGAATTGTTTAGAAAGCTGCCATTATTTGAAAACTAAGCAGACTGTCATTCTAGTTTTTAAAGCTCTCTGCTGTTTAAGCCATTGTCATAATCCACCTGTATGTCAGATTCAGGAATTGTGTTATAATATCTTTGCATAAACGGAGATGCCAGAGACTGCAAAAATCTCTTTACTTTGCCAAAGCAAATAAATGAAGAAAGTCTCCAAGGACAAGAGGTGAGTGGAACAGATGTGATAGCTTTACTTTTCATTTGCCTGCCTCATACATAGGTGCCACATAAGAAATATTGTTTCAGCCAATAGTCAGCAATAGAAAAAGCTCTTTTAGTATGTGGACAGTCACATTTAAGTCATATCAACCCTAGCACTGCTGCAAATTATTCAAGATGCTGGAATTTGGATAATTTACACATCTCCTTCTCAGCCGAGGCAGACAGATCGTGTTACATCACTTAAAAAGGGAATTGAAGTTTCCTCCTTGTAATCTTGTGCTTCTACCTTTTTCACCCCAATAAAGTGGGATTCATTTTTTTCTGTTGCAAAATACAAAAGAGAAGGAAAGAAAAAAGAAGTTGCCAACTGGCTGATTTCCAGTTTGCATGGGTACAACTGAATACAGAATCAGCCCAGTATTTGGCTTTATTTAGAAACACGGGCCCTTTTCCAGATCCCATTAAGACTGATGAAAAATGCACTTCATTGATTTTGCTGACAGTGGATTGAGTCCATTAAGAAAAATGAGTTTGGTGTCAAGATAGTGACAGTTTCTGTGTAAAACAGAATGGAATCATTTGTGGACCAAAAGAACATATTTTCACAACTTTAATATGAATTCCAAATAAAATTTTTGAAAATTAATTCAAAATTAAGCCTATGCACAGCTAGGTTTTTCTTACTAAGAAACACTGCTGGAGGAGTGTAATGTGTCTCTTGGTTATTTATCAAGAAGACAAGTATTCATAAAGGCTGTGACTATCTTCCCAACATATCATTCAGTGTGGCTGCAGTAACTTTAAAGATAAAACCAATAGCTATGGTACACTTCTTAGAACCATTTAGGTTGGAAAGGACCTCTGAGATTATTGAATCTAGTCATTAACTCAGCACTCCCAAGCTCACCACTGAACATCCATGCGTCTTTTAAATACCTCCAGGGATGGTGACTCAACCATTCCCTGGGCAACTTCTTCCTGTGAAGAAAAGTTCCTAATTTCCAATATAAATCTCCCCTGACACAATTCATTGTGCTCCAGACCCTTCACCAGCTCCATTGCCCTTCTCTAGACATGCTCCAGCACCTCCAAGTCTTTCCTGTAGTGAGCAGCCCAAAACTGGGCACAAGACTTAAAGTGTGGCCTCACCAGTGCCAAGGGGGACATTCATTGCCCTGGTCCTGCTGGCCACACTATTGCTGATCCAAGCCAGGATGCCATCAGCCTTCTTGGCCACCTGGGCACACATTGGCTCATGTTCAGCTGCTGCTGACCAGCAGTCCCAGAGTCTTTTTCCATTGGCAGCTTTCCAGCCACTCTGCCTCCAGTCTGGAACCCTGTACAGGGTTGTTGTGACCCAGGTGCAGGACCCAGAACTTGGCCTTGTTGAATCTCATAATATTGGCCTTGGCCCATGATCCAGCTTGTCCATATCCCTCTGCATATCCTTCCCACCTTCCAGCAGATCAACACTCTCACCCAGCTTGGTTGTCATCTGAGGGTGCACTCAATCCCCCTGTCCAGGTCATTGATAAATACATTACACAGGGCTGGCCCCACTATTGAGTCCTGGGGAACACCACTGGTGACCTGCTGCCAGCTGGATGGAACTCCAATCACCATCACTCCCTGGGCCCGTCTGTCCAGCCATAGAACAGAGCACCCATCCAAGCTGTAAGCAGGCAGATTCTCCAGGAGAATGCTGTGGGAAACAGCATCAAAGCCTAACTGAATTCCAGGTAAACAACAATCAGAGCCTTTCTCTCATCCACCAAGTGGGTCACTTTGCCATAGGAGGAGATCAGGCTGGTCAAGCAAGATCTGCCTTTCATAAATCCATGCTGGCTGGATGCTAAGAGGTTACTCGTATCACACAGTCTTGGGATAAACAGCTAAAGAGCTGGTATTTTCTTTTACTGACACTAAATGGCTAATGTGAAGTTAACTCGAAATGACTGTTTTGCTCTGGGGGAAGAATAGCTGCACATTTGTTATTTAGAGTACCAGAGGGCTTGAATATGCCTTGCACTTACGATTGGAGTCTTGAAAGATGTGCCAGTGTGTGACTGCCGTGCTGGGAAATGGTTTCTCCTCTGGTGGAACCAAGGTTGAAGCCACTTATTTATTGGAATGCCCTTGGCTTACCTCACTTGCAACGTTTCCTCCTCATGAATGTGCAGTAAGTACCTACAGTCAGATTTTTTATAAAAACACATGTCCATGCCTAGGACCATACAGAAATACAACATATCTACATCACTTAGTAATGTCAGTGCAACACCTTAGTGTCCCTTAAAATAGGATTCTCACTTCAGCCACCAGACAGAAACCACATGTCTAAAGAATGTCTCAAATTTGCAGCAGCCTAACAGTGAAGCCCAAATCACAGCCTAGTTCATGCCCATGAATGGAGACCTATACTTTGTCAGAATCAAGGAAATGCCCAAGTTTCTTAAGGAGAGCAAGAATCTGTGGACTGATGTATTATGGGAAAGGAAAGATTTTAACTTTTTTTCTCCAGCAATACGATGTTCTTATGACACACAGACAACAATAGCTTTTGAAGACTTAATATTTACCACGGCAGTGAAAACAAGGTGAGTCTCATGGAAGTCCTGGGGAGATTGTAGTACAGAAAATACTAATAGGAACTTCACTGCTGACTCATCTCAGAAAACAAACAGACAGGATTGGGAGCCTCTCTTCCCATTGATATAGATAGCCTCAGTTATCAAGTCAAGGGAAAAAGGGCAAGTATAGAGGTTCCATTTATATTCCAGGGTCTTCTCTGGGAACGCTGATTTTTTTCCCGTTGCCCCTTTCCCCTTTGTTTCCATTTTTCCTTTTTTCTCCTTTTTTTTTCACTTTTATATGTTTCCCTCTCCCTCCCCCAAACCCCACAGTTGCTTTTCTGTTGGTCTTTTTCCTGGTTTGGTCCTTTTTATTGTTGGTTTGGTCTTTTTCAGATACCAGGCAAAGTATGAGTTCATTCAGGAAATGACAAAACCTGACCTCACTTTTGAGCTGAAATCACTGCTGGGATATATGAGGATTGCAACTCTGTACCAAGGCAAAATCAAAGAGCTTAGCTTTGTATGGCTTTCCCCTCTGACAGAGGAAGAAAGCAACACTTTCAGAGCTAGGAACCATCCCTTGCTAAACACCAGTGGCCACCAGCACTGTCTCCCAGCAGATCTGGATGGGAGATCCCTGAGTGAATAGAGTTGGGGCTGCTTTGAGTGGCTGGATCTCCTTCCACACAGTTGCCATGTGGTCAGAGCAGGCCAAGCTGTGGGCCATGCTTGGGTGTTTCGTCAATCAAATTGCACGTGCAACTCATATTTGGACTGAATCATCAGTAAACATCACTGTCTAGTTTTACAGAAAAGATAAATTTTTTAAATTGAGATTTTTTTATGTGGCCTTATTTCTGGCTAAGTTTTGGTTACCTTTCTTTACAGTTTAATGTTTGCATTTGTTTATTTTCCACCACTTTAATTACAAAACTGTTGCTCTGAACTTGTGCTGTAAATATCTGATGGGCAACAAAGTTGTTTTGAAAGATAAGAAAAACAATAAAAATCCTTTTATCTACACCAACAAATATATTTAATATCTAGAGCACAAAATCGTGGTTCACATGTACTGAAAGGGAATTTTTTAATTAACTGTGGCTAAACAAGGGCTATCCATGCTTTTGAACAAGTCATCAGGTCTCTTTTTTTGTTTGGTTGTTCAAAAAGTTCACTGGAGCATTTCAGAGATGATGATAACGTGTTGCATAGAGTGATATCAGTTACATATGGCTTTTTCATCCTTAGTAAATCACAGTGAGCATCTCAAGAATTCGATGTTTTGCTGTGATCTGTATCTCTACAAAGCTCCAAGCCAAGGTACTTATTAAAGGGAACTGTTCAGTTAATTTTTATATATTTAATAAAACAAACAGCAAAGTTATTAATTGTTAAATGGCCTTATATCCATTTTATGCAAAGGGTCTATTACTTGAAGTAGATTTAATAAGACCATAATAAAATGAAGTCACTTCATTTTTGGAGTGACTAAACTAGCTACTGTTCTGAAAATTCAGAGAATTAGTATTAATCTTATTATTAGTATTTGTGAAGTTAGCCACATATTTAAAGACAGTAAACAAAACATTACTTGAACCGTGAACCTGGTGCTGGTTCAATTCCATTCAACTACCTTGAGAAGAGAGCAAAACAGGAATGTGAAATTCTAGAAAGGGAAAGGGCATACCATATTTATTTCATCAAATTGTATCCACCTAAAAGATGAGGTGCTAAGAAGCGTACAATATGGGCTTGTCAAAACACATCAAGGCAACCATTCGCTGGCAGTGCCTAGCCTGCACAGTAAGTGAATAAAGCAGGACTGAAATCATCTGACTTTAGTAAGGCTGGGCTGTGTTGTGCATCTCAGCATAAGCAAACAAGAAAAAGTGGTCTAGTTCAAACTTTATTAGTGCTAATTCAACCTCCTTATCATCAGGTCCTACCTCAGCATAACACTACAGTTTGTTCCCACTCTCTAGGCAGTGTTTCTAATGCCCAGGGCTGTTCAGTCACCATTCAACGGGAGACCTTCCTAGCTTGTGACTGCCAGCCTAAACATCTAACTTAAGCCGTCTAACTCATCTCCTTTATACTAGTTGTCTAAAACTGTTTTATCTAGAGGTCCTTAATTCCAATCAAGGCTTCACTGATGAGCCCACCCAGGCAGTTTGGAACTGAGTCCCCCATGCTGGCAATGGGTGAGAGAGCCCTGATATCTCCCACATGCTCTGCGTTAGTGTTCAGGCCCTCAAGCAAGACTCAGAGAGTGGGATTGGATAGGCTGACAGTAATCATTAAGATTAGATTAGAGCGGGTGCTGAGAGGCTGGACTGGGAAACTCCATAATAGGAATTGAGAGAGGAATATAGTGAGATCATAGCAGAGAGTAAAGCAAGGACAGCTTGTGTGGTAGACAAGGTCCAAGCAATCTGAGGTCAGACAGCTTGGGATGTGTGCCTGAAATCTGTAGATGGAAAGGCTGGAAACTGCTCTGGATAGCAAGCTGCTCTGTTTGCATCACACCATATTGCAGCATGCCACTGCAGCATGGCAAAACATTCAAAAAGAGGCTGAATGGCAGCAAAATGTCTCTTGTAATCTGTTTTTCCTGACTTTCATAGCTAAGAAGTGTAACTACAACACTGATAGTATTTATTTCTTGTGTGATTTTGAGACCATCAGCCTCAGATGCATTTTAATTAGACTATCACTTTTCCATCAGAAAACATCACCCTCAGCATCTAGGCCATTAAGTAACCAGTAAATTATGTCAGTAATTTAGAGCCTCCAGATTCTCACTGACTGTAAGGAACCAGATGAGATGAGCCACCAGGAAAGAGGCTTCCCTGGATATTAGAGAATGCTGATGGGACTTATAAATATTGCAAAACCCATTAGAGATAGACTTCTGCTCTCCTTGCTGCTGCCAGCTATAAATAGTGACTATAGCGGCTGTCCCTACGGTCACTGTCCAGTTTGCTAACATCTTTACTGGTTCATTATGTTGGTATATGGTACCATGACTTGGTCTCAGTTTTTGCTTCACATGCCAGTCATAAAGAGATTGACCAGGCCCTTCGTTAGTGTGATCTCAGCAGACTCTGTGGCCTTTTGCTGGTCAGCTGCACTTCCAACAGAAAGGGACTCCAATAAAACAGAACACAGCTTCTGGAGGCTCCTCTGTAAGACTTGCTCAGAGCAGATTCAGAGACATGTTCTCCTAGTCGCTGGACTGGAAAGCAGAATACTTACTGTCTGGTCTGTCTTCTCTGGAAGTCTATATGTTTGGATCCAGATGCTGGCATGCTAACTTAAGATCTTTCTTCACAAACTTATTGGTCAGATCACAGGAGAAGCAGGGAAGAATGAAGATTGAAAACCACTTCTGTTTGTGAACCTGAGTTGGGTCTGGGTTATGAAACAAGAAAAATGGGGAAAAAATAAAAAACTTGTGCAAATATTTATGCACGTGTAATGCAAATCAAAAGAGAACAATGTCATAAATACCCTGGGGTTTCTGGCTCCTATTTACCCAGTTTTTCTGCCCTATGGAAATTTATTTCTTGGAGCAGAGCCACAGTTGCAACAGCCAATCTCAGACTATTTCCCTGCAGTTTGACAGTTCCTCTGTGCACCCAAGCTTCCCCATAAGTCTTCTTTTTCTAATCTTGGAGAGGCAGGGCAGAAGTGGCCCTTCTTCTAATATACTAAGGTCTATGTACTTTCGCAGTGGTATTAAGAAATCCCCTGAGCTGAAAATGGTTGGAGTTTGAAAAAATATTTGGGTAAAAAGTAACATCTGCTGGTCTTGTTCATACTCTTCCCTAGGCACCTGCCTGTGGCTACTGGTGCAGACAAAATGCTGTTTCATGGGGTCCAGTGGTCTGAAGTAGCATGGCTGCTTTTACGTAGTCATTTGAAAATCTTCATCAAATATTTAATGACTGCATGGTCTTCATATGAACACTACCAAATTCATACTGCACACAGAATAATTGAATGGTACTTTGACAAAATATACCAGTCGGGGCAGACAAACCCCAGTCCTAATCTTTTAAGTGTTCAAAACTGAATATTTACACTGAGTTTGGCATTTAAAATAACTGCAGGATCCATGATTTTAACTACTATGTTCAAGAAAAGTGCTAACATAAAATACATACCTTTAATTAAGAAAAGCATTTCAACACACACTTAAGGATGTGAATAATTGCACTAAAGGTAATGGCTCTGATGACTGGCCTGAGCTGATATTAAAGTGGACCTATATAAAGGCAGAAATATAACAATAATCAGATGTAATCTCAAAATGAGAATGTATTTTTTCTAGCATAAAGAAACTTCTCTCCAGCAACACTGATGTCAGATCCATTAGCATGCATGAGTCTCTCCTAGGTCAAGACAGGAAGGATAATGTCTTAGAGGAGAGAAAATTATGTGAATTATGCATTAAGAGCTCAGTATGTTCTTTAATATTGAATGACCACACATCCTCTAGCACCCCTCTTTACAGCTAGATATTTTAAAAAAAATAGCAGCACAACAACTTTCACCACTGTTTCTTGAACTTTCAGTGCTATATTTATTTTTAATGTTTATGTAAGGTATGTAATTTACCCTGTACATTTCAGGTATAATGTGTAAAATACTTGTTTCCATAAAAAGCTGTCATTTGAGGATGAATGGGATTTCTACAGGCATTTCTGGGTAGCATATTTTTGGAAGTTTCTATTTTGGAAATTATTAGTTGCTATTATAACTCCTGAGAAACCATGTGGTGTAATAATGAGGCACCAAGTATATAATTATTATTACTCTGAAGTGTGTTTTTCAAAGTAAAAGGACATGGCCTTTCTTGCATGCTTAATTGTATTCAAGCCTCTGAGAAGTATGCTCAGTCAAGAGGGTTCATGTAACAGTTATTATTCCAAACCCTGATTTTGTCCAACATTCCTATTCTCAAAAAATATCTCCTTAAATGTGTCACATACCTGCATTGGTGCCTCAGGCACCTGTTCTTTTCAAGTTCATTCATTCTCCAGGACTTCCATTGCTGTATAAATAATGGTTCTACAGCATTTCACAGTCCTCATTTCACTCCTTACCCGAACAATCCAGTCAGGCAATGCTAGTTGTCCTGGTTTTCTGAAAGAAAAGTAGCAGAGCTTTAATTTCAGGATAAATTTATAGTGACTTTTGGGCTCTCCTAAGGCAGATCCTTTAACATGCACGGATCCTTCACAGTGGTGTAGAAACCCAGACATTCTCTCAATTATTATGGTTGTGTCCCTTTTCTGAATTGCTAAATCTGGATGAGGGGACAAATTCTAAGTTCAGACTTATATATATCAGCACGAATATAGAGAATATAAATTTTTTAGACTAAGAGCCAAACTAAGACCTTAGAGTGAGATTCTGCTGAAATAGCTCTGTTAAAGGCAAAAAGGATATGTTTTCTTTAGGCAGCAATTTTGGGGCTCAGATCCAGTTTGGAATTGGAACCTGGGATAGGCTGGCACAGTTATAACACCATGCCAGTGTGCTAAGAGTGTTCCAAAGACTGCAACTGAGCATCTTGTGGGTTGTAAGATATTTGCCCTGTGGGTCTTTGGCACCATATGTCTAGCAGGTAGCTGACAGCTGTTCAGACTGAGTGCAAATCAAGAAGAATTTAAGTAAAGAGCAACTACTACAGTAAAGCACATCAGCAGTGTTGTTTAGGTAGAATACATATGCTATGGTGGACAAAAAGGAAATTTGAATGTGATACTGCATGCTGTCTTCACTTTTGTCCTCATGAACATCTAGCTACCTTTCCAAAATAGTCAGCCAGGAGCTTAAAACTCTTATTAGATGGAATTGCCTTGACTTGTCCAACAAGGCATCTGTCTCTTCTTTTTATTACGTAAGTAGAGGAAATAAAGGCAGGTACTAAACTCTGTACAGTACTTTGCATGCAATAAGTGCCTTTAGAGAGTGTTTTTGTGGCAGAAAGTAAAGAAGGTGTTATTGAATGACATCTCAGTAATAACAGTCTTCCTGATTATTTTCAAGGTTAAGCTATATTCTTTATTGATTTGTATAGATATAGTTGTGGCACAGTTATTCATCAGGCATGCAGTTCATGCCTGTAGCTTGTTGATAACAATTACTAATCATGCATTAACTCTTCACAAGTCATTTACATCTATCATTTATGCATGAACAAACACTGCCTTTAAGAACTTTGAAGCTGACAGGCTAATCCTTTTCACCACTGACTTGTATCTCAATTCCTCAATGACAGTATAATCCACAAAAGAATCCACAATGGCACTAAATGTATTCAGCCAATTAATTTCACCATTTTATTGAGACATAGGGGCTAAATGAGAGCATATGAATTAAATGTAGATACAGACAAATAGGTATCTTTGATTTAATTATAATTTTTTTTCTCACAAATCTGGTGTGACAATCTTTCTCAACTTTCTAAGACATTATCCTACAGGAAGAAAATGAGCCTCTGTAATTTTCTAAAGACATTTAGTTGGTTTTTTTAACACTATTATAGGTCTATGATTGTGTTCAAAACTTTTTTTTAAGGTATTAACACTGTGAATATTATAATGTGCAACACTGTGAGTGATGTAATGAGCAACAAGAGTTTAAAGTCTTTAAATTTTAAAGTTTAGAAGAGGAGGTCGGGCAGGAAAAGGATATGAAAGGGTAGGGGTAAAGAAGAATACAGAAGACCCTCCTTGTCGGTGGCGAGAGAAGCAAGATACCAACTCAGTGTGAGTCATAAATCAAGCTCATTTATTGTCAGACAGCACACACATTTATACTTCTCTACGTGCTCAAAATATTATTCTCTTACAGAAGTTTCACACGGGATCTTTCTCTAATCTAATTAAAACACCAAACTGGTATCAGAAGGCAACAACAGCAACAGTTTCTTCTGTCAAGTTAATTTCCAGACACCTGCAGCCTGTTTTCGGCTTTCATATCTTCCTTTCCCGCAGTTGTCTTGAGAATAACCTTGAGCAGAGGCCTAGCTTTCGTCTAAGGGGTCTGGATTGCTCACTCACTTTATGTCTGAGCAGCTGGAGAAGGATATTCTCCAACACCTCCTGTTGAGTCACAAGGTTCAGAGTAGACCCTTGTGCTAAACTGAACCCAACCTTTACCAACAGTTTACGCCTGAAAGCTCAACAGCCATTTACCTTAACAATACTTAAATTTAATAGCAGTTAATCCATAACTTGGGATCGACAACTTAGCAAAGGATTCATATAGAATTTACCAAAGCACAACAGTAACTCACTTACAGGCCTAACTTACTTTCAAATCTAAAGTACTTAAGAATCTAGGAGAGCAGCATTCCTAGTAATTTTCTATAGCATATTCACACCTGCGTGCACAGACAAAAAGAGTCTGTACAAAGTACCTGTGAAAAATTACCCTTGAGTTCAGTGAAGTCCTCATTTCAGGCTCAACAGGCACAGGGTTGAGCCTCGTGCAGTTGGGGTATCAGACCAGGACCCAATGTTATCATTCAGTGATCCTCTGAGCAGAGCAAACTTGAGAATTCACTGGCTCTGAGAGATGTCCCAGGCAGAGGGAGGTTGCTGTCACAGTTGTCGTGGTCTGGAAGAGCTCAGAGAGTCTCACTTTGGGCTGCTGTTTTTAGGATCACAAGAGGGGTGGCTTTAGTTATAGTAATCTTCCATCCTGGCCACAATTCAGGTCAGAAACTTTCTTTGAAAATTTGACAATGAAAATATTATTTCACCTGAGTTGTTCAGACAAAAAAATGAGTTTCTAAGGCTGCTTGTTAAAGTCCAGGTGATCATTAGACAGTACTAGTTCCTGGGAGCTGACAGTGCTCCTGATAAGCTCCAGGTACACCTCCTCAAGGCCAAGGCCTAGAGAATGTTTCTGGGATTGTAGTGTGGCCAGGGCTGGGGGAGTGATGTGTGCACCACTACATGGGACAAAAAATCCTGAGGTCACACAAACAGTGTTTGCACATGGAGATCTGTCAGCAAAGGCATAGCTACATAGTAAATGTAAGCAATAAAATGCATGAGGCTGCAAGGAACATATGTTTTCAGCATCTTTTTTGATCTTAATTTTCTATAAATCCACAACAGCAATTAGACACATGGCTGCTTCCTGTGAAGTACAGGCATTATGAATATGGTCATGTTTATTATGATCAATGTATGCCATTGCTATTTTGACATGCTCTTTATCTACCAGATACGTAAAATCTATAATATATATACACATATATATATATTCTTACCAGCACTAACATGTTTGAAGGGGCACAGGTTTCTAATAATTTTCTCATTTAATTTTAATAAATGAGACACTTTATTGTGTGTGCAGCTCTCTCAAAAGTCTTAATTTTAGAGCCTCCACCAAGGCATAGTAGTCTGAATTTTCCAGTCAGATTTGCTAGATCGACCCTGTAAGGATCATCTGTCGTACTCAGTATCTGTAAAGGAGAGAGAGATGAGGGAACTGGAACATTAAGGAGACAGACTAAAATTTTTTTCATCTGATGGTTTATCTGTTTGCTATTTTGTTTGCTGCTGGGTTTGCTACTTCAAATTTCTGTATTTCAAAATGAAAGGAAAATCATTAGTCTTCATTTCAAAGAAACAAAATCAGGTTACTTCCACATGTTCTGGTCATTTTTGCCAGGTGGGAGAAACCTTTTATATGAAATACCTATTTTGTCCCTATTTCCTACAATGACCTGAGGACGCATACCCCTTTACAATAGTAGAGAAGGAAAGAAGAAGAAAAAGCTTTCATCATCCTTTGGAAATCAGTCTTTCTTAGGTGCTCAGTAAATCTCTAAACCTCCTGGATGATCACCATAACCATAAAGATGTGACAGGTGTTTGAAAAAAACCATTTATAATTACAAAGGTTGGAGAACATTAAATTCATTCTAAAATTGTGTTTTCTAATTGTATGAATTAAATCAACTCAATTTATAAAAAAAACAAGTTTGGTGAGCATTGAAACAAATGAAATATGATTTTCATTTGATTTGTCTGCCTAGATTTTTTACTGAATTAGTCTGAAAGCCAAGGCATGGGTTCTTGTGTTAATAGAAATTTAAAAATATGTATTACTTATGCCTGTCCTGAAAAAGGCTTGGTGAAGGCTGTAATAAAATTTGGTCAGCTATTTGACATTAGAAGTTCTGTTTTTCAGTCATAATTCCTCCTCTAGTAAAGCAGATGTTTTTGAATTCTATGATTTTGTGACCAAAGAACTTGTAATCACTTTTTCCTACATGGTTTTTCTGATGTCTAGTGACCACTCAGGCCTGTCTGCTTGCTCTCTTACTTTTCTTCCTTCTGCAGGAACATTAGCTTAATCTGTATTTTAAGCCAGGTGCCTTTACAGAACACAGAGGATTAATCTCTGAGTCCTCTGCCTTTTTTTTTATGTTATGTTATTGTTATTGTTAATATTTTAAATGTGGTATCAATAAGTTGGAAAAATCAAAAGTCTGAAACAAGCTGTTTGAAATATATACACATACAGTGTCATTACACAAAATTCAATATGTTAGTGAAACTAAAAAGAGCAATAAATCCAAAGAAATTCCATCTTATACAGCCGCCACGTATCTTTTGTGTGATTGAACAGCAGAGCTGGACCTTTAGATGTCCATGTTCTACCACTGCAAATGAAAGAAACAATTAATATCCCTGGGCTGATCACCAGGAAATGTCTTCCTATATTTTGCATTTGGTTTACACAACTATTTTCTACTGAATATTGTCTAAGATCAGGAATTTATGGGAATTATTCCTGAAGTAGACAATTTAACATGGTTAGATATTCCCAGCTCTGAAACAAGGCAGCAATTGCAAGTAGAAGGAAAGATAGTTAAGTCTACCACTGCACTCTGAAATACAATGAATATTGAGACAGACGTGTCTGCCCCTATGCATTCATTTCCTAGTAAAACTTGTATTTCATTCACTTCTCTTCAATAGAACCTCTGAAATACAAACCTATATGGCCAAAACCAATCAGCAGAAGCTGGACCATTACTCGTGATCAACTGGCTTGGCAGTTTGAGGCTTTCTCATGAGGCTGTTTTCTCCATTTCTTCCTGTTTGGGCATTGCCAGCTTGGTTGGCACTGCAATAGGACATCTGAATGGGCTGTCCTCCAGAATATTGCATGCATGACAGCTCTGCCTTCCTCTTGCAAGTGTGGAGTGGAGGGGGGTGGAGTGATTATTCTGTCCCTGCTGGCTTGCCAAGAAGGTGCTACCAGGTAGGAAAGCAGTTGTCTGAGACCTTGGACAGCTTTTATAGGGTGAGAGGCAGAAGAAGCAGCCTTTTCCTACAGAATCTTCACTGCATTGCCCTGTATCAGGAAGCTCTTGCCAATGCCTGTACCCGATGGATCAAGATGGATCCTGCTTCCCAAAGCAAGCCTTCTTCCTCACTCCTTTCCTTCTCCCTTCCTCACTCTTGGATTTGCGCCAGTCCTAGTTTTCCTGAGTCTGTAGCAAGAGCTCTAAGATAAGAGTGTTAGGAGGACATTAACTTTAGAAGAACTGAAATAACAACAAAACATCTGGGTCATGAGAAGTGATGTTGTGCAGGTTTGGGTATGGATCTGCTTAAAAGGCAAATGAACAGAAGCGGGAAGGAGGGAGGGAGCAAGTGAAAAGTGAAATTAAATGTTTCTGGAGATAAATGGAAGCAGCTCTGTGTCCCCAGCAATGGGGAGTAAAAGAAATTATAAGGAAATGTGGGCAGCAATTAAGAACAAATCCATGTGCCTGGGGGCAGTTGCAACCTGGCAGGGCAAGGCAGAGGGATGAGCACCCTGTGGGTCAGGCTTTCCAAGCTTCTGAAAAGCATCCTGCAGGCTGGGAGGGGAAGGGAAGAGACTGCCCTTAGCAGTGCTGTGGAGGCTCCTGCACCTGATCCATGGTGCCACCATGTCTGACTGGCAATGGATGTGGGCCATTGTGGGCAAGGGCAGCCAGGCCAGGGAAGTTGGTAGAGGCAGATCAGGCTCACAGCAAGTTAGGACAAAGAGCTGGTGCCACTGCTGAGGCAAGTGGAGGGTATCCAGCCAAAATATCTAACTTTGGTTGTTGCCAAATGTGGAAAACACATGCACAAAACTCTTTTGCTCATGAAGAATAGAAAAACTAACTCTCTCCTTTTACTTTTTAAAATTTATGCATTCCCCTGCCAGGAAACATGTCTATGGAAGTCTGGGCCTGACCTGCTTTTTACTCCCCTTTCCTCATGGGAGAGCCTGTCTCAGAATGAACAGCCTCTGTGGGATTTGATCAGGTTGAGTTGAAATAGGAACTGTTCTGGTTCGGACTGCAATATATACTCTTTTTTTTCATGTGGTTTCTTGGTATTAGAAAACAACCAACTGTGGAGCCCAGCATATGGTGTGGTTGATTGCTGGAGGAGTGATTCCTTTACTGAAACTCACATGGAATGTTGTGAATTGAGGGGGGAGTTGTGGCTTTGGGGTACTAAGTACCACAGAACAGGTCCTGGGATCTTCCCTGCCAGCAGGACTGGGGCTCTGCACCTTCTGGGACACACCAGCTTCTCCTGTGTGTCCCAGTGCACGGGGCAAGTCCCAACCAGACTTGCTGTAGTTGGAGGAATAAGTTGGAGTTTCCTACTGGAAAACAGTTCTGAATGTAATCATCAGCCTTCTCCACTGCCGTCTGCTTCCTAGTGCCATGTTCCCCTCTTCAGGTGTGTGGGAGAGGGATGGATATGGAGCTGGGAGCTGGCATGAGGGTTTGTGGGGTCTCAGTTCTGCATGGGCAGTTCTACCCCAGAGCCAGTCATGGAAGAAAGGTTACTGGTAAGTGTGGCATGGAACCTTATCTGTTCCTTGGGGAAGTTTTTGTTTTAGAGAGGAACTACTTCCAGATGAGAGGATGACTTGTGGCAGTTGCTGAGACTTTTAGGCTCCTGCTATTTTATTTGTGGGTTTGTATCTAGAAAACCTTGCCTGTGAATTCAGCTGTGTTGGGACTTACAGGCACATTAGTGTGGACACAGCAGCATGTACAACAGCATCTTAGGAGTCCAGGACAGAGTCTAACCTTCCCATACTTGGCAGCGAAAAAAAAAATTGGCAGAGTGCCCATTTTGGTCCTCCTGGTACTGCTTTGTCCCTAGACAGCTGGAGCTCAACCTGCCTGCTCAGCTTAACATTTGTGGGCAGGGAGCTCATTGGAAACAGCTCAACACCAGCTGCTTCTTCACATCTCACTGTGACAGCACAGGAATGTGGGGAGAGGGAATGAGCAGAGAAGCAAGGAGGGGACTGAGGGGAGAAATCATAGCTGCTCCCCTAGCTGCAGGAGGGGAATGAAGCCATGGTGTTGGAGGGAGGCCCAGGCTGTTCCTGGGGTCTGTTAGGTGCTGCATTACCTGTCTGGCTTCCTGAGCTTCAGCTGCAATTCCCACCATCCCTCAGGTTTCACCTTCTCTCTTTTCATCATGAGCTCCTGACCTCAGTTGCCCTATGGATGTTCCCCACACTGAGGAAATCCCACTGTCTCTTTTTACTGCCACAGGGACCATAAATGCAGCAGGTGTTGCTGCTGGAGCTCTGTCACACAGGATCCTCTTTTCTGCCCAAATCATGCCTTTCTTCCTACCATTGTCTTTAAAGCTCCACTGGCTTTCCCACAAGCCAGCCTGAAGCAGGATTATGCCATGGTCCTGCTGTGCAGCACCATCCTGGGGGGGAAGAATCAATCCTCAAATGGGGGCTGCAACCTCCCTGGTATTCTGCAGGGGTCTCTGAAAGCAGGAATCCCCATCCTTGTGGGACAGAAGCTCCATATGCCTTGCCCTGGGCTTTTGGGAGATGGTGATGGGGAAGGAGTGCCATGGGGTTCACAGGCAGTTAAATATGGCTGGATGACAATGCTTGCCCCAGTTTGGCCAAGTGCTGCTCACTATCATCTTGAAAAAGCAAGTGGGAGATGGCAGCAGGGAAGCACACCAAGACAAGGGCAAGTGACAGGCTGCCAGACCAGGGGAAGCATAGCTGGCTGAAAGCACCCAGCCACAGGTTGAAGGTGCTGAGAGATGCCCAGCATTTGTGCTGAGGACAAGACAGAGCTGTCTTCTTTACAGCCTGTTAGCCCTGCAGCAAGGCCAGCTTCGTTTTCTTCTACCCCAAGGGTAGCAGGAAGTTGCTGCCTTTGGGAGCATCCTTTGCCTTTCCTGGGAGCCCTGGCTGTGAGATCATTGGCTTCCATGGCTGGTTCCCCAGGGATGCAGCTGCCAGCACTCCCCTCCTCTGCCTCTGTGGCATATGCATTTCCTGGTCTTTCCTCCCATCACCCTGAAAACCATCGGTCACTTGCCTGAGTCACCATGGCCACATCCCAGGGTAAAAGGTGTCTGGGAAAGCCAGGGCAAGTGGGGAGGGACGGCAAGCTTTTAGTAGGAAAATGCTGGCAGTGATGGAGAGGTGCTTCTGCATACACAAAGTATGCATACAAATACAAATACTGAGTTCAACCATCCTGAAATTTTTAAAATCACTCTTAGACTAGGTAGTTCTCACTACATGCTGATGGCAGCACATCTTGTCCTTTCCTTGCTAGCTTTCCATGTGTGTTGTGTGAAGGTTGTCACATGGCCTCATCCTGTGACATGCCAAGCCAGAGCATGTGGCAACTCAGCCATGTCCTACTGTTACCTGCACCCAGACTCTAGACAGGAATGACTTCCACCCTTAAGGCTGTATCTGAATTGGAGAGCATCAGCAATGCCAGGATCATCTCCTTGGCTGTGTGTGGGACAATAAAAGAGTGAAGGAGGTGGTCCTCTCTCCCCAGGAAGCTGAGCCTATGCCCTGGCCCTACATCAGCTTGGACCTGGTTGGTGCATCTGTGCTGTTGCCAAGATAAGGTGGTGGGGACTGGAAGGTGGGCTGGCAAATTCTCCCTGCCCACCCTGGCATTCTGGGCTGCCTCCTGCCCCTTCCCTAGGCCTGGCAAGGGGCTGCTGGAAGAAGAGACTGATCCTCACCTTTACACAACCTCTTTTCAGTTAACTGTAGAGACCAGTAAAGTCTTGCCTGAGCCTCCCCTTCTCCAGGCTAAACATGCCCACCTCTCTCAGCTGCTCCTCACAGTACTTACTGTCCAGACCCTCCACCAGCTTTGTTGCCCTTCTCTGGACTCTACAGCACCTCAATGTCCTTCCTGTAGCATGCAACCCAAAACTGAACACAGGATTTGAGGTGAGGCCTCACCAGTGCTGAGTACAGGGGGACAATCCCTGCCCGGGTCCTGCTGGCCACACTATTGCTGATACAGGCCAGGATGCCATCGGCCTTCTTGGCCACCTGGGGACAGCTGGCTCATGTTCAGCTGCTGCTGACCAGCACCCCTAGGTCTTTTACCACTGGGCAGTTTTGCAGTCACTCTCCCCTGTATAGTGTTGTTGTGACCCAAGCGCAGGACCCAGCACCTGGCCTTGTTGAACCTCGGGCCAGTGATCCACCGTTCTAATAATCTGTGCAAGACTGTGCGCTCTCTTCGTCTCATCCTACTCAGTCCCCCTCCGCTAATATTCCCCTGTTCCTGCTAACTCTATTCGGTATGTCTGAACACCACCATCGAACGCATTCTCCTCCCGCCAGAGACCAGAGGATGCTTCGCTCGGCCATCCCCTCCTCCACCTCCGAGCGCCTCTCCGGTGCCCCTTGTCCAGCGGCGGGAGGGCCGGGGGCTCCAGCGGTCGGCCCGGTGCCCCCTCCCGCCGCGCAGTGCCCGCGTGTGGGCGGGCTCCGGGACGTGCTCGCTGGGGAGCGCAGCGGCGCCGCACATGCTCACTGACCGCGGAGGCACCGCCGGAGGTAGGGGCTCGCTCCGCCGCCGGAGGAGCCGCTCTGTCGCTGCGGCCGGGCCGCGGCATGGCCCGCCCGCTGCCGGGCCGCGGCCGCCGCTGAGCGCGGGGGGATCGCAGCGTCCGGCGGTGAGCGCGGGGCGCGGGCGGCGCGGCCGTGGCGGCGCCGGGGCTGCGTGTGCGGGCGGGGCCCGCGCCTCCGGTGGGGCGGGGGGGGATGGAGGGTCCGGCCCGAGGGCCCAGTTCCGCCGGGCGGCGCGGCCGAGCCCCGTCAGCACCTCGGCCAGCGCCGATGGGGCGGTGGCGGGCGGCGGTGGGGCGCGGCTCGGGGGTGCTGCTGGCGGAGCCCCGCTCGTCTCGTCCTCCCGCTCCCCGCGGAGCGCCGGCAGCGCTCAGCAGCGCGGAGGCCGCTCCCAGCCCGGTGCTGGGGCCGGGGGGAGGCCTCGGGCCGGGAGGCCGGGACAGGGGCCGATGGCTGCAGCGGCAGATCCGCGACCTTTCCCTGCCGGGCCGGGGGACGGTGGCGATGCTGCGGGAAGCGGGAGCTGAAGCATCCCGGTGCCTCCCAGAGGTGGGGGAAGAGAGAGAGGCACAGCTCCTTAGAAGCAGTGGGGGAAAAATACAAAGAAATAAAAGTGGAAAACGCAGCAGGTTCTGAGGCATCTACGAGATTTCTGTTGGCTCGAGGAAATGCTTGGGAATTATCTATGGGATGGTAAACAAATGGAAAATGCCTGGGGTGCCGCAGTGCTGTGGCCAGGGGCAGGTGGGGATGGCTCTGGCCAAATACAAACTCATCTCCTGACCTTTGGGGTATGTGCTTTTGCCTCAGAGAAGTTTAAATATTAAACTGAGCACGAAGCAATAAAGCACAGTATTGCAGGTTGTGTTTAGTCATCTTTGCAAGGCTCTTTCAGTGCTGGCTCTGCAGTGGAAATGCTTCATGCAAAATATCTGTATTTAAATTCTGTACATAAAATTATATTTATAACCCCTTCTCATGACCAGCATTGAAATGATTGCTGTTTTATCTGTGCAAGGTCACAGAGAGCTTGCAGTTCTTTGCCTTGCTACATGACTGGTTGACATTGTATTTAATGCAGTTGATATATGATATTTCTGGTGAGGAACCCTGTTTCCAAGCTTCTGAATATTTTGGGTTAGGCAGTCTTTGAAGGACATCACGTTTCTTAAACACACTGGAGCAAACTTACATTTAAATCTGTTCCTCATTGTCAGTCTCAACTTTTGGAAGCTACTTGACTCTGGAAATTGCCTAAGTCAGTTCCATGTCAGGTATACACCTAAACAGATTCTCTCTCCTAAGACAACAAAGAACAATAAAATCCCAACCCCCATGAAACATTTGTTTACTTTTTGCAGGTATGTGTTTCCTTTCACCATATCCAGCCCTACTAACATAAACCTCTTTCTTTCCTTTTGCCACAGACCGAAGATTTCTCTGAAGCGTAATCTTCAAGATGAAGTTCTTACTAGCAATTTTATGTTTCATCTCATTCTCCTTATGGGTTGAAGAAGTCTATTCCAAAGAGAAGTCTTCAAAGAAAGGAAAAGGGAAAAAGAAGCAATATCTATGTCCATCGTATGTTCCTGCTTTCTTTTACACTTTTGTATGATGGTGACCCTGCCCTATTTTTAACCATGGAAATTATGTGGCAATTGAAGTAGAAGGTGATACTTTCTGCTGAAAGGATGGGGTCTGTGGTGGGAATGGGTTTGACCAGCCTCATAACTAAGTTCTTTCAGTGTGTTCCTTCTGCAGCAAGTCCTCTGTTGTAGTGAAAGGGAAAATCTAAGCCGTATTAATAGTTCCTTTCCTTGTGGTGGATTTCAGCCCAGTGCCTTGCTATTTATGGGCACACAGTACCATGGTCCCACAGTGCTGTGCTGTTGAGGAAAGCAAGGAGAGTGCAAAACTGTCTGAAATTCTGCTTCTGCTTAGCTAGTTCTGTAAGAGAAGGCTTGTCCTACACATATTCTTATTGCATGAGAACCAAGGTCTTCAGCATCTTTCATCAGTCATTTACAGTTCTGTAACTTTTATGGAGGTGGATTGATTGATTGTTACTATAAAGTATGCCCTTATGGAATAGTCTCCCTCTGAAAATCCAGAAATTAAATCTATGATTGCCCAGTTGAATAGAAGATATGTTCTGGACACCTATGATTACTTGATGTTAAAAATACTCCCTCTTTCTAATTCCTACACATTTTAGTTTGTGATCCATAGGACAATGCAAATTTTATTTGTGAGTGCTGTTTTTTATCATTTTCTTGACCAGCCCTACTCATTTTTAGTGTTAAATTGTAAATATCAGAGGAAAAGATTGATGGACTATGGTAAGTTGCCAGTAACCGTAGAAAATCACTATGACTGAAGTAATAAAATTGTTTATTGACAAATTTAAAACATATTTCTTCTTTGATCATAGAAGAAGAAGTACAGAATGTTAGACTGGCTATTTAACATTAATCAACTTTTTCCATAGAGAAAACCAAGCAAAGCAAAAAGTGAAATAATGAGATAGAAGCATTGTTCAAGTAATACTTTTTAAAGTTTCCACTCTTTTCAAATATTGACAGTGATATTTATTTGTAACCCCAAATTTTAGAATTTTTCTACATATGGTGGATGTTTTCCTTCTTTTTTTTTTCTGAAACCTAAAAAATTATGTTTGTCCTTAGATTTGAATACATTAGGATATGTCTCAATGTGATCCTGGCTCATCTGAAATGACCTCTGCCCATTCTTTCCCTTTTTAAAATTATTTGAGTTCTGAATGAGGCTTTTGGTCTGAGTGACTGTGAGAGTTTATAGCAAGGACAGAAATGACAGGCATCAGAACAGAAGTCCTTGGAAAGTGAGTTAGGCATCTGGAAACTGAATCCAGGTCTTCCATGGTCTTGTTTAGATAGCCAGCATTTCCCCCTGTTCTGGACTTAGTCTTGGCAGAATTCAAAACTGCAATGTCATTTTATCTTTGTGAGTGGATTTTTCTTGTTCGTTTTTATTTTAAGCCCAGTATTTCTCGGTACCATTAAATATGATGTCATTTGTCGCCAATACACTTGAAAAAACATTGAATGCATGATATCATTGTTCAAGTGATACTTTTCCAGTTGAAGCTGCAGAAATGCTGGTGGAATTCAGTATTTGTCTGATGATCCACTGGGCACTGTTGCTGGCTGGAATTGCTGTAGCAATAAGTCCTGTTCGATCTCCTGAATAATGACTGAGTTGTCCATATCTTACTTGGCTGAAGTTCACAGCTTGAGAGACAACCACTTGTAATAGCGGGGTTGCTGTTTCTGTGGCTGGCATCTAGAAGACCTATCATGTGAATGAGCAATGAAAATCAGCTCTGTCTGGCAGATAAATTGCCTAATGCTCTCTTAACTCAGGCTGCTGTTGGCAAACTTCCGATCATCAGCATTTTTTAAATGATCTTTCACAAAACTTCTTGATTTGGTGACACTCTGTGTTATAAAGGAGGTTCCTACTGGTAATAATTTTTCCCTTTGTGAAAAAAGCAAAAAAATCTTTCCTCTGAGTCAAACTAGAACACAATGCAGTGGAGTGGGATTTAAGTGACACTATAAGGGTTGACTAAAACAACTCAAGGAAGTGTCTAAAGGAAAAATTTCCTAGTAAAGCATAAAAGAAATATTTTAGTAGAATGCATTTTATTTTTTTAACCAAAAAAATAGGATTTTGCATAATTTATAAAATTGAGTGGTACAAATTCCTAGTGTAAATGTACATCTATAAGTTGAACTCTTGATCCACCTTTAATTTCCATTGGTTACTGGTGCAATAAAATTTAAACCTAAATTGTAACAAATTATTTCCTTTTATTTCCTTGCAACATGTGAAAAGCTAAATTTTACTGCTCCAAGAGAACATAAAATTGCATTAGTAGTTGTATATGGAATAGTCTTCTCTTGCAAACTTTATAATGAAATTCAAATCTGTGCAAATCATTATTCAGAAAAAATTTCTACTGAATCTGATATTACTGCCTGAGTTCCTTAATTTGATGTTAAGAAATGGATCGCTATAAGACTGGTTTGGGACTTTAGCATGAATTTGTTTGGATAAAAACTAAGCATACTTGAACTTTTCTTTTTATGGCTTTTCAGAATACAAGCCTTTCGCCAAATGTGCCCCTCTGGCATGAAATCAAGTACGATTAGGATAAGATGAAAACAAGCTGATTAGAAATCCGATAAAAAAGTTCATTATTGTCTCATAAATAGATATTTGCTTCCTTAAATTAAGAAAATTCTATTTTGTATATTAGAGAAAACCCTTGTGAGTATTCATGATGCTGTACTTTTCAGTGCATTGTGTGATAGTGGTTTGATTTTCCATCTTATTTTCATTTATTCCTAAAACTGTTTTTCCCAGGTTTTTATTGAAGGGTTTCTTGAAGCGGATGCTTAATCATTTGGTTCTTACTTTGATTTAATGCTTTCTCAAAACAGATGTAAGATTTTACATCTTACATTTAGATCATTTTCCTTCTTACCTCAGGCTTTCCAGATGAAACAGAGTAATTATACTTCTGTCTGATTCCTGAGCCTTTGTTGATTAACAAAGGAATTGACATATTTGGCCTAAAATGTTGTGATAGAGAGTTTTGCACCGTAAATCTGAGAAACTGGCTTCCACAGTGCAACGAAATACAAAGTTGTAGTAACAAAACTTTTGACTTTTGTTTCCATGGAAAATTTTTTTAAAAAAATCAGGCCCACCCCTTCAAGAAAAAAAAAAGTGTATTACATTCTTCTGTTTACAAAACCTGTTTTGAAATTTCATATTCTTAACACAGGTGATTTTTATACAGCTACAGATGGATTAAGTCACTTGATTTCTTTCCTGCTCAGAGACTTAGTTCTTATTAACTTCTTCGTAATTCCTCGTAATACCTGCTTTTCTTAAACCTGTGGGACAGTTAGCTGTGACTTAGAGCAT
Organism: Eopsaltria australis; assembly: GCA_034509425.1. NCBI lineage: Eukaryota > Metazoa > Chordata > Aves > Passeriformes > Petroicidae > Eopsaltria > Eopsaltria australis. Next base: position 1,053,710 of record JAVTVJ010000049.1, read on the forward strand.
TCATGAAAAATGTTTTACCTTTTGTTACACCATAATAAATGATTCAGTTATTTTATGATGTTTGAGCTGCTGCTGTTATCCCCACAATCCTTAATAGCCTAGAAGATCTCTACTCAAAACTGCTCTCAAGATCTCTAGACAAATGAAATTATAAGGAGAGGGAAGTTTGATTATTACACTGTTAGAGAAGGCATAGAGAAGTAAGAGTGTCACATAGCAGCTAACAAAACCAGTAATGACTGTGGTCATCATCACAGCTATCCCTGTTAATTACAGTTTTAGGATGATTCAGCTGTTCACTTGCACAGTGTTCACTTCTGAAGATCTCTGAGCGTCCCTAATGCCATGCAATGCTGAGAGCAAAACCTCAGTTGCTAAATCTCATCCTTTTGTCTGGATATCAACACTGTGCTTTGAAAACAGCATCCCTCTTCACCTTTATGCATTTGTCCACATGGAGATTTATATCCATGTAGATGATTTACTAAATACTGTATAATATCTATAGAAACCTTTTTTACCCACAAAGCAAGAGTACAAATCATAATAGGCTTGTATTCAATAGATCATATCAGCTACTTCAGAAACTGTGAAATGGCCCTCTAAGCCCTCCAGAAAACATGGCTTGTGCCATCTGCCAGGGCAGAAGCTTAGAAAGGTCACAGATGCAAAGGTTCAATAAACAGTTTCTTCTAAAAAGCAGCAACAAAAGAGTGGAACTAGGGAAAAAAGCCTTTGATGTGTTTAAAGCAGAGAGTTGTATGAAACTCTGTCCTAAAATTTCTCTTGGTTAAGCCTCTGACATGCTCTCCCTATTAAGACTAAAGTAAAAGTTCAAAATATATTCTATACCTTGGGTCCTCTCCACTGCTTCCTTGGACTAGAACTTTTTTTATCAAGTGTTTGGGTGTGCATCAGCTCTCTATCTGTAGTATGTGATCAACCCCAAAATGTGAATGGTGGGAAAGTGGCATCATATCACTCTTCATTCCCATCATCTAGAAGACACTGTTGATAGTCTGTGAACATTTTCGTTTGTAGATGTGGTGGAAAGGTGGATACAGTTTGTGGGAGGAGGTGGAATGAAGTCGAAAGGATAAGCCTGAATTTGGTTGTGGGAGAAGATACATCTGACAGTCATTCCAATGATAAGGACTTTGCAGAGCCCAGGTCTTGTTCCTATAAAAATTCTTCTGCCCTGTAGTAACAGGAGTTGGTCAATGCATTTATTATTCTGTATCATGTAACTCTCGTGGAAAGCTGTGATCCCAGACAGATAGGGCCACATTCCAGAAGGTTTGTGAATTTGTTTTCAAAGTGATTAAATGTGATGGGCAGTAAAAGATAAAGCTATATAAGCAAAACCTAAGCTGTCTTGTGAAACAGTAATTAAGCATGATAGACTGGTTCACATTTAGTAACTTTCCCTCTCAGTGAGCAGTGTTTGCTCTGCTCTCAACACTGGTGTGATGAGACACTATAATTGTGTGGAAAAGTTACAGACTTTGTATTTCATACACAATCTCCAGACCAAGAAAAAACTTGGATCTGTGGGTTAAATTGCACCACCTTTACCTAAGCGCAAGGAAAACCATAGGTCTAAATTCTGTTATCAAGACAAATTACATGGAATGTATCTCAGCTTACGCTTTCCTCTTACATTGTTGCAGGTGGTTAGATTTTACCAAAGTCCTTCTATTGTCTCCATACTTACAGCATTTGGAAAAAAAGTACTGGGATATGGAAATGAGGTAGATAAATAACTTTAAAAATGTTGCTTAAACATTTGGATGCTTATCATGTTTTACATCTGTGTGCTATATCAAGACACAGCAGGACACCCATTATGCACAAGGGCCACAGGTGGTGACTTCGGTGGGATGCAGAGATGCCTAAGCTAAAAGCAAGCAAGCTGATTTGAAGAAACAGGAACATTGCTGTGAGCAGTGCTAGTTTAGGCTGGGTGAAACACTGTGCTAACCTGGTTCTGTTGGTTTGGAGGTTGTTGGCTCCATGGCAGGCAAATGAGCCAGCTGGCTTTTCTCGAGTTTAGTGAATAATAAGGCACTTCAGATTTCCATATAAACACTCCTTAACTAACCCTGGAGGTGTTGAATGTGAAACCAAAGTTGGATATAAGAGATTTCTGCTAGACAAGTGTCACAAGTAGTGACACTAACAGCTATTGACAATACCTAGCTGCAGGAAGGTTGTCTATGTATCCACATTAGGAGACTATAAATAGTGTGTCATTGATAAGTATTAACCTGTTTTTATGCTTAGAGTTATTGCACTCAGAAAATCAAATGCCTGCAAATCAGAACACAGTTTATATCAGGGAAATCATACTTAAAATATATGGTGGGATAATAGATATTGTATTTCCCAAAACTTATTTTAATCTTTCTCACATGTACACAGCCATGCTATATGACTCAAATGTCAGTTTCCGTCATGTAGATTAAATAAACTGCACTGAAATCTGTTGTTTCAGCATCATATAGGAAATTTTACTGGGGATAACATAAAAGTGTGAGTTGGAATACATATTTTTATCTGTCAGTAGTCTAGAACTATGAAAAAGTTTTCCTTCCCATATGTGTAGAAGGTTGTTTATATTCCTTCCTCCTGTAGCTCTGCATGTGGTAAGGCCTCCTTGTAACTTCTGTGAGCTCTGAGAGAACAAATGTCCTCCTTGAACTTCAGTATGCTCTGAGAGAATAAATGTCATGATGACCTATGGAGATATAATGTCTTCTGACACATTTGCCTAACACAAATGTAAAGCTATATAAATTTCAAACCAAGTGTAATACATGCTTCCTTTCATCATGCATATCTGCTTATCTAAAATTCTGGATTTTGATTAGCGAATTATGAAAATAATTACCTGTTGCCATCAAGTGAAAATATTGATCATGATCTTCAAAGACAGTGATCAAATGTGTAGAGCTGCACTGGAGGAGGAGATGGGCACCTTAATGCAAATCCTGTGAAATATAATATGTAAAGTAATTCTTTGATTTGTCAGTGATACCAGACGTAACCTCCGAAAGACCAGGCATTTCACACAGAGATGTTATAGCAAAAGACTAACTGTACTTTGTTTTCTCTTTGGATTGTGAAGACACTGTTTGTAGAAGTGCAGATATTTTTGTGTATACAAGAATCCTGGTTATTTTCCTTTTTTTTTTTATTCAGAGAAAGAAAAATCACATTGGATTTGGGTCTTTTGTATGTTGGTTGTATGGGGTTTTTTAATTGCTACTTAGGTAAAATTTTTGGTAGGGTGAGTTCTAGCTTTACGATTACTTGCTTTTAAATTTTCTTTATAGCAACTGTGAGGCTTCTGTTGCTTTGTCCTTTGATATTTACTGTATCTTGCTTAGAACTCATCAATTTCTGTGAAGAGTCCTGCATTCCCATTTCTTAATGCCTTCCATCAGCTTCACATGCATTCAACACAGGTTAAAATAAATGCATTAAAATTAAAATATGTGCTGCAACTGGTGGAAATCTAAGTTACCAGCTTTTACAAGTGGGAAAATTGTAGGTTGAATTAGAAAAAGTGGTAAGTAACTTCTCAGTTGATGTGAGTGTTGTTATATGGAACTCAGCCTTCAGCACACTGCAGTAAGATTCTTCTAGGAAGGCAGATCTCAGCTCAAATCATTTTTCTCTTATGTAATATACAAATATGCCTATCATTAATTCATTCTATAATGGCCAACTAAGAAGGGGTGGTTGTGGCTCTAGGTAAGTATCTTACCTGAATAGTCCCTTTTTATCCAAGCACCTAACACATCCCATTTACTGTCTCATTAGGTCTTTTTACTCATCTGTCACTCTGAAGGTATCATTAACTTCTTAACTCACCCCAAAGAACACATCTGATGTATTGATTTGCAGGTGAAATTTAGGCATTTTGGTCAGCAAGGCTCTCAGAAGGAAATCCAGTCATTGTGATGAAGTTCCCTTGTGTGCTGTTCAATGATAATAGTTTAATGACAGCATGCTGTGAAAGAAACACAGTGAAAATATGACTGATACTCAGCAGAGCTTTTTTTCCCCAGTATCTCTTTCAACCACTTCATTCAAAGTGACCTTTAAAAGTAGCAATTACTGAATCTCAGTGCTTCTCCTCCTAGCTCAAACCAACCAGTGTCATTGTATTTCACTTGGTCCTTAGATAAGGATAAATGCACTTTCACACTTGTGTAAGTTCAAAACACAACCCAACAACTTGTGGAAGATGTGATTGTGGCATTCTTTACCAGCAAGCTTTGCTGCCATTGTTCTTCCATCACTGTCTTCCCAATGCAATAAAACTCCTTTCCCCAATTTTTGGACGGCTTTTGAACAAACAGCCTGAACAGATATTTGTATTAATATACTGCTGAAGTGCAACTCAGATCTCAAAAAATTATTACTTTATTCCTTTTACTCAAAGCAACAAATGAACCTGTCTGTTGTATTTGGCTTTCTTTTGCTGTTTGTTGCTCACTCATTTAATTTCTCAAACTTTTTCCTCTTTTCCTCATTGCTTTTTATGAGCATCTGCATTTCATTTATGTGTCCATATTATCCTGTGTGGTTCAGATTACTGTTTTCACTATTTAATGAACTTCTTTGTGTAACCCATAACAAAAATAAAAAAGAGTATTTAAGTTTGTTCGTTAGTTGTTGCTTGGATTTGTTTTCATATTTCATTATACTGGACGTACATAATTTAGAAAGAAATCTTATCGTCAATATTAAGGAGATTCTTTTATAAATGTAGTTTTTGTAGACATCTGATGTAGATGTTTTAGATGTTAATATGTGTGACTTGCAAGGAAGCAGTGTTTGCCTGCCTTTTTAATAGCTAAATGAACATTCTTTTCTGAATTGCTCTTTCTGGAAAATGGAAAATAATCTTAACCTTTTGTTTTCATTTTTCCAAGTAGTGGTAACAGCAAAAAAAGTGTACAAAGATGGTTTATGATATTTCTGTTGCAACCTCTTCATTGGTAAAGGTTATCACTGAAAACTGAACATGTTTGAAAATTACAGAATTGGAATGGGATAGGATAGGATAGGATAGAATAGAATAGAATAGACTAGACTAGAATAGAATAGAATAGAACAGAACAGAACAGAATAGAACAGAACAGAACATTTCAGCTGGAAGAAACCTACAATGATCATCTAGTCCAGCTGCCTGACCAAATGAGGAAATAAATTAATTCTTTTGCATAATGATCCAATTCTAAGTCAAATATAAAGACTTATAAATTCAGCCCTAGGAGGAATGTTTGAAAGTGAATTTGTCCATTATTGAAAGGAGTTAGAACACATATTCCTTTTTTATTGCATTAATATTAAATTAGCAGAGGCTTATTGTATACAGAACATGCAGTTCTGTATACATAACCGGAAATTAACATATGTTGCTAAAAGTAATCACTTCCTTGTTTTATTAGAAGACAAATTCTCTGGGAAGTTCTGCTGGAACAATTAGTTCACCTATGTGGTTGCTACAGATTGCAGAGGTCTTACTGTGTTTAGTGCAAGAGGTCGGTGGGGAATTATATACTGCTGCCACTTAATGCTGCTTCACAATTCTTTTCCCTTCCTGTATGTTGTAGTTGAAGCTATCCTCTTAGACACATAATTCTTGGTGGGTACATATCTGCATAGTCTTCAGAATGCATATTTATCCTGATAATTACTGTTGAGTAGTCCAAAATTTCAAGAAGGATTTAGTGCCATATTTTTGCCATAAATTTTTCCTCGTTTATAACGTCAATCAAATATGAGAAAATAGCTAAGCAGCTATGTAGCTTTAGGTTTCAGAAATATCCTGAATACAACAGAGAAAACAGAAATCTGATTTTTTTTCCTGAGGAATAAAATGCTCAAAGGGTATCAAGGAGATTATGATATAATAAATTGCAGTTATGTTGTCATAAATGGTTTACACGTTTTTAATAATAGGGAACTCCTTTTAGTTTTATTTTTATAATGTTTTAGATGTTAAATGTTAACTGAGGAGATTAAATCTCTTTGGGAAGGCATAGTGAGTGCTACCAAGTCAGCAGATCTGTTTTCTCCTGTTTCCCTTATGGTTTGGGTTAAACCAGTTGTTTTTAAAGGTGAGGTTATTCATAAAAATTCTTCAAGTGCTAGAATCTGGTCTCATCTCCAGTTTTCAATCAAATACTGATGTCATGCTATGCTGACAGTTATTTAATAATTAATTAATTTCCCAGTAATCAATAAGGAAAATGCTGAACAGGAGCTAATATAATTGGGCATTTTAAAATCAGGAGGTCTAATACATTCATGCTTCTTTGTTTTTTTAACTGGTCAAAAGCCTTCTGTAGAGTTAATGGTTTCTTCAACAAATATTTGAGTAAGGCAGAAATTCCAGAGGACAAAAAGGAAACTGAAGGATGAGAAGAAAAAAAGCAATGAACTGAGATTTTATAAAGAATAACCTGTACGTCTGTCAAACTGACATGGTATGGGAGAGAATAATGAAAAAAAGAAATTACAAGGTGAAGAAGGCAACAGCAGCTGATGCTGATTATGGAAAACATTTTTTAAAATACATTCATTCATTTATTTGCAAGAGGTGATAGTGTTGATGAACATGACTTATACCTCTGTAGGGTGTTTGTCTTATTTTACATGGCATCCTGGCTACTGAATTATAATAAGAGAATAACAGCAGAATAATCATAAAAGGGATGGAAAAGTGATTATGAGAAAGAATTCAAAACTGAAAACAGTCACTGAACAGGTTCTGGAAACATACAAATTCATTTACATAACATTATGAGCCTGCTTGGTGTTTAAAATACCTGGGGAGGGAACTGACTCACCCATATTGCTTTTCATTACACTCAATTTCATGTACTCTTGTAGCTACATTTACCTGTCACAGATTCTTTTTGATTGTAGCAATGGTTTTCATTTAACACTCAGCACAATAATGGCAAGGTAATGAAGATGTTTAAATTCCCCCTGCGAACCCAGAGAGACCAAGGCCTTGTTTTCTGTAGCAAAGCTTTTATTAGCACTTGACAATGAGATTATGCAATCCTCCAGCTCTGGGTGGAATAGCTGGCACTGGAATGTGAGAGCAGGAGACTGCCAAAAGCCTCTGCATGGTTTGGCACCTACAAAGTGGCTGTCAATTTACTAAGGTTCCTAATCTGACAGTCACTAAAAATAGTTCAGGTGGCTGCTTTCTACCAATGAAGAAATCATGTCCCTGTGGATATTTATGTTAGGAGTTAAGGGAACAATTAGTGAATTGCAGTTTATTTGCTTCCAAGTTTGCAGTTAAGAGTATGTCAGAGAGCATTTGTGTTTATTGCTTAAATAGTTTCTTGAAAAATACTGAAACTTCTCAAGGAAAGACAGCCTATACAGTATGGCACCTGAAAGTAATGAACATTTTTTACTTGTCAAATGGCATTTATGGCATTATTGTAAAATCACTTCAGTTTAAGCATGAAGTTGTTTCTGTCTTTATAGTAACTAATGAACTTTTTTTCTACAGGCAGCAATCAGCTGAAGACCTTGCAAGAGTACCTGCTAATTCTACCAGCAATATCTTGAATAGGCTATTGCTCAGCTATGATCCCAGGATAAGGCCTAATTTCAAAGGTTTGTCAGATATTTCAGCCTTTTTTTTGATCTTTGGATTTTAACTTTTGCTCTTTTCGCACAGAGAAAATTTATGTCGAGATAATATTCACAAGTTAAATTTCTGGTTTTGAGAGGTTTTTTTAATTAAAACTTCCCTAGATAGTGTGAAACTGCAGAAGATACTTATCATTTTGAGCTGAAAGATAATGTGTTGGGATTTCGTTTTCATGATAGTATGTGATGTCTTATTACTATTGGGCTTATTTTATAAAAGACTTTTTAAAAGTAGAAATAGAATTTATAGAATAAGTTTTTAAAATGTCTTTTTATCCCTGCATTTTAATTGGACTCTGCTTTACAGTGTTTTAAAACACCAGATTTTTCTATAGACATCCTTTAAGTTGACTATAAAAAGTTGGGGTCAGCAGTATCTCTGGTAGGAAACTATACAGTTATTAAATCCTTTAAAGATATTTTAGTTATAAAGTTTGCACACTTTGGGAATTCAAATAGGTAATGCATTGAAACACATTTTCTGCCTTTAAAACACCTCCCTCGTAGTCAGATGTTGCAGGGTTTTTCAGTGTGGGCAAGTGTGAATCCTTACATGTGCAGAAAATGTTGGAATGCATATTCTCTGCAAAACCTGTAAGAATTCACACATGTTAGGCTGTAAGTTAGGCTTTCCAGGAATTAGATTATTTACCTTCTGAAAAAAAGGCATAGACAATTTTATTACATATAGACAATGCAGTTTGCATAAAACAGCTCTTTCATTTTAAAACTCCCTATATAATTATGTGTGCATTAAGAGATATTATAACATGGATATCACTAGTATGAAAAATTTGGAAATCTTTAATTTTTACTGTGTTTTTGAAGAGGCTATTTTCAGATGTTCTATTTATGTTTTCTAAACATATTAAACTCAGTTCTCAGCCAATGTACTGCTTCTTTCTTATTTTCTGTAGAACCATATTTATATGTTTTCAGCACTGAGCCTTTTCACAAAGAATAAATGTCCAGCCTCTTCTCTACCTGTTCTTCAGCATAATCAGCTTGTAATCACAAAGCATGTTGCAGATTTTTTTTTATGTTTTTGATAACCCTTCTGGCAGTCTGGTAAAAATCAAGACAGAAGGGAAAGGGAGGAGTTACATTACATGTTAACTCACAGGGAGGCAGAAGAAAAAGAACATTTTCTGACAAGTGGTTTGCCCATGTTAAAATGTTCCTCACACATGAGTGATTTTCTTGGATGGCACTTCCTATTCAAATCTGGAAGAAAGAGTACACTCTTGGCTACTAGTGATGTGATGGGTGCTCTGTCACATGCATCAGGCATTAAAAGAAGTATTATGCTTATTGCATAACCAAAAGCATCACATTTAAGTAGTCTGATTAAAAAAAACCCCGAAAACAAAACCAAACCAAACCAATTGGTTTGACTGAAAAAAGTAAAATTTTGTCCTCATAAATTTCTGGTGACCAAGAGAATGAGTTTGAATTTATGTATCAAATGTAGATAAAAACATTTTATGCAGACAAACACACTATTGGAAGAGGTGTATATTACTTTGTGCTGTATTTGCTTAGTCTGTCAAAACAGTCTTCATATATTCTTATATCTCTTTTGTTGTTGAAAGTGGGAAGAAACCCACTGAGTATTTGTAACAGTGTAAATGAGATCAGATACCTGCATCTAGTGGACATCCTGACACTCACACCACAGAGATACTAAATGAATCTAGTGGTCCATAATTAGTTCTCTCAACGATCAGGCCACTTCTCCTTGCTCTGTGATAACTCTCTGTTAGCACCAGATTAAATGACTGCCAATCAATTCCCGCAGGGTGACAGAGGGCAGATGTAGCAGCTGTCATACCATCCCTCTTCAACTACAGGAATCCTGGCTGTGGAAAAGAGAAAAAAATCCAGGCCATCTTAATATCTTCACAGCTGCTGACTTCTAGAAATTTTTCTTGGCAAATTGGTAACCATTGTAAAATGGAACAAATTTCCAACTCTTTCATACCAAGGCTAGATAGCTGTGAAAGATGCATGCAATAATTTTTACCTGCCTGCATTCATACTTTACAGTTATGTACTTTACTTGCACAAAGAGGTATCTTCTTAAAGCATAAGGAAATACCTCATCACAAATCATAAAAAGGTAATTTGAGATGATAGATTGTCATTGTGACCTTGAGAGTTAAAAGCGTCTGCTGCTGGAAATGTGAATTGCCTCTATCCATTGCAAAATGTGTGCAAAAGTAATACTGGCTTGTTCATTCTATGATAACAGAAAATCACAGAATTGAACAGTTATTCATTTAGATATATGGTCAGAGGAATTCCTTAAGATTAACTCTCTGGACTAAGGATTTTTTTCTGTTTTCTTATCTCTAGGTTGAAAAGAGGTTTAGTGATTTCTATTGACTTTGAAAACTGTGTGTATACTAACTTAAAAAGATAAAGTTGTATGACCCTGTAAAAATATTTTACCTTGTGACATTGTGATACCAGCATAAAGGAGCTTTAAATGAAGGATAATGTGCCTTTACTGGATTGTGAAGCTCACTAGAATTATTTTTTTTAAAGGAATTCCAGTCGATGTTGCAGTTAACATCTTCATTAACAGCTTTGGGTCAATTCAAGAGACAACTATGGTAAGAGTGAAATTAAATTCATGCAGTACACATGGAGATTTTCTTAATAAATTAAATTTCATACTGAGGGTTATGAAATATAAAATAGAAATAATTGTTTGGTTGCAGACACTGAGAATTAAATTAATGGGGTTAGTGATTGACTGACTGTGGTTTATGCCATAAACCTAAACCCATTAATGTATTTCACTCTATATGTGTCCACAGATTATTGTAGCTTTTAGAATCTGATTTACATGAAAGGAAATCCATGGTTTCTAAGATACAAGAGATAGACTAATTGCTGTAAGTTATTAAGTTCATTGGAAGGACCCATTCAGTAGTATGCATTAAAGATCTTCCTGAGAGTTATTACATAGGCTGCTTGGTATGTTATTCAAAAAACCCCAAACCACTAGGACTTTATATGAGAGAAAAAGAACAGACTTGCATTAGTATGAAATGCATAGGTTCTTTGTTTTATGTGACTCTGAAGATGGAAGTAAATCGTGGAGGAATAGAAGGAGCAGTAGTAAAGGAATATACTGTCAATGACCATAGCCTTACTGCTGTTTATTTACTGCATGGGAAAGATAAACTGGGAAGTGAAGTTTCTAAAAATATGTTTCCAGTTCAGCCAGAAAATTTCAACATGTCAATAGCAGGATGAAATAATCCTCATTGCAATTTTGACTTCTTTTGTTTCTTTGGGAAATAAAATCAATTTCGAAATTTGAGTTGCTTCAGCAAAGCCATTTCTGGTATTTTGGGACTTGCAGATTTTTTTTTTTGTAATGGTGTTTCCAATAAATGCTATCAAAAATATTGCAAAAAAATGCATTTAGTTATTGAAGATGTTCTGACCTGATCAGGTTTTCCGTTTTTGTAAAAAGGAGAGTGCACTATGTGGTGCCAGTACATAGAAAGCCACAGCCAAGACATGCACTGAGTGGGAGTTCTGAGGCATTCCCTGATCACTTTGGTGACCTGCTGCATCTAAAGCATTGGGGCAGTTCCAAAATCAAGTTGCTTTTTTAATGCTGTGACTAAGGCAGCATTCTGACTCATGATGGCAGAGAAGCAATAAACCTTAATACCACAAATTAGCAATAAAACACTTTTTTTGTTGTCGGAAGTAAGTGCCCTCTTAAAATTTAGAACTAGCTTATATGTTACCCTAATGACATTTCAATAGGACTGCAGAGCCACTCCAAGTTCATGTTCCATTTTGAACAACTTGGCCAGAAATTTCTGTTTCTTTAGCTAGCAGAGATTTATGTTTGATTGCAAATGATAGAAAGTCAACTAATGGCATTAGTGGGAAGTAATATTAAAACAAAAAAAATTGCCCAAAGTTTACCGAAAAGGCCATGAGATTTATTTCTGAAAACAAAAAGAGTACTCAAGTTTAAAGAGGGGCAAGGAGGAAGAGCAGGAAAGTAGGACTGAGATAAGTGTCTTAAGATGTCAAGTATATTAGGCCAGATGGCCCTTTCATGTTTCTGAAATTAATTGCATGCTTTAAGTGACTTAAGAAGTGACTTTTAAAGAAGCTTTTTTACAATTCACCCAGATTCAAATAGTAACAAAACATGAATGTGAGAGATGTGCTTCCCCCAGCCCCTCTAAAAGAAAAAGAAGTATGCTTTCTACAGCCGTGTATATATGCCTGTCTGTGCCTTCCTGATGTAGTCACTCACAAATTTAGTGGGATGTGCTGTAGGATAATTCCATAATTCAGAACTTCAGACACCACCCTTACTTTATTTCATGCTTTTATTTAGATTTCTATGTCTAGCTGATCCATAATAGCTAAACATGTTTATGTGAAATTTGGATTACTTCTTGATTGCCTTAATGTAACACGGGAAGCACTGGCAAAATTAACAGTCAATCTGTTCTTCCATGTCTTAGAAAACTCTTCCTGCTGCAATGGGCATTGGAAATTCAGGAATCACTGCTTTCTTGGGGATAGGTTTGTTCTTGTCTTCAAATGGTCTGGGTAATATACCAGACAGTAGAAATGGATCCCTTAGAATAGGAAAAGACTTGTACCTCCAGAATCACAGGGAAAATATTTCCTGGAGGTGAGGCACCAAGTCTGTGAAGGATCTGAGGGGTCTCTTGTGTTCAGAAAAGGAGATATTTGCAGAAGTACCAGAACTGCTGAAATGGTTCTTTGGTGTTGGAGAAGAGAGTGGCTGGCTACATCTGCTGGCTCTGGTGTTGGTGAGAATCATGAGGAGTATTGATTTATAGACTGTCTCTAAAATTGCCAGAAGCTACTAAACTGGTTGGAGTGATATCAAAATTTGTGAAATAATATATTTCTAAGTATTTCAGTCAATGAATTATTGTGATAATGCTTCGCTCCCTAGCCACTGCTGGCTGTAATAATTGAACTCATAAATTTTTGTGAAATCTATGTGGGGGTAAAGCCATGCCAAAGCAATGATTTCTTCTTTTGTGTGATGGAAGTGTGGGGAAAAATAACAATGGGTACCAAATAGTTGGAAGAGAGGTCATCTTAGAAGGTCCAACAAACGTGTAGAATGCCAGTGAGAAAAGGCGTGACTTGCTGTCCTTCTGGTCCTGTGATAATTACATTCTTAGCTATGCAGTTATCTCATCCCCAGCAAAGACTAGAGATTATCTCCCTCTGAGTTAGAATCCACTAGAATTAAGAGAGAAGGGAATTTCTTTATAGAAAAGTATCAACATGTTTGAAGTTACTTTGTTTTAAAGCAAGATAGTACCCATTTTGCAGGTGCTATGCCCAGAATCCTGTATTCCTTTAATCAAGCCTTTGTGAACAATCTGAAGGGCAAATGTTTCCTCTGTGTCTCAAAAAGACGGTGTTCATGTTGTGTTGATGAATACTGAAGACAATTGCAATGCTTCCACACACTTATCAAGCAAGTCACCTGGAAAAAACTAAGCAAAAGAACTAGTGAACTGCAGAGAGAATCAGAATTTGTACAGATAAAAAGGAGAAGAGCTCATGCCAGAGCTGCTACCTTCCAGTAAGCTCTCTTTATCTTGAATCCTGTAACTTGTTTCCTCCTACATCATTAGACCACTTGTCTAGGATCCCATGTTAACTCTGCTTCTGAGTTTGCACACGTTTTTTCCGACTGCAGATTTGTGGTATAATATGGTGATTATGTCACATTTATAAATTGTTTTAAATTGGATGACCAGTCAAGGATTCCTAGGGATAGAGAGTTTCTGGTATAAATACTCATATTTTTTTCTGTGATGATGATCTGACTTTCTGTAAGCAGAATTCAAGGTTTTTGCTGGCAATGTGACCTTTCTTCACTGACTCAAATGACAAAACACCACTTCTTCCTTTTCATTTACTTTAAAAGGTGTTTTTAATATTAATGAATATAAACAAAAATTAATTTTCCTTATTTTAATTTTTAAAATGAGATTTTCTGCTTCATTAAAAAGAAGCATTATTGTGTTGCCTTTCTTTGTATGAGTGCAGTTTATGTAGTAAGTCTTTCATGATCTTCTATGTGCTCCATTTTGCAGAGGGATGTATAGGCAATGCTTGCTTTCTGGCCTGAGGTTGTTTTCTGGCCACATGCCCACTGTTTAGTAGACTTTTGAAATATTTCCTAGAATGCCTCAGAGTCTCCCTGAAAACAACTTTCCTTCTGTTGGACTTGCATGGGAGAAAAAAGCCCTGTAGAATACTTGTGTGATTCTTTCTACCTGACAGATTCTCCTAGCTCTAATGCTGATGAATATCTCTTCCATCTTCTTCCCCTGGTTTCAGGCTTCTTAGTTGCTACTTCACTCTCCTTTACTATAAAATGCCAATCACTCTGCAGTATTCAATAAATATTTGTAAAACGTACAACAGGAAGACCATGTGCTCCATGAAGACTGCTTCTTCAACCCCTGTTCAACCTAATTGTAATACACCTACTGAATCTTAAAACTCATTGTGCAAATTTGAGAGGGCTGGTTACAGACTTCTTTCAAGATAGATTTATACTAGATCATAGTCTTTACTGCTGCCAGATGCTGTAAGGGCACATGCTCTTCTAAGAAGCAGCCCTTTTGCACATTGTTTTCTGGCTAGCCACAGTTTTGTATTGTGACATCTCTTTGCTTCCTTCTATATTTTCTGTATTACCTCAAGTATATGGTGGCCTTCCTCTCCAAGTACCCTTGTTAAGATCTCTACTTTAAGCCTGAACCTCTCCATTTTAGATTAATGGGATTTTTCTTTCTTTGAGCTAAATGGAAACAGACTCAAGTTCTTAAAATGCCAAAACATCTGGCTGTTTGGTGTTTAAGTTCATTCGTAGTAGAGCAAGGAAGGAAATAAAATAGCATCCCCTACTGATCTTGCTTCCAATTCTTATTTTGCCAGTGCATTCTGCTTTTCAGTGATGTAAGCATCTCCTTCTACTGAATGGGTAAGCTGAAGGCAAGTGTTGGACAGTGCTTATCATTTGCCTATGGCTTGGAGAAGGCATCTTATTTTGTTTAAAATTAGGGTAATGCACTTGTTTATGGGGAAATTAATTCAGTGTAACCAATATTGTAATGCTTGTGAGCATGAATGATATGCAGTATTTATCCCCTATGGTTTAGAGTAATTTTTTTCACTGAGACAAGAAGTGCATATGGAATAGGAACTTCAACAAGAAGCAAGTAAAGGAAATTTTCAATTATATACATATAATTGAAAAGATGCTTTCTGAGATAATGACCTGAATTCCCTCCAGTTATGAAGTTTCTCTATGAGAGCCTTCCAGTACCAATTCACTTCATATTAACCATTATTTTTTGCTTCTTCTTTACTTTGGCAAGACAATATAGATCTTTGTGTAAATAAGAGTCAGGCTATGTATATTTTTTCCAAAACCAACCACCAACAAGTAACAAGTACTTAGTTTTGATGCTTTGCTTTTCCTTACAATGCAGTAAGGAAGACTATTACACCGTGTAGTCTAATAAATACCTGGGCTAGTTTGACTGGTGGACTGGACATAGGAAAGTGGGCACTGTATTTAATTTTACAGAGCAAATCAACAGAATAAATTATTCTGCATGAGATTTTAGCCACACAGACTCTTTCTGGTTGAAGTTAGCATGACTGTCTCTACATGGCAACTGCTTTGGACTGTAAATGTAGGAAGCACAAGAGAAGATAATTCAGTTGTATCAACAAAAACATGTGTAAGAGTCATTGACAGACTAGAATAAAAAACCTTATAAAATTAGTTTGTATCCATTGTCAAACCAAAATATGTTGAGAACGTTCACTCACAGATTTCTGTCATTTTGCTAAAATTTAGAGCAGTAGCAGTGTTTTCACTGCTCTGAAAGACATAGCCCTTATCTCAGGAGGCTTTGCACCTAATAGACAATTGTGAAAAAACTAAGCACACTGTAGAAGGCAACTAGAAAGACTGGAGATAAAAATAATCTTACATAAAGGATTTTCATTAATTTGTTCGGGTTTGTTTAACTTTATTTCAACAATAACTTTATTCTTTTTTTGCTATGTGATCTGCCTAATTTACATATACATCAAAAAGGGGCACTGGCTTAAATTTAAATGTAAAAAAGGAAAAGACTTAAGACTGAAAAATCATAGCTGACATTCTAGGTCAGATTTTTCCTTCGGATGCACACAGCTTTCAGTAAGGGCAGAACACGTGCAGGGTATCATTTTGCCCTGAGACACATGCTACTCCAATTCCCAAAAGTGAAATTAGGTTCTCATTGAGTGTGGCTCTACTACCGTCCGTCCTTCAGCCAGAGTCCTGCTGAATCCAGGAGATTTCCTCTGTGAAGCCTTGATTTTGTCTCTTTGAGACTGATTCTGTTTCTCCTTTCATACCTGCTACCTCAGTACTTATGTTGCAAGCTGACATCAGTTTTCCTGTTACTAAGATAGTCCCTGATCACTGTTAGGAGGTCTGAGGCTGCATTCTGGGTGTGTAATATAAAATCTATTGTCTACCTGGTCTGTTTTCTGCTTTTATAGAGTGATATTTTGCCATCAGTGTGCCACTTAACCAAATGGAGAGTAAACTGGAAGTGGCACTCACAGGATATCCTGATGGAAGTGATGTCATGCCTGCTGCCTGCAGCCATTTAGCATAGTCAAGCTATGGCCTCTCTCTGCCCTGCTGCATGCTTTTCTCTATGCCTGGGTCACAGGGGGCTACTACTGAGGGGATGCAAAAATGACTCTGGAGTGGCATTTTGATCCTTTGTTTAAGGAAAGTTACTGTATTCAAGATGAGTGAGATGTAATCCTACTGTTTGTAGTAAACTCTGTTAAACATTATACTGCTTAATGTAATTTGAATAGTGATTACTGTCTTTGTGATAGAAAAATCAGGGGATAATTTTTTTTCTCTTCTGAGTATGATAAAATGTTTTAATTTCTCAGTGGGGTTTTTTAGACTTTTGGCTATTCTAATATTTATTTATTCTTCCCATCAGGATTATAGAGTCAACATCTTTCTAAGACAGAAGTGGAATGATCCCAGACTCAAACTGCCGAATGACTGGAGAGGTTCAGATACACTGACAGTGGACCCAACTATGTTTAAGTGTCTTTGGAAGCCGGACTTATTCTTTGCAAATGAAAAAAATGCTAACTTTCATGATGTCACACAAGAAAATATCCTCCTTTTTATATTTCGGGATGGAGATGTCCTAGTCAGCATGAGGTATTTTATTTATATTTTTCCACTCTTTTTTTAAAGTGACTTTATATGAAATACATATGCTGTATTAGCCTTAGTAATGTAACACAATTTATGACTAATATTTAAATTTATATGACAGTTTGTAAACAATGTTACAATAAATTAAGTATGTGTAAAGAAATCAGATGAAGGTGTTTTAAAACATGTCAGTTTATAGTACTGTAGGTGTGAGAAATTTGAAGTGTATATACATTTGTATATCCTGTTAAGCTGAACTGGTATTATTAGAAACTAAATTTAAACTGTTTTGATAATTGCTTAGGTTCCTAGAAGCATAATGGAGTTGACGATGTATTTGAAGTAAAGCCTTCAGAAAAACAGCATATGTTGCACACTACTTGAATTTCCACAGCAACTGAAGTAAATGATGATCACTTGCTAAAGATACAGGGAAAGGCAGACATTACAAAATTTGTGAATATGTATGTTTTGTAAAAGTACTGTGAAATAATCCTGATTAAGTTCTATGCCTTACTGGATATATTTTTTTTCAGAAGCCCCCAGATTGCTGTTCAATTTGATTGCAATTAAGATATCCTTTTTTGGCAGTTTTACTTGGTTTATCAAAGTTATACATGATGCCACAAAAATAGTCACCCACTGAAACTAGCAAATTAGTTGATTACAAAGGAGGTTATAGTGAATTACAGATCTGGAGAGTTTACAGTTTAGAGTTTGTAGAGATTAGGCTCAATTTCCTAACAGGAAGTGAATTTTCTTCTGGCGTGAGCTGTAACATATTGCCCTGATAGATGTAAAATTGATCATCTGAATGTACTGCAACATTACCCTTAAGAGGGGACCACTTGAGAAGCTAGGATCACCTGAGCTATTTCTTCCTGGAAATGGATCGAAAAAAGAAGAAACAACATGAAGGAGCTGGGGTTCTTTGTTGCCCGTTTCAAAACAGGATGAGAAAAGTCAATCTCAAGACTATTGCTGGCAGTGATCAGAAAAGAAAATACATTGGACAATCAAAGCATTTAATTTGGCTTGCTCTGAAGATCTTGGGTTTGATTTAATCTGCTTCTGTGGCGGGTTTTGAAGTGTGTAGAAATTAATATTTCAAAGTAGAAAATAACTTGCAGCTATGAAAGAAGTTTCCCATTTGAAAGAGCAAATGTTAAATGAAACATTGAAACATTTTTCAAATATTTTTTCCGGGTTGCAGCTATTTATAAATGACCTCAATAGGTATGGCTAATGATTACTGAATATTGAGTGAATACTAATGGAAGTGTTTCTGGTGGAAAAATTATTCTCTGAAAACTTGTAAATAAGAAAACCAGGTTCAATAATGTTAGAAATTATTGTCATCTTCTAAAAATATTCTGTTTATTTTAATAGCACACTCTGTTCTTACATTATGTGTATGAAAGTACGATACATTTTTTGAGGGACTGTGGTTTGGTGACATTTTTAAAATACATAATTTCTGTCTTGTGTTTCTAGTTTACAGAGATACTATCACGTATAAATTAAAGACTCTCCAGTTATCAAGATACTTGCATGGCAAAATGTGTATGAGAGAAAGCTCTTGCACAAATAGTTAATAATTAGGAAACTGAATGCAGGAATAAACAGCTACGGCTCACATCAGAGGAAGTAAACAGTAGGCTCCCACAAAAAAATCGCTTCTGTGTTCTGTGCTTTTCAACATAAATAATCTAAATACTCTGAATTTGCAAGTGCGTTTGATGATACCAGAATATGCAGAACGGTAAAGATAAGAGACAGCAGTGAGAACCACAAATTAATCTAATGACTAAGCAACAAAGTATGGGATTAAATTCAATGTAAACAACTGGAAATGATGCATGAGGGAAAAAATTATTTTAACTTCACATAAAATCTGATTGATTTAGAGTTGGTTATTACCAGCCAAAAAAACCAGCTTTGACTAGTAATGGCTAGTTCTCTGAAAATATCAGCTAATGGCTCAGTACTGTTTGAGAAAGTGAACTGAATTCTTGGAAGTATTAGGGATTAAAGAGAATGTTATGCCACTGCATAAATGTATGCTACACTTGCATCTTGAATGCAATTCTGGTCTTCCAGCTGTAGGAAGGGAGGAGGGGATAGTCAAAGGTATGGAACAGCTGAGCAAGGCTGAACTTTTCACACTGGAAAAAGCAAAATAATTGAGGTGGTGGCTTAGAGGTCTCTAAATCACAAATAGCACAGATAGAATGGATGGGCATTGATTTTTTTAGTTCTTTTACAGTGAAAGAACTATGAGACAGACTGATTATAGATTAAAAGGTGTGATTAGAGTGTGTGCAGCTTAACTATGGTGTTCTTTGCTGCAAGATGCTGTGCATGTTAAAGTTTATGTGGTGTTGGGGTTTAACCCCAGCTGGCAGCTAAGTACCTCTTGCTCACTTCCTCCTGGCCTCAATGGGATGGAGGAGGAGAAGCAGGAAAATAAAGCCCATAGAAGTTGTGCGTCGAGAACAGCTTAAAAATTGCAGCAAAGTAATACAAAGTACAAGTATTAATGCTAATACTAATTGTAATAAAAAGGATGGGAGAGAGAGACATAAAACCAAGAGAAACAAAAGATGCAAAATAGAATTGCTCACTACCTGCTGACTGATGGCCATCACTTCCCTGCTGCCTCCCATTTCCTTGTGCACCTGCTCACTGGCAGAATATGGGAAACTGAAAAGTCCTTGACTTAGGGTAAAACACAAACCAACAACCAGAAACATCAGCATGTTATCCACATTATCCTCATACTGAATCCAAAACACAGCACTATGCCAGCTACTAGGAAAAAATTAACTGTCCCAGCTGAAACTAGGACACCTAAAGTCCAGAAAGCAGCTGAAAGCTAAACAACTTCTTGGAGAGAAAATCTCTGTTGATATCTCTTAAGTACTGAAGAATAACTTCTTGTTTAGGGAGCCCTGGAGGTGCAACTTTTGGGTGCTGCTGGATATCTGGCAAAATAACATTTCCAGATTCCTGTAGTGTCATATTCTTCTTTAGAAGTCTGCCATTGACCGGTGCTGGAGACAGGACTCTGTTCTGTTTGGACATTTGGTTTGGTTATTCTTGACCTATATGTATTTTGTCTTATATTAGTAATTTGTGAACTACTACATGTTTAAACCCTCTATACAATTTCATTCACTTATTTTATACTAGAGAGATCTCAATTTCAAACTGCTAATTATAACTTCTAAATTTTGTTTCTGCTCCTTTAGAAGATGGAAATCAAATACCTGTGTTTTTTTCTTTCTCATGGCCATCTACCGCTTACCTGGCAGCTCACGCTGTTTTTAAATACCATTTCTGTATTTTCAGATTGTCTATTACGCTGTCATGCCCTTTGGACTTGACCTTGTTTCCTATGGATACACAGCGCTGCAAGATGCAATTGGAAAGCTGTATGTAAATCACTCTGTCCATAAAAACAGTTCTCTTCTAGGCATGCATGAGAGTCACATAAAAATTATCAATTCTATATACTTAATTTCAACATTTTTAATGAATCATGAAATTGATAATGGTTCCTATCAATGTACATTTTGCTATCAAAGATGTTTCTTACAGTTATGGCACTGTGCACTCTTAGTTTTAGCTTTTGCTATCAACCAGAATGACAACTGAGACCTTTTATAAAAGAATTTACAATAAATTGAGATAAGAGGAAACATATCATTTGGAAAAAAGAATGGTTTTGCCAGGTGGTTTTAACTTCCACAACCTGTGCTGCTTTTTTGGTTGCTGGGACCCAATTTATCCCCTTGCACTGATGATGCATTGGTATTGTTGGGAACTCCTTTGATACAGTACCAAAGAAAAAGTATTTGATGCCAAAGCAGTGAGATCATTTAGTACCAAACCTTTTGAAAGTGGTTTCAGGATGTGTTGTGGATGTAGTCAGGCATCTATTCCTGGTCTCCAAGTGATTCAATCTTACAACAGGGCAGACAGGTCACATCTCTGAAGGGCTTTATGCCACTCTGGAAGTTACAAAGTGTTTCTGAAATCCATCTTCCTTCCCATGCCCCAAGTACGCAGGTGTCTACACAACTACAGCTTTTTCCAACACTTTGATCCCTGGTGATCCCACTTTCATGGTAATTCTGTCTTCCTGAATAAGGATGAGTGTGAAGCAGAGAGAAGGAAGGTGACTTGTTCCAGTCTGCTCCTGCTGTAACACTCGTTCAGCTCTTACTCCAGCAGGTCTGGTAGGAAAGGTGAGGTTAGGGAAGGGAAGTCACAAGTGAAGAAAAAGCAAGATTAACCAAAGCTGTATCACAACAGGGATATCACAAGGGTAATAATAATAGTTACTATAATTATAATGATGATTATGACAATAATAATAATAATAATAACAACAAAAAAATAATAATAGAGTTTTACAATTTTGGTTTTGATTGCCAGCATTTATCTTTAGAATTTTAGTATGTCTGTAGTAGTTTTGTTCATCACTACTATGTATATGCATTAGCTGTAGTAAACTTCTGAAAAGCGCAAATCAGTTTGGGGTTAAACTGGAATTAGTAATACTAATGGAAGTTCACTCAAGATTTCTCAGTCCAGAAAGTCCACTTGCTTTACAAGTGTTGCGAGGTATAGTCATGCAAAGATAAACTACTCATTAAAAAAATCATGCTAAGATGATATACTCAAATTCTTTGAAATGACTGCACACTAAACTGTATTCTACCTGTTTGTTCAGTTATCAAAAGTAAGAAAGGTACCCATGACTTTCTATCTGTCCTTTCAGTTCTTTCCCTCTTAGCCAATGGCAGTTTTATTTTTAAGTTATTTTCCAATCAGTATTTTGTTTTACTTGCTAAACTTCAAAATCAAAAAATGTCATCAGTTGTTGCAAAGATGTTCTTATATCCACAGTTACGATCCCAGTTGTACATATTCTCTACAGACACAATTTTTGCTCTCCAGTAATTGTTATCATAAAGGATCTTGGCAGTTTCGTGATATGCTGTGTATTGGAACAGGGCGAAAATGATTTTATGAATGAAACATTAAAACAAGTTTTTTTATAGTTTAGTATATTATAGAGCTTTGAAACGTTATGATTTTTATTAAATTATTGTGAATTGTAGAGACATTATTTATGAACAGTTTCACTTTCTTAATCAGAGCTGTTTTTCAAAAATTATAAATAATCTAATGCTTCCAGAAAAAGAACGGCTCCCTAAACATTTTTCTCAGGCTTTGAACTGCAAAACGATGCATTCCAACTCCATCTTTTTTATGTTTCCTCATCTCTGTTCCCATCTAACATACATTATCTCTGTTTGAATTAGGTTAATCTTTCATGAACAGAAGGTAGCAAAAAAATGGCATGTAAAATCATGATTCTGATTGTGCATATTTAATCAATATTGCTTTATTTTTGAACATTGTGAGTCTAATTTGCACTGCCTCTCACTTGGTGGTGGTGTATACATTATGATTTGGGCACTCAGAGGTTTGCTGAGGTCTGTCTGTACTCGGTAGGTCATGAAGACACTGAGCTGATTTCTGTAGGACTGCACATCTGCTATAATTCCTGGTCAAGTGTTTCCTGAATGGCAATGCTTTCATGAATCAGGGCTTTTAGTCTGAGCAAATAAGCAGAGTGGTTGTTTTACAAAAACACCAAGATTCATCATGGTAATTGAGTTGTTAAATTCTTTTGAAGTTACTTGGGCTCATGAGTGCTGTTTAAAATTCAGCTTTTTTCATATTTTTCTGAAGGAGAGTATGAATGAATATGGAGGCTTGAAAGCTGTGGAAAATACAGCTTTGCTTGCTTTGTTTGAAAAGTACACACTGTAACAAATACCTCTTAGTCATCCTAATATTGCTGATAATGTAATGTTTCACCCACTAAGTCCTAACTTAGGCCTACATAAAAATGCAGGTGTGAATTATTTAATTTTTGTATTTATTTATTTGAACAGGAAATATAAAGAAAAAGACTGAAAGATCCAATATACATATATACTAGGTTTTCTTGCAAAATTTACAGTGATTGAGGTGGTTCTTTAATCAATTATTATTTTGTTCTTGTAGTTGGTTACACAACTGATGACTTACGGTTTATCTGGCAGTCTGGAGATCCTGTACAGCTAGAGAAAATTGCTCTGCCTCAGTTTGATATTAAGAAGGAAGATATTGAATATGGTAACTGTACCAAGTATTACAAGGGCACAGGTAGGTAATATAAGTTATTTCTTTGGTAAAAATCTCTAAGCTTCCTTCAATTACTGTTTATAGTTAAGGGTTAATATTCCAGTCCATGTCTTACATTTAATGAGATAATATAGACTATGTTTAACCAATGAGTGGTTCTTATAATGGTAAATTTAATATCTGATCATTGAAAACTAGTTCATATATAGAAATATCCAAATTGAAGAAGAGATTAAATGTTTGTCTTGGTTCTGCTTACATATCTCATGATCTTACTTTCACCATTTTATTTCTGTGGTCCTGATACCTGTTTATGCTTATAAATGTCTAACTTTTCTGAGAGAATGTTCATTCAGAATCATGCCAGTTGCAGCAAAGTGGGTATATTTTGATTTTCTGGTTAGACTTTTGTTCCATAAGTGGATAGTACTAGAGTGTAACTCCAAATGCTTCATCTTGCGGGTTCTTCCTTTCTCTAAATGTTCTGGAAATTCTGTCATTTTTGAAATCTGCTTGCAATCCTCAGCCCTGTATTTATTTATTGCTATGATTATTTTTTTAATGTGGGCACAAACTTTTTCAATGGTTTCTGTACTCTGACTTCTAATGATTTATGTTTTTTACCTTGATTGATTCCTGGCTACAATTATATCCAAACTACTCACGCTGTGACAACCACAGGACTTTTTACAAGAACAGCTGTATTTTAGTCAGTGCTTTTCCATCATGGAAATAAATCTTCCATTAAAACTCGACTAGAAAGGCTGTGGTGCTGCAGCTTCTGAGGACCCTCTGCAAGTTTCTCATTGTCTATTCAGTTGAAGTGAAGGGTCTGTTACTTGCAGTTGCTCCTGCGGCAGATTCCAATCCTGGAGAGATCTCAAGGAACCTTAGCAGATCACGGAGTTAAGAATTTAACTTCAAAAGATAATGAAAATAAAAGTGGGCTTTGGTTTTTAACGGTAAAATGAGTGAGTTCTCAGCCTAAGAACATAATTCAGCCTCTCAGGTGATTTATAATTTGTAAATAATAAGAAATTAGCTCTCTTCAGGAAAATTCTGCTTTTTGGAAAGCATATCCAGCAGCTAGCAGTGATTACATTCAGGATATGGTAAAACCTTACTTAACAGTGAGAAAAATATTTTGTTCTCAATTAAAAAATTAATTTACTAGAGAAAAAGTAGTCTATAAAGTAGTGAAAAACTAAAGGAATGGATCTTGCACTTCCCAAATGAAACTCATACAAATGAGAAAATTGTAAAACTTATATTCTATTTGTGATTATTTCAAGGTGTGCCCAAAATCTGAATTTAAATGTCTAAAAAAACTTAAGATATTTCAGGTATTTTTAGGAATCTTAAATGCTTAAGAATTATACACAAAGAAAATCAGTACTGTTCTCTCAAGTTTCAGCAACTTGTGACCACAAATGACACTGTGCAAAATGCTCAGTAATATATTCACATTCTCTGTGTGTATGCTTTGAACATTAAAGAAAGAACATCAGAGAACCATGTTTAAATGTTTTCACAATTCTTTTATTGCAAATCCCTTCTGTTAAGAATCTACATTTAATCTCATAATCAAAACCAGAATTAATACTTCAGTAATGTGAGTGGAATATTTAGTACTCTGAAGTATTTTTAAAGGCAGTTTTCAATGGTTTTTATTTATTTGCTAGAAAATTCTTATGAAGAAGGTATTTTTTAAAAGCAGATTTCACACACAGAGCTAAAATTAATTCAGCAAAGGAGTTTGTCATATAATCAAGAGAAGTTTTGCATGAAGAAGCAGATGTTCAAAATCATGACTTACGTAGGAGCTCCCTGACAATTACAAAAAAACTTACTCTTTACTGCCTATTTTTGTCAACTGATGTTTCTTCATACTTACCTAAGTTGAAAGAGGGTCAGCAAATCTGGGCTGCTTTTGTAGCAATACACTGAATATTTATATTTGCAAATTTCCTGTTATTCATCAATTTGATGACAGATCAAATAGGCCCTTTTGAGCTGAATGGTAAAGGCAATAGATACTATACTCTGTCTGATGAAATATTATTCAAATGAAGGCATACAGAATGCATTTCCTACATAACACAAATTATGATTTTGAAGGTCATCTCTCATTTGAAAACAAAACCTAAAAGTGTCTGGAATCCATTCATAAACTATAGAGGGAAAATTTTTCAGCCAATAGATCACTGAAGATGATAGAATGAACTATAAAATACAGTATAGTGTCTTCTACACAGAGATGTTTATTCTTAATGTTTTACTCTTTTGTTGTTTTGGTATTTGTATGCCCAAACAGCAATTTTATGATGACTTATCATTGTACAGCACTTAACTGGTACAATATGGGAGATAAATAGAGAACTTTTTGACACATTCTATCTTCTAAATCATTTTTGCACCAACTGGATTGATAAATACAGTCTGATTTGAATTTTGAAGTTGTTGTAATGTAACTTAGGAATGCCTTTTCTTTGTGATAGAATTTTTGAAGTTTTCAGGTTTTTTACAGCACTGTTGTGTTACTATTAGCATAAAAATTCCAGTTCTTCCAATTGAGTGAAAATATGGACAGAAATTATTTTCTGGTCATGAGAAAATAATCTTGGTCTGATGCACTTGTTATCTCCAGCAAAATGTCTATTAAACTGCAACTTCATTTTTTGTTGACTTCATCTTAAAGATCTTCCAAAGTTTATGTGCTCTAGATCTTCATTTTAAAAGATTTGATACGTTATTCCTTGTTTGCAAAATTTGCAGCTTTTCTAGATTCTTTTTTAAAATGTCTGTACCAATTTTAGAAGTCACCTATACCAACTTTCAGGACAGGGAAAATCTCTGGTTAGAGTCCCATACAGATCACCTCTTTCCATTCTAAACTTTTGAGACTTAATTCATCTTTTGCACAAATTAATGCTAAGTAGGATTTTCAGATAAACTGAAGCAAGTAGGACTGCTAGACTCCATTGGTTTTATCTGGACTGCATCTTAAAAGCCAGCATCAATCTGGGAGTCACTTCAGCCTCCTGCTGCTTTGAAAAGTGGAAGGGTTCCTTACAGAGCACAGAGTACCACAGCGTGACCCCATTTGGTGCTTAAGTAGATCTGTGTTTTGAATCTTTTTTTCCAAATTCAACTCTTTCCCTTCGTAAAGAACATCAAAGCATTGAACTTTTTCTCTTAAACAGAAAAGGACCTGGAAGATATGGATCAGAGGTTCACCTGCAAAGCACATTAAACATTAATGCATTTATTTCTTTAAAGGTTATTACACTTGTGTAGAAGTAATCTTCACTTTAAGAAGACAAGTTGGATTTTACATGATGGGTGTTTATGCTCCTACACTGCTAATAGTTGTTCTGTCCTGGCTGTCATTTTGGATCAATCCTGATGCAAGTGCTGCAAGAGTCCCACTGGGTAACCCGCGTTTTCACGTGCTGTCACAATCCACTGTAACACCATTGAGCCATTCTCAGTTGCTTTGGCTACATGACACTGGACCCTGAAAGCAACTTCACTTCCATTGTCCGCTCGTCATTTTCACTGAAACCTGTTCATTCCAAGTCCTGTAAAATCCACCTCAGCATTCAGACTTCACTTGACAGTAGTTCCAGCATTTGTGTGACAAGCACACTGTCTCTGCTCTTCTCAACCTGGACAAATCTGATCCATCAATGCACGGGTGATGCTGCAAACACTGTGGCAGTATGCAGTTTACAGGAATTTCAACATTTGAATGATCAGTAAGAAAGCAGGATGATAAGTAAGGCTCTAAAGAGCTACCTATTGGAGAAGTCTTTCTGAAAATTAATAGTAGCAGTGATGTTTGGAAAAGAACTTTAACTGGCTTTATTTCATTAGAGACTCAGTTCATGATAGTACTTCAAGTTCATGCAGTCATGCTGCTCAGCACAACACGGTAGGCAGGTCTTTCATTTATTATGAAATAGCAGGACACAGACTTAATAGAAACAATATTATCCTGACTAATTGGATTGTACACGGGACTACAGCTCTGGCATGGCAAAACCTGCTGACCCCAACAGCTCAGTGACATGCAGAACCAGGCTCATGCATACTGACACTTCTCCTATTTGGAATCCATTTCCCATGTTCTGGCCTCCCAAGGCTCTCATTTTCCCTAGCACTCTCTCCACTCCAAGTCCATACTTTCCAAATCTTTGCCATGTCCCAGGAGATTTAGTGCACCTGTTTTCAATATCCCAGTGGTGCAGTTGCAGAATTCCTCCAGCTGCCTGCTTTCCTCAGAAACCTCTTACCCATACTGGAACCTCCACACCCCCACAGGATATGACTCCTGTGCCGCCTTTTTCTTTTTTTCCTTTTTACCTCTAAAAATATTTACTTGGGGAGGAGTCTCAATATGTATTAGTTTCATGGCAAGTAGCAAATACAATCTTTTACCTTGAAAAGTTGCAAGGTTGCATTACATAATGCAAAACATTAAGAGAATATATTAAGACAAAAAGGGTGGGGGAAATGTAACATGCATTAAATTAAAAATGATGAAAGAGGAACTGGAAAACTAGAATCAAAACCAAGCTGTACTTCCAGTTTTATAATCCCATACTTCAAATAGTGACCAGATGGGCTTATTAAAGATATATTAGATTTATAAGAGTCTTAGCACAGATATAAGTAACATGGATGTCTTTGTAACTAAATATTCATGCTTAGTTATTATTTATTCATTTATTTCATTCATTGTGTTTATTGGCTTCTTTTATGTATTAACATTTCTGAAACAATGCATTTTCAAATATACTAGCTATTGACCTGGCTATGTGATTTTTCCTTAATCCCCAGAAAAGCGAAAAACCTCTAAATCTGACCATCAGTATTTAGTATTACAGTTATTAATACTGTCACTGGGGTAAGATTTATATTTCTCCAGTTTCAGGAGAGCAACAAACTAACTCTTCTAGCCACATCCTTGAGATCCCTGACCTTGAAATATAACAAGATTAACATTTGTGTGTCAAGTAAATGATACCTAGCCTTAAGAAAGTGTTCTGGTAGCTAGTTACTAGATCTTATTAGATGAAAAGCTACTTCAGATCTTTCAGTTTATTTGTTCATGCTCCTCACTCACATTTGAGCCGTAAGCTTTGGATTGTGATAAGCAGGCACCTAGTGCAGCTGCTACCAGAAGCGCAACTTACAACTCTGGTACTAGGGTCTCTGAGGCCATGCCAACACTCATTAGGCAGCAAATGGTTTCTGAGTAGAATATTTCTGTGCTTCTGTCTCACTTTATTGTTATCTTGAAAACCTAGAAGTCTCTTAGACTCTGAGAGTGAACCTCTCATTGTAGGAATCCAGACAAATGGAAATTATCTGCTCGTCACCGTGACCTCAATTGCTCTACTGAAAATGTTAATAAAAGCTCCACAAAAGTCTTTTCAGCTAGAATTTACAAGCTAGTTCTGTAGAATTCAAGCCAAGATTGTAAGGTGTAGTATTTTAAGGTCTAAAAAGTGAACATACAAATGTTTTTGGCACCAGGCATGATATTAATTATCACATTTTAAGATAGTAAACACTTTTAAAGTCAGCAGGAAAAAAAATGCTACATCCAAGATGTTGAACTAGTCCATGTCATTGGCTAATTTGGTTATTCAGGAGAAGGATAGAAGCTGCCCTTCAGAAGTCAAGCATAGCCATGCATGGTACTTGATACTGTACACTGTTAGAGAATGAAATGCTGGGCATAATCACTTGTGTCCTGGGTATGTTAAGAGGAAGTATGGCCTTTTTTGTACTTGTTAATGCAGTTCCTTGTGATCCATAATTAGTGTCCATCCCCAGTCTGCAGGTGTTGGTAAGTGGAAATTTTTTTTTTTAAAGAGAAGTATTCTATACTCCCTTTTTATGCTTATGGGAATGTTTGAATACTTCAGATACAGTAGATGGAAAATCAGCCAGAGGGTACACTGAGGATTCTGTTCAGTGTTTGCCATATCATTCTTTTCTGAGATAACACATCTGGTCATTCTTTATTATCCCCATGGACAAAAAATCCAGATTTGCAGTGATACATTGATACTACACATTTCTAAATAAAATATCATAAAATTTTGTGGTTTAAAATCACATGGCAGTAAACATTTCTTTATGCTTCAGTGTTTTAGGAGCTAGTAAATTGTCCATTTTAGATTAATACTAAATAAACTATCATATCAATCTTTTTGAAATCCAAATGGGAACAGTAGCTAAAGACTGTGTTGTTTGTAACCAAGTAGAAATTAATATTTTCATAGGTCAATACAGATACTTTCATTTTAATTTACATTTTCACATCTTCAGTTACTTAAAGTGGATCTGAAGGAAATCATCTCTCTATGAATGACAAAATTTTTCATGCAGTATAAGAAAGAGAGTTGAGACTAACTGAGTATCTCCTTTTGGCCAACATTCTTTATAGACATCAATTCTATTTCATTAAGCCACCCACTCATAAATAAAGATTTTTATCATTAGCATTCACAAAACCAAAATGGGGCATTCTGAACTTGGAGATTGAACTAAATTTTCCCCACATGACAGCCATTTCTAAAGTTAGCTTTTTCCAAAAGTAGCTCTTCATGCTATTGTTTTCAAAGGAGCCTGTGAGAAATCTTTCTTTGGGGTCAAGCTTGTATTTTGTCTCTTGTTATAAGAATCCTATGTTAACGGTAACATTTGGAAGCCTTATTAGGGGAAATTCTTGGTGCAATCCATGATGAGTGTGACCTTTCAACAGCCTTTGCACATGTGGGCTTTTTCATGATAAGGGCTTCATGAAATGCCCTTTATCTAGAAAGTTTCCTCTAGATCCTGGAAGCTGAAATAGGGAATGATTGTAGACCCTCAGTCACCTCCACGTTTTCATCTTCTCAGTGAATTGGGAACAAAGGCTTTTTGATTTGCTCATACAGCTTTGCTCTTTAGCAAAAACCTCCCTTTGACCTAAGGTTTGATTGTCACACTTGTGAATAGATCATTAAGAGACTTGTTCCTGCTGTAGCACAGTTTAGACTTCTGGGACAATGCCTAAATTAAAAGACTTGGAGTCTTTTGGTTTAGGTGTAATTGATTTCTCTTCCACCTTCCCAGAATTAGATGCACATTGTAAGATAAGTCTTTGGAAACCCCATTTCCCAACTGTGTGATGGGACAGAAAAACCATACAAACTAGTTTAGCCTCACTTATTTGTTTCTCTGTTTAGAAGATGAAGGTAATCATTATTAATAATCCATCATTAACTGCACTGTCCTACATAAGTGTTCAGTTTAACTTGTTCATTAGCTGAAGGCATATGCACTTTGTACACCTGCTGCACCGACCACATTGTGAAGTCCCATTCACTGTTGCAAAACATCATTCATGATCGTCTGTTTCAAAGGAAGAGCACAGCCAGTGCCATTAAATGTAAGTTTTCTTATTCAATATATTGTTTTCTCTTTTTGTAGGTATTTTCTCAGTGCTCAGTTTGGCATCTGAATGCACCACACTTGCTGCTGAACTTCCCAAAGTGTCTTACGTGAAGGCCTTAGACGTCTGGCTGATTGTTTGCCTCCTCTTTGGGTTTGCATCCCTGGTGGAGTATGCTGTGGTTCAGGTAATGCTAAACAATCCAAAGAGAATTGAAGCTGAAAAAGCAAAGATTGCCAAGGCAGAGCAAGCGGAAGGGAAGGGTGGAAATGCTGCCAAGAAGAACACTGTGAATGGCACAGGGACTCCTGTTCACATCAGCACTTTACAGGTAGGAGCTGCAAAGCTTTGTATACAAAATCAGCATTCTTCTCTATTAACCCAATTGCAGGCATATACTGTTTGTAATAGTTTTGAATAGTGCTTAATCTTGCAAGTGACCAAGACATTTAAAACATGCTGGTAACTAATGGCTAGCAATCAAACTAATTAGTCCCTAGTGATTTGAGGTCAGAAGTTCTAAGTGTAAACTTTGTCTTGCAATATCGTGGCACAGTGGTTGCTGCTTAGCTTCAGGTAAATAAAGTAGCAAGCAGCTTTACAGTTGCTATTCTCTCACAATAAATAGCAGCTGTCAAACTGTAACTATTCAGAGGACAGAACTCTCAGGCAGTATTTGCTGAAAGCATACTCAAATATCACCCAGCTCGTTGCTTTTCCCAGGGTGGCCACAGCTGCACTGCTTTGCATGCCTATGAAGCCAGGAATCCAGAAGTCTTGGCATTTGTAGACAAAAGACAGGTCTGTTTGTGTCAAACAGTTGCTGCATTTCTTGTATTGCTAGATAGAGTTTATGTGTAAATCAGTCAAATTTCACTCTATGGTTAAAGATGCCATGTACATCTTCACTCACGCCGAAGTTTTCCATCATGTTGCTGAATTCCTGATATTTTGGAAGTCCCTGTTTGTGCTCCAAGAGTTATCAGACATCCCAGTCCAACTGCCTTCAGTCCTAAGTGATATTTACTTGACATTTATTCTGCAGAAGAAAATATGTTATTCTACAACATGTCTAATATGGATTTGCTTTGTCCTTTTCAATTACTCAGCAATTCTGTTGCATAAAATAAAGCTATTAGGCCAGATCCAGGTGGAGACATTGGTACACTGTGACTTCAGTATTCCTTTAAGGAAGGAGCAGTTTATGCCAAAATGGCTGAAACCCTGTCTTAGTATCAAGCTGGCATTGCCCCATAAATAATTGCCCCCAGTCCAGAAGAGCTGCAGGTATTGCAGAGTGGTGCATTTAACTACTATAATTATAATCTGGTAGAAGAATCTTTGGAAAATGTTTTGGCAGGCAACTAGTCTCAGCTTAAAATGACCCCATGACTGCTTTGACTTGTGTCGCAAGCCCAGGCAACATGAGAACTGAGTAGAAAGAAAATGGCTCTGCTGCAGTTTTGCTTTCCCTGAACTGAACATGACAGTTTTGTGGTCAGCAATCTGCAGATCCCAAATTCAGCTGTTTCTTCTGATAAAATAGTTGCAAAAATCCAGCAAAGCAGCATAAAATATATTTTTCCTCTTTCCAGTAGTTAAAAAGTGTTAAGTGTTCAGCATGATCAACGAAAAGTTTAACAAAAATCTACAGTTTTTCAGTAGTGTGTACAAAATCAGTTGCTAAATTGCTGATTCTCCTTGGTATGCACACCCTGTACGATACATGCCATTGTCATATCCTTGTGGAAAACAAAATTATCTATTATCACCTATGTTGTGCTTTCACCTTTTAATTTTTTTTTCAAGAAGGCACTGGTATACAGTGTGTTTTAAGACTTAGAAGAAGGGAAATCATTATCCATAAAAATTCAGCAGCGTTCCCCACGAATGGTGTCTAGCAGTAGGCTGAAGGTTTTTAGAATTCAGACTTCAGTCTGCCTTTCTCTCATAGGATCTCCCCTCCACAATCTTGAAATGTCAGCCTCAGCTTCTCACGTTTGACCTGCACTTTTCAGGGTCTTCCCAGTTCATTATGAGAGACCTTTAACATTGCAGTAGCTTCTGATGATCTTCATACAGAGATTGACCAAAAAAAATTATTTACCAAGACATACTGGAAATAGGTATTCCTTGCTGTAAAAGTTGGTCATGTGGCTGAGTGGCTCAATAATCCTGCTAGAATTAATCCACCTGCTTTGAAACACAATCTACCAGAGGAAACATATCCCGGGTTGGTAATTTCTGGGACGATGACCAGACTGAGATAGAAAAAGGTTCCAGACCAATGAATCATATGACATTAAGATGTGGTAGGACAGTGATGCTAGATTCTATATATTTGAAAGCTGTAAATCTGCCTAGCTGAAAACTCCCTCTCTGAACCTGTGTAGGAGTACTTTGAAAGTTCTCGGCCCTGGAAAAGCCTGTACTAAAGTCCTAAATCAGAAGAGGTGTAAATCTTCTGGTAGCTCTGATTCCTAATCCAAAACTAGGCCTGCCCCACAAAATTTGGATTGCTCCCATACAGACCTAGTAATGATGAAGTAGAGAATGCATTTGTCATATGGAAAATATGTGAGGGAGAGAAACATTAAAGAAGCAGGTAATGGAAAAAAACTGTATGTTGAAAGGCATAAAGAATACGAAACAAAAAGAGGCCAGAGTGCTGCCCAGAACTTCAGGAGCTGTTTCTCATCAGGGTCATGTAGGATTGTGTAGGAGGCAAGAGCAAGTAGTTTGCTAAATGTCTGGAAAGACTTAGGTGACCCAGTGTATAACTTTAGGAGAAAAGGACAACTATAAATGCATCCCTGAAATAAGTGTATGTCCTGTGGAAATGCTTAAGGATGCTCTTTTTCCACATAGGAGGCTATACTCAGGCAAAAGTGACTGAGCATGTAACTGGAAATGTCAGCATAGCTAGGCTTGAAACAGTGGACAGACCAGATGGGACTTGAAGGTAAAGCCAACAGAAAAGACACAGAAGCAGAAAACTCCAAGTGGGAAAAAACAAAGAGCATGAATAATTCCATTTAGAAGTGTTTCTCCTGTTTAAATTAAGCTTTTACATATTATGAAACAATAATTGAATGGTGCTGATACATATCTGTAAGGTATTAAAGGGGAATCAAATTTAAAAAGAGAAGTTACTTTATTTCACTTTAAAATGGCCCTGATTTTGATGTCGTGGCAGTTTGTGTTCCCTGAGCAGCAAGTTGTGCACTTGCTGCTTTTGCAACAGTGATGTATCCAAAGGAGATTTGGGCAAAGAGCCTGCAAATAAGGTGCAGAGGAGATCCTGAGTTGAGAAAGTCCTTGATGTGGGGAGGATCAGAGGGAGGGAAGAAAGTGCAGTGATCAGGCATCCCTGGTTCCAGTCTTTGTGGAACAACTTGTTTTCATGTGCTTGCTCCATTTGTGAAAGTTAAAATGGCATCTGGTTTGGAGACTTGGCATATTTGATTTTAGTAAAAAACAACCATAACAAAACCACATGATAATAACTAAAATTACAAGCAGCTAATTGTTCCATTTTTATGGAGTAAAGGGATAAGCTTCTCAGTGATCCTAAATATTAAAAGCTTGATGTAATTCATAGTTGCAGGCTAGGAGAAGAGATCCCCTGTAACCTGCAAGGGTCCACTGAAAGTTTTCAGCAGAGAGCACTTTTGTCACTGTGTCAATGGTCAGTGATCATGACTGATAATCACCAACAGTGACAGTGAAGACAGCAGGGTGAAGAGAGTGCTCACAATTTGCCAATCACCCAAAGACGGAGAAAGGCTTCCATGGATGTGTAGCTACTTCACCATGGCTGATGTAAAAACTGCATGTTGCTAGCGTATGCCAACCCCTCAAGTCCAAGCTTTATGAGTCATGCTCCCTCCAACAAAAACCCTTGAAATGTCAGTGCCATTTTAAACCCAGAGGTTTATCAATATGACTGTCTGATTAAAGTCAAGTGGTCTGTCTGTCAAGATCACCCTGAATCTGTAGGGAAAGGAGGAGAAAAGAAGCACTTGTGATGTGTTTTTCTAGGAGAAGCAATGGCTATGCAGTTACAGGCAAAAAGCCATGAGAAAAAACAGCTTGGCTCCCTTAAATCATAGTGGCTGCAAGTAGATGCTGTTCTAAGCAGAGGAGAAAATTATGCAACCTGGTGATAACTGCTTGCACTGGCTTTTTATTGGGAATCCTCAGTAGGAGTTTGCATGTGTTTCCTAGCAATGAAACATCATACAGTGAGAAAAACAAGCAAAAAGGGAAATGTTTTGAAGATGAATCAGTTTCTTTTTGCTTTCATTGCTGACGTGATTACAGTGAGAGATTGCAGTTAACTATAACAACACCCCTTGATTTGAAAGGTCACATTTTCATCAAGCCCATTTATAGAAACCATCCCCCACAGATAATGTGCTAATGACTGGAGAGAACATTTGCTAGAAGAATGGTTCTGGCAGATGATGAATAGCACCATGCAAGTGGTGGTAATAGCTCTAATGCCACTTTTTTTTAAAAAGAAGTTGTGCTATTGCTTGCTTTATCTTGTCAGAGCCACATCTAGGCTCTGAAACCTGAGATGGGTTATGTTTACCTCTACTGAGTTATAATATACTTGACCACCGGTGGTGACCTGTGGTGACTTAGTCTTCCCAGACTTTTTCCCCTCAAGTGGCACTCCAGACTCAAATTTTTACTGTAGAACCACCAAAAACCCAGCTTACATTTTATCTTGTACATAAAACCACAGGCTGCAGCCTATTTTAATAGTTCCTGACAGCATTTCAGGTACAGAGTAGGTACTTTCTGCTCCAGTGACTCCTGTATTCATCCTTGGAGATAATTCAAAACATGACTGTAAAAAGGCCCTGAGCAGTCTGTTTTGAGCAGGAGGTTGGGCTAGATGATCTCCAGAGGTATCTGCCAACCTCAGCTGTGCCATAAGACTGATATTTTATGTATTCATACTTTTTATAATTTTTTATATTATTGCAAGGATTATTTGGAATGTGGTAGCATATTCCTGCTGAGCTGCACCAGAAAGTATACTCAGTGTGAATACAGACTAATGCTAAACAATCATGACTTTATTGATGATCTACATTTATCATTATGGCAAGAGCAAGAGAAGAGCACAAAACAAGTGCAAGAGAGATTAATAACAGAGATTGTTAGAAAACTCCTCCCTTGTCTTGTGTGGAAGCCCCTTACAGAACTGGCAGCTTTGGGGACAGATCTGCTTGCCAACAGGAGGTTGGGTGCACAGCAGCAGAGATGGTTTTGTGGCAAGGAGGATGTGCTCTGCAGGGCAGGGAATGCAGCGCTACAGTAGGATAGCACTTCAGCCTGAGGGACACATGCTGAGCTTGAAAGGCTGCCAGTGCTGCAGCATGTTTGAAGCCTTGCTAGGAGTTATGGACAATACATTTCTGCTCTCAAAAATGATGGCTTTTATATTGCACTTCATCCTGATGGATAAAGAGGACTTGATCACAGAATGAACAGTCAATTGAGAAGGATCTTTATTCTATTTGCACAAAACAAATCAAATCAAGTCCTTGGTATTTTTGGTGCTGTGAAAGGTCAGATTTCACAAATTTGAGGGCTGTCTAATCTGGATGGAAGAAGTTAAACAAAAAGTGTGAATGGTGCTGGTGAGCTAATAATGTTCAAACCAGAAGTAAAGCTATACTAATTTAAGAAAAACTCCAAAACCTAACAAACAGCATAATTGAAAACAAACTCCCCAAAGATTTAAAACTAACTCAGCTTCAAGCATTTCTCTTTTCTTCTCCCTGGCAAATGGAGGGTGATAGCAATTAATATAAGCTGAAATCAATAAAATAATTGTCGATTATAAGTGTAAGAAAAGAGATATATGCTTAGCATAACTGAGGGCAATAGGAAGTTATTTTGCATATACAGCAAGAATACAAAGCCTTGTAAGAAGAGTAATGGTACTAGATAGAGATGCTGTAAGTATCAAGAATTAACTGAAAAGTGAGAAGTGTTGAACAAATATTCTGTCTGGGGAAAAGCCAGATACATTCAATCTGTGGATGAAATAGCTCTCATTCACAGTAGCTGATGAGAATGTTAAATAGTAACTATTAAAGTTAGACATTTTACAATCACAATTTCAGTTTAAGTTGCATCTAGAGTTTTTTTACAGAGCTGGTCTGTGAGTGCTGTGGAACATTAATGTTGATTTTTTAATAAATCCTTTCAATTTGGAAGGGTTCCAAAATACAGCAAGAAGCTAACTTTGTGCCAGTACTTTTAAAAGCTAAGTGATATAACATGAATAATTATAGGGATGACATCAATCAATGGAGAATATTGCATAGCTTACAGGGCGCTGACTAATAATTATTGTTTGTAAGTGTTAATTATCTTTAATATTACTCATAATTCAGTCCCATGTTAGCTAATAAATGGATCAGTGAAATTAAAGTGGATCTGTGTGTTTATTGATTTAATCAAACTGAATATAACTTTTTAAATATTATCAGTTAGGTTGACAGAGGTAATGATGCAAAGGCAAGAAACTGTTTAAGAACATTTTTCTTGGCTTCATGTGTCAGACTGATTACATCATCTGAATTATGCAAAATCGAAGTTAGATTTGTTACCATCTCTAAATACCAGCAGTTAATCAGACTAACTATAGTCATGCCTTGTGTCTGAATATTGAAGCCAAATAAATTCAGGTTAGAAATAAGGTACATATGTTTCTGGGGAACAAGATCATGGAAAAAAATCTCCATCCTGGATGTTTTCAAAGGAAAATCTAGTGTAACTAGTCTGGGCAGTAGTTGTGGAAAGTGAGGAGGAGCACCAGAAGCAGCAGAGGCAGAGATGGGGAGTTAGTTGCTCCTCCCTGCCAGTCTGCATGCATAGGCAGCACTTACTCTTTCATCTCTTTCTCCATTTCCTTCTCACATTTTTCCCCTAATTCTGCAACCAAAGCAGAGGCAGAGGCACATGTGCTGTAGCTCTGGAGCAGCAGCAGGTGCTGAGCTTGTCAGGGAGCACCAGGCAGCCTGAATTTTTTAAAAGGTGAGAAAGGATCATCACAAGGGCCCTTCTGGATTCTAGGAGTCAATTTTACTAGTTTGATAGGAGTACATCCTATCAAACCTAGACAAGGTGGCCCAGTCCTGGAAGAAAGAAACAGGGAACTAGGTCTGTGTTTTGGGGCAAGCCCCAAGAGCTGTCACCATCCCATGCTCTCCCTGGCCCCCATCCATGCCAGAGGGACCAGGAGTGGCTGCCCAGCTCCCTTGGGAATGTAGTGTGTCCCTACAGTATCTCAGAAGCCTTCCCTTCCCAATCAGCTGCTCCCCATCAGGGAAAAGCCATAAATCTGGTGGAAGCATCCTGTGGGTTGGGTCTGGCATTTTTAGGATTATTGTTAGGCTTCTAGTACAATTCAAGACAAAATGAATAAAGAACAGATAATCATATATATTTTATATTCTTTTATATTATCTCACATTCTTTAGGGAAAGCTGTAGGTCAATTGGATTGAATTTAGATTAAAACAACAGAAACATTGGAGAGTTGAAGGCATGTATGAGAAGAAATTTTAAATTATGTTTAGGCAGCAGCCGAGTGTAGCAAATAGAAGAATGTCAGATTTGTAAAGCCAAGAAAATGGATTAAATTATTTTCAAAAGTAATATATACTTATTAAAGAAAAATTTGGGCCACGTTGCTCATACAAGGAAAATTGTGTCACCCTGATAAATCAGTACTCCAGCTGACACTGAACTAAGCAGAGCTCTGTGTGAATGTGCTGTGAACAGTTTTCTGCTTATAAGGCAGAGGTGACCTAGAATCCACTCTCAGTCCTGAATGGGAATGAGAACCGACTTGTAACAGCCTTTAGGGGAACACTCTGGATACTGCAGTTGGAGCAGGAATATTCTGTGCTATAAATGAGAGAACTTAGGCTACAATTAGTGTCACTGAATTTTACAACATATTGCTGGTAGTATGAGGAATGAACTACAAGTTTTCAAATACAAAAGGAGGCTTATAATTTCATACATGATTCTATTGCTTATAGTGGCCTTACTAAATCTTACTAGGTTTGACCATGGAAAAAAATGTAATATTCCTGTGACTCTTCCATTAACATGCACCTCAGTCCTGCAAGTTCCCTTTTCATTGCACAGGGGTCTGCTTTATGTCTTTATTACCTATGTCCTTGGGTATGATCTGATTGGAAGGAATGTCTCAGATCAGTGAATAATAGCATCCTGTCACCCAGGGTCACATAATCATGTTTATCTGTGTCTTATTCACCACCTTACTAGACAGTTTGCCCCTGCTACTCTTGTAATGAACACTGTCCTAGGCTGTCAGGTCTTTGAAGACTAGGAGACAGTTGCAAGAAATTTGTATGTTTAGTTTTGTCCTACCGTCAAGGAACACCTATCTTGTTTTTCTTTTTTATAACCTGGAATCTTGATTTTCTGGTGGTTTGGGAATAGTATTCTCCAATGTAGTACTCCCACTAAAACCATGCGCTGCTCCACCTTCTCGCTCCAAGTGGAGGCACAAAAAGTAAAGATTATGGGTTGAAATAAGAAGTATTTACTGAAAATGGCAATGAGATAAGAAAATGAACAATTAACAGCAACAATATTAATAGCAAAAGGTGTAAGAAAACTAATGATTCACATGAAAAAGGTTCCCTGACAATAGACAATACTGGATGGCTCCCTCTGCACTCTTTGTCAAACAGAAACAATGTTTTAGCCCCAGAAGGGAATCCCTTTCCCCAGCCCTGGCAATGACATGAGGTGGTGTAGAATAACCTCTGTGCCCTGGCCATGCTGCCTCCTGGCTACTGCAAAAATTAACCCTGTCCTGGCTGGAACCAGGACAAACCTTCACCTCCGTTTTAGTGCACTGGTTTCAGAATTTACTGCTTTCATCAGAAATATAACTGGCAAATCTGGGGAGATGTATCCGCTGTTTGCAGAAGGGATGGTGCCATGCTTCTCTTCCACCTTGCAATAGAATCAGCTTTGTCAATAATGGGAGTAAAAGCCCCAATCAAAGTTTAAGTCTCTTCCTGACTGCCTCAGGATAACTTGTCATTGTCACAGAGAAGCTAATAATATTCTTCAGAATATTTTTCATTCATTCATAAACCTGGTACTGTATTACACTAATATTATTTTAGTAGTTACAATTGACAGTGCAAATATCCCAAACTATCAGCCAAAAACTGTGGAAAACCAGAGATGGAGAGAGCTGAGGATAACATACCTGAAGGCATTGTGAAAGAGAGACAGGCTAATGGGAAGAAGAGACAGGCAGTTTTGAAATAACTGAGTTTTAGTGAACCAGCGGCTCCAGGAAACCCTAGTGAAACTTAGGTTTACGTCAGTTGCCCATGTGTATAGCCTGATTCGTGAACTAGCATTTTTTCAACTAACACCAGGCTATATGTGTGAACAAATTCGTAGTCTGTATTCTTTTTTCTTCTTTTTTTTCCTTCTGCTTTCTTGAGTAGTCCAATTGAAGTGAAAGTTTGGGAGAGATTTGCCTAAATCACAAAGCACAGTGCCTTGCAAGTAGTCTTTAAATCACTTCAGTCACTTCCAATCACTCCCCGAACAGTGTGGGTTGGTTCTCCTGGAGATGTGTTGAATCTGAAATAAAAAACTTTATAAAATCCAAGGAAGGGAATATAGGAAGCTTTTCCTCCTCACAAAAAAAAGTATTGCTTGATCCCCAAGAGCACTAAAGGAGCTGGAGGAGACACAGGAATTCTGTTGGTGAATTTAGATTTCCCAGTTAAACACTTCTGCAGCACTGAGAATAGGGTTATGTCTGTGTTATGTGTCTTTAGAGAGGCACCAAGCTCCACAGGTTCAAAGAAAATGCTTCTCACCATGCAAGATGGTCACCCTAGGATGAGGGATAGAATCCTGACCTGCCAAATCCTTAGAACCATAACACACTGAAATTAATTGCATCAAACATTGAATTTTAGGGCTTAGTCTGACTGTGGCTTTCAGAGCTTAGAAAAATGCAAGTATTGAATAGTGTCAGGCCTGCAGGTTCATCAGCACAGAACCAATATCCAAAAATACTCCCCACAAAAATGTTCTCTTCCCTTCCGTCATCTTAAAATGAAGAATCTAACTATAGCAGATTGCAGAGCATGAGGCACCTTGTGCATGAAAAATTACGCAATTATGAATGTTTGGATTAGTTTATATGATTGACTGATCATCCTTAAGTACTTTATAACATAACCATTCCACAAATTAGTCTGATGTAATGTATTCCCATCAACAAGTAATTTCCTATATGTTTGTTTGCAATGTTCTTTAGCAGCTGTATGAAGTTTGCTAATGAATTGTGGTGAGTAGATCATGATTCCCCTCACTCTTTATTTCATAGGTTGGTGAGACCAGATGCAAAAAAGTTTGCACCTCGAAATCTGATCTGAGATCCAATGATTTCAGCATCGTTGGAAGCTTGCCAAGGGATTTTGAGTTATCCAATTATGACTGTTATGGGAAGCCCATTGAAGTCAACAATGGGCTCGGGAAATCTCAAGCCAAGAACAACAAGAAGCCTCCTCCTCCCAAGCCTGTCATTCCATCAGCAGCAAAGAGAATCGATCTTTATGCAAGAGCACTGTTTCCTTTTTGCTTCTTGTTCTTCAACGTCATATACTGGTCCATATATTTATGATAAAATATTTTATTTATTTTTTCATATGTGTAAAATATAGCCCATTTCATCATCCCTTCCCAGTCATGAAGGCCACTGTGTGAAATTATTTGCATTTGCAAAGCAATATGTTGCATCTTGATGCCGTGCGATTGTACTGAACATAAGGCATCTGAAATTTGAATGAAAGCATGACACTGCAATGTCTGTGCTCTGACCAACTTTGTATATAAATGTACAGCATACATCCTGCTTTAGGAATATATATGAAGGACAACGCCTACTACATTATAAAGCTGAATAATGCTCTTCAGTTATTAGTAACATACAGAAATTTCAAGTGTTTCTGACAATGAAACTGATGTGCACGTTAAGTATTATTAAAATCAGTATTCTAGTATATGTAGTATTTAACAGCTTTTTTGCTGACTTCCAGAGGAAAAAGAAACACCCACCAAACATCTTGTTCTTGTATAATTTCAGCTGGCACTGTTGAAGAAAAAGCTAAGGTGTAATTCTTATTATTTAGACTTTGTAAGTGAAGGCAGCATCAATTAAGCAGATCTTGTCTATGCGGAAAAATAAAGATCAGAGAACTATTAATTTTGTAAAATCAGCTCATTTAAGAAAAAACAAACAACAACTGTGTCCATGAAGAAGGCCCACTTAAGTATGTTAGAATATACTGGCAATAAAACATTGGGCCAAATTTTAACTGCTGTTTCCTTAGGCACAAGCTTGATACAGTATATAAAAAACAAATCGACCACTTTCTAGACTAAAGGTATCAGGAGTTTGGGAGAGGCATCACAAGATGCAGCTCACTATCAGGTTTGTTATACATTTTTACATCACTTTGTCCTCTGGCTCAGCTTCTGTAGCATCTGGCAAGCCTGCAGTATGTAAGTCACTATTTTTTTTGTTGTTGCATTGGACACTTCTTATTTGATTTGTTTAGTTTATCCCCTTGAAAGCTTTAATTTTAAACAAACCAGTTGTCAAGACAAAATCCCATTTTCACCACTAATTATACCTTTTCTGTTTGCGTGCTAGCTAGCACGTAGACACCAGTAGGAGAGAAGATGTGTCCAAATGTCTGAGGGGCTGAGACTCTCATGAGCCCTGGTGTGCCTATGTGTTAATTAATGCCTGCCCTCACCAACTCATTGTTCTGGCTGCTGTGTTTTGGAGAATAAGGTCCTATGCATGAAATAGCTCTGATAGGAGACTGCTTTCCATTTTCCAGAGGAAACCCTATGGCATGGAGACTACCTAAACACAAGCTCCTTGATGTGCATAGGGGAGGTGCTGTGGTCTCCTGTGGATGCCAGGGTTCATCCCTTCTTAAGGGCAAGTCATGAGAAGAAATACGGCCAAAAGAAAGCTGCATGTAGGTAGGCATGTGAGTAGAGTGTGTTTCCTGAGAACAGGGACTTGGCCTCAGCCCATGAGAGCGTGCCATACAGAAATACATCTCTGCTAGTAAAGGTGGGGCACCACAGCTAGTTACAATATGAAAATAAGGCACCTCTCACTAACTTTGCAATTCATAAAAGAAAATCTGGACTATTTGCCCCTCATAGGCTAGGAAGGGACTGTTTTAAATACATGCAACCTTCCATAGAGTGGAAACAAGCAATCCCTCTTGTGTTACATTTCTGACATGTCCAGGATGTGTTAAGCTAATGCAGGCCACCAGTGGACTGTTGGATCACTTGGGAGTTGCCCACAAGGAGAATGTTGTCCACATACAGCGATCTTGCACAGCCAGAAGGTCAAAAGCGGGAATGAGAGAAGAGGAATGGTGTGCCACGCTGGCTTCACTGCACATCTGGGGGACCTGCACTCCCAGAGCTTTCTCAAACCACTGCCACTTTGTGATCAACAGGCTGGCTGCAGCAACTCGTGTTTGGGTTGGAGAGATCTGCTCTTCACAGCATGGTCACGTGCACTCCACCAGCTTCCTGGCCACTGTCTCATGGAGGTTTCAGGCAGCCACTCTGCCAGGTGGTCATAGTTTGTCCTTTGGATTTCTTTCTGATCCAAACAAATGGAAGGCAAATCCCAGATGTTATTGAACTGTGTTGAATGGGGTCTGAGGAAAATTATATCTTTAAGGTCTAGTTCAAAGTTTAATATTTCTGTTAGTTGAAGGCAATTGCAGAATTGTCAGAGACTGTAAGAAGCAATAAGGAAAAGAGAAGAAGGAAGGGAGGGGGAACTTTTATACATACAGAATGGTATATTTATAGACATTATTTATTCTCATACTTGTATTTTTTCTTACAGTACTGGAAGGCAAAAAAATAATTACCTTGTGTTGAAAATTATATGAATTTTGGAAGATAATTTTCTTGTTAGAACTCTTATTAAAAGATTTATCTGTAATTAATGTCCACATTCTATCTGTAAAATCTCAATTATAGATTTTATTGTTAAATTAATCTTTGTTCCTTCTTGCTTTCCTGCTTACTTGACAGCTTTTGTGTTTTACCATAAAACACTTAATCAATAATACACTGTAATTGCTTTCCATCTTACACAAAGGGAAGCAAAAGGGATGCATATTGTTCAGATAAAGGTTTTTTGTTCATTACAGCACAAAAACTAAGACCAGAAGCAAAGTTTAACAGCCAATTTGAAACTAAATTTAAAATGAAACCAAGCATCACCTATAAAGTATTAATTTTCTTTTTACTTACACTAGATAATATTGCAGTACTTGTATTACCTTGTATTAGGTTGTCCTACTGAGCAGTAATAATTGATTTATTTTATTTTTCTTCTTTCCACTAAAGGTCAGTAAGGGTTTTGCATACCATCTCACATTATGGTCCACCAGCACCCTCTAGTTGTAAAATTCAGCCTGTTGACTGATTTCCACAATAAGGTGCAAATATAAAACTGTATAGGCAAAATAGGATCCTAATTGATAATTATAATATG
This sequence comes from Eopsaltria australis, assembly GCA_034509425.1. NCBI lineage: Eukaryota > Metazoa > Chordata > Aves > Passeriformes > Petroicidae > Eopsaltria > Eopsaltria australis. The sequence continues at coordinate 1,098,007 of JAVTVJ010000049.1, forward strand.
GAAGAAAAAGATATCATTAAATGAAAAATAAATGGGCACAAAATCAATGTACAACTATAGAAATTTTCCATGCAGTTGAAATTTAAAGGTGTAGAAATGAAGACATTCAGCTAGTAGCAAAGGTGAGGTTCATTAACTGCAGCTTAGTAACTCAATTAACTAGTCATGATGTCTGAACAAACCACATGACAGCAAAATCTGTTTTTGAGGGAGAGCCCATCTGTGTTTCAGCTGATATTACTTCAAGTTCTGCTGTTAGCTGGTAGAAGAGTTACAAATTTTTGTTCTACCCTTTAGATAAACATTGGTATTTTCTTGATCTTAAATATTGAGGGGCAGTATTCAAGTAGTTAATTCTGTTCTTTTACAGTATCATCACCCTTTAGATATCTTTCTACATTTATTCAGGATTTTAGAACAAATTCAAACACTGCATCAGGAATTTCCATGGAGATTAATTAATTCACTTCTCAACTGCATCTACAAATTTAAGATAGGCAATAAGTAAGGACATAATTTGAAAAGTGTATCAGCTGCTATGTGCTAATTCCCTGTAGTACACAGCTCATGTTCGACACCCAGTTTTAGGAGCTGCTCTTCAGTGTGTAATGGCACCACCTCTTTTCTTCACTTAATTCTAGTTGAGATGGTGTCTGTGAGAAGTTTTTTGGTTTTTTTTTTGAGGAAAGGAGTTTATTTTTCTAAATGCAGTGTACAGAAGATTGACCGCTTGGAAACACTGCCAAGCAGCTTTCATTCTTCGAAGTCTTCAGATTAATTTGGACTTGTTAACAGGGTAAAGGAAGATGTCTTTGGTGCCCTATTACCCATAAAAGAGAAAGGAGCAACACTGCCTTCTGGGTTAGTGTCAATGGGCATGACCATAGTGATTGATCTGGCTGTATAATCTTTTGAAGGAAATGCACTTGCAAGCAATCTTTATTTAAAAATATTTTACTCTGAAGAGAGACAATACCTTACTTAAGCAGTCTGTTATAGCTGTTAAGGGAATCTCTTAAGAGACGTTATAATACAGTTATAACACAGACCATGGTCTCTGCTTCAATTAAAGCAGCTTATCCTTATGGTTACTGGGGGACTGCCATGGGGGTATTTATAGAATAGGTAGCATTGAATAATTTATTTCCAAGGGAGTGCAACCTGAATATATGCAGTGTCAAGTGATTTTTCAGGCTATTGAGGTATCTTAGTGCTGCAATGAGTACAAATGAGGTGTGTAGCAGATAAGGGAATGAAAGGACACTTGATGCTTTCCCGGTGTACTAATTCAGGGATTAGAGAAGGTAATGTGGAAAGAAATTCAGATACAGATAAATTGAACAATAGTTTTGTTTGCATCAACTATTTAATTTGTGTCTGGAAATTTGCTTTGTATATAAATGAGTTACCTTCTTTTTATATTTGTATAAGGAATCAATAAAAAACCAGGAAAATTAAGCTCATCTGTGGTGCCCAAAAGATAAGGAAACTAATTCCTTTCATATGAAGCTCTACACCTAAGTAAACAGTGGAATATAAAGAAAAATTTGAGGACATAAATTCCTCATCATTGTGGTTTTGTCTGTGCCATTGTATCAAATCAGTCACAAGCAATCTGGGCTGCTTGCAGCACCCCCTTGCATTTTGCCTTACTCAGGAAAGTTGCCCACCCCTGTACTCCCCCTACACCTGTCCTCCTTCCATCAGTAGGAATGGTGTCAGCAGACATTTAAAATAAAGATTACCTGGCTATTTTGAAATCCTTCTGAAAGCCCCTCATTGCTATGAGTATGTCTATGCTGCAGTCACTAAAATGTCTGCAGCTAGTGCAGGCTTATCCAAATTAGCCTTAAACTGGCTGTTTTGGAGAGGGCTTGAAACATCACCATGGTGACAGGGAGCTGTGGCTGGGAAGCCTACCTGCTGGCTAGGGCAGGAAAAAATATGCTTTAAGTTCACCCCCACAAAGCTTAGTGCTGCCTTGGCTGTTGTGCTCGAGCAGTTGGTTTAAAGTTAGTTTGTGTGGGAGTTCATCAGCCCGTGCCTGTGAACCGTAGGTGTGTGCTGGGTGACGCACTGTGTGCTAGCACACAGCGATCCTTCCTACAGATGATGGGAAGGATGGCACCAGAAAATGTTCTCTCCACAGCTCTCGATCACCTACGGAATTTCTGACATATTTAACTTTGTGCACTGACAGGAGCATTCAGTGGCAGTGACAAAAAAATGCTGGTTTGCTTTTCTCTGATCTAATGCACGTGCAAATGAGGGAGTTGGATTCGCCTACCTGAGCATGAATGAGGTTTCCTCCTGAGTCTAGGTCATAAGACTATCCTTCTTATGAGCCATTCTGTTTAAAGTCCCTACCTCACACAGTGGATATTAGGTCACAATCTTTTGAATGAATAATGAGACTGAAAAACTAGTGAGACTAACAAGAATGAGACTGTAAAAGCCCTATTGGCTTCCTGGTTGTCCATGCAGGTCAACCCTAATTTTGAGGGACACTGATTGCTTTTCAGCATCTCAGCATGTCAGTGCCTGTCAGGTTCTGGAGAACAGTATCCACTGACTCTCTCCTAGCAGAGGAGGTATCTGAATGGCCTTTAAGTTTGTTAGTCAACTCATACTTTGAGTATTGAGATAAATCCAAAGCTGCCTGGCACCATTAGCTGTCACACAGAGGCAGCAGGTACATTAAGCACATGTCTTTTAGTACAAGAAAATTAATGGCCTTTCATCTTATTGCATGAAAATAGGGTTTGCTGTGATGGAGGCCAACCAATAAGACAACATGGATTACTAAGGATTTCTGTCCCATCAAGCAGTTGCTTAGGCCACATAATGTGCTTTGACAGGAAGAAATATGAGGATTGTGAAGTATAAAGGATAAGGTATTGTATAACTTTTTTCCATCTTATGAGTTCTTTGTGCTGTGGCTGTGGGAAGTGTAGGGTTTTTCATTTATATATCTGTGTCAGTTTCTTTCTATGAATATTCTCAGTGGGAGTCATTTTTTTTACTTGAAGAAGCAAACTCAAGAGGTTTTTGGGCCAAGGAACCCTCCTGAGTATAGCAGGTCAAGCTGTTGTACCGTTGCCCCCTGCAAAAACCTTTCAGCTCAGGGGAAACCTTCTCTAGCAGCATAAACTGCAAGAAAATCCTCTGCTGAAACTGTGGCTGCTTCTGAGAGGAAAGTCTGTGTGTAGGCAGCCCCTGTGCTTCCACCTTCTTTTGCTGTAGCATACATCATGATAATCAATAGTACTGTTTAGCTTTCCTGTTCTGCAAAGCATTCCTTTTATCAAGCCTGAGTTATTTCCTTGGCAATACACTTCAGATATCCTACCTTTCATCTCCATCCAGTCAAAGCAAAGATCGTGTGTGTGACTCTATCAGAGCTCATGAAAGCAAGCCAGAGTTGATGTTCAAGAACACATGAATGGTAATATATGAGAAGACCTGAGACCTACTTGTTTCTTTAATTTTAACATTATGTGTTTTATGCCATTTCAGTTATGTCCCTATAACTCAAAATATTCTGATATTTGGATTACATTTCACTACGTGCATTATATTTTTGAATTAAGTTTATGAATTTCCTATGAAAAGCAGAATACAAAAAAAAGTAGTCCACATGACATTTTTTAAAATGTTGATTTCCTCTATTAACCTTAAAACTTGAATTTGACCCAGAGGCTAGGAAAATAATGTTTCTTAGTGTTTAATAAGACTTACATTGTCGTAACAGATTTATCAGTGTCTCAGGCGGGCTCATTCTTCTAGATTAATTTATTTGTTTCTTTGACTCTCAAAGGCCAGCTCACTGGAAAATATTAATGTGGAAACTGGCTATTTCAAAGGCATGATACTGACAGGAACTGACTGTAAAGAGGAGTGGTTCTGACCAGTACCACTCCAGCATCAGCTTCTGCTTTTGACAAAGCCTGTCTTGATACCTGCTCCCGCTTCTGACAAATCCTGTTTAGCCTCAGTCTACTGGAGGGTGTAAAATCTTTGTAGGCTTTTTTAAATACTTGTCTGATTGTGTCAGCTTCTGAGGCAGCCCGGCTTCCATTCCCCTTCTGGACATGCTTCAGGACCAGACTATTACAGAAGCAATCTTTTTTCAAGCAATACAAATGATGCACAACATCCACCATGAGATATCATCTACTTTGTGGAATTAAACTTTAGGCTTTATTTAGTAAGTCTTCATATTTTCTAGTTGTTTCCCCAAGGTGAAAACTTCTTAAATACATAATTCTTACATGAATGAAACCAAATGTGCATGATGGCAGGAGAGGGTCACAGCAGCCCTACTCGTTTTGTCTGGTTATGAAGTTTTATCTTGCTGTGCTCTTTAAGCCAAGAAGTTTGTCCTGCAGCTGAAGTCATTTTGGCTGCCCCACAGTAGGCTGGACAAGGACAAGACTCCTCCCTACATACAACCTGCCCTGTATTCAAAGCTGCATTCAAGGCTAACGAGCCAGAGGAAAACACAATTATGTTTCCCAAACCCTGTGCCATTGCAATAACATGTTTTTCACATTCAGCACTTGATGAGCTTTCTTGCAACAGAGAGGCATTTTCTTGAGGAAAAATAGCAACCATGATGCCACAGTAATATTCCCAGGCACTGCAAATTCATGGGGGTATTTTACACCACTTCTGTAGAATACCGAGTGTTACAAATTTTACCATGGGAGATTTTAAACAGCAAGTGCATATCCAAGCTGGCAGTACTTTATTATCTGTTACCCATAAACATGGCTTTATTGCTTTATTTGTCGTATGCCTCCATATTCATCCTATTTCAGGAACAGCATTTTAAAATGCATATTTTTCTAAGCATACTAATTATTAAACTATATTGTGGTTTACCCTATTTTTTCCCACAGAAACATAAGGAAGAGATAGTGTGTTTTACATTACAGTGCTCTTGCAGCAAGTTTTCTAGTGTCTGTGAAGAAAGTTTTGATGAAATTAAATAGGTGGAAAAAAATTTCATGGAGTGTGCAAATGAAACAGCCAGGAATAAACCCATTTATGCAAGACTCACGCTGAGAGTGTGATGAGCTTTGACAATTGGAATAAATTATTTTGTCTGAAAGGCAATTCCAGTTTAAAAGATAGGACAGCATTTAATCTTTCAACAGTTTTGATTTCTCAGATGAAAATAAAAACCAAGTCTTTATGGAACAGACCAGATAGTCTTGTCCATATTGACCTCATATCTGCACACAGCCATCATGCTCTCCTTTAATATGGCCTTTCTTCCGGTTCCTGCTGCAAGAATTCAATCAATGGAATTATTTATTCTCTGACTGAACAGTAGGAGGACTGCTGTTGGCTGAGTGCACACAGGCCCTGGCTGGGGGCACGGCTCTGTGCACAGCCCAAGTCTGAACATCGCATGTAAGTGATGCTCTGTAGCTGAACACAATGCCCAGGAAGTAGAGGCAAGGGTCCCTTCCCCAGTTCTCCACTGCAAATTTGGCAGATTATTTCCTCTATTTTCTTACATTCCTCTGTGACAGAGGATAATAAGGTGGCTTTCTGTTGTGCCAAGGGCCTTTTGTTTAGATAGTATGTTGCTGGGGCAAAAAATATTATCTTGCTATATGTTGTTATACAATGCCTAAAGGCACTACAGTAATGTACACAAGTAGTAATAAAAAATATTTCAATCATTATTAATCATAGATTCAGTGGCATACAATAGTGATATCTCTATTTGTATTCTCCGAGTCTTAACATTTCTGCAAGTTGTCTGACTGATTTCAAGTGCTTGATCTTCATCCTCATCTACATTGGCTTTCCACTGTAGTTCTTTCTGATTTATTGTCAGACGAGAATCCACTGCATGCATGCATGCATGCATACGTTCTTTCCTTTAATATTACTTCTTTCTGATATCTAAAAAGACTCTTAAAATAACCTCACAGTTCCTTACTTGGATCCCAATTCCCCAGAAGACTCTGCAGAGAAAGAAAGGAAGAAGTTGTAGCTTTTAAAATGATACATTTATCCATTTAAAATTTAGCATGCATAAGCATCAATATCTATATTTAATATAATGACATTCCTAGGACTAAGCCTTCTTGAAAATGGTGTGTCAGGATTTAATAAATTACCAGTATTTTCCCCTTCCATTATTTATATTATTTTGTTTAGCAAGTATTTGCCAAGTGCATCCATATCAAGCCATGTATTTTTCCAGTTCCCTGTAAAATAAATCATCCCTTGCCATGGCACAGAGTGAGCGATGTGGACCATGGGATATTAATTCATGACAGAATTATAGACTATGTTGAGTTGGAAGGGGCCCATCAGGATCATCAAGTTCAACTCCTGGCCCTGCACAGGACACCCCAAGAGTCACACCATGAGCCTGAGAGCATCGCCCAAATGCTTCTTGAACTCTGTCAGGCTGGTGCTGTGACCACTTCCCTGGGAAGCTGTTCCAGTGCCCAGCCACCCTCTGGGTGAAGAAACTTTTCTTGATATCCAACCTAAACCTTCCCTGACTTCAGCTTCAGGCTGTTCCCTTGGGTCCTGTCACTGGTAACCAGAAAGAGATCAGTGCCTTCCCCTCCTCTTCCTCTCACAAGAAAGTTGTAGATTTCAATGTAGAAGGAATCAGGTTTAGCAAGCAAGACTTCCCCATCATGAAGGTATTCTGGCTGTGACCAAAGATGTTTTTCAATACTTCCCAAAACAATCTTTTCCAGGATTTTACCAGGCACTGAAGTCACATACTGGAGTAGCTCCTTCAGTTACAAATTCAAAGCAAGTGTTGTCACATAGAGTGTACAACAAGTACATTCCTTTAAAGAAAAAGTATGATTAGTTAGCATCCAGTATTTTATTAGCTCATCAATGCTAGTAATGATCAAGAGTAATTTATAGACATATTAAGTGAATTCCTAGTAAATTAATTAATAAAAGGGATACAGTAAAATGTGGATATGGTTCTTGGGGTTTGTTAGCTAAATCCTTGAGGTGGGAAGTTCCTGTCAGGCAATGCTGTCTGTCATTTAAAGGATGTAATCCAAAAGAAGAGTAGGTAGAATCACCAAGGACTGGTTTATACACAGAGAGATAAAAGTGTGTGCCACATGTCTGTCTGACCCATGGATTGCTTGCTGCTGGGTTGTCTCTCATGGCTGACATTCAAAAGGAGAAGATTACAGGAGCCCATGAAGGGTGGTATTTTCAATCCATTTTACTTCACTGTCATTTCATGGGATATTACCGTAATTGATTATTCATATGTATCACATAATCATTTGTCAATAACACCAAATTGTCTGTTCATGTAATGAGGCACTGAACTGAGATGAGCTATAATTAATAAAATTATAAAATAATCAGATGATGAATGGAGAAAATTCCATTCTGAAGCATAACATTTTTTCTACAGACTTTTTTATGTGCAGCACTGCAAGAAGCAAGCAAAGAAGCAATATTGCAATCTGCTATCTTGTTCAGCAGTAGAGCTTGGAGTGCTGGTGTGATCTGTGATTTTTCTTAACTGCCTCAAATAACGGAATGCTTCTTGCTGTGAAGAAAATCTGAACTATTGCTGCCATTCTAGTATGAAAATAACAGTGAGACCTAGATGATTCTGGATACACGTTTGAGGAGAGAAGTTTCTGATCTCTTTGTGTTTCTCTAGCTTTTTCTAAAGGCCTTGTGTGTTTTGTGTAAGCTCATTTCATTGCCTTTGACGTTTATTTGCTACAGCTGACCAACCTCTAAAATTAAGGTCCTATTTTGTTAATGCCACTAAAACCACAGGGAGCCCAGCAGAATAAAGGCAAATGTTGGTGAGGCTTCTCCTGCAGAAAATGCCTTTCTGTGCTCTTATTTACGTCAGATACCATCAGCAAAGGCATTTTTATAGAAAGTGGCATTTAGTTATAGAAAGTGAATTCATTAGATCATAGCAGAAGAGCTGCTTAATTTAACAGCAGAGCATTAATGCTATTTTCACAGTAGCTACAGCTCATACTGACAGGTCAGGTACAGCCAGGATTTGGGAGAGAGGATGTATCCCTGTCATTGCCCCACATATTCCTTGCTGTGGCATAAGTCATCTCTCTGTGCGTGGTTTCCTTTGCAGCTTGTTTAGACTTATGACAGTGACGTTTCCAAGTTCAAGGTTAGGTTCTTGTTGTAAACTACCATTTTTGAACTGCCCTTGAGACCCCACCAGCTCATCCCTTTCTTTAGGAGCCCTTCATGCATTCCTTCATTCATTGTGCTGTGTATGTGTCCCTGTGGTGAAAGGAAGCCAGAAATTGAGAACTGTTCAGAACTCAGCCACGTGTGCACATCACCTTCGTGTGTACATCTCATTAGGGGCCTTGCAACTGGCAAGGACCAAGGTCAGTCTCAGGTTAAATGGCAGCTCCACAGACCACAATAATGACTAGCAGTTACTATGTATAAGACAACAGTGTGACACAAATGAAGTTTTAGTAAAGACAAGCAAGCATTGTTTAAGTTGTCTTTAATGCCAATTCTATAAGCAGAAACTTTTCTACTATAAGCTCATCTATTAAACCCTATATTTAATGCAACTGTGCAGTTAGAAGAATGTTATTTTCAGCATATTTACTATTAAGGAGATGAATTTCTAGTCCAAAGTATGAAATTAAGTGCCTCATAAGAATTGTTTTGTTTTCTCTTACATTTCTGGTTTGGTTTTTTCCTATTGTAAAAGCTTGCCATTAACACCACACTCTCAGAACTAATCTCTGGGAAGATATGCCAATGCAGAGGTGAAAGTAAAAATATCTGTGCTGTGAACTAGTTCTGGGACTGAACAACTGAAGCAGTTTTTCAGAACTAAAAATAAACTTCTGTTGAGCACAACTCTGTATATTTCCATGCTAACTTGAGCAAGCTGTTCCTTGACACAAAAAAAAATTTAAAATAAAAATTATGGATGTCAACAGGTAAGTGGCGAACCCAAAAGAAATTTATGTTGTGGAAAGATCATAATAAGGATAGGAGATATGATGTTTCAAATAATAAAAATCCTTTTAATCTTACATCCTATTTTTGATGTAATTTTTAAAAGTATAGTGTAAAATGTCTGCAATGGGTAATTGGACAAAAACAAAAACTTTCTACCTAATATTTCTACCTGGATATTTCCTGAAGAAATGAATGATTATCTTGTCTCATGCAATTCTATCTATTCCTCCAATTTAATTTATTTTTTAATGTTGCTAAGTGCTTGAACTCCATAGTGTAATTTCTGAAACAATTTGTCTTTTACTTATTTGTGTCATAAAATAAATTATTTTAATATTTGCTTGATGCTTTTTGTGAGATTGATTTTTTTAACGGAAAACATAATGGGGACCATTTGGCTGATAGGTATTCAAACTCTTACTCACTAGAACTTAAATTTTACTCTATTTTCCCAGTGATGGAAGCCCTGACAAAATTAAAAAACTATTAAAGTGATCTAAAAAAAATGCACTGCAATAATATAAGCATTTTAAAAACTAAATCCCTATCATAACATCTTTCTTTTTAAAAGATTAGTGAGGTTTTTTTTTGCTTTTAAAAGCAAAATTAAAACAAAAAATAAAAAATGCAGCTCGGCACAATGTGCTTATAAATGATAATGAACTAATTCTCAGTTATGCGTGGACACATTAAAACCTGTTACACTGCCAGTTCAGTGTACAGCAGCTGTGACTGTCACTGGTGGCATTGGGACAAGTGGAACCAGATGCCTGTGTGCCTTCTGATACTGCTGTAAGCTTCTAAAGGAAGCACCCCACTGAAGAAGAAAAATGGAGCTTTCATTTACTCCCTTGGTGACTGCAGTGAATTTTGCTCCCCTTTACTGTGGAGGGAGCAGCAAAGCAGGCTGTTACCATCATCCATCCATCTCCCCATGCTGACAGCTGGCCAAATTGCATGTGCTCCACTGAGCGGCCTGGCACGAGGGGTGGGAGGAGGTGACGCTGCCCACCCCCCCATCCCTGCTTTGGCCCCGACTGGTTTGGTGCCCAGCCCAAAAGCAGGGTTAGCACTGGCATTGTCACTGCAGCTTTCCTGCTTCTTCAAAAAGCTCTTGGCCTCGAAGCCTTGTGCAAAGGATGTGAACAAGATCATACAGAAAGTGTTCCAGACAAGAAGGAGAGATTCACTCCTGCAGTGTGGAATGTTATGAGAAGCTGTCTTCCCTGGATTAAGGAGTTTAGCAGTTAGTTCTGCTGTGGTGGAAAGCATCTTTGCAAATCTTATTTGAACACTGTCCTGAATCCTGTGCAAGGTCATAAAGCAAATTATAGTGTTGATTAGCATGGAAAACCACTGTGAGGCCTTCCACTCCCTGTACAAGTTCAGTGTCCATGAACTATTTTTACATGTAAGGATACAACAAGAAGTCAAGTCTCTAATGCTCATCAGCTTTGCAACAGACCCAAAGTTGGAAAAGATCAGCTGATTTCTCCAGGTTTTGAAGGTAAATGTAGTAGGCATATATGTTATGAATAGTTTTTATGTATGGATGAAACATTAAACCAAGAACATGTCTTCACCGTTCTGAGAATGATCATTACACAGTCCATTTCCCATAGGCTGGTAATTGTCCAGTGTCCTTGTTCAAAATTCTACTTCTGCATACTCACTACAATGACAGAATCAACTTCCTGTAAGAATCATAAATTTAAGTACGGAGCAATATGTGACCAAGCATGTACAGAGGTTTTACTGTCACTGACGCATATTAGCCTTGGGTTTCAATCTGTCTTTAATTTGTAGATCCAGGGCTGCTTCTCAGTATTATTGCTTGGGATTCTGAAGATGTGCTACTACCACATGGTGCTGTGATTGCTAAGGGAAAAATCACCTAGTTTTAACAGAAAAAAGGTCCAAGTCACAAGTGAGTAGAAATTAGAGAGTAACACTAAAATTGTACCCCAGATACGTCAATAGAGCAGACTATAACATTCTTGTCAGCTTGTATTTGCCTTTTAACATTTTGGCGTGTTGTTTATGAATGCAGGTAAGTGAGGTGGAGAGGCGATTTGACAAGTACAGGGGATTTGACAACTACCATACCTCAGCAGGGAACAGTCCACCACTATATGAAATCTGATGTCTTCATCATCTCCAAAGGGCTTTTTATTCTGAATAACGAGTAATACATTTCTCACAGGTGACAGAAAAGGTGCAAGGCTAAAGAGGAATTTCAGAGATTAAGAACTGACCTGAAAAATGGGTGTTGAGTTGATACTTCAAATATAGATGCTGGCATGAAAAAAGGAATAAGAACATGATGAGAATAAAAAACACTGAAGTCAAGGCTGGCATTGCTTGTGGAACAGATGGAAGAGGTAGTAGATGAAAAGAGAGAGGATCAAGGCTGGCTGCTACAGTCTAAAGCAACAGTCCAACACATTTGAATTAGCTGTGCTCCACAGAGGAGAGGGAGGAAAATATGAGGGTAAAATCAAAACAACTGTAGAGGAAAGAAGATTCTAGTAGCCATGCATTGGAAAACCAGATGGAAATCAGCCAGGAAAGGAGGCAACAAAGAAGTAGCAGGTAGGCAGGGGAAAAATTCAAACAGGAAAAAGAAATGTTTCCCTTGGGTCTGAGACAAAGCCGTGGAAGTTTTTTATATCACTGGAAGAAAAAGAAAGATATTTCCAGACAAGAATCAGTGATTTAGCATTTCGTAATCTGAAAGTGTTCCTTTTATGTTTTTCCAGAGGCTTAATAATGTAATTTGTTATAATCTCAGTAGAAAAAATAGAAGTAATCTCTAGCAGATTTTCCACACACATGGTTTATTTAGCATATACTTAAGTGATTTTATTGGCAAAATAAATATAAAATTTCTTGCAAATAGAAAGAATACAAGTAGCTCAAATAAAAATAGTAAATCCCAAATTGCTATAAATTTCTCATAACAGTTGGCTTAGCTGGTAGCAAACTGCACTGTCACAGCAAAGGGAAGTGAAAGCTGTATGACTACTACCAATTGTTTTACGTCAGTTATACCAGTAGGGTCATGAAGTTGTTTTTCCATCATCAAAATCATGTCACAGAAGGTAGCCTCAGCTACTCCTTAGAGCATGTCCTCCACGGGTGTGTGTGCTGCTAATGGGAACAGAACGTGTTTGCTAATCAGAACAGGAAGCAGAATGAGCATGGAAGATCAGGACGTACTTTTTATTTTTAAAAAGACTCTTGAGATCCAGAGTGAACATATGGGACTACACACTTCAAAAAAGATTTGGAACTTGGAACCTATGTTTGTATTTTCTCTTTATTTACATTTACTGCTATTTGAAAGATTTCTGCAGATTTCAAAAATCCAAAGACAATAATCTTTATTGATGGGAAGGATTTATTGATCAGCCATGGAATCAAAGGATTCATGCATTGATACAGCATTTTTGCATCCTACTAAATTTGCACAATTTAAGGTTTTTAATAATGAAGATGATATTGAAAATAATTCTGAATATAAACCCCAAAGACTGTTAGGATAAAAGGCCAGAAGAGCCATTATAACCAATTAGTCTGAGCTCTTGCCAAGGGCCTCCTCAAAATTTAACTTTTTTCAGCTAGGATATTTTAAAAGATTCTGGTTTTACCTGAGTATTTTGCAGGGCTGAGGAATTCATTACACTGCTCAGCATATGACTGCATGGTCAATGACAAATTACTAAAACAGCAGAACAAAAGATAAACTTTATTTCTAGTCTGAATGTGATGAATATCAGCATTCAGTAACTGAGTTTGTTACTCTATCCATCTCCTCAAGTGTTTTATATTGTCTAAGTTACTTTCTTGAAGCATGTACTCCATGTCATCAAGCCGTTCCTGAACTATTTTTTGATCAATATATGGAGTGATCACTAAATATTTCTGAGCACAAGGCAAAAATTCCCAGTTCTCCAGTCTTTTCCAAGTTTCTTTTTGCATCTTGTACTCAACTGATGAGACACATGAACTTTTAGTTGTACTGCAGCCACTGTCTCAACCAGGATTGTGCCAGGATGAATTGCAGAGGAAATGTATTCCTGATAAATTTTACTTCTGATTAGCACATATATCAGCCTTTTAAACTTCCTCACCAGCTTCTACCTTACATTCAGAATATCCATTAGACAATATTAAATTGTTAAATTTAGTATTGCCATGATTCTTTTCAGTAAGAAGCAAACCTCTCCTGCAGTTCTATGAAAGCAGGATTAAGCACTTTGGCTTTTCAGGGATCTGACATCTTATTATTCGATATCTGGACTTCTGTCATCTGCCATTGTTTTCATTGTTATTGCACTGCTGTGTTCCTTTCAACAAGTGATTGATGCTTATTATTAACAGTCTCCCCGTTGATGCTTTGTTCACGTTCTGAAATAATGCATTTTTATATGAGCTCTTTTCATGGATTTAGAAGAACACACATAAGAATATAATCTGTTTTTGGGAATACAATCCTCACTTACCTTTTGCAAGATCCTTTTCCCTTGAGAAAAAAAGTATTGAATGTGATTCCCAGTAATGTAGTCTGATTTTCTCATGCACAGTGTTAATGAGTATGTCTATTCTTAGTACATGGTCATAAATTACTATCACCTATAAATTTCTTCTTTCTCCTTTACCCTCTTGCATCTTTTCGATTAGCATAGGATTGTTATAAAAAATAGAGAATTGAAGAAGACTTTTTTTTATTATCGACATTTTTCACTATTACTAAATTCTGACTGAACTCTTTCCTTGCTGATTGATTCCCCTATGCTGTCGTTTTGTACTTATATCGGTTTAAATCTTTTACTTTTCCCTGGAACACCAACAGTGGAATATGGCCACATAGTTTGACTTTTTTTTCTACATTCTACATGATGATACAAATTTGGAGTAACACATGCACATACATACACACACACATTGTACATGATGTATACCTACACATGCTCACAACTCTGAAATGGAAAAATATGCATTAGAAAATCGACAGCCATTATTTCATTTTTATGCTTTACATCATCTAAATCCTTTTTATATTTTATCTCATTATGCAGCTATAATGTATATTGGAAAATATGATTTTTTGTTTCATTATAGCAAATTAAAATACAATCTTAAAACTGAGATCTTTGCTTCATTTTAACCTCATTTGTTATACGTAAGGGGATGCTTTAGATCTTGGTGAAAAAAAAAAGCATACAATTTATCTATGCTTCTGTTAAAGATTGGCAGTATTACACTGAAATATTTATTAAAAGTAAATGTCTGTACATCTCATTGTCTGGAATGCAGTGGGGACTACCTGAATACAAGCTTTCCTCTGACAGCTTAATCTGTTGATTGTCACAGTGATGCTGCCTGCCCCTTTCACAGAATTCAGCAGTGGATTTTACCATGCAGTGCAAAACGTGACTTCTGTGAGAGCCCAGGCTGTGGGAGAGAGCGAGGAAGGGCTGTAGCAGCTCTGCCATTCCACCCGGAGAAGCCCATAGGGGCTTTATGCTCAGGTTGTTAAAGCTTGCTCTCTTTTTCAGGCTCACCTCATTTTGTGGGTGAGAGAAAGAAGATGAGACAAGTACAGAAAAAAGCTAGTACAGGATTTCCTGGTGAAATGACTCAAATGAAACAAAACTCATCATGAATTAGTGATGAGAAAAGGGCCTCAAATTGCCAACTTCCTATGTGCTCAGGATATGTACTTTTATTGACATCTGAATACCTGAAGCTTTGACACCCTCCTCCTGGAAAGGAGAATTAAAACAATTTAATAATAATAATAAAAATAAAAAAGAAAGAAAAAAGGGGAAAGGTAATTCATTGCAAGATCAGTATCCTTTCCTATGAGGATATTTCCCATCATTAACTAAATATAAATTAATAAAAAAATATGGCAGATAATGATCACTTCATAGCAAATTCATTGTCACGGTCACAGGAATGCCACACTGCCTTTTCTTCTATAAAATGTGTGTGTGTGTGTTTGTGTGTGTGTGTGGTGCACAGCAACAGACTTCGTGCCAAAATGAGAAATGTTAAATTTAGCTTGCAGTAAATAGCATGTCTAGCTAATACAGCTGGAACCCATCTTGGAAACGAAAAATGAAAAAACCCTTCCCCGTTATGCATGAAAATGAAGTATCAGAATAGCTTTAACACTTCCTGCATATTAACTTCTACGGTTTGGGTACAGGAGCTAAAACAAAAAAAAAAAACCAAAAAAAAAACCCAAAAAAAAAATTTGCTTTTCAGGTGTGTGTTTGTGAGGTGGCTCCATCCTGGGGTAGGCCGGTGAAGCAAAATAAATAAATAAATAACCATCCGAACCAATAAATAAATAAATAAATGAATGAATGAGCCAGCTCCCCGAAGCGAGGCCGCTGTCCGCGGTGCTGAGGCCGGGGGCGCGCGGAGGGGCGGGGCGCGGCGCGGAGGGGGCGCGGCGGGCGCGCTCCCGCCGGGGCCGGTTCCGCGCAGGCGCCGCCGCCGCCGCCTCGCCGGGAGCGCCGCCCGCCCGTTGAGTGCGAGGAGCGCGGGCGAGCGCGTGCGAGGGCAGGGCAGGGCCGGGCCGGGCCGGGCGGCGGGAGCGCAGCGGGCACCGCCGGCACCTCCATCCCGCGCAGCGCCGGAGCCGCGAGCAGCACCGGAGCGGCGGCGGCGGCAGCGGCTCGGACAGCGGCTTCTCCCGCACCCGCCGCGGGGCTCTTCTCGTTCCTTCCCTCCCGTGGCTCGCTTGCTCCCGCCGGCCGCTCGCCCGGAGCGCACGGGATCTAATTTGCTGACGAGCGCGCTCCGCGGAGGAGAAGGAATAGGAGGAGGAAGAAGAAAGGGCTGTTTCCGTGGCTTTGTGGATGCTCTACTTTTCCTGGAAATGCAAAAGATTATGCATATTTCTGTCTTCCTGGCTCCTGTGTTGTGGGGACTGATCTGGGGGGTCAATTCTAACAGCATACAGATCGGTAGGTGCCCGCATTTGGGGGGCCCCCGCTCTCCTCCCGGCGGGTCTCCCGATCCCTCATCCCCGCCGGTGTCACTCGGGCATTCCTGTCATGTCGCCGCGCACCCGGTCCCGCCGCGGTGTCCGCCAGGCGCCTGCGAGATCCCCTCGCCTTTTTCCCGGCCACAGCGCCCGGCCCCCGCGACCCCCGACACGGGACGGAGCCGCGGCCGGGAGCGCTCCGGCACCCGCGCCCAGCCCAGCCCCGCGGCGGGCAGAGACCTGGCCCCGGCGCCGCTCCGCCGGTGCCCCCGCCCGCCTGACGCGTGTGTGTTTCCCTGCAGGGGGGCTGTTCCCGAGGGGCGCCGATCAGGAGTACAGCGCGTTTCGGGTAGGGATGGTTCAGTTTTCCACCTCGGAGTTCAGGCTGACTCCCCACATCGACAACCTGGAGGTGGCCAACAGCTTCGCCGTCACCAACGCCTGTGAGTAGCGGGCGCTGCCAGCCTGCCGTGGCGGCGGGGGCGGGGCGGCTGCGAGCGGTGCGGCGGGGGTGTGTGTGTGTGCGGGGGTGTGCGGGGTACGTGTGTGTGTGTGTGCGGGGTGGGGATGTGCAGGGTACGTGTGTGCGCGGGGGTGTGCGCGGGGTGCGGTGCCGGGGGGAGCCGCCCCGCCGCCGGGCAGGTGCGGGAGCGCCCGGCCCCGTGCGACCGGGGCTCGGGGTCTCCGTGCGTCCCCCAGCCCCCCGGGAGGTGTAAAATGGTTCCCGGCGGCTCCCCCCGCGCGTTACGTAAGGCTGCGCGGCCCCGGGGCTGCCCGCAGCGCTCCCCCGCCGCCCCAGGGCTGCCCGCGGGCTGCGGAGCCACCTCACTAGCGGCGCGGGCAGAGCCGGGGTCCGCTCTGGCCGGCAGCCGAGGGGTGCGGAGCGGGCGGCGGGGACAGATCAGCCATTTTACGCCGCGCGGTGCTGCGGGCTCCATCTCTCCATCTCTCCGCCCGCTCGCCCCCCGCCCGGCGCGCTCACGGGCGGCCGCGCTCGCCGCCCGCTCAGCCTCGCCGGGAGCCCGCCGCCCCCGCGGCTCCGCCCTCGGCTCGGCGGAGCCCGGCCGCACGCGTGCTGCGGGGCGCGGAGCACATGCCTTGCGCGGCGGGCGACGGGGAAGGCGGGGCGGGGTAGAGCGAAGAGCGGAGCCCCGGGCGGGGCGGCGAGTCCCGCAGCGGGGAGCGCTTCTGCCTCCTGCCGCTCGGCTGCCGCCCCCGTGGGTGCGTGTGACCCCGCGGAGCGGCGCGGCTCCCCGGGCCGAGCGCGGCCGGGGGCGACTGGCACTGCCCGTCCCGGGGTGAGAGCGGGGAGCCGCGGCCGGCGCTCCCGGGGCGGGGAGGTGTGCCCGCCTTGCCCCGCTGCCCTTCCTGCCGCCCGTGCCCCGTTCAGGTGAACCCGGGTCCCCGCAGCGGAGCGGGCGGCAGCGAGTGGGGAGCGCGCTTGGTGCCGTGTCGGCCGCTCCCGCCCAGCGCCGCGCTCCCCCCAGGCGTTTTCCCGTCACTCCTGGGAAAAAGACGCAAGGGACGCTGTATCTGGAGGTTAGCCGTCAGCAGGAGCAATTTTCCTCCATTGGCGACCTTTTTTTATCCCCCCGATTCAGCTGCCTTGTGCGGTGGTGCTGAAGAAGGGCGGCTTGGCACAGACGATGGGATAGGTGGTGCAAGAGCTCAACTCAGGGAGCTTTCAGTGACATGTGCAAGGGTAGGAGGGTATAGCATACATAGCTGAAGGCGTAAAAGGTCGCAGCATGTAATCAGCCGCAAAAATGCTAAATTGTTAATCTTTGCAAACTGCTTAGATAGTTCTTCCTTTCTTAGATAATGGGAGTTTGTATCAACCAGAACCGCATGTGGTCAGTATTTGCAGATGATGTTACTTGGACTATCGGTGAAGTAAGTGTAGCAGTTTACATGGCATTCTGCAAAAATGTGACAGTTCTTTCCGTGTTCCTCAATTCTGAGAAGTTAACAAAACCCTGAAAATAGGTTTTGCAATACACCGGATTTTTTTCCTGCTAGCACTAGAGACGAGCACAGTCACCTTGTCTTTGAGAAAGTAAAGGTTACATGTTTTTCTTCAAGACCATCAAGTCCTTTTGACCAGCGTTTGTGTGCATGTATTAGCCTTGTTCTTGTCTTCCTTGGAGAACTTTTACAATACTCAAATGATATGTGTAGGCTGTAGACTACTGTGGACTTCGGGGCTTCCAGCAGAAGGGAGATGGATGCCATCCGTTTTTTGGATTTTCCTTTCCTTTGTCTGAACTTCATCCAAGGCTTCAATTTTCAAGCAGTTCGAAGAGCTCCAGATTAAGACATGAACATTGTACTTGTTTTTCCATCACCTCAGTTGCCACTGATGTTTTAGTCAAGTTATCTTGTGCATTGGATTTAACTGACTAGTGAAGCGTGTGCTAAAAATATGTACACCATCCCCTCGATTACCTTCCCAGAAGGGTTTGATTGGAGAACAGGGAGTTCTGAAGATAAATATTTGGCGTACAAGAAGTAGAATTTAGCAGCTGATTGCAGAGCACTGCATGCACAAATGGTTAAGAAGAATCCATCTTTTTTTATCCCCTCTACATTTGTTCTCATTTGAACATTCTGCAGGTTGATTTTGTTAGGGTTTTTTTGGGTTTTTTTTTTTTTTTTTTTTTTTGGTTTTGTGGGATTTTTTTGGGTGGGGGGTGTTTTTTTTTTAATTATTATTTCTAGAATAGTGTTCAAAGAACTTGTGCCCAAAACCAACACTATGAAACAATGCAGGTGTAAAAGAAGGTCACAGAAATGTAGGATAATATGAATCTGAAAATGCTTCAGTATTCACCCAGGTGTTTCATTCCAACAAGATGATTGTCCTGCACAGAAATGTAGTGGCAGGCTTACACCATAATAGAAGTGGTGACCTTTTTCTGCCCCAAATTGGCCACCGAAATATTTTGTCTCTTGATTTAAACCCCTGAGCCAGCCGTGTTCCAGGCTGCAGAAGCTCTGGCTGGTGTGGCAGAGGTGGGGTCCAGCCCTGCCTGCTGTTCCCAACCTGGCACCCACAGGTGGCAGCTGGCAGTGCTCGGGGTCCCCTGCGCCACCCTGCCAGGGCTCATCCTGTCTCCCTCCCCTGGTGGCCTCAGGGCAACAGCACACCACTCCATCTGTTTTAAAAACAAACCAGCAAACAAAAAGCCTGCTGTAAAAATATGTAAGTCTTCAAACTGTTTATCAGCACTTGCTCGGAGTTTGTTAATGGAGCAAGTGTTTTTTAGATGAATGGGTATTGCTGGTATAACCTTTGAACTGGGTTCCTGAACTTCAGAAAGGAGGAGATGGTGGTCACGTACCCCTGAGGAGCGTTCCAAGCAGTGAGACTACTCAGTCATTTAAAGGTGGCCAGCAAATTGGTGTAGCAGTGGAGTGGACGCTCTGCGAGTAGGTAGCTTTAACTCACATAGTGACTTGTACTACAGTGGGATTTTCACCTCAACACCAAGAGATTGTGTCATGATGTGTTGCAAGACAGCAAATGGGGCCACAATTCCACCGATTTTGACCAAGGTGGATGGGCCACCTTCACGTAACCCAGGAAAAGGACACAAGTCAATTATGCTCAAAAAGTAGCCATAAAAAATAGTGACTTTAGTTTGTTGAACTGTTGCAACTCTACAAAGCTGTGTTGACAGGTCATTGGGAATAGCTGCTGGAATCTAATTGCAGTTTGGCACTTCATAAGCCAGCATCACTGGGAAGCTTAGTGGTTTAGATTGACAGGTGGTGCACACGTTTTTCACGTGTTTTTGCTGTGAGTAACGGCATGAATAAGAGCAGTGTTCACTGCCATGACTGCTGTTGTGGCTTTCAAGAGAAATGGACTGGGCTTAGCACTGTGTGAGAATTCTTGGTTCATTTTAACAGAACCTCCTTGTTTCTGTTTGTTTGGTTTCACAGCTGGAGCAAAGGTACAGCACTGGAAGCAATTCGTAGGGCAGAACTGGAACATATCCAAACCACTGGACTTCATTGTCCTTCAGCACACTGTAATTGAATCTGGTCTAATTGAAGGAGTGTTGACCATCAGTGATGCCAGATTTTTAAAAAGTTAGTTCTGTCAAAACAAGAAAGAAGGAAAGTGATGAAGTCCTTTCCTCTTAAATCTGCCTACTCAACAACTTCAGGGGTAGTTGTATTGTGTTCTCACATATTTTAGCACTGAAAGGATATTGGAGTCACTTAAAGAGAGGTTTCCTATGGAGTACTATAAAACTGCCATAACGATAACAAGTTTTTCATACAGTAGTTTGAGCACAGAGGTAATATATGTACAATCTTGGATGTTTAATCCTGCTGGCTCAAGAGCCAGTGTTAAGCTTTTCTGTTTTAAATCAAGTCTTACAGCTCTGCAGGGATCACTGCACCATGACATTGTGACAAGGGGATGCTGATTCATGCATAAACCTTAGATCCTTTCATTATATCTTCAACCAGCAGCTTTGAAAACCTATGAATATCTGGCATGTTGCAACTTGAGAGTCATGGCAAAGGTTTCCTCAACCATTTTGGAATATAATGTTATAGCTTTCATTCCTAAAGGAATAGCACTGAGCATATTACTGGCAAAATGCTTACAGAATAAGCAAAAGTAAATATCCTTTAATGAGAAGTATGGAAAAAATTTAGATGTGTTTATTTGAATTAAAATTACTGTGGACCAAGCCTAAATGTATTTCACAATAAATTATTAGAACTGATTTTAAGGAAAGGGGGGACTTATTAGCTGCTTATGTTTCAGTTCATTTGTATTCTTGGTCCTTCTCATTTCCTTTTCACTATAAAACATTTCTCGGGCTCAGTGAGCAGATGTGGAATAGGTTCTGTGCCTCCTTGTAATTAAAATGGTCAGAATCAGATGAGTTTCTGCAGTAAAATGATACAATAAAACCAGGATGTAGCCTCCTGTGATTTTTCTTCTCTCAAAACATTTCTCCTCTCAAAATTGATCTCTGTAGCAAACTTTAAACATTCTTCTACTCTTGAGAGTTATTAATAAAGAAACCTGGGATATTTATTGTGTGACAGTGCTGTCCCTGCTGTCTGTCTTTGTGCCTGGCTCACAGACCATTTTCACACAGCCGTGATCCAGAATGTGGGAGCATACAAACCCAACAGTTTTCTCTTGCCTACTTGACTTTCCAAATTCTTATTATGTGGTTATTGCAATAATTTTGTCCGTAATATCTGAAATAATTTACCATGCAGTTTTGAATACAGTACAAATATATATTTTACTCTCAGAAATTTGAAAGTGAGTTATTTTCGATAGTAGTTTGTGACTAGTATGCAAATTAAGCCTTAAATATGCCAATCAAGCTTGTAAATAAACCAATATTAGCAGTCAATCTCTTCAATATATTAATGTGTTTATATGTAATTTCATTCATATATAATATATGAAAGTGTAGTAATTTTTTTCTGTTTATGCTAATGAAAGTTTTAATTTACACTGACTTTGATAAGTGTGATTGACTGCATGTAGTTGAGGATGTACTTAACTCCTTGTGCTCATAAGACTTCCTTTACTATCCTGTGTGTGTTATGCACCCAAACCAAGAACCACTGCTCTAAGTGATGCTTACTGCTGGTTTTATTCATTCTTTTCTCAAGCTTCTCATGATTAAAATATTTTTGAGAATTAAGGCATATTGAATAGAGAATAATTCATTTTGAACAGTCAATAATTACTAGGAAAGTATATAATACCTGGAAACATATTAGTTTGAAAAGAATTAAACAGGTAAAGACTATTCTATTATCATTATTTTGAAAATTCAGATGGCATAATTTTTCAGGCATCTTCTGTGAAAACATTATTAAATTGTTAAAAACTATTTTCTTAAGGAAAACACAATTTTAAATTAGTTAATTAAAATTAAATTAAAATCCTGTATGCTGATAGGACTAATTTTCAGGAAACTAGAAAAAGGGCATAACCCACATTAAACACAAATGTGTATATGTACATATATAGATAGACATGCATGTGTGTATACACACATGTAAATGTACACAGTTAACAGAGTGAACAGCAGTTCATTTTGAATGTCAGTTAAATCAAAAGCAGGACGTTGGTTAAACTCTGCAATCCATTTTCTGAAGAGGATTATCTGAGAGCACTTACTAGTAAGCTAATTTATCTCTTTAAGTCATGTTCTCATGCCTGTGAGCCAGGTGCATGAATTACTAATTTTTTATATTGAAGGCTCATGCCCGTATTCTGGAAACAGAGTTACAACAGCTCAAGCTAAGGAATGTCTGGTCAGACTGAAAATAACCCTGAAAACATACCCAAATAGGTAAAAAATGCAATTGTATAGATCAAACTCTTCCTGTATGTATATGTGAATGGGTTTTTTATCTGACAGTTAACTGGAAGTTTTGTTTCTGAAATGAACAAGTTTTGTCCCATTATTTTTTAACTGATCACTGCATTTATCAGAACATGAATACAGTGGCATCTGCTTTTGGAAGACTGTGGGCAAGGGATTAATTCCTTTTGCTATATAGGTTTCTGAAAAAGTATAGGGCAGAAACCTGTATGGTTTTATACTAACTATATAGGTTTGTGGAGAATCATTTTTATTTTGTCCTGAAACCTTAATGTTTTCCTTTGGTAAATTCATAAAAAGAATTTGCATTGACTACAAGTACATATTAAGTGTAACCTTGTTAAAACTGTAAAAAGAGCTTTTATTTAAATTAGTAAATAATTTCAATAATGAATTCTGTATGGATAAGCAATAAGGAGTGAATAAAATAATCAGATTAACATAGTGAAGGCATACTGTGAACCAGCTCAACAGTAAGGAAAGCAAGCAGGTTTTAAATAACCACATGTTGAATAAATTCTTACTGTACCTTCTAAAATGAATATCTGTGCTTAAAATGCAGCTATTGTATTTATTTCGGTGCACTTGCGGAGGAGTATAGAAGTTGTTTGAAATACTGTCTATTTTTGTTTATTTATATATAGGACCACCACAGAACAATTTTTTACTTTCTAATGCAGCACTGCTGTGCCCCTTTGCTTAACAATTATACCACCACAAATCTCTGATGATTTTTTTTCTTCTTTTTTTTTTTTATTGTTTTGAGAAAGGTTCTCAAATCACTCAATTTATGAGGAGTTTACCTTTCATCCCCAAAGCCTCTATTTGGATGATGAATACTGAGAGTTAACATTCCTGTCCTGAATCTCATTTGATGTAGAGATACCTAATGCATTTTCCAATGGCTAGTTACGTTATGAAAGTCTGAAAATTTTACAAGACAGAGACATTCACTGTGTTTCTACAGCAAGGTATGGTTCAGCTCCAGCTATTCCTATCTCCCACCATCTGCTCCCAAACCTCACTTGGAGAAATTGATGGGGTTTTTTTGAGGGTTGAAATGTTAGGTACAGTTCAACTAAAGCTGACAGACTCGAACTAAAACAATGTCTTATTTCAACTCTAATCTACTGTTTTCTTTGATATCAGAGGAAAAATATTCAGATCTATGTTAATTATCTTGAATCAGTGTGGTTGTTTTGTATATTTGGGGTGCTGACTGTGTAATTGAATTGCCAGTCACTTCAGTTACTCCATGAATGACTTACTGGGCTTTATTGCACATGGAAATAGCATCTTCATTATTTAACTACAGAAGATAAGTGTGTTTGCATTTCACTGCTAACAAAAAAAAAAAAAAAAAAAAAAAAGAGTAGTTTGCCATTTGTTTTTTAAAATGGGCATATTTTCCCCCAAGGATTCTTTCAGTGAACAAGAGTAGGGCAAAATTCTGTAAAATGTTCAAATGCCCTGACTCATAAATGCGTAGTCGTACAACTGTAAGAAGAGTTTCAAAGCTCAATAAGGAACAGAGGCTGATTTTATAAAATGTCCAAAATAGGCATATGAACATGGGTTTACTATGCTATACCACCTATTCAGTTTAATCTCAATTTCAGGTAGTTAATATTGGGAAAAAAACATAATTTATTTGATGCTGCATTTTTTCAGGCTGCTGTGGTTAAGGTTGTCATACCACTGTAATTTCTTCTCAGTATAAATCAGTTTAGAAGTTTATAAACATGACTTGGGCTGGAAAAGATGCCTCTGTTTATTACAAATGGTGTGAACTGATTTTCTTTCACACACTTTGAAGATTACAAACAACAGATTGTTTCTAAGCACATGGTATGATAGAAAATTTAAATAGCAATCTGATAGGTAATGCAGAGATTTTTCTCATCATCTGTATGGGGAAGATTGCTTTAAGGGCTCATATCAGCAACAGGGTGAGAGAGCTCAGCAGAGCAGCTTTTTAACTCCTTTGCAGCATGGAGAAGGGATTTGTTTTCTTTGGTTTTCTGCCTTTTATGAATGTATTTGGAAGTTGTAGGACTCTGGTTTAGATCCATAAAATTAAAAGGCTAATATGCTTTACCATCCTATGTAATGTGGATCTAAATTATTTGAATGTGTTGTATTTCCTTGAATATGTGTAAACTATCTCAGAATGTCTGCAAATGTATGCTGATGAAATAGACTGTACAGCTCTGAACAAGTCAGATTAATTTCTTCAATAATCTCATCAATCTTTGAAATTGAGGTTATTGAGGGTTAGCTTGCTCAAAATGTTTCTTCCTGATACTAGTTCTGAGTTCTTTCTGACAAAATGTCTTCCAAGCCAAAATGCTGATTTATAATTTTTTTTATTTTCCTCTCTATGAAAGTCGCAAATTTCATTACACTGTGCTATTACAGTCTCAGAGGGGGTGCTTTGTACAAATGTGAGTTTTGGCAAGCAGCAGAATGTTCCTGCGTGACTGTACCTTGGGCAGAGACCTACTGATATTTGAGAGTTTATTCCAGGTGTAATATTTGTAAAGCAGAATGAATAATTTGCATGGCTAGTGCACGCCAGGCACATGTTTAAATAAACTACACTATTTATAGCTATTTGTAGCAAAAGCAGAATTGATCCACGTTGGAATTACAGGGAAGGGTTAGGACAATCATACAGGATGTAACTTAGTTATTTTATTTCTCTTGTCCATGTCAGGCAGAAGACCTGAATTTTAACCCTTTGTCTTTCATTTTGAAGTTGGATGCCCTTAGCACTTGTTTTGATGTCAGAATCCCTCACTGTCTCTTACTCTTCTACTTTTTTCCTGCCTTGATTAATTTTGGTTAAAAAAAACCTTAGTAATCCTACATTTTGCCTGATGCAGGAAGGAAACTGTAACTTTGAGATTTTGGAAGCAGGAAGAGGATTTCCTGCACTTTGTTGTTATGATAAAGCATGGAGGAAAAAAAAACTGTTAGAAAAATTCAGTTATATTAATTTAAACAATTGCTCAACCAACAAATATTAATGGGCAGATTTATACACAGCTTTAAACTTCTGAAACATTTTAACTGAACTGTTGGAAATTTAATCATATAATTTTATTATATGGAAAGACTAGATGGATTAGAAGGACCAGGAAGATGAGATTATGAGTCACTATATATTATATATTGCAGTATAAGTGGGGTTTTAATTTCACTCAGAGCCTTACATCTACTCCATCTGAAGGTGCTTTCATTTGGTGAGAGTGGAACATGCTGAAATTCTGCAAAGTCGTGACTGAAAAACCATTCAGTGCTTTTACCCACTAATCAGATTTGTTGATGTACTCAACAACCTGACCCAGTGATCTGGAGCCCAGACCAACAAGACCAGGCTGTTTTCACCCAACCAAATAAATGCTCAAGCTTCTGCTAATGGTAGTAGGAACACAACCAGATCCAAACGATTATATTATTTATTTTTTCTGTACAAATGTGGAAAATTGATTTGACTTTTTTGTATATGGAAAGAGCCAGGGATTAAACAGTTCCTTAAAATGGCAATAATGTTTGAGCTCCTATCTGACCTACACAATATTGTTTGGAAACTTTCTGGCATGTGCTCATTTAAGACCCCATGCTTGTTTGGTTGTTTGATTGGGGTTTCTTACTTATTTTACACTTTCCTTAAGTTCTTTGTCAGGTTTTAGTATGGAAATCTTAGAAAAATTATTAGACCATTTCAACTCAGTTTAAGTATGTAAATAGAATTTCTAGCTGAAAATGGGAGAGTTTGGCCTATGCTTGTGTAGGTGAAGGGAAAAAACATAATAATTACTCTTCTTTTTTTGCCTTTAATTTTGGATGTTATTATTTAATTAAATCTTTGCATAAACCTAAGATTTTAATTTTCTCTTAACTTTTATTTTTTTTACTTGTAGTAAAATGTGTTTTAGCTTGGCTTTATGAAACCAAGTAGCATACTTCTGCTATAAAAGTAAGCAAGCATCTGTGTGGGCTGCAAATTCTGGTTTTGTTAGCAAGTGGGGCACTTAATGTTTCTTTGAGCTTATCTCCTTACTTCTATTTCAATATGATAAAACCAGAAGATATTCTTCGAGGTCTCCATTTGTGGAGGCACTTCTAATTAACCTGCAGTTAAAATTCCAGTAGACCCAGTTTGTGATATTCACCCCATCTTGTGTGACCTCAAGGGGCAGCTCCAGAAAACGAGAGTGACAAAAGTTCTGTGGCACATCTGGCAGCCTAGGGAGGTCCTTCAGGCACTCCATTGTTAGAAATCATGCTTGGAACATGGACTTTGCAATGTCAATAATTTCCTGTGTTTCATGAGAAAAGAGCAACTCTGTAAACACCCAAATTACTTTTAGGAACTCTCACATTTTTGTAAGTTCTGTTGCAATTACTTGGTTTTTGTAGAGGAAAACACAGATCATATTAAGTCATGACTTAGACCTTCCAAATAAAGACAGGTTCAAGGATGGTATGTGCCTGTTCCAACATGCTGAGAAGCCTGCAGCGTTAGTATATCTAGTTTTGTTTTTCTGGGGATGCAAAAAAACTCACTTCAAGATTTTTGTTTGCCTTTCTGTATGGAAGTGTTTCTGGGTTCCTGCTGAACCCCTGAATACAGTGGTTCTGTCAGTGTTGTGACTTGTAGCATTGCTTTCCATTTTCTGGTACACAGAATCCTGATTTACTGTGCCAGTGTTTCTGCCTTTATCTTGCATTCCTGGAACTTAATGTTCAATTTTTGCAGTATTTCATTTTTACTTGACACCTTGAGATGTGTATGTTGCAATACATAGAAGCCATTTTAAAAACTAAGTATCAACTGCCTTAAAAAACAAATATGTTCAGAAAAATGTTCACTTGGCTTGTTCCTCTCTTTGTAATGGTGATAAATTCAACAATATAGATTTGCTTCTGAAGTTTCTTTATTTCTTATTTCATTTGTTTGGTGGGGTTTTTTCCTTCTTCTATCCTCATAGTGCTTAAAACAATTCTCCAAAACTAGTGTTGCTACTACTGGATTATTAAAAAGATTGTGAAACTAATTGTGCGAATTATTTAACTGTGACACATTGGTGCTGTCATAGCAAGAAATTTGTGCCTTTAAATTTGTCTTTTTTAGTAAACGTCCTCCGAATGTTCCCGAGGAAGCTGGCAATGTTCACATAGTTAACTTAGTCATATCACTACAGATTGCTTAGCAACTTCTGTTTTGTGCATTACAATTGAACTGTATTTGCTTTTGAGCTATTTTTTTTCCCTGCAATAAAAATTCTGGCCTTTTTTTTTCTGTAGGGTTCTCTTTTTCTTCTTTCATTTTTGCCAACTAGCTAAAAATGTACCCAAAGTTGCTGTTTCAGGAACCCTTGTCCATCTCGTCAGGGTTGTCTTCTGATTTGAGGTTTGATTTTAAGATCTCCTTGGTCAGTGACTGATTCTACTTAGGATACAGATCCATTGGGTCAGAGATGTAAAGTGGGTTTTTTAGTTGTTTTTCTGAATGCTTCAAGTAGTAGAACTCAAGACTTCTCATCTCATTACAAAGCAGTTTCTTAAGTGTGTATGACAGACGAAAGGAGAGACTGTATAACTGGACAAACCAGCAAGTGGTGTGCCTCACTGTTGATGTGCTGGAGGAGAGTTTTGACCAAAGAAGTCTCATCCAGTTCAGATTTGTCCTACACATCCTTCCAGACTTTTAAGATGGGGCAGATGTGTGCATTTCAATTTATGTTGCTTCTGGGGTTTCTGGGAATTTCTTATTCTGTGATCCTTGGTGGCTTTAGGTACTTTTGATGTGTCCTTCCTAGCCATGGTGAATCTCCAGTTCTCTTCCATACAGTAGGCCAGTACTGACCAATTCCCAGAGTGGTTTGGAAATTGGTGTGTAACCCTGTCATGTTACACATGTCAAACTGGGAACATTCAAGAGTTCAGGTCTAGGTCAAAGATGGAAGCATCTGTGTTACCCATCTCAGGGGTGAGAATCAGGTGCCTCACAATGAAATTGGCAACAGCACCTGATGGAATAATCAAGTCAGCCTAAGTGACAGAAAGCTCTTCTTTAGAAGCTTCTAGCTGAAAGCTTTAACTTAAAACTGCTCCTCTCTCTTCTTGGGTGGCTGACTGCAGTTCTGAGGCAAAGGAAGTGGGATTACTGGCCAGAAGCTACTTCCTGAGCTATAATGGGTTAAAGCACTTCGATTGTAATGGTGCTTTGAGTGCTGTGCTGGTCTGCCACCTTTCAACTGGAGCAGCCCAATGGTCTAGAAACAAGTGAGAGAGTCTGGGAGCTCAGAGCATGGTAGAGAAGAGGAACTGACTTTTTGCCTTGTCTTTGTAACGAGTTTGGGCCAGGGTGAGAAGGGTATTTTTCAACAAGAGAAGCAGTTATACAGTCAGGTCTCCTTTTCTCTAGGATGTACTAACCTAGAGCGTCTCATTAGGTTGAAGTGCTTCATCTTAATTTGTAGTAGTAGACCTGTAACTTTGAACCTGATATTTTAGGAGAAAATATGTTTTCTTGCCTCCCCTAGGAAGAATTGCAATGTAGTTTTTTTTTAGTTAGTTCTGCATTATGCTGGAGGTACAGTTGGCAAGATCTGCTGGATATTTTAGGTGGCTGTTAAGGCTGTTTGTATTTTAAGTCTCACTGCTATGTTCAGCGTGGTACTTGCTATTCCTGTGGGTCTAGTCACTTGTTTCTAGATTACATTCAAGGTAGGGAGTTGAATCTCTGGAGGTCTGCATCTGCTTAGTTCTGGCTATGTGGGTAAAGATTTCTTCTTGTTTAGCTGTTAGGCCAGCTACATTTATGGACATTTAGGATAACAGGCACTAGATTTAAAGATTAGAAACCTGTTGACAGGATGTTTTCTATGATGGATGCTGAACTTTCAACATGTTTTTCATGATCTGTCAGGCAGTCTGTTTCATCCAAAGTATTTACTGAAGGAACTTGTTGGAAAATGAGAAAATGAATTCTTTTTAGAAATGCTATTTTCCTTTTGGTCATCAGGTAAAATAAGATTACCTTGTTTTTGTTTTTTTTTTCTGTATAATCATCATGCAGAGAATGATCAATTCATGTCAGGGTCCCTTTCTATGAAGGAGAAAGTAGGAGATGGCAATAAAGCGCTCAGATTTTTTTTTCCTGCCCTTTTCTGGATTACTGAGCACAAAGAATGAAAGTTCAGTTTAGGGCAAAGTGCATAAGAAGAATACATTCCTATCACCCTTTAGAGGCACATGATATGTACTATAGACTATGCTGATACTTCATTTCCTGTAGAAACAGTAGGGAGCATTTCAAGGAAAAAAAGTCCTTACAAACAAATAGGACAGTCTTGTCAAGATCTGGATTATTCGTACATAGGGTGAAAAGTAAGTGATTTAAAACCTGCAAGTCTGAATAACAGCATGAATAACTGTAGTGATGTGCTGTTGAATAGCAAACGAGGGCATCAAGAGATAAATGAACAGAACAGCCTTGTTCTGGTGTGCCTATCCCTTTTTATAGGCAATGAAATAACAGGGATCACAAAATATTATTCAACCCTCAGGGACAGATTTCCTAGATTTTTCTTCAAAATCTTCATTCAGCTGATGTAACTTGCTCTGACAGCTACCATAGGACTGAAAGGTCCCGTGTACCTGAGCGTGCCAGCAGTAGTTATCTAGAATCGCAAAAGATCAATAGCCCTGCAATTCACAGGACTTGTGCTAGCCTTCCCCTCCATCTGACTGTAGTTCATCCCATTTGTAGCTCATCCAGGTAAGTATGAAAAAGAAAATACGCAGAAAATATTTGGTATTTTAGATTAGGAATAAACATTGTACAGAGTTCACACATGACTGAATTAAGGAGTGACTTTCCTATTACTAAATTACTACAGATGATGTCAGGTCGAGGCTGTAGTTCTCTATCTGTGGTATTCTCAACTGGGTACCAGAGCACACAACCATTTTGTCTTCTGTGTGTCTGGATTTTCTTCCCATACAGAACAGTGTTTTTGAAGGGGTAGCCAGTGCTCTGTCATTGTCCCAAATGTCAGTGAGAACTCTTGTCCAGACCAGAGGTGCTCTGCAGGGTTCCTGAGCACAGATGGTCAAAACTGAGTAGAGTGTACAGTCCTTAGTGAAAACAAACCATTTGCTCAGGTAGCAGTATTAGTAGCTCTGAATGATTAATTTGGAATACATCAACTGCTTGGCCTTAAGGAAGTATAAATAGTAAAAAAATACAGGAATTCTGACATTTTCCAGATGGAAATTCTGTTGAACCCTTGCTTGTTCTTCAATGCAAATATTCTTCTGCAGATTATTTGAAAATATGATGAAAGAAAAATCTTGTTGAACAGAATAGTCTAGAGTGAAGGTCTGCATATGCACCCCTCCCTGTCCCTAAAATTATTCCTCCTGAGGTTCATCATCTCCATATCTTTAGACATATATCTTCCCTCAAAGTGAATGTCATGGAATTTTTCTTTTTTGAGAAATGGTTTCTTTTAATCACATCTAGTTCTAATTCATAGTAAGTTGTAATTACATTTTTAAAAGGAATAATTTCAATTAAAACATCAGCATTGCAGTGGAGTTTTCTGATAAAATGGCAGGTGGCAGGTAGTGATACCTCTAAAATATAATCTTGGTGGTATTTCTTTCAATCTTTTAAATTATTTTCACAAACTTTTTAACAGCAAGTGAAACAAACCAAACCAAAATGTCTCTGCAGAAAATATGTAGGTGTATACATACCATCCTGGGGAGATGATACCTTACCACATTTTAAGATTCAAGCGGCACATAGAGCACAGAGTGGCTTTTTTGTTCAATTTTTGTGCATAGTTGAGAAAATGTGCACAAGGATTTCTTTTTTTCAATGACAATTGCAGCTCATGATGTAGTGGTTTGTTTTTTCTTTAATTTCTAATTTCATGTTTTGCAACTTGGGAAGGCAGTCATTTAGCAAAAGCTTAACCTACAGTCATTTTGTGACTGAAAACTGGATTGTGACATTTGAGAAGAGAGCTTTTTTTCTTGCTACCATGACCTTAGACTTGCTTCTTGTAGGCAGAAGTTGCAAGTGGTTGAGCTAAAAGTAGGGAGATGTGTGAGTTTAAAAAACTTATTAAATGTGGTGTATATTGTGAGGAGATTGAGGAGATTTATTGTAACTGTTGATGTGTTTTTAAAATCCTTCAAAATGGAAGTTATTTTTAAAAGTGTAGGAAGAAACAAACAATTCAACTTGTAAATTTGTGAAGCCATTTTTCAATGGCATATAAAAGAATATTTGCTACAAAGGAGTATGTCATGATGATTTAAAAATTCTTATTACTTGATATGGTATAAAGTTTTAGTGAATAATGGTGTAGGATTATCTGCTCAGCATGAGTTGTTTCAGCTTTAAATAAACTTTCTGAGTATTTATTTTGTAACTTGCAAGTATTCTTCTCTGACTTGTAAAAATGCCCCATAACTTGCTGTCATCTAGTGGGGTTATATCCTTAGTTACTCCAGCTGTACCTGGACTCCAGGTATGGATCTATGCCAGTTAGCCACAGACAGTGCCCAGTTGTGGCTTAGGGAAAGTGGAGTCCAGGGCCTGTTTGCAGTAGGCAATTGGGTTTGGCCACTGTGTTTGGAAGGAAAGGGTGGTTGGCTGTTTGAATGGAAGTTTCCCCGGCAGAGGCAGTGAGGATGGGCAATGCATAGGGGCTCATCTTGTTTGCTGTATCACTCTTGCATTCACTATATTGGGACATCAGGGCCTTGCCTGGCATGTTGTAGGTGTCTTCCAATCTGCCTTTCTGCTTTATGTTGTGCTCTTGTGATTTTGAATGCCCTCCCAGCAGAAGAGCTGATCTGTCAGAAGTCCATCCCAGGCAGGAGTGAATGGGGGTGTGTGTTCAGAGTGCATCCATTTGGAATTCTTCCTTGCATAGGAGAGCCAGAGGGGAAAGCCTTGTCAGCCTGACAGAATTAAGGACAGACTTGAGTTCACACCAGTGTTCCAGATTTCCTGCCATCCACTCCAGGAATTATGAATACAGAGCGCTGTTAGAAGTGTCTTTTTTACCATTCTCCTTGTATGACTTAGCCTTTGCCCTGGGAAATTTGATAATAGGAACCAATGTGCTTCTGCATGCATGTTTTTGGTAGTGCAAAAGATTACTTTTGTGCAAAAGGATATACAAAAGCAAATGTTACTGACTTGCTATACATTTAGCTTAATAGAAAGGTGTAACATTGCTTTCCTAGTAACATACTAAAATCTTTTATTGGGTTTGCAATGGTCTGTGGTTTCGTGTTGCATTAACTCTCAGGTTTGCTAGTTTCTGAAATAATTTAATAAAATCAAGAAGGAAAAAAAATGCAGTTGCTGTGCTATCAGGAGAACTCCATGCACTTTTCTGACAAAAGATTCTGAATGTACTGTGATGTATCCTTCAGGGAAAGTGGGTGCAGTTTTTCCTCTGCTTTTCTGGAATTCTTATTAATATTAACTTCTGGCAGTGCATTACAGTGGCATTACAAAGCCCAGAGCCTGTTTCAGATGCTCATGCTGCCAAGTTCAATCCATGTGTATGTACAGACATGATAGTTTTTCTGGGAGAAAAATACATTGCTATTTTAAGAGCACTCTTGTGTTGTTTGCTTTACTGTGTTTTTCATCTCATGAAGCATTAACAGAAGTGAAATGTTTGTGTTTGGTATAAGAAATTGATTGTTTTACTGGGTCTAATTTAGTCCTGCATGTGAACAGCAGTGTTTGCATTATTCTGGGGTTCTGTTTTAACTGTCACAGTGGTGTGTAATTCTAATCTGGGATTTGATATTTCCCCTTAAGAAGAAACATAAATTGGATTGAAGAGTGGCTTTTTGCTACCAAGCTCCAGTTTGAGGACTTTCTAGTATCAGTCCTTCATTTACAATAGCATTTGGTAGGTGTCAAAAGGCCTTGCAATTCTTTGAAGACTGACCCTTTTTTCAAACTGTAGGCATGGGTTCCACTAGGCTGTAAAACTGAACTGATTTTTGAAATAGACTTTTCTTCAAGCCTCAGTGATTATGGAGGGATTATTTTGTGGTTCTATTTTCTGTGTGTGGTTTTTGGGATTTTTTTTCATTAAATTGTTCCTTTTAAATGATTTTCTGAAGTATTTAGTTCACATTATGCTCAAGTTGAACAGAGTATATATGCTCTGGAATAAATGGTTTAAATATTAATCCTTAGGGAAGAAAATAGAAAGAGAAATGCCTCTGCCAGTCAATTTGCAGCATAGCATGAAACTGTCAATTACAAAGGTGAAGATCCTGACTTCCAATGCAAGCTATTATCAGTCAGATGTAAATTGTGTATAATCATCTCATATAAATCCCACCATTACAACTCATACCGTTAGAAGTCAGTGTGCAGAAGACTTTCAATCTGATTGTGAATCAGTGCTTTTACTCAAGTCCTGCTATTTATTTCAGATTATTTAATTTTCCTCAAGGGTATCATGCACTCGTGCCAAGGGGAGTGTTGAAGATGGTGATAGAGAGGAACAATTCTTATAAAATTGCATTCAGCCTGTCAGTGTTTTTGGGGGATTTGAACTCCACAACTTTTTTATCGATTATTTTTTTGCATCAGATGCCATGAGATTGCTAATCTGCGATGACTTTGTTTAGGATTCCAAAAGCCTGTGAGCAGGTACTGAGAGTGATGGCTGTGATTGAGCCCCTCAGCAGCTAACTAAAAACTCGATTGTACTGCAGAGCATCATCTGCATTTATTTGCATTACCTTTGTGCCTGGATGTCCCTGAATGTATTGCAGTTTTGTTATATTAGGCATTGCACAGCTTTGTAGTAAGTGCCAATTCTTGGCCCAGAAAGCCCAGAACTGAAGTATATGAGGGAGACTGAAGAACTTCCTTATTCTTTTTCACATGCGGTACAAAAGGGGTTTAGAGGGAGATTAAATTATTTACTCAAGGTCACAATGTTTTCTACAGCAGAGCTGGAAATGAGTCTAGATTTCCTAAGGGCTGGTGAGAAAGTAAGAATTCTGTTTGACAGGAAAATTCATTGTTTTGACATAAGTTTCCTTTGTAATCAGTGAGGGAAAACAATCAATCAGAAATTTCTTATTGGTAAGAAAAAAGACAAAGCTGAAGATTGGGAGTAACATAATAAGATAAAATAGGCAGGAAAATGAGAGAGAAGTATGTCAGAGCATTTTTATGAGAGGGGGAAAAATCAAAGTAATTCTTCCTCTGCATGATTTAGGTCCTTGGACTGATGTATTGTTTTAAATAAGTTCCAGTTAGAGAACACTTGTCTTTTCTTTATGCTTGTGACCCAGAACTTTATTTTAGAACTTAGACATTCTGACTTTTTTTTTTTTTTTTTTTTTTTGGCATGAGGGGGAAAGGGAAATAAGGGAAAGATAGACTTTGACAAAAGGTTTCAGTTGACAGAAAACGGATGTGTTCGCAAAATGTTTCTGTTACCTCCATTCAAGAATCTTAGGTCATCTTAGTTCTGTTCATTACTGGATTACACTGCTTGCGAACAAGAATCATTATATTCTAGATGGTGCGTAGGTGCAGTATGAAAATTTAACTGGTACATGTCTTCTCTGTTGGAGAAGAGTCTCAGTATGATGCACAAAAATTGGAAAAATGTGGTTTTTTTCAGGTATAAATCTTTTAAAGCAGGTATAAATTAATACATATATATATTCTAAGAGTTTATAAATGTCATGTAATACGAAATTTCTAGGTGGAGATACTTAAAGAGCTTAAATTTTAATGAAAAAGTTTATTTTATGATTAATGGGAATAGTTCTTTAAAATCCTTCCCTTGCTACCATCAGTAACTTTTATATTTTCCTGGTTGTGCTAGTGGCTGTACATTAATTATGAATATAAGGGGATAAGATTTAGGAATATGTTGCAGATAACCGGATTCTGCTTCCCTTTCTCATTGTCTAAGAAGAACTCCGATTATTTCTGGATTATTTCATTGTCTTCTTCCATAGACCTCTGACTAGCATTAGTTAGCATTGGTCTTTGACTGACCCAGTAAATTTTATGCTACTAACCTTGACTAGTGAATGTAAAGGAGAAAGTCACAGAGGTAGGCTGGTTCCTGTGTCAGCAACTTGTCAGTAGTAGGAGATTTATGTTCTCAAATTTGTTACTTCAGCTACCAGATTATGATCACTCCAAAAGAGGGTGAGAAGGTTAGTTCCCTAAATGGTGAAGTAATTCTTCCTGTTATTTTTCACTATTTTGTATTACTGGTTTTTATTACAGAAAGTTTGATTAAACTGCGTGCATCTGGTCTTAGGGGAAACAGAATATTCTTTAGCTGATTGCATGTAGACTTTTATCAAACTGAGATGACCTAAAAGGACCAGAAACTTAAAATACAGTAATTCCTGCTAGTTCAAGTTGCATTTTTGGACTCAACAGACCAAATGTTGAACTTCCACCAATAATAATTCTGTCTTACGGAAATTTAATTATGCTTCCTCCTTTTTAGAAAGAAATGAATGAAAAGGTTTCGCAAGGATCAGAGCAGGCTGTAAAACAAGGAGAGTGTAATGAAGAAGACCAATCCTATCGTCTTAGTATAGCTATGTGTAATTGGACTTGAATTAAATGTGTCAAATCTGTGTTCCTGGATATCACATCAGTAATAGGTACTTCAGCTGCTGTACTTCTCTCCTAAAGCTAAAAATATAATCCAAATAATCTCGACTCAATGGTCACAATTCACCCTCTGATGTTGACATGTGAAAAAGGAGCAGAAGGTGCACCTGTAAATCACTTTAATAATCTATCTAAATCACCAGTCATTGATTTCCTCTAGGTTTAAACAGGTAAGTTGCCCATATATTTCAGAATATTTGGTCATGTTTTTCTTGGGATTCGTTTAATCTTTCCCCATTAGTTCAGCCTCTGCTTTCATTCCTTTTCTTACATTTGAAGTACCTCAATAGCTTGGAAATGTGTTGTTTTTATTTATCACATCATTATTCTCTTCAAAGGGTTGTTGCCTCAAGTCTCATTTATCCTGATTTTCTGCTAGTTTATTTTCAGATGCCAGCAGGTATTTCACAATAGTAAGTACACATCTCTATAGCTGGCTTTTCTTTTTATTTGGTCTGTCTAGAAAATGCAATGGCTGAACATCTCAGTCAGGAATTTCTCTTCAGAATGTATTTCACTTTAAGGGCATATATTTGTATCTCTAAGATCATCTACCTAAAATCTTGGCACTGAAGGAACTAGTGCTTTGCCAAGAGGATGATCAGTAGAAATGTTGCAGAGCTGCTATGTGCATATTAATGGAATGCCAGACAGTGAAGCAGTGGATATTTCTGGGTTTTAGTATAATGTCGCTGCACTGTTGCTGCACCGATACTCAGTGTATCAGTGGCATTTCCATCTGTAAGTATGCTGCCCAGAGTCTTTCTAGCATTTGAGGCTGTTTCCTTACTGTCATTTTATTACCTTACTTTCATTTAAAGGATGATACAATCTTTATATATTGAAAATCCCTGTTAGAAAACACTAATCATCATTCACCCTTTCCTTTTGCCTAGTTTGTAATTTTCACAGACTAATTGAAAAATTCTGCTGTCAATAAGCATACTGTAAATAAGAATTTCTTATACCACTTAACAGGGTTGATGCTCTTAGCTGCTCTCCCCTTTCACACTGCTTGTATCTGACCTAATGGCCTCTGTTTGTGATCTGCATTTTGCTGTGATTTGGTAAAAACTGGCATTCACTGCCAACTCACAACTTGTGTGTTGGGATTTAAAGGGCTTTGATGGATTCCTTTCTGAGACTGCCATGCACTAGGCTATAACTCACAATGACTTCCTCTTCCATAGGTCCTTTCAGTATTTAATACTCTTTCTTGGAATGTAGACCAGAAAGTACCAAATTCACTGCAAGCCCTGTCTTCCCAAAATACCATTAAAAAAGATTGCTTTTCTCCTCTGACTGATCTGCCAGTATTTGGATCAAGCATTTAGGACCTTAAGTGAACCTGTTAGAAGGGATCTCATCATAGGCAGCATCTTTGGCTTTCCTGAAAGCCTTGCTCTTTTGGATCCTAATTCTATTCAGAGTACATTTAGGATGTTTTTCCACTGAAGCCACTCAACAATGCCTCCATTCTTATAAAATGAGACTGAAATGTGTATCACGAGGATGGATCTCCACTAAAGGCTCTGTGGTTAATTACAATAATGGTGGCTCACTACTGCAGTTACATTTGTAAATGAGTTGATTTTCTATAGATAAATATTCTGGGCCTTTGAACATAGAAGAATTTCGCAATAATTACCCCTAGGAGGACTTCTGTTAATTTTAATGATTTCTAAGGTGTTAGCCCTATTGCAAGTTTCACTGCTGCTTAAGAATCTAAAATAGCAGATTGTACTTTCTTGTCCTCTCATTGCCCTCTGTCTGGTTTGGGGGCCTTTGTGAATTTGCCAGTGTGAATCCCTTGGTATCATCTAATAGTGCACAGTTTCAGGTACTTACAAATGCCAATTGCCAAGGGGTTTAACCATTCAAGGGGCAAAGAACTGGGCTAGGCAACTTCTGGTGCTGAAACTGAGAGTGGTTAAGGTCATGCCGTGTTAAAGTGAGGCAGAAAATCAGTTTATATAGAACTTTCAGTTGGGCACCTCTGAGAATTGCAGCTTGTCAGCAATGACACAGCATTCTCTCTAGCGGTAGTACAGAAGGAGAGAAGGGACACCTTCAATGGTTAAGCTCTTTGGCATGGGAAAAGAGCAAGGAATGTACAACAAAATACTTCAGCTGGGTAAATCACACTTTTCCAGGAATGATTTTGCAGTTGTTCTTTCTTGTCTTTGCCTTTACTTTTCACAGAAACCAATGGGGTTTTTTAATTTTTTCTTTGTTTCTTCTGCCTCCCTCTTTCAATCTACAATTAACAATTTTGCCTTTCTTTTCTGGCTTTTCCTTCTTTACTTATAGAAAGTTATATGAGGTCATTCAATCTTGTCATAAACATTCTCATACTGTGGGGATGAGATAAGTATAGGGTACATCTAAAGGTATAGAAAAAACCCACAAAAATAGAGGTTTGTACAGTGTGCTGTGAGAACATTAGGGCAGAAGTCATCTTTGTTCTATGTTGTGCTGTATTGATTTAACTTTTAGCCCAGTAATTAATATTATAACTGTTTGGCCTTTAGTACATAGCCTTTGAAATCAAGTCTACTATTTCAGCTAGTTCAGCTAATTTTATTTGTAGCGAAGGCTTTCTTTCTTAAGGAATATTCCAGAGCAAGAGCATCCACAGTAGAGTTATGCTGTCATAATCAAAAGTGTCATTAATTCTGGTGCAGTATGTGCTGGTAATATGTCTGAATATAAAGGTTTTTAGATATTTTATGTTTAAATGTAACCATTATTTTAAATATTTAAGAGTTGAGGGTTTTCCCCCCACAAAATACCTCTCTTTGAAATGTTACTGAAGGTTTAAACATAAAAGCTCACCCTGTAAAATGTGTTGATGATACTGTGCAGTAGCTGCAGCTTAGCATCCAGTGATGGTGATGTGGGTTAAATGACATTCCTTCTGCAGTGTTGGAAACTCTGAGACTGTCTACACAGACATACCCAATAAAGGTTAGGATGGCCTAGCTAAAGTCCTAAAGTTAATGTGCATTTTGAAACATCCCAACAAGGTGAATTCAACCTCCTTCATTTCTGTATGCTAGAGTCCAAAGAGAATTTCGATGTACTTTTTGTCATTTACGGCTGTCATGGCTTAGCTCCTGAATGTGAGACTCCCTCATATTTGATCTAAGTTTTCTAGTTAGGACTGG
Organism: Eopsaltria australis; assembly: GCA_034509425.1. Lineage (NCBI taxonomy): Eukaryota > Metazoa > Chordata > Aves > Passeriformes > Petroicidae > Eopsaltria > Eopsaltria australis. The sequence goes on from JAVTVJ010000049.1 coordinate 1,137,271, forward strand.
GTCAAAGACATGGTCCAGCTCTAGAAAGAGAGTGACTTAGATGGGAAGATTTTTGCAGTCTTACTCATCTCTACTGCTTGTGATTTGTGTGTGAAACTGGTGGGAAGTTTTTTGAATGTAGTCAAGAAGTTGGCAGTATGGACAGCTTAGAACTCAACACTTGCTATAGTGCTATAGTAATAATAGAAAGGACTGAAAAAATTTAAAATGGCAAACAAAGAAGTTGAAAGTAAAAGAAAATTAACCATTATTCAATTCTTCAAATATATAATTCTTTAAATCATCATAATTTTAATGCAGTTTCACAGCCAGAGTTGATATCCCTGAAACGGAATCTGAGACAAAGTAAGCTTTTTAATGGAGTAGATGTGATAAGCACAGTCACGTTTTTTTACATAAAATATAAATAATACTTGAGCTACCCTTTGCTTAAGGCACTTACCTCATGCTTGCTTAGAATTTTACTTTCATGATTGTCATTTGAGTTTTTCAAGGAAAACTCAGAATAGCTACATTTATATAAAAATAGTAATTTATCTCCCATATTTGTGTGAAGCAGGTTAAGCCTTTTGCCATCAACAGTGTTGCTTAACCTTTTGTGTTGTATCCCTGTTCCATATTGAGCTTAAGTGTTATTAATCTACTTCAGAATTGCCGTGTGGAATAAAATACTTTTTCTTTTTGAAAGCTCATGTAATTTGGCCTACTTACAGCAAATAATTCATTAATTTTAAGTCCCTAGCTAGCATATTTTATGCATATTTTAACCTTTAAAACAGTAACAAAAGCACTCCAAAATATTTTACATTTTAAGCACACAAAATGCTTGTGTCCTTTGCATTTGACAGCTATGTAATGAATGATATGTCTGCAGTATTTTAATGTACACTATATTTAGCCAAGTAATTGAAAACAAATAAAAAGTAGTCCCTTCAATTTGAAAATATGTAGAATTTTTTTAATATACAGAACATGCATTTATCTTAGGCATTGCATGCAGGTTTCATAGTCATGAAAACAAACCAAATTTCTATGTTCAGATAGCACAGTTTTCCACAATTGCTCTTGGTGCAATTTTCTACTTACATGACTTTTAAGGAACTATAAAGTACTTTTAAGATACTGTATTAAGAAGAAAAGGAGGAGAGATTGTGCATTTCTGTGTGTTTCTGACTTACTTTGGTTTTCTTTTTCTTAATTTCCTCTTGTTCTTTTTAATGTCACCGTTCAAGATACCTTGTGGTTTATATTTGCAGTTTACTAAACTATATTTTTTGTCTGTAATTCTGGTAATTTTTAATAAAAATCCTGTAAATATGCATCTTTTTATTATTTGCTTGCTACATATAAAATCTTCATGCTGCTATAAAATGTCTTTATTTGATTTGCATTTTTATCACTGTTCAAATGGAAAGGAAACAGTTCCTGTATTCACTCCTTTTCTATGGATTCAGTTCAGCAACATGGGCTAACGGTGTAAAAAGTTCTGCTGAAGGAAAGGCTTTGCATATAAATGGATTAAGACACATGGTTAAAGTATCTTGTAAAGGTTCAAAATTTCTCTACCTTCCTGGCAGTCTGTCTTCACCGTAAGAGTTCATGAAGCATTTGACTAGCATTTATTTGACAGAAGACAGCAGCAAAATGTGCATTATTCCCCTCTGTTATTTATCATTGTCTAAACAAATTTATTCCTGCTGTTACATAAATATCTTAGTAGAGCCAAAGATTATAAAAATGCAGCTTTGTTCTGGATTCATTAAAACCAAATACATCTGGACAGAATTGCCCTGACTGATGCTGTGAACTGGTAGCTGGTTTCAGTGAGCTGTCCAGAGAGCTGCATTTTCGGTGGGATTTGCTTGTGTGTCTGTAAGTTAGGGGAGTTTTGGGGAGCCTTGAGCCCTGAGAGTGTCATGGGCACAGAGAGCCCTCGTGTAGCTCTTTGCCCAGCAGTGGAACACTGAGGCATGATGGATTACTCCCAGAGTTCTTGTGGTAGAAATGTTTTCCCCCCCTGTGAAGAGCGAGAATTCACTTCTTCCTGCACAGAGCCGTTCTGTGTGTTACAATGGTACCTTGAATTAATCAAGTGCTATTTGCACAATGGTGAGTGAGCTTGGATTATTAAGCTTCTCGTGTTTGATCTGTTTCCTTTTTCAGTAAATAGCAAAACTTCCAATGACTCCAATGAGAATAAGATTAAGCTGCTACTGTATTTCACATGTTTGCATAATAAAATGGTGGTTCTTGCAAATATTTTCAATGGTAATTTCAGGTACTGAAACACCAGCTCTGCTCAGGGTGATTCTGAAGTTGACTTTAGCTATTTTCCATGTTTCTTAGAGGGTGAACTGAGGCACTTGTAGTTTTCAAGGCAAGGCATTTCACAGTATCCCCAAGAAAGGATGCTCAATGAGAAGTGAAAAAACTGGGGTAAAAGGGGGAAAATCCCAGTAGTGTTTTAAGTAATAAATTCAGCCAAGTGATCAACAATGTTTTTAGTGTGACTTAATATAGAGAGCAGAATAAAAGTCTTTATAGGTTTCAGCCTTGTCTGATTTATGTAGTATCAAAGTGTGCCAAACTGGCAGTGTTTGAATGCAGAAGCATTCCTGTCTATTTGTGGTGTTTTAGGGGATGAAGCCTAATAATAAGCTCAGAGCACTTCTTGAAACAGATTTCTTATAGTCATGTGGAAAGCAAGGGAAAAGACTACATTAATGGTAAGGATCAGAGGCAGAGCAGTTCTGAAATAAGAGCCTTCGAAGAGCCAAGACTGGGAAGAACCAGCATGCTAAAATTTTCAGGTTTGCCTCACTGATGGTTGAGCCAGAATAAATGAGATTTTTTATTCCTTGCTGTTGGCTTTGTTTCAGAGGAAGTCAGAGGACCCATTTGCTGCTGGTCAGGCACTAGACATTTTTTCTTTTAAATGCATTCTTGTTCTGTGGTTTATATAACTGTCGGTAAGTTTCAAATTAGGCTTTGTTCTCCAGAGGGAAATGTTTTTAAACAGTAGTCAATGTAATTAAGTATTTTGCAGGTGTTCTGCACAATTTTTGTTTGCTTCTTGTAGTAAACCCTATGTAAACTTATACAACAGAAGTGACACTGAATATGGGATTAGAAGAGCTGAGTTCAGCTTTGTCACATGGGTCATGAATTCAAGTGAAAGAATACACACCTGTGTTTTAGTGGTGCCTTGCCACCTAGGATGAGCCATATGGTGAAATAAGTGTTATGGAACAAACTAGGTGGCATGCCACAGCTGAGAGCTAGGCTTGCCCTTCACTGCTTTGTGTGCCATATGCTACAAAATGCTGTATTTTGTTGCATTGCAATGCTGGTCAGGTGTATTTATAGAAGCTCTTTTAAAAGCCTGAAGCATTAGAATGCTGTATGAGCAAAAACTAATTATTCCGGGCAAACAGTGTGAGGTACTAGATTACTGTGAACAAAGTTACCATAATGGAGATTACATTTCAGTTACGTGCAGGAAGTGTGACTTGGAAAGATAAAGAACATTTTTAGTAATCATCATGTAGAGTAATCTAAATTTTGTTTCTTGATCTAGCTATGGAAAAATGCTAAACCAGCCAAGCATACAGCCCTCTGACCATATTACCCAAAATTTGTAACAGCTACTGACTGTCAAGTAGGGGAAACACTAAAAAGCATTTTCTTTGTTCATTATTAGAATGGAGCAAAAAATCTTAGCTATTTCACTTGAACTTCAGCAATTGATCAAGCTATTGTTTCTTAGCTATGAAAATTGTGGTCTGATTTTCCAAAAGTAATGGAGACTGTTAGAGCTGTCACAGAAATTTTTTAACTGTAGGAGCTCAATTGTGTTTTACAAACTTTGAAGTCTAATTCAAGACTGGACTACTCTCCCTGCAGTACACAGCAACCACTCCAGCTGGCTAGTGCTAGAAATTTTAAGCAGCCACTTGTAAGTATTAACAAATCAGTCTACAAGATCTACAGCATGATTTACTGTATTTTGCCAGTTCCTGGTGCTTACTTCATGAAACAGACATCCAAATCATGACAGCTGTTTGAAAGACAGGAGTTTTTAAAAATAACAGGAGATAAGAGAGGTAATATTTCTTTGGGAAGTGACGCATTTAGCATTTTTTCAATGAATTAGGACATCAAATAAACCACCAGGCAGACATTAATGATAAGGCTGTGCAAGATGTCAACATGGGTAAGGAGTTTTAAATTTTTTTTTGTGGGAGCTGATGCAACCTGAACATATGTGACTCTGAAAAATCAAGTAACTGTTAAGAACAGGAAGTTAAAGATTTGAAGATTAATATACTTCTGTTCTTGATGTAAACTCTTTTTTAGCAAATTGTCAGTGAAAACCTGAAGTACTCAAGGGACACTAAATTTATGCAGCCTAGTGTAACCAGTTCTAGTACTATCCCATCATATCAAATTTTAATAATGTTCAAATGGAGATATGTTTTTCATACTGTGGGAATACATGGGTGTCTCCACCTGAATAATTCAGTTTGGATTAACAGTAGATTATTTCAAGGAAGTTTCCTAATCAGCCCTGACTGCTGCTTGTTTCTTATTCTGGAATGGTTTAGATGCCCAAGGAACACATTCTTCTTGAATTTACTGAACTGGAGGACGTGTTTCTGGAATTCCACTAATTCAATCAAACTGCTAGTAAGCATTTATTCCACAGTGGTAACCTAAAGTCAGCCCAAGGTAAAACCTGAAACCAATATATTCAGTCTTCAATAGCAGCTGTCCATTCTGCACATGTGCTCTGAGGGCAGTGTGCTGCTTGCTACCAAACTCACAGTTAAAGGCCCAGTATGAATGAACAGAGTGCAGTAGGTGCTGTGAGTAGGTCTCGAAGCGGCTGGAGCATTCAGACTAGACCCTTAGTCTGGCCTTTTGATGTGCAGTGCAGGTGGTAATATTTTTTTCTAGTGTCAGTAATCTATTTCTAGAGGGCTTATTGCCAGCTGCTTAAAGTTGACGTGTCTCCTTGAACCAATATTTTCTGAAAGGACTCTATACTAAATACTTTATTCTGTATTTAATACAAAAGAGATTTTCATTTCTGTGATGTCAATGTGCCTGGAAAAGACCATTTTTTTGACTAAATATGTGCTTAGAAGCTCTTAATAAACAAGGTCAATTTGGAGTAACTATTTGCAAGGGAAGTTGAAAAGTTTGTTTGCTTTACTAGAGGAAATGTACTAAATAATATTGGTAAATATTTTAATGATTATTTGTCTCAGTTAAGTGATGGTAAAGTTTTAAAGCATAAGAACACATGGTGATAAGCTCATTTTCCAAAAATGACTTACTGATCTTATATGCACATCAGACAGTTCCCTGACATTAAGATATGCTCTGCTCAGCGAAAGAAAGAAGTATAGTTTGAAACTGTAAGGCCATAAAATGTCTTTTGCTTTGTGGGGGAGTTTGTTTGTTTGTATGGTTTTTTGGGGAGTTTTGTTGTTTGTTTGTTGTTTTTTTATTGTGGTGACTTGGGCTCACCACTGAAACAGCAGTGAGGGTGGGTGAATGGGGTATTTTTATAAAACCAAATCTAGTAATCCTGTAAGCCTCTGCAAAACATATATTTAGAATACACATAATTCATACATAAAGATACAGTGAACATACATAGTATAGCAGGAGGTTTGCGATAGAGGACTTAAAGGCCCAGAAGATGTGACTCTCTGACACTACTTCAGTGCTGAGTGGGAATGTTTTTTCATGCTGTTTTAAACATTGCACAAGTTCCCTCTGTAAATGACTTTATTTTTAATTTGATGTAGTGTATGTGCATGTCTATACATAGCGTGCAGTACAATGTAGGTGCTCAAATTAGCTCAGGTAATACAGGCAAAACATAGAGGTTAAACAGTGTAAAACTGTCATTAAACTAATTAGCCTCACTTCTGTGAGATCTGAACACAGGAAGAAAAAATCTGGAAGTATCATTTCAGTCACAGTGAAGCATAAGAATGAATCATTGCTCTGTTAAAGTAAATGGTAGTGATGAGCTGTATCACATCTTTGCAAGTTTTGTTAACCAGTTAATCAGCCAACCCTAAACTGAATTTTCCTAAATAAAACCAAAAAAGTTTGAAACTTTTAATGCATTTTGAAATGTGTCGTGTTATTGGAGATTAAAGCAATTGACAAAGGAGAGGCAATGAATATAAATTTTCTTACTGTGCTTGCAATGCATGCTCATTTTACTTTATCATTTTAAAGCTCTCCTTGCTGCTGCTTTATTGAATAAGTTCTTCTCTTAATTAAATAGTCATATCATCAGGACAAACAGCTGTTCAGTAGAGTGACCTAATTAAGAGAATCTTACTGCTTTTCTGATTTGTATTACTAATAAAGTTTATTGAACACTCTTTGAATACTTCCCAAATAAATGATGTTTCTCTTACTTCTACAGTCATTGAAAAAATTGGGCACACATAGGAAGGTGTGTGATGTGAGTACTGGACCATTTGTAAATCCAAATAAAGCCTGACAATTAGATTAACAGCTGTTTACCCCAATGAGTGTCATAAATCTGCATGATGTTGCTGGAAGTACTGCTAAAATGTCACCAAAAGAACCACATGAAGCCATCCTTTGCTGTAGGTCAGTGGTTTAGGCTGGAACAAAGCTGGGTGGAAGTTGTTACAGGTGGAAGAGATCCATTATTATTCCTATGAGGAGTAGAAGTTGTTAGATCCATGACAGCATAGGAAATTGCCTTTATTATTGTTACATTTAATCATGAGTTTGTGTGAGATATTCCTCTCAGCGGAGTTATGTTTATGCCAAAATTTTTAGTTAGATAATTTACTTGCAAATCAGAAACAGTCTGGAGGGAGGGGAGCTCAGGCTGGGTATGATAGGCTGTAGTAGAGCTGTGTGCTGCAGGGCTGGCCCTACTGGAGTGACAAGGTGTAGGCTGGCCCCTGAGGGATGAAGAAATACACTCCCAGCTGCATCGTTTCAGACAGACACATGTAAGCAATAAACAGGACTAAACACCTGACTTTCTCACAATGAGATGTATGACAGGTCACCAGTGACCCGTTGGAAAATCACAGTTTATTCCTTTAAAAATGTAATATGGAGCCTTCTTCAGAAGTTACAGATCACTTTCGTATCTTCTGCTATACTTTCTCTGCCTCATGAAATCCTCTTTATTCCTTACAGCAGGTTCCTTAAGGTTTGTTCCAGATTTTTTTTTATCATTATGAGGTAACCTCAGAGTCTTTTCTCATAGCTATTCCTATCCTTTAACAGAGGAACTCTGTGCTGAAACCATATTTCCTTTTAGATGGTGTTAGATAATCTGTCCAGGAGTGATGGTTGGTCCTCCTAGCTCAATTAAAGAAAAACAAGTTGATAAATTGAATCCCAATCTGTCAACATTTTAACAAAAAGTAGTTTTACATACCAAATTAATTTTAGCTCTTTCCAAATCCTTTTACAGATTTTCAAAGACAGTTTTACACAATGACATTTTCTTGGGAACTGGAATATGATTAGTTTAATGAAATGTAGAAATGGGATGCTTCCAGCAATGCTGATTAAGGGGAAGAGGAGATGATGAGTTTTCTGTTGTATGTAATATTTCTGGTTTGAAAATATGTGTGAAAATGGTTATGCTAAAAATGGAGAATTACATTTTTAGTTGGGATAAATTATATTGACTTTGTTAAATTCCGTAGAGCTATGCTGATTGAACAAAGCAATCCCTGTCCCTGAAATAGATGACTTCTCCATGACCTGCAGTGTGGCTCCAAAAGGCCAGTAACCTCCTCTTAGGTTTGATTATCTGCTTCTACATCTCGGAGGTATTACTTTGTTGGACACTCTAAAGGTTGTAATTGTTAGGAAAGGTAGAAACACTATCAGAAATCCAGCCAAGCGGATTTGCAAGGTGAGTTCTTAGATTTGAAGAAAATTGATGGGTTAAAGTTTGTGTAATCAAATGGAAACCGCATGGTTTTTATTTGGTATGGTGGGAGGAGAGAAAGAAGTGAGGCAGGAGAGGGAATCTTCTTGAAGAATATCTGGATTTTTGGAGATAAGATTGAGTTATATATCTGTTACTCAACAGAGCTCCTAGGTCACTATATTTTGAGTTCAGGAAACTTATCTCCTTCAGCTGGAGGAAATGGAGATTTGGCCAAATACATTAGGATCCTAACAGTGAAGAATAGTGTTAGAATTTTGTGGAATATGAACTTTTTTTTCTTTCATGAGGAGACTTTCATTTTATTACAGGAATCTTATTTGATTTGTAAAAACATAATGGTTTTAACATGATTCTTTGCAACGGTGTTTGTAATGATTTCTTTTGCATCACGGTAATTGTCCTAGCAATGAAAAAGATTTTTAAATGCTTTACAGTGCACAGCCAAACAATATGTAATTGAATGTACCTGTCATTGAAACAGACTGGTTTTCTGACCTGTTGTTTCATTGTGAACACGATGTTTATTTACCACTTTCATTATTGCAGCATTAGCATATAGAGAAGCTGTGCCTATCATCATGTACTTTTCTAACAGATGGCTACTAAATTCTTGAAGGCTTTTTTGTGCTTGCTTAAAATATCCTACATTGGCACAAAGTTTCTTTTCTCAGTGTGAAGTATGATTGACTGGTTGAAATAGATTAATCTGCTTCTCCTCTGGCTTTTGAGCTTGGTTTGTACTGCAGCAAACCAGCTATTGAGTCTAATTTTACAAAATAATCAAAGCTGCTTTTGCTAATAACAAGATGTGGAAAGTTCCGCTCAGTTGCATAATGTCTGAGCAAACAGTTCAGGTTGTAGCAATAACTGAAGGTGGCATTTCTGCCAGAAAATGTGCAAAAAAAATATCCTTTGTATCTGCCCCTCCATAATCGTCCTCTACAGACATTCCATCCTCAGGATTTAAATTCTTCCTTTTTCAGCCTCTGAGGCTGTGAGAATTTCCCTAGCCAGCTCTGGAAAACTGAGCCCCCCCTGTTCTGATACAGACTGATGGTTTGCGAGCTCCCTGTCTGTTGCTGTAAGTCACGTTTTGTGCATTAATGCTGTGTGCACAGGTGAGGAGGATCATTACTGAAGTGTTTATGAGATCCCCATGGTTCTTTGTGTGTGAGCCCAGTATTCAATGATCACCTTTCCAAGGAGGTCTGGTTTGTTTTAGGCTTTTTTAGCCCTAAGATATGTGTATGAACAATCTGCAAAGAGGAAAATACACATGTTAGATCAGTATTGAATGGCTATAATTTTGGGCAGACTTTCTTAAATGCTTAAAATAAGATAGAACACCACATTTATCAGTGCTGGAATTAAAATTTGCAGAGATAAAAGGGAAAGTCTTTTCAGTGTAATTCAGTGTTTTGTTATCCAGAAATATAGCATATTTTTAGTTCTGATTGCCATTGATTTTTTTAATTGCCATTGATTTCCTCTCAGCTTTGGTAAAGGATATCTTGGAATTTTAAAATGCCAGCATTCATTTGGTTTCTGTGCCCTGTTTTATTAAATACTACCAAAAAGCTTTAGTCTGTTGTCTTTCAGTTATTATGCTCTTCTTTGAGCCTTGGGGAACTGTTTTTTTCCCAATTTCAGTTTACCTACCATGGCCTTTAGAAAAAACTATTTCCATCTCAGGTTGCTCTGCTTAAAACATACTTTTCTGTGGTTCTAAATATCACTCTGGATGGACTTGGTTAATTCCTTATGCCTCATTCAATCTTCCTGGGGGGAAGCTTACATCTAGGAGGTAGTAGTATTATCTGAATGGATAAAATAGACCATGCAGACTATACGTATAATATTAGGTGAAAAAAAAATATTTAGTCTAGGAACATGTATGCAGTATGCTGTCTGCTGTGCTGCAGTTTTTGTAAAGGCTTTGGAAGCAATCCATACTGATTCTTATTTTCATAATGATTTTCTGATACATTTTCAGTTGTATGTGAATTCTTTCTTTTCTCTGTGATTCCTGCTTATTTTTTGCTCCATCTATTGTTGCTTTCCTCTGTCTGCTTATTCATAATGTGGTCTTTCAGAAGCTGAAATGGTTGTGTAAACTGGGCATTCAGTTTTCACATCTTGTTCCTGGCTACTTCCGACTCATCTATCAACTTTTCAAACCAATGAGTGTTTCCTTTGTGTTTTGGTCTCTTTTGGAGAGGCAGTGCTTGACTCTTTCTTTGTGCTTATGCTATAGTTTCTTTCTCGTGTAAGTAAGAGAATGATTATTCCATTGTATGTGATTAAATAATTGCACTGAATACTTATTTCCCTATGCTAATATTAAAACGGTTTTCTTAGCACTAATAATATACCAAGGTGTTGTAATAAAATAACATAGAAAGCCACATTAATACTGGACAGCATTTGAAATCTAAGCACTGAATGGCAAATACTTTCTCATTTTAAAGTTTCATCTTTGGAGAGAAGCCAAGTATCAAAATTCTCATAAATAAAAATACAGAAGTCTTTCAAGAGACTTGATACTAGTGTTTGGAAATTTACCTGTAAGCAGGTACTATTAGACGTTTCTTTCAGTAAGTAATTATCTTTTTGCTAATTTTCATTTTCCAATTTAATTGTCCCTGAATGTAAACAGTTATTAGGTTCATTACTTTCCCTTTGAAGAGTACTGAAGGAAGAAAATCTTGGCTTAGGAGGACTTAATCAGGAAGAGTTTCTAAGCATCTGTATTCAAATCCAACTACTTCTGTGGGATTTAGTGATTCAATTCTTCAGTCACGCAAACAAACTATCATTCCTTCACTGGAGTCACTTCATTGTGTAAAGCTTAGCATATTTGTAATATTTTTGTATTTGGAATTTGCAAGTGTACTCTTCAGTTGGCACTTACTGAGCTTTGGGTTTAGGATGATACACATCACAGAAATGTGCTCTGTGTGATGGGAGGCAAAGAGTGTATAGTGCTGTATTTCTTTGTTTCTGAAGAACCAGTTATGGCCAGAGTGGTAAAAATCAGTTTATCCTGCTTAGAGAGTTCATTGATGAAACAGAATAGTCAAATGGAGAAAGTGGGAAAGAGAGAAAGGTATGGATGCATTGTGGTAAAAAGTTCTAAGAAGAAGCAGATGTAGTTAACAATGGAAGATGTAGTTAACAATGCAAGCAGTTTTGGCCACCTTCTGACAGGGCACCTATTTCTCATTGCAGGCTTAAGCTTAATTTTGTTTTTTAACAAATCTTGCCCTTAGCTTTAGGAATACAAGTCTAGGGCACATTTTTAATGCTTTAGAAAACAAAGGCAAACTAGGTTTGTGCCTGGCTATGTTTGTAGAAGAACAAGAAGTCAAATATAGAATACTTAAATCTTAACTATTAAAAAAACTTCTGGTAATTGTTCCTTCTCAGGAGTCTTTGTTTATCCTGTTTCTTGGAATCCACGGTTATTTGCCATTCTACAAGAATATCTCTAGAGATTACTGTATTCTTCCCCTCTTGTGCTAAGTAAGCCATAGGCTATTTCTAGAAAGGACCCCATAAATCCAAAAAAGTGCAATTCATATAGGAGTGCTTGAAAGAAATTAATCCTGGCAGTTGGTTCTAATGTCATTAATGAAATAGATCTTTCATGTTTCAATGTCTTATGAGTCCTAATCACCATGACTTTTTTTTTTACTCTAATAATTGTGAACAGCTTGTGATTCACCATTATAAAACTAATGTGTTCCAGCAATAGCAACATGACTGTAGACTTAGTCTGGGGTGGGAATCCTGCCAAAAACAATTGTAGTTTCTGCATTATCCACTGGATCACTGTTCTGTTTGGAAATACTGTCCCTTCTTTCCCCTTCTTCTCCTAAAAGACACAAAAAAAAACCCCAGTAGAATTGCAAGAATTTGTCTTTAGACGAAGTCTGAATGCTTATTTGTAGCACGTTTTTATTACATGGCATAGGTGTCCACCCACTTACCTTTAGTGGAATTACACACAGAAAAGCACAACACTTAGGTTCTTCAGTGCGACACTGTGACACTGATCCCTGCTGATGAAAATTTATTTTTACCTGGATTATAGTTGATCCTGATTTTTCTGGCTGACCTAGATGTGAGTTATGTCCATACTCGAAGATTTGTGTTACAGAGTTTATCTCACATTAAAGGAGCCCTGGTTGAATTAAATGAGACATTGTATCTGTTTTGCAGGTTTCATAATAATTTTAAGAATACAAAATGGATTTGCTTTTACTGTATTATTTGTTGAGATTGTTTGCACATGTGTGTGTAATTCAGCTTTTAAACTGCAGCTCCTCTAGGTACTTCAAACTGCAGTGACTTGACTTTCCCAGCTAGAGGTGGTGCTTTTTCCTTCTTTCACTTCATGCAGGAGAGGAGATCAAAATTCCAGTTTTACCAACCTTCCCCAGAAGAAGACACATATGTAAAGACTGATGATTTATCAGGTGGAGAGATTATTAAACAGAGAGTTGTTCACTGTGTTAATCCAAGAGTGCTGTATTTAACAAAGTTGTGATGAGAGGTGGTTTGATTTTGTGCCTTGTCAGGGAGGAGGTTCAGCTTGAAAGAATAGCAGTTGTCTTCTGAAGAGAGTGGAGTGGCTGCAGGTTTGTGTCACTGCAGAGGTACAGTGGAGCACTGGTAATGGAAGAAAAGCAGTCAGGGTGACAGGAGGAGTGCATCCTAGGTGTTGGCAGCAGTGACATAAAACATTTTTATTTTTCAGTAGTCCTTTAATGAGAATATTGTGGTCTCTGTCACTTATATGCAGCATTAAAATGGTTTAATATGGAAGGTCACAGTAATGTACAAGTAACAGTCTGCAAGATTCTCATCCAGGAATCCAGAAGTAAACTGATGCTCTATTTTAATATGCATTTTTGAGGGTGAGTTATGAGGCATTAATGTATTGTAGCAAGTTCAGATGGTATTTAGCCTTCGCTGCACATGGAAAACAATTATTCATGAGTGTGTAGGGAGGTAGTGAGTTGGTTTTGCCTCAGTGAGAGCATAATGATGTGGAATAGAACAAGGAGTTCCAGTAACTTAAACAGTAAAGCTATTCAGAAAGTTCACAGCTATTTCAGAAATCTTTGTTCAACATGACACAGCTGCCCAGAAACAGGGCTCTGATGGGAACATGGTGCCACACAGGTGTCAGGCTGCAGGGTGGAGCCTGCTCTTAGCAGTGCTGACCAGCAGCAGTGAGCATGTGGGAGGTGTGCCTGGGCAGGGGAACTCCTCTGCTCACTGACAGAGTTCTGGGAGCTGAATGGGTTGAGGAGTGGCAGGAAGAGTGAGAGAGAGAGACTAAAAGCTACCTGCTTTCTCTGAGGCAAGTGCACTCCCATAACAGGTATGAGGCTCTGCAAGTGAAACTGAGCAATAACAAGGACAGTGGTTCATCCAGCATGGGGGTGTTGCTGAGGTTGGCCTATCCTCTGCCTCAAGACTGCTTCCATAAAGAAAAAAAGATGGGTCATTTTCATAGGAGAGTCCCCTCTGAAGGGAACAGAAAGCACTTTATGCCAACCAGACCCACTCCTTACGGATATCTGCTGCCTCCCTGGGGCTTGGGTTTAAGATATGAAATGAGAGCTTCTTGCCCTGAATACTGCCTTTGATTATTATCCTTGATTGATTTTTTTCATGCAGGCAGTAATGAAGTTGCAACAAGAAGTCTGAGAGCAACCAAGAGACTTTAGGGTCATGAGACAACTGGTTGAGGGATCAGGAGCACAAGTGGCATTGTCCTCTATCATTCCAGGTGCAGAGAAGATGAGGGAAGAAACAGAAAAAACCAACAAGCTAGCAGATCAATACCTGGCTCTAAGCCCAGTGTCATCAGTAGAAGTTTGATTTTTATTTTTGAGTTTTCTTTGGTCATGGGTCAGTTGACTTGACATCAAGTCTGCTAGGACTGTGGAGGTCCCAGTTGTCTGGAAATTTGCAAAGGTGGCACCCACCTACAAGAACTGGAAGGATAACCTGGCCTGTCAGTCAAACCTTGTGCCAGGGAAGGACATCTTGAATGCTGTCACATGCAGGTCAAACAGGTGATCAGGCCCAGCCAGCTCAGATTTGTGAAAGGCAGGTTCTGCTCATCCAGCCTGATCTCCTTCTGTGGCAAGAGGACCTGCTTGGTGGATGAGGGAAAGGCTGTGAATCTTGTCTACCTGGCTTTAGTAAAACCTTTGACACCACTTTCCACAGCATTCTCCTGGAGAAACTGCTTATGGCTTGGAGGAGTAAAAAACTGGCTGGATGGTCAGGCCCAGAGAACAGTGATGAATGGAGTTCCATCCAGCTGGCAGCCAGTCACAAGCGGTGTCTCCCAGGACACAGTGTTGGCACCAGCCCTGTTTGATGTATTTTCCAGTGATCTGGACAAGGGGATCAAGTGCACCCTCAGTCAGTTCACAGATGACAATAAGTTAGGTGGAAGTGTTGATCTGCTGGAGGGCTGGAAGGTTCCACAGAGGGATCTGGTCAGGCTGGATTGATGAGCCAAGGCCGATTGTATGAGGTTCAACAAGGCCAAGTGCTGGGCCCTCGACCTGGGTCACAATAACCCCACGTAGTGCTACAGGCTGGGAAAAAGTGACTGCAAAGGTGCCCTGTGGAAAAGGACCTGGGAGTGCTGGTGACAGCAGCTGAACATGAGCCAGCTGTGCCCAGGTGGCCAAGAAGGCCAATGGCATCCTGGTCTGTATCAGCAATAGTGTGACCAGCAGGACCAGGGCAGTGACTGTCCCCCTGTACTCACCACTGGTGAGGCCTCACCTCAAATCCTGTGTTCAGTTCTGGGCCCTTCATTCCAAGAAGGACATTGAGGTGCTGGAGTGTGTCCAGAGAAGGGAAACAGGGCTGGGGAAGGGTGTGGTGTACAAGTCTTGTGAGGAGCAACTGGGGGAGCTGGGGATATTTAGCATGGAGCAAATGAGGCTCAGGGGAGACATTATCGCTCTCTACAGCTGCCTGGAAGGAGGGTGTAGCAATGTGGTAGTTGATGTCTCTTCCCAGATAACAAGAAATAGGAGAGGAAATGGCCTCAAGCTAGGATAGGGGATATTTAGACTGGATATTAGGAAAAATTTCTTCATGGGAGGGGTTAGGAGATGTTGGAACAATTGTCCCAGGGAAGCTGTTGAGTAACTATTGTGAATGTCTTTAAAAGATGTTGAGATGTGGCACTTTGGGACATGGTTTAGTGATGGACTTTGCAGTTCCAGGTTAATGGTTGGACTCTGATCTTAAAGGTCTTTTCCACTCAAGAAAATTCTATGATTCTGTAATGATTTGCAGTTAAAATGGAAAAGGTTTGACCATCTTGTACTCTAGCCCTGTAAAACCTGCAACATCCTTTTATAAAGAGGTGTTAATCATCAAGCTTTTTAATCACTTGTTTTTTCTCACCTGAGGCAAAATTCTGACCTAATTAAAGTTAATAGGTGAAAACTTAAAACTGGCAGTCTCAGAATTTCACTCATCCTGTTTAGGTGCTTTTAATTGGAGTATAGAAATAATTAGGGCGTGAGAGATGACTGGTAGCAAAGATACATAGGCAAAGCCATGAAAAGATAACAGCAATGAGTAGTAGCAGGCATAATGGGATAATATTCCTTTTAAAAAAAGAAACACATTTTTAAAAATAAAGATACAATAACTTTGAAAGACAAAAATACAGTATTAGTTCAAATCTAAGAAATTCTAAAAATAAACCAACTTAATTTTGCTCTTACATGAATTATATTCAAGGATTAGTGCACTAAATGGCTGGGCAAAATTAGCATCAATTACACTGTGATTTCTATCTATAAGCAGGTCAGGTGTCTCTAGAAGGATGTGTCTTGTTCAAGGTGACTCTGCAAACAAAGAATGCATAAGTGATAAGTGTGAATTAATCAGATTATTATTTCCTTATGGTACCCTGGGTTTAGAAGTTAAGCACCAGTATACTCTGCAGTCTCAAAGAAAATAATACCCCAGAAGAAGCAGCTCTTTTGCTCAGGCTGTTGTGGTCAGTCACATTCATCAACTGGCTTGAATTGTCTCCACTGATCAAAAGTGAATGATCAGCATGTTATTTACACCTATGAGGTTATTCTTCCTGCAACATGACCGCAAGTGTCATCCAGAAGGACCAGTTTTTGCTGAGTCCTACAAAGCAGGAATTAAAATAATGCTTTGATACAGGAGGATTTTAAAGCAAATGGACTTCTTACTGCTCTTGATAGATTTGGGTTTAGTTTTGGCTTTGTATTTCCACAAATGGAAAGTTATTTAAAGTATTTTGCAGTAAGTTCAGTTAGCCTTGACCTTGGAGGCAGTTTTTTTTTAACATGACAAAACATTATCTATTTCTATAATGCTATGTGTGGCCACAATGCCTCATTTTTTGAACTGCAACTGCCATTGGTCTGTCATCACTATTCTTTACAACATAAATTGAATTTAAGAATAAGTTGGTGAGTTTTATTTCTGAATTTATCATCTAGGAGTGTGAACCACATATCTAATACTTTCTTTTTATGTTTTTTCTGTTGTAAGTTTTATATTACTGATTGATAATGCTAACAAATTATCTCCATAAAAGATTATTACGTTTTTTGCCTGGTATTTATATGATCAGATACTTTTCAGACATACATTTCTCATAAATATATATATTATAGATTTTTAAATAATTTTTAAAATAAATTTTCCCACTAATTGTCTGTCTTTCTTCTTTCTAGTCTGCTCCCAGTTTTCAAGAGGAGTCTTTGCTATTTTTGGATTCTATGACAAGAAGTCTGTAAATACCATAACATCATTCTGTGGGACTCTTCATGTCTCCTTCATAACTCCCAGCTTCCCAACAGATGGAACACATCCCTTTGTCATTCAGATGAGACCTGACCTCAAAGGAGCTCTCCTTAGCTTGATCGAATACTATCAGTGGACCAAGTTTGCATATTTGTATGACAGTGACAGAGGTAAGGTGTGGCACTTTTTACCTGCACCCTGTTTGGCAGATGTATCTCATTGAAATCTGGAATTCATATTAGATAAGTAAATAATGGAAGAAATATTTGCCTCTAACAAGTGGAAACGTAATTGAATCAAGTGTTTCTTGAATTTAGAGATTATCTTTTGGGACAGAAACAAAATTGTTTAAATGAGAATGAAATTATTATGGTGTACATTAATAGAATTGCAACTGTTAAGCAATGTGAGATTAGTCACATGCTGTAAAAAGTTTCTATGTAAAATTTTTTCTTTTTTTGTTAAAGAAACATCTAAGGAGGAAAAATAGCATGGAGGGCTATCTGCTACCACAGATTTACTCCACACATTCAAAACTAGTAGTTGGGCACCAAGCAAGCAAGAATTTTGGGTGCAGTCAGCCTCTACTTTTTTGGAGACTGCTTTTGTTATCAAGTTCCTCTTCTCTGTTGAGCTTGGATTTTTTTTTTTTTTTGTGTTTATAAATCCAAACCCGTTGCTTGGGATCAATTAACTCTGCCATCAAAGGGCCTTCTCATGCCCTTTTATGGTTGTTCTAGTAATAACGTAACAGTTTATGAACTTGAAAAAATCACTGGCAAATCGTGGTGTTATCAGTTAGTTTTCTGAGAAGAAACAGCTTTATCCGGAAAGGGTGTGGTTTTGATTACTTTTTCTGGAATTCCATAATTATCATTCCATTTTCAGGTTCTCCTCACCTGAAAATGTGAAAAGCCATAGTCCTTGGCTAACTTTCTTCTACTCTTACCTGCTCCTGTTCCTTTTTAAAGAGGCTATTTTGTGGCTTGCCTGCATGTTCATTGGTCAGAGTTAAATATTAAGTGCATTTTAAATTATAAAATGCTAATAGATTTAAGGCATGGTCATACTACTCCATGGTTTGTTGAGTAGTGGGGTGACATCAAATTCCCTGCATTCTGATGCCATTTTATACATGATGTTCAGAAGCTGAAGGGGTCTTCTCAGCAAAGTTCTGTATCAGTTTTGTTAGCACTCAAGTTAGAACTAATCCTGGTGTGTAGACTCCAAAGGTAATGTCGTATGGAGCAATGAATGCTAAGCTCACTTCTCTGGCAGTTCCTTTTCAAATTCACATTAGAATCAGAAACAGTCACTGTCTTTTTAGAAAGGACAGATGAAAACTGCTTTCTCAGCCAATACTCTGTCAGTCATCTAGTGGTGGGCAGAATGTGACCTGTGTGTGATTTATATTTAAAAAATGCTGAAAAACACCTTGTTCTTGTGAGCTACACGGTCTGGATCTGACCAGGAATAACAGCATGAGATTGTTCTTTCTAGCCACCCTTTGGCTCTTCCTTTTTTTCTTACCTGTTGGTTTTAATTGTGGCAAGGCACCCCAGTGACAGCAAGCTCCAAGGCATGAAGCTCCTACCCTTATGTGGAGTAAGTTCCTCAGTGCTCCCCACAGGTTGCATGAGGTCAGCCTACAGAGTTGAGCAGTTTGCAGCCAGCAACATTGACATCAAATCCTGGATACACAAGTCCACAGTTCCCTTAAGCACTTTTGCCTGCTAATATAGTGACAGTGATGTATATTTAAGGAATGATACAGAATTGAAGATGTTTCCACCTTCAGGAGTGAGATAAAAAAGGTAAAGAGGCCACTCTTCGTGGAAACTATGAAGGCTAATAGGAATTAGTTTGATGACTTTTTCCTAAAGAATCCTTTATTGCTAGTGCTGGAGCACCTCTGTGGTTAGGGACTGACTGACTGAAGTACAGGGCAATTCCCTGTCATTCCTGTCCATAAGGAATGAGGCCATTCAGTGTAAGTGTGCCCAAGCTATAACTATTTTAATACAGTAGTTATTCTCATGTAATGTGGAGTAGTGTCCTTTACCATCCTTGCCTCCTCTCTGCCATTACTAACAGTGAGTTTTGGAAAAAGTAGAAGTATTATTGTAAGATTCTGCCTGTAAAAGAATTGCTAACTTTTTCAGCCTCTGTTCAGTCTTCATTTTCAAAGCTCACTGAGTTAAAAGTTTGTCTCGTAATAACCAAAAGAGGTTCAGCACATGAGTTTCCAGAGCAGAAGTGCTCCTGCAGCTTAAAAAAAGCAACTGAAGTTGCTGGAGTTTTCTCCTCTGCAGGGTCTCCCACTTTTGTTACTACTCTCCAGGTAATTTCACTTTCACAGAAGTATTGTTGCAAGTGCTTTCTGTTTGGTTGGGTTTTTTTTTTTTTTGTTTTGGTGGGGTGTTTTTGTGATTTTTACAGTGTGTTATTGCTATCAGAATAAACTAAGCTGTATGGGGATGACAAATCTGCCACCCAAAAAAAAGAGCAAGCAATCCAGGCAGCCATTTGACATCTCTGCAGACAGTACCTCTAGAAAAGAGAAACCCTAGGAAAAGTAGATCAGAGGGATGAAATACAGAAACCCTTTGCAATTTAGCATTAGTGCTTATTAATTTGTGCCTAGTTGAGATTGTCTAAATCAAAGGATATGCAGACAGGTTCAAGGACCTGAAATCTGCTAAATGAGATTTGAAACAGTGATTCAGATAAAATGTTTTTCAGTTTGGCTGAAATGTCTTTTTTTTTATTATTTTAATTTATCATTTCAAGCTGTATTTTGAGATATAAACATACTTTAGTGCTTTTTAATGTTTTAAGATGCTCCCTGCACCACTCAGTTTGCTTATATTACTGATCTTTCCCTTTTAACACACGTTCGCCACATTTATCTTTAGCATTTGAAATAGTTTCTATGTACTGGTGGACTGTACTTATCTGTGATTTTAAAATATGTATTCATTACATGTTATACAAAACTTATATCAGTCTTTCTTAAAGAGACTTGGAAAACAATAATTATATGAAACAATAATTCAGTTTATGCTTTTGGAAGCCTGCCATTTTCTACTTTTGCTGATGACCAGTCTTGTGTAGTTCTGTATGTCATTACCATTTTCACTGATGAAGCTGAATTGCTAAACACTCACCAATCTTAATTTAATATTATCTTTACAAACTGTGAGACAAATTAATTGTTATTGCTCTCCTGTGTTGATGGGGATAGCCACTATTATTTCTCATGAGAGTTATACCTGAAGCTCCCTTTACAAACTAAGTCACAATTTATCTCAAAGAAATTACTCCTGATGTTTGGTGGTTTCAGTAGAGAATAAGGTGCAAAAATGTCAATTCACTCATAAGAAAGTCTAATTACTTTTTCCTGTAATAGTATCTGGTGTTCTTAAAATGGCTCTCTAGAATAATGTAGAATTCTCTGGTAGGAATTGAAACATGGTAAGTGTCATTCTTGTACTGCTGGAAATCATTAAAATTATGCTTTTTTGTATAGCAGGAATTAATTTCCAGTAGTAATTTTCATATTTCTATACTATTTAATCCCTAAAAAGGAAAATCAGTCAAGTAAATCTTTACTGGTTTTACAGTCTATTGTAGGCAGTTGCATCTGTACAAACATTACAGCTTCCTATCAGGAACATGCCAAAAGTACAAGATGCAAGCAACCTTCTCTGTGCTGCTTGTACGTGTTAGCATTGAGCTTGCCTATCTATATGGGAAGGTATATCTCAGCACATGTTTCATGATCAGGGATATGACTGTAGGCAACAGAAATAATAAATCCATTACCATCACTGCAGAGCATGGGAATTCTGCCATAGACTTCAGTGAGTTACAGATTTAAATACAGTACTGCTCAAGTGCTGGGAACGAAAGCTGTTCGCTAGCTTTTGTTTAAGCAGCTGATCCTTTAATAAGGCTGATCCTTTTTTAATAAGTGGCTGATCCTTTTGCTCTAATTGGATCACTCCTCTCCTAGAAGGTCTCTTTCCCACTATGTGGAATTCCAGCAGTGGTTCAGTGAAACCAGCAAAATCCAGTTCTGAAGAAGGCTGAGCCTAACCCAAAGGTTTTCCTTACGAGACTTTACCTTGATGCCTTGCAGTGATGTAAATGGAAGTTTCATGCAATAATAATTGATTGTCTTACTTTCTGACTTCTACCTGCATGTGACAGGTCAAACAAGTTACAGAAGATCTTAAATAAGTGATCTCACAAATCACATTGTAGAAGCTTGTTAGTTTCTGAAGTTATGTCAGTCATATGTTCTGTTTTCTCCTGTGCTTCACTAGGCTTATCAACATTGCAAGCTGTGCTGGATTCTGCTGCTGAAAAGAAATGGCAAGTGACTGCTATCAATGTAGGAAATATTAACAATGAGAGAAAAGATGAAACTTACCGTTCACTGTTTCAAGATCTAGAGGTAAAAAAGGAAAGACGAGTGATTTTGGACTGTGAACGCGATAAAGTCAACGACATTGTTGATCAGGTTTGCTATTCTCCTTTCTTCAGTGACAGCAGTTAGCAGTATTCTATAAGTAAATGTAATGAGTTCATTTGTCTTGATGGTATTTTTGTGATTATTATGAATCATTTGGCAGTGACAGGTTTGTATTGAGGACCGCATATGTGCCAGGCAAAAAGAGAACATACAAATCCTATAATCCCTCCCTTTGCTCAAAGGCAAGATAAGTCTATCTGGATGATCCTGTATAGTTTTCTATCCTTGTTATTTAAAATAAAAACAGAAATTTGCAAATTATCTTGTTCAGACTATTTCACAACCTAAGTAGTATACTGTGTTATACGTAGTTGATACACTAGTATATGTGGTCCATTCGAAAGAGTTATGTCTAAGGATTAGTTCTTTTTACACCTAGAAGGTATTTTCTCCCTCTAATGCATTTTCTGAGAACCTTTTATGTCTTGGGAAGACTATATCTCAGCTTCTCTTTCTCATTTAATGCCCTTTGAAATTAATGTTTTGAAGCTATTTGTCATTTGTACTTTCCTTGCTTGTCTCTTCATTTTGTGTCACTCTTAAAGTGTATTAACCAAAATTGCTGTTTTTCCTAGCTAAAGCCTCCTGAGCTTTAAAAAGAACAGCAAATTCTGTCTTCTTGTCTTCACCCATGCAAATAATTTGTCAAAATGATTTTTTAGAAAAAATTTCTTTTTAGCAACATTATCACAGCGCTCTGATTTAAATTACTGCGTTACTTTGAAATCCACCACTTCTGTCCTTGTGTTCAGGAAGGTCTTACTGGCTCTGTACCTTACTACTTCTTTTCCTGCATGCAGAGCACAATGGAAAATTGTAAGGATAGTTCCCTGTTGGCTTGAGCTTCATCATGTGAGACTGTGCAGCATCAGTAGGGATGTATCGTCAGAGTATGGATGCATTTGTTTGAAGGTTTTTTGAAGGTCTTGTTATTTTGGTCTTTGTTTTGAAGGGCGTTAAACTTTGAAGAGGCTCAGACAATGAGCAGTGTCCTTAAGGGAGTACATTGTGTTTGTGTGTTTTATTTGGAGTTCATATCCACAAACTGTTTCTCTAATTTTCAAGATAAATTTGAATTTTGTCCTGTTCTCATGAGCATTTGATCTCTGAGAGTGTGATCTCTCTATCACCTGCAGTTTTTCAAAATCATATTTTCTGACTTATCAATGTCAAGAAATGTATAGTGTAGAGCAATGTTTGACATTAGTAGTCCTTACAGGTCCTCTTTGGTTGGTTCTGTGTGGCTTTTCAAATGGTTCTTTACTGACCATACAGTGACTTTTTGTCTTGTTCATATCTCTTGTGAGTTTCTAATGATATCCTACAGAATAATCACCTTTTTTAGACTCAAGTTATGTCACATCTGCTGTTTCCTCTTTATCAGGGCAGAGAAAAGCAAGATATTGCTTTTACATATTTCCATCTTGACAAGACTATTTTTACCATTTATCTTACTATCCTATACATTCTTTTTTAAATGAGTATGTAATATTCATTGTAATTTCTGATATGAAACTTTGGCTGACTGTAATTTTCTTCAGTTTCACCTTTTAGCCACTTTTTATAGACAAGAACTCTCTTTACCCTTCAGTTACCACTCATTTTTACAGTCTTTGTTTCATAATAGACCTATTTTCATCTTTGTCTGCTTCCTATTTTGATTGCAGTTCTGGGATATTTTTCTTGCCCTAGTTGCACTTTGATAGATTCTGCCTTTTTTAGACCCTTAGAGTTTCTCAGCTTATCCCCACAGACTTGTGCTACTCCTCAAGCATACAGATGGCTAAGCTTTTGTTTCTGCTGTTTTGGTTTGTAAGTCACTGAAGAATTCTAGATAACTGAATCAGCCTCACAGGTCAGTTAATGTAACTGTAGTTAGTTGTTCTCCTCTAAATAGTTTACTGCTGTGCCCTGGAATATGTTCTCTTAAACTGTTCTCAGCTGTCCTGTATGGGTTTAGTCTTGGACCTTATCTTGTCTTCACAAGATAGCCTAATTGTTTCTGGATTTTGGTCTCTTTTTTAAGCCCTTACACCATCCTTATCCTTACACTCAGTAACTTCCCTTCCTTACATTTAAAGGCAAACCCTCTTTCAATATCTCAGATAGCCTAAAAGAAACTCTAACTAACTTATTCTCACATAATTTTCTCCATTTCTTAAAATGACGTGCTGAACATTGGATTTCTTGGCCTATGAGTATCCTTTGAGTGTGTTCTTCTGATTTTCTTTTCTAATAGCAGTGTACTTTAGGTCTTGCTTTGCTGCCAGATTTATTTTTTGAAAAATTCTTTAAATTTGTGCCCTGAAAAAAACACTCAGAAATTTCCTTCATTTCATAAGGATGCCTGAAATAGACATATCATATCAGTATCCCGTTTCTTTTTCTGTGTATTTTTACTGCAAGAAATGCAACAAGCTTTCTGTTAACCAGATTTTCCTTGAATACAAAAGTATTATTTGCATGCTCAGTACATAAAGAAACAACTTTTTCACTTTCTTCCTTGCTTTCTATTGTTGAACAAATCTTTCATTTTACTGCTTTATTATATCGTGCAAATGTTTTAAGCTGAGGTGACAGGTTCACCTAGTTACACTTCTTAGCCCTTGGATCTTTGTATAGCTGCAAAATGTGCTTGCAAAGTCACTTCATCATCCTTGTTTTTTGTCTCATGTTATAGTTTCTCTTCCAGATTTCAACAAGTCTTGTAAGTGGAAAAATATTTCAGTTCCCCAGCTCTCCTCAGATTATGCCTGATCTGGCAGGTCTGTGTTACCATGCTCTTCATTATACAGCTTCTGTCTCTTCTCAGGCAGCTTCCTTTGCAGAATCTCATTTCACCCTGATAACACCCTTTGGGCAGCTGTGTAATTACTGCCACTGCTTGTCTATCCCTGCTAGAGAAGGTCCTCTAAACTGCTGAATAGCTTTTGTGTGCACAACTCCTTCATCGTGGCTTTTGGGACTATCTGTGAATTTTCTCAGTTTTAACTGGCAGCATCTTTAGTGGCAAGTTTTAGCACGCTGGGTTAATGAAAGAGTGCCCAGTGGCAGCTAGAGCAGAGTTACTAAGCATTGATCCAACGGCTTGCAGCTGCTCGTCTTCTCAGATACCAATGAAGAAGAAATATTTCTACAGAAGAGCTAATCTATTTGGTCTAACTGAAATTTCTTTGGAAGCAGCAGCTTCGTAAGAAATACATCTGAAAATAGTTCTTAAATCTCTTAATAAGTATTTAGCTTTAATTAGTCTGTTGCAAGTAATTGTTTTAGGATACTTAAGTTCATGTATCATATATTGACCTCAAAAGAGGAACAATTTAATTACTTCTATGGCTGTGTAATGTGATCCCTCAGTCTCAAACTCTGGTGATGTAAACTCAGTGTTAAAACTGCTTTCAATTGTAACTTCATTAAACCAAGTATGTGGAATGTCATTCACTAATACCCTGATATAAGTTGCAGGATACCTAGTCTGAATATTTTAGTTATATGTTAAATGAGGAAATGAGTGAGTTGTCTTAATTTAAGTTGCTCTCATTGTTCAAAAGATGGAACAAACTTCTAGACTCCTCTTATCTCACACATCCGTCCTCTGGAGAAATGCTTAGGTTCAAAATGCAAACTTCCCCATGCAGATGTAGTATTAATTAAGCTTATTTGGGAGAAGAATCCATGCTGCATGTTTGCCAGCAGAGACTGTGGAGGAGCCACCAGCTGGCTTTGAGGGAGATTATGAGGAAGTCTTAGGGCAATAAACAATTTGAACTTTACAAGGCTTCCTCATAATTCATTAATGTCAGTGGGCAGAATCCAGCAGGAGTCTGTGAGGCACAGTGTTTCCAGTGTGCGATGGAATCTGTTCTCTCCTGGCTGGGTTGTGCTTTAATACACGGCAGAGTAATTAGCATTCAGCTCCTGTGTCTGGAGGGACTCTGCCTCTTGGGACTTGGACTTCGGCATGGCCTATTTCTACCAGCAGAGAGTATTTTCAGTGGTGCATTAGGTAAAATAAAGCATAAAGCATTGAAGAAACTCAGTACTGTGTACCATAAAGCTCTTAACTGGCTTTTACATTGTACTGCATTTTGTACCTTTCAAGTCTTTGTCTGTATATCAGGTGAACATTCTCCATTATGGGGGTATTTCTTCTTTTTTACAGGTTATCACAATTGGTAAGCATGTTAAAGGATACCACTATATCATTGCAAATCTGGTAAGCATTCTTAGTATTTAAAATACCTGTATGGCTCATATGACTGTTTATGGAAGCACTTCAACTAGTATTTTGTTTTAAATATATTTTAGAAAACAGAAAAAAGCTAGATGTCTTTATCCTTGCTAAGTGAATGCATGTGTTGAGATTATATTTGTTTATTGGATGAGTGTTTTCAGGGTTTAAATGCCTCTTATGATATTCCCATCAATAGGAATGAAGGTTGCTCAGCACCTTCAATGGAACTTCTCTTTTTTCTACAAACTTTAGGAAAAGAGGGTACGTAAAATAGAAAAATAACTTTCTGCATCATAGGATGAACATTCATTCAGCAAGGTGATGATTTCTCTCTCACAGCTTTTAAACTACTTAAAAATCACAGTTCCCATTTTTCATTCTGCTCGACTAGTGAGTCTCAGATTTCCACATGTCATCCCTCAGATTGGCTGGGTAATCAGTTTGAATTAATGTTTTCTTGAACGTAGGTGATCAGACAGTATAGCTAATAGTGTTCCTGCAGGGAAGGTTCAGAAAACTCACTAAATTCTGCCAAAGTAATTTTTTTTTGAAATTGTGTCTAAAGGTGAAGGGCCATTTTACTGACATTAAAGTCAACACTTACTTACTTACTGAAGCTAGGGAAACTAATCCAGTTGGTTTTTTGTAAAAGACAAAGTAAATCCTGCATGCTCAAATCTCAGTTATGCTGTTCAGGAAAAGAGTTTTGGGGGCTGTATAGTTTGAGTGGCACTGAGCCATTTTTTTCATGATTTATTCTTGGACTGTGATAGTGTTTGATAAAAATTCCAGCAGGGCCCAGAGTGCCCCAATTGACACTGTCTTCCATAGTCCTTTGAGGAGCCTGAGGAAACAGAGGGACCATGGTGTGTTTCTGGCACTTGAGGCATAACCCCTGTCTCCTCCCAGCCTTTGATGAAAGCACTTCCTCCTCCAGGCAGGCAGTGCTCTGAAGAGTCATGTGGGTGCCACAGTGAGAAGAAGCTTTATGCTTTAAAGGCCTCCTTAAAAGCTGAACACTGGGGTTTCATTCTTATATCTTAATAACTAATTTTTGGATAAAGAAGTTGAAGTGCTGATATTCACAAAGCAGGCATAAAGTTCTTCCAAAATATGAAAAGTTATCTGTTAGGCATTTGTGGTTTGCATTGCAAATGCCAGAGAAACAGTATTTTGAGTCTTAAGGGAAATTTTAGAAAATGTGCCCAGTGGATTTCATTATGTTAACTGATTGCTATTTTAGCTACTGCTTTAAATTTGTAACAGTAAGTCCATAAGATCTAAAACTTACTGAATCTTGTGTTTTAAAGCTATTTAATATCAAACATAAAGTGTTTATGGTAGTGATTTTAAAAATGTGGTTTTCTCTGTCAGAAAGAAAACTTATCTAGTATTTGAATCATATCCCATCTTCACTGAATCCACCTGCTTTCTTCTTTTTGGACTGTAGTAGTATTCTCTGCCAGTCTGATCAGTCATTCAAGGAATTGATTTATTTTAAAAATAAAAAAATGCTAATATATGGAGAAGAGGTTTGTGTATACAATGAATGTTCCTGTTCAACTGCCAAGTTACATGATCCCTGTGGAAGTGTCTGTATTAGCAGGAAGCAACATATGAGATTCATTAATATGCAATAATTAAAGAGCATATGGTATAGCAATTGTAGCAATCTATGGTAATGTGGTTTGAAGTTGCTGCTTCTTTTTTGTGTTCACTCACAACATTCATTTATACTGAAGTGTCTGACATCGTTATTTCATGTAAATGCATTTGTACGGTTATTTGGGTGAAGTTAAATCACAGAACTCAAGAACTGTTTGTAAGGTCGAGTAGTTCTTTATGTCAGAGGGAAGAGAAAGTGGAGATGATAAGTCCTTCCACATGCTTTAGAGTTCCTAACAAAAAGAGGAGACAGCTGTGGCCTAAGTATTCCTGCCTAAAACTTGCTTGCTCATGTCCAGTGTTCCCTTTCTCACTTAAGTGGTCCCCTTGAAATTAAGAGGATGTTTAGGAAGTCAGGATGGCAAGGACAGGTCCACTCACCCCTTGCTGTCTGTAAAAGTGTTTATCTAGTGGGCAGCAAGAGGTGTTGCTGGCTAATGGAGCTGAAGACTTAATCCTGGCAGCCCAGGATTTAAGTTGGATCCAGCTCGAGGAAAATGTTGGCTTACTCTTCTGTAGTAGAGGTCATGTGGTAACTCTTTATTTTTATATACTATTGAGAGAACTGCCAAAACCATTAAAATAACAGACATAATTTTTTCTGTGCTCAGGGATTTACTGATGGAGATTTGTCAAAAATTCAGTTTGGAGGAGCTAATGTCTCAGGATTTCAGATAGTTGACTATGATGATCCTCTGGTGTCAAAATTTATACAACGTTGGTCAACACTGGAGGAGAAAGAATATCCTGGTGCACACACTAGTACAATCAAGGTATGTCTTATGTTTGTTTTAACTGCACTAGAAGTACAAGAAGTGAAAGGTTTGAATTAGAAACACAAGAGACAGAGAAAGCCCTTGAACATCAACAGTGCCAACATAATTTTATATTTCTCTGGGATACTTCTAACATTCTCTGTCATAGGGCTAATTGAGTAAAGATGCCACACTCTGAAAAATGTTCAAGACAATTTTTTCTTGTGTCACTGTAAATTTGTGCCTGATAGCTTGTTAGGTGGTTGGTTTAGATATCATGATAGATTAACTAGATCTACTGACTATTTTTGATTTTTCTCTCTCTCTGTATTTTGAAATGTTTCTCTTTCTCTGTGTTTTGAAATGTTGTAAAGACAAATATTTAATCATGCTTCTGGGGAGTACAGATTTAGCACATTTTTGGTGTAACATAATATCCCAAAGAAATAGTTAGACAGTTCCTTTGAGACAGATGCCTAAGTCCTACAAAGACTTACAAAATTAAATGCTGTGCCTGATGTACAGAATCAGGGTCTGATTTCAGGTCTGCGTGGCACACGATGTGACACCAGGCAAGTGGTTAAGCTTTTTTACCTCAGTTTTACCTCTGGATAAGGCTAGAATAATAGTACCTTCTTACTTTCTCTGATCATCATGAGGATCAATTAGTGGCTTCAAGATATTAAAAAGAATAATTCAATTTTAATGCTAGATAATTTTTGTTTTAAGTAATGCAATCAGAAATTTTAATAAGAACACGTTCTTAAACGGCTCTAAAAGACAAAAAGATAAGTTGCAAATGTTCTAGCCATAATTTTTTTTATGCTATAGTTTGAATATGAAGTATATTCTTAATTTATAAAGAAATGAATAAGAAGTTTCAGCATGGAAAGAAGAACCATTTTTTTTAAATGCCTGGTAAAAAAGTCCTTCAAAACACACAACCTTAATTTTAATTAAAAAATAGAGATTATAAATTCCTTTTTTATGAGGCCAAGTTTGGTGGTAACCTAGTCAAAGTGATTTTTTTTGTGGTTATTTTTGTAGTTAAAAATCTTTATGATGGAAGTAGTGAATTTCTTACTTGCTGTTTGACAAAGTAAACTGGAGTCTGTGTCAGGTCTTTAAATACATTTGTATTAAAAGATGTGTAGTAGATGTAATCTGTATTGCTCTCCTTTAGGAAAAAGGGAAGTGATGTGGCTGTGGGGGATTAATAGAATCCTTTTGTCTCTCTGATTCTTGAGTGCCCAAATCTACCTACATATTCATGTTGCAGAATCATAGTCTGGAAATAATATTAGGGACATACATAAAACACATGACTAAAATGAAGAACTCAAACTGAAACTAAGATGCAGTTTTTTATCATTGATGGAAAAATAAATGGGTGAGACACAGTAATGAGGTCTCTGGTGTTACTTACACTAGAGGGAAATTGCATGTCTGTTAGATAATATGAAGCGGTTGCAATGTTGTTTTAAAGCACTAAAATCTCTAATACTTTTGTTTCTTCCCTGATAAGTCCTTTCAAGTCTAGTAGATATTGAAAAGATTGTAGGGGAGTATTTGCAATATCTGCTGCTTTTGAAGTTCATTTTGTTATGGATAGGAAAAGCAAAGTAATTGAAACACTTATTTTCCAAATTTCACAAATTTAGAACACATTTTAAATTCAATTTAAAACTGTTGACTTCTTCCTTTTTATATTGTTTGTTCAAAGTATATATGGGGCTGCGCTGCTACTCAAGAAATTGAGACCTATGTTAGATTGGGAGATAATTTATAAATGTTGGAGGTATTGATGGTGCAGAAAATGTGGATGCATATTGCAGTATTTGGTGACATTGATTGTGTCAGTTACTGTATTTCTTTGTGTAGCTTTTTATCTCTTGCCCTTAAACACGTATTGCTTGTCATTTTTGCTTGTCATTACATGTAGGGTTAGAGATTTGTCACATTTCATTCCCATCCTTGAGGGACCTAGAGGCAGGGCAGAATCACAGAAATCATAGAAATAGAGCAAGAAAGGTCTTTGAGCAGTCAGTCACCTGGTCTGTCCTCCTTGCCTGAAGGCAGAATCAGATAAACCTGTGCAGCTCCTGTGGATAGTGATTTCACAACTTCTCCAAGCATCTATTTCAGTGCTTAAATGATCTTATTTTTGGCTTTTGTCTAACCTTAATCAGCCTTTATATTACCTAATCCATTACTCCTTATATGTTTCTAGTGGTTGTGAGGGAGTTCTGCTTTTTCTTTGTCATTTTGTATTTGAAAATGGCTGCCACCCTTCCTGCCTTGCTTTCTTCCCTGCAAAACCAAATAATCTTTTCCTTTGAATTTTCTGCTCTCAGATCCTGTTTGTCATTCTTCTCTGGAACCTTTCTATTTGGTACCTCTTTGAAATGCCAGACTGGCTACTGCAACACATCTGAGTGCTGTGCTGAGGAAATGGAAATAATGGCTTTATGTGTCTCAGAGACAGTACTCATTTTAGGGAGTTCTTTTGTATTAGTTTCTCTTTTCTTTTTTTTTTTTTTTTTCCTCTCCTTACCACAAAGAGACTCCGATATATTTATCATGGGATACGTGCTAACAGCCAAATCTTTTTCTGCATTGCTTTCTTGTGCTGCTGCTGATTTAGATGGCCTCATACCATATCTCTCCACTTAATCATTACTTCTAAGTACAGGATTTTTTCATCGATTGCTGCTGAATTGCATTCCTCACCTGTCCTTCGTGAGCATTTCATTCCTTCCTATATTGTTAGTCCAGCTGTGTTACCCTCTGCTTCTTGGAATACTGTATAAACATCTAAGTTACTGAGCAGGTTAATGCACTGGTCTCCCACTTGTCCCTTAAGTGATCTTACAAATTACTTTTCTTCCCTTTTGATTTTGACGTAGTTTTATAAATTACCAGTGCTGATAAATGAACTTTTGCTCTCAGTCCCATGGAATCTAGGAAATTCTTGAAGTAGATTCTGTAGGAAACAGATAGGAAGGCTGACAAAAGCCCTGCCTCATCAGTGTAGACATGAGAGATGGTTACATGCCCCTAGCAGATAATATTATCTCTGGGACTGCAAATATTCTATCATGGCAGACAAAAACATTGCAACTGTGTTGTATTATCTGCCTTTTGTAATCCAAAAGTATGTGTACATTCATTTCACATTACAAAATGCAAGTCAATGGACTATGACTGAGCTGATAAGACATCACAGCATCCAAGTAGAGTCCTGAAAATAGAGGACACCTCTTCTAAGAAAAAGTGCATTTCAAAGGAACATGCTCTCCAAGAAAGAAGAGCATTGCTAAAAGCCCTTCTACAGATGTCCAGAAGAGGACCTGGATCAAATTGCTTTTAAAATGTATCTTTACAATTTATAAAACATTAATTATAAAAAATTGCAGTCTTAGGACATAGATGAGAAATGACACTGATCTCATTTGTTGCTGCACTGCACCTGTACTGATAAAACCACAAGATTTAAAGATTAAGCAGGATGCTTAAAACAAGTGCTTTGCAGACTTTTTACAGAAGATTTTTGCATCTTTCAAAATTAGCACTTATACATGGTTTACTTCAGATTAAATTTAAAACATATCTGTTGTAACCAAGGGTATTATCAGTCTATGCATGCAGTTCTAGAAGAAATAATGTGCAGGTCTTGAAATGTACAGTTAAGCATCCTGGCTAATTTTGTGTCAAATAGCACATAGAACAAGATATGTTTAATTTTATAAAGACCTAATAATAAGTTGAAATTTTCTTTCGATCCAGTATTGTGTATTTACAAAGATGCTGAGCTTTCTGAGCCTCCATGTTGTGCCCGACTGTTACATTTAAGCAAACTTCTTGATCTTGTGGAAGGACACTGAAGGACAACACATCCCTTCACATCTGAGTACTCCAATTTGCTAGTCTGATTTGACCATTCTCTTGAGGGGCAGCCTTTGGTCTATTTGCTGGAAGAAGCTCACTCTGTATCTGTTGAAGGCTAGTGACTCATAAGTTGTATGGCCCTTGTGTGGCAGGGTTTTGGTAGAAGGGGACTACAGGGGTGGCTTGTGTGAGAAGCTTCTGGAAGCTTCCCCCATGTCCAGTGAACCAATACCAAGCCAGCTCCAAAACTGACCCAGTGCTCGCCATGGCCAAGCTCATCAGTGAAGGTGGCAGTGCATTTGATAACACAATCAAGAAGAGGAAAAAGCTGCTGCACAACATCACTCAGAGCGAGGAGCAATATACGAGAGAAATGACCCCGCAGACAGTGCAGAAGAAGGGGAGGAGGTGCTCCAGGTGCCAGAGAAAAAATTTCCATGCAGAGGAAGAGTGTGAGGAGTACACCCTGTGAGGAGGAAGCCGTGGCAGAGATGGGTGCTGAACAGACTGCAACCCCCTTCCACATCCCCCTATGCTACTGTGGGAATGGGGTATAAAGGATTTGTGAGTGAAGTTGAGCCCAGGATGAGAAGTGTATTGAGATGTTTGGAGATTTATTTTTTGTTTTCTCATTATCCTGCTTTGGTTTGATTGGTAATTAAATTTTTTCCAAGTTGAATCTGTTCTTCCTGTTACGGTTATTGCTGAGTGATCTCTCCCTGCTGTTATCCCAACCCATGAGCCTTTTATTTTCTCTTCCCTGTCCCTCTGAGGAGGGGAGTGACAAAACAGCTCTGGTGGCACCTAGTGTCCAGCCAGAGTCAACCTCCCACATAAGTACTAAGCTTCAATCAGGCATGTCCTGTGAGGGACAGCTAAGGGCTCTGAGCTTGTCTCCTATGGAGAAGAGGAGGCTGAGGAGTGACCCCATTGCTCTCTACAGCTTTCTGAGGAGGGGAAGTGGAGAGGATGGTGCTGAGATCTACTCCCTGTTATCCAGTGGCAGGGGGCGGTGTGGGAATGGTTCAGAGCTGTACCAGAGCAGGTTCAGACTGGACCTTTGGAAGCATTTCTTTACATTTTTCATTTTTAAGGGTGGTCAAACACAGGAACAGTCCTTCATGAGAGCTGGTCAATGCCCTGAGCCCGTGTTTAGGAGGCATTTGGACATTTCTGTTAAAAACACACTTAAGAATTGGTCAGCCCTGAATTGTTCAGGCAGTTGGACCAGATAATCATTGTAGATACGTCCAGCTGAAATAGTCTGTTCTACAAGCCATCCTACTCTAGGATAAGCTTTTCTAAGAGCAACCTGAAGAGCTTGAAGTGCCTGAGACAACTTGCATATGATGTGTACAGAAACTATGTGCAGCATGCGGAAAAGATTTGGGGGTGCCTGGCTGAAGACCTAAATCAGCTCAGACTCATAGAGAGTCCCATTGTGTCTGAAGATGATAACAACCCTGGTACTCATTGCAGCTATTTTGGATGGGTGTAACTGTTTCATGCTGGCATGTAATGTTTCAGATGTTCTCCTTTCATGATTGTATTTCTGGATTCATAATCTCTTTCCCTACCCAACCAATGCTAGGATACCAGAACAATAGATTGTTTTTACCTCCTGATTTTGTCTTCAGTAGTTTCACATTTTCAAGTTTCTTCTTTATAGTCAAGTCATATAGTCTTTTAGGCAATTATTATGAAACCATCAGTCAGGAGTAATGATGCCTGTAACTGAGAAATGCTGGTTTAACTCTACTGATGCTAATTTACCTCAAGGATGCAATACAGATAACATGCAGAAGAAAAAATACAAAAATACGTAGCACATGATTATTTACCTTGCAGAAATAATTAACATTTAGATTACTCACTTATTATAAGGAGCAAAGAAGAAAACTATGTGAACAAAGAAGAAAACACTGAAAACAATTATTCAAACTGAAAATTCAGAAGGCAGTTTGTCTAGATACAGATGACAAGCAAAAGTGTACAGTTGATAAATTAGACAATACCTTCATTTTGGGCCATGCCTCTTATGATTGCAGTGTGTTGGAAAATGGTTTTATAATGCAATGAATTTTAATAAGAGTAATAAGTGATATTCTGTTGCACCTGCAACAGTTTTAATAGAAAACTATGATTGAATATGCCTTCAGTAGATCATAATGATTTATATGTAAGATTTAGAAAAAATAGTTAATTTTTGGTATTTATTACAAGGTTTATCCAGGAACTGATTTGGAGTATTTTTGTTTTTTCCTAATTGTCCTTATAAAACTTCAGATTTGTGAGATTGTTCTGCCTGTTTCTAGTCCTTGCATTTTGGTTTCTTAGGCATAAAAAATATGCATCTAGCTGTTGGTGTTCCAGCTACTTGGTTTCACTGGGCTTTTGAATCCCAGTATTCAGTCTTCTGCATTTGAAAAAACACATACTAAAAATGTGGGCATAAGAAATTTCAGTGTTAAAACTTCATGCTTTTTTTTAATAGCTTAAGGCTGTTTTGCCTAAGTAATCACTCATTCCAGCATAGTTGGTTTGGTTTGGTTTTTGGGGATTTTTTTCAAGAAAACTCAATTAAAAAGTGAAACATTTAGTCATTGAAAGCAGTGGGTGGTTTGAGGCAATATCTGTAGATTTGTCTCAGACATACAAAAGGCCAATTTACCCAGATCCTTCGATCCTGGAAGTATAAGTGGCTGAACTGTGCTAAAGCAGACTTCAGAAAACTACAGAGCCAAGTCCTGACGTCTCTATAAAGCTTTGTTTGTTTGAATTTGAATCCACTTATTCTTAGTAATTATAAATTGTTAAGGATCTTCAGCCAAAAAAGTGCAGTGAATTCCTTATGCCTCTTTTCCCAGGAACTCTGTATTGATTTTTTCCAACCAGCAATTCATCTGGGTATGGTGGATATAAACAGGAAAACTCCTATTCCTTCATTATCTAAGTGTTCATCAAGGTCAGACGTACCCCTGGCCTTACAAAGATCAAAGTTATTTAGGACAGTAGAGCTTGATGGAGAAATGGGGGTGAGAGGAGTAGAGGGAGTCATAGACACAGATGAAAATAGTAGTAGTAGGAGGAATGATGTCATGCAAAAAAGGGGTCAGCAAAGTGAAAAGAAGCTGTTGAAATGTGAGTGAAAGACACAGAGAAGTGGCACAGCTCAGAGCTGGAGAGGCATCTGTTACTGAAAATTTTTTGGGTTAGCGGAATAAGGGAAGAGGAGAAGCACTGGGGATGCTTAAGTGAACAAGGAGAGGAGACATGCAGGTTTATTTCTGGGGCAGGTCAGGTATTAAGGACCAATTATTGTAGGTAGCTGCCCATATTACCTAGTATGAGGTGGCAGAAAAGTAAAAACTAAGCGTTTATTATTCTTTGACAATTACTAGGTCTTGGTGAAATCAGCAACCTGGTAAGAATGGTGTATTCAATTCTATTAATATTCTACTTTGAGATTAGATTGGAGCAAACAGGAGAAGGCTGTTCATCTTGATACAACACATATCTTGTTTCTGATTAGGGTAGATGAGGAGTGATAATGAAAATGGAGAATTATGGTTTATGATTTTTTTTGTGTTTCTTTTTTTTCTTCCTATTGTTTTAAATTTAAGACTTGAATTATCACTATTAGTTTTAAATGGCGTATTTTTAAAATTCTTAGAACATCACAGTATATCTGATGAGGATTGATGATTGGGTTTTTTCTCCCCCTCCCCTCCTGGAAAAAAATTAAAACCCAAAAACAAAAACAAAAAAACCAACAAAATAACAAATACCCAAAGCCCACGCTCACAAGAAAAAAGCAAAGAACCCCACACACACTTCAGCACTTCAAACACTCACGTTAACTCTTTCTAATCCATTTCTTGAAGCATATTTTTTTCAGAGAATTCTTTTGCCTTTCTATTTGTACATTTTGTTCTCATCCTGTGAGATATCCCTACTTGATCTGTTTTCACTGCTGTGACCACAGACTTCAGTTTTTGCTGCCGGATCCTCCTGATTTTTAATACTGTGAAGAGTGCCATACTTTGCTCTGGCTTAGCCTTGAAGAAAAAGGCTTTATGTACTTATATGGTGAAAATTCAAAAGTTATATATTCTTTGTGTTTTACAGTGAATTCAAGGTGATTTTATCATTAGTGTCATTTCTGTTTTGCATGTGTATTCAAAGTTAGAAGTAAGATTACACAAATAGTTCTAAAACCTCATTTATTTTGTTAGTATGTATCTTTTCAATAGGAAGTGGCATGATTACAATATAACAGCATCTTTTAAAAGTAAAATGCTGTGGGTTCAAATCCAAATAATTCTTTTCATTACTTCTGTAAAGCTTTTTGAGTTCAAATCCAAATAAATGGGTTTTGTTTCCTGTAATGGAAGACTGAAGTGCTTCAAAACCTCACAGTCAAAAAAAAAAAAAAAAAAAAAAAGTGTGTTTCTGCGTTCTTTTTCTTCTGCTGAATTAGCACCTCTGATGACTCGACTGAGAAGATTGTTCTGTATTGGAAGCAATCTTGGGGGAGGAATTACTGTTCAGGAATCTCATTCCTATTAGAGTAGTAGATAAAATAGGTAGAAAGGCCAAGAACTTTGGGCTTTATAAATCTTGTGATCTTTGCTGTATTCAGTTTTCTAAAGAGTGAAAGAAGGTCACTTCCTCCTATAAATATCCTACAGTGTGAGCATTAGGATAGTTCCAGTGCCCCAGTCTTGTCAGTCTCTGCTGGATGTGCTGTGAGTTTGTCTTTCAAATAAGAGTCAGACTTACAGAGATTTAGGCTTTGGCAGGTGCCTTGCTACTGGGCTAACTGTTCTGGGTGTGCCCAAAAAGCAGCCTATCTAAACCAAGCAAAGAGATAATTAAAACACATAAACATGTCAAAAAATCAGCAGATTTTCTGCATAGCAGTCTTGGAGCTGAACACAAGTTTTTCTAAGGTGACAGGTTGCTTAAGGTGTTCTTTGCATCTCACACCAGTATGGCACTTCAAAGCAAAAATGCCTATTTGTTTGACTTTTCTGTGCACAGAGAGTGCTGCAGTTATGTTTGAATAAAGGCTGTTATCAAAGTGTAAGTTGATGTGACTGTAGAACTTAGGGAAACAAAATTTAATAGAGATAGTACATTCACTAAGATAAATTTGGCTTGGTCTTTAAACCCATCTTTACTGAGATTAACTTAGGTTAATTTTTTTTAAAGATTGGGTAATTTAACATTTTAATTATCTCTCTTCCCGTTTTAGTCAAGATCAGGGTTGTTATAAAAAATTTACAATTAACATTTCCAAATATCCTGTGTATATGTGCAATTATTCTCAGCTGGAAGCAAGTCTGTTGCTAAGACTGCCTATTTTCACAAGAGCATCATCCTGCCAACGAGGAAGAGTTCATGCACTTTCTTTTCTGGGCTCCCTGACCTCTATCTCACATTGCAGTATTTGAAACGTGGCCATAGGTAATGAGGATGCTCAGGTGCTAAAGGCCCATTTGCAGTTTGAATGGCAGCCAGCTCAGGACGTGTACACACCCCCATTTATCCTAATGCCTGCACTAAACAGGTGAGAACAAAGCATGATTATGGGCACAGTCAAAGGCCATCTTCACTTCTAATTACCCTTATGTGTACAAGATTTGACAATGTCTTGTTTCTGTTGGAAGTAGCTCTTTGCAGTTTCGTGTCCTATCAGGACAGTATGCAAGGTGCCATGAGCTCTGGAAGGAGGTAGCCATTTCCTATCAGTCAGGTAATTTTCCATTAACTCTCTTATCTGTCAGACCACTTTCAGGTATTTTCCAAGGTGTGTGTAATACTGTCTGTTTCAAAATAGCTCCCAGCTACATTAAAGACCCTTAAGAAATAGGTGTCTAATGCTGCACCAGTTTGACTGCACTGGCAGTACAAGAGACTGTTGCCCAGTTCCTTTACTGGTTCTTGACAAGTAACTGTGTCTCATTTCTTTTTTGCTGTGTGTTTACAAACACATATACCTATGCTTTATATATAAAGATGTAGGAATGTTTCCACCAATCTTTCTGGTGTTGTTGTGTATACTAGCATTCAAGTAGAGAAGTACGTCATTGAGGGAAAAACGGGCAAAATTTAGATGAGAGATTTTATTGTAGTTTATTTTGTATATTTGCTGGTGTTTAAATATAAGGGAAATGGTGAAAGTGTGTTTATACTGATTTATTCTACCCTACTACTCTTGCAACAAAGAACATTTCCTAGATTTCCTCTCTCAGAATTTTAATGCTCTCCAAGGAAAAATATTTGTTGGAGAATTTAGGCCTCCTTTCGCTTAGCCTCTGTTAGTGATGCAGTGTCCCTTCTCCTGCTGTTCCAGCAGCATACATGGTGAGGAACCTCCATCTGTGCCTGTTGCAGACTGATTTCTGCCTTCTTGAGTGCTGCTGCAGCTGGATCTGCCATTCTGGCTGAGGTCTCCCTAGTGTCTTGTACAGAAGCACTGCATTCTTTGACATAGCTGATAGAGTCCCTGCCAACATTTTCCTATTCTTTTGTTTGGCTTTCTCACTGTTGTGTTGGATTAGGGATGAATAGCTGGTTCATAGTCCTTCTGAGTGGTTTTAGTTTGTCCCTAGTGTGCCTTCAGTGTGGACATCTGTACCTGAGCTGGTCACCCTGGACTCCTCCCTAGTCTCAGAAGTCAGTGGAGATCAAATGAGTGGAATCTAAAACACAGTTTATTTCTCTTCCAAGAAGGTGTCTAACTGGTCAAATGAATCACACCTTAGAATGTTTATTGCTCTTCTCTGACTGTAAAAAAAAAACCCAGCCAAAAAACCCAAACTCAAGCTAATCTGTCAAGGATAGATCTAGACATTGCAAATATCCAAATCAAGAGGAAAATGACTTCTTGTGATTCAGGATACTTCCCTTTTTTCTTTTTTTTTCTTTTCCGGTATTTATGTCTTCACATTTTCATTTCTTTTCCACTGCTTAAGTATACTGTCTTAATTATTTTAGATGTCTTGTCATATCTCTCAGCTTTGCCTTGAACACATGGACAGGCATTGAGTTAAATACAGGTCTAACAGGCTAACTTACTTTTCTTATAGTTTCTTACAACTTTGAAATATACATAAAAATCTTCTGGGGTAGTGTTCTGCAGTTTCACCTTCAGAAGATTCAGTTACTGATTGTACAAAATAGAATCCTTTTAGCTAAGGATTTCTGGTTATCTGAGTTACTGGAAAACAGCTGAAGTTACAAAAGGCTTCATCTTGCCACTTTTTCTTGGACAGCACATGAGTAATAACTTCTGCTTAGTCTGGGATGACTTTGTTTTGTCTTTACTTTTCAAATTTATCTCTGCAATTGCAGCTTACAGATTTTACTAAGGTCTATAGAACATTTAAGTTGAAGGTAGAAAGTTAGACATTTCAGTTGAAGAAAATTACATGGACCCTGTGTTTTCTCATCTTGGCAATGAAGGCATCTACTTAGAGAAAATTCTTTTCCTATGGCATTCATGCAATCCATGTTTCATAGTAAATGGTATAAAATCTTCAGGTAATTTATATTATCAGCTTATTATCATAGTTCTAAAATTGTGAGATGCAGGATTTTTTTTTGCATATTCTTTGCCATGCTTTAATTAATGCAAGTTATTCTGTAAGCACTCTAGTATAGCCCCTATTTCATTTTGTGGTAATGTTGCTGATCTTATCATATCGAGTTGAAAGGAACTGAAATGATGTTTGGAGATTTACACTGCCATAAAAGTAGTAAGATGTAAGACCTCATCCCACTTCCTCAGAATAATGTTCCAAATAGTGCTCCCATCTATTTTAGTAGTGCAGATCAGAATGTGGATGAATCTCCAGTAAAACAAAGTGAATCAAGGCAGGGCTAATGCATCCTTTAACTTACGACCATTTTATTTATTATGCAGACACACACATACACCTCTGCATGAGCAGGTTATTGGTCTGTCATTTCTTGTTTATGGTAATGAGTTCACTTTGGTTTAGTTTGTCAACTTTACATCAATTTATGAAGCTGTAGGTAGTTTTAATGAGCCCCATGAAGGTTATTAGGAACTGAAAGTATATGCACAATAAAGCAGTAAGAAATGATTCAGGAGCTGTTTGCTTTCATGGCATCTCCAACAGTGCTTGTAAAATAGTTTGAGATCCTTAGATTAAAGCTGTCTTAACCTAAATTATGACATGTAGATTTTATATCTGTGATGACATATATCCACATACAGATACTGATTGATAGGCAAAGCTCTACATAATTCTCATGTATGATTGAGCTGTGAATATTCAGGCCAGTAATTATATACTATCAAAATAATACTCTTGAAATAATATATTGAATATGTCTTGATGATCCCATGGATCATAGAATAACTGAATTAGATATAACTTCTCAATTCCAAGCTCTTATTTTCTCTGCTACCCAAAGCAGGTTTTGATGATTAATGACAGTGCTGTGTCCAATGTTTCTCAGAACACTAGTGTGGCATTGTATGTACTGCAAAGAACAATATTTAAGTGCTGCTTGTCAGGGTCCTTTCCTCTCCTCATCTCCAAATTCACGTACACCACTTAATCACTGCTGCTCCAGTAGGAGGAAGTAGTAATATCTCCAGCCAGTCTTCCACTTCATTCTTCTGCTCTTCTGATCCCTTTAAATATTTCTGTACAAGTCACTGAGAAAACTTTATTGAGAAGATTGACACTGATCACTGAGCTTACCAATCTTAAAAAAAGAGTTCTACTTTTCTTTTCTTCCTTTTCCAAGGTCTAACAGTTACATACAAAAGTTAATCCCAATTCAGGAGCTTGCTTTGGTTACAATTACAAGAGCCTTCTGCATGACTTGAACTAACTAATTAAAATTCTTGTTAAATTCTGAGCCATTGAAGCAAAGAGTTAATACATCATTTCTCTCCACTTTACAATTTATATATATTCAGCATCTAATAGCCTTCACAGGGATCATTCCATTCATTCCTATGCCTCTAAGTAGTTTTATTCTGGCCCATATTTCGTAAATTGACCCCTGTATTTGGCATAATTGTGGTGTTCCAGACTCAAAAAGTCATCCAACAAAGTCCTCAGTGTATGTGCACATGTGGTTTCAGTTCAGTTAGTTAGTTGAGATGTAAAATTTTCCAGTCACTGAAGAGAAATTTTTGACCATTTAGCCCCAGTTTCTGATGCGTGTGATCATAGGATTCCTGTCTGATGTCTCAGAAGTTGTAAAGCTCCATATATTATGTCAGTTTAGGAACATGGGACTCTTCCTCACCTATACTGCTCTTTGAGGGGCACCACTTGTTCCATGTATCTCAGCCCCAAAACTGTTTTGAGTTGTGTTGACTAGGTATTGCATACTTGAAAGTAGCTACCCCTGAGATTTTATATTTAATGGGAAAAAACTAAACACATGTATATACAAATGCATGCTCTTTGAGTTTGTGTGTATAAGTCTGGGAGAAGATGAAGTCTAGAGATCTGTGAATAAGTGCTTCGCCATGAAGAGTATAATCAGAGGAACAATTTCTGATTTTTACAGGCTAACTCAGGTTAAACACTGAAAATTATTTATTTTTTTCCCTTTCACCTGCATTGACTTCCAGCCATATCTACACACAGGACTGTTAAACAGCTGTAGTGGGAAAAAATGTAACTCACACTAAAAACAGCTGTAAATCTTTAGTTTGGATTTATTGGCATTGCCCCTAACCATTCTGATGAATACTTGATTAATTTTCATAGATGCCCCTCAGAGGGTGACTAAAGAAAAAATGGATTGATTTCAAGTATATCTTACTATCCTTTTTATTTTAATATCTGTGTTTAATGGATTACCAAGTGGATTGGAAGGTGTAGTGAAGCTGAAGCCGGTTTTTAATTAAATATTTTCACTTATTTTCAGTATACCTCTGCTCTGACCTATGATGCTGTTCAAGTGATGACAGAAGCTTTCCGTAATTTGCGTAAACAGAGGATTGAGATCTCCAGAAGAGGAAATGCTGGAGATTGTCTTGCAAATCCAGCTGTACCCTGGGGTCATGGTGTAGAAATAGAAAGGGCATTGAAACAGGTAGCTTCCCTGGAGTGGATGTTGGGATGAGTGCCTGTGTGAAGTTCTCTATAAATGCTTTAAAAAATCTTCTAGTCTCCTAACCTGTTTGGATCTTGCTGGGAATAATGTGGAAGTGAAGTCCACAGGAACCTGGCTAAGATAATATATTGCATGTGAAAATGACTCTAAAGTGAATGTTTTTTAAATATCAATAATTATTTGTGAAGTAAAAACCCATTTTCTAAAGAGAAACGAACTTAATTCTTCTACCACTTCCATCTGCATCTATTATAGGTTCAGGTGGAAGGGCTAACAGGAAATATAAAGTTTGATCAGAATGGAAAGAGAATTAATTTTACAATAAACGTCATGGAACTCAAAAGCACTGGTCCTCGGAAGGTAATTTGAATTGTCTTAAAGTGTCTT
Organism: Eopsaltria australis; assembly: GCA_034509425.1. Classification (NCBI taxonomy): domain Eukaryota; kingdom Metazoa; phylum Chordata; class Aves; order Passeriformes; family Petroicidae; genus Eopsaltria; species Eopsaltria australis. The sequence goes on from JAVTVJ010000049.1 coordinate 1,179,669, forward strand.
TAAAGGCTTTACCATTCTAAGCAGTGGGTTAAGGTAGGTACTGAAACATTAGATAAATTAAAGCATGAGTTGTGATAGTATTTATTCATAGGTGTATTCTACAGTGGTCTTGCAGAGTGAAGTAAACATACGTATTATTTCTTTCTAACAAATATGAATTATTATTTCTGGTAACACTACATCATAGTGTTTTCCTTTCAGTTTTGGGGATTAAACTTTTTGCTTTCTGGTCTGAATTGCTAAATGTGAGCCAGCATTTGGAGAAATGTGCTTCTGAATGACAAAAGCTGGATACAGCTTTTTAGTGATATTTTTATAAATGTGTTTGTGTTTCTGCTATATTTTCAAATCTTTCCGGAAAAAACAGTTTCTCGTGTTTTGCTAATCGAGAATATTTCAATTTTACAATGCCTCATGTCAATACTAATACCTGTTAATATGTGTATAAAACTTGTATACCCATTTTAGACAAAGTAAGGTAAACAAATGTCATTAGTTCAACCTTTTTACTGTTTGTTGTAGCCTTTCACTGCATAAATAGAAATGCTTACAGTGGTAAATCCATAGCTGAAATAGTTCTCTGTGAGCACAAATCAAGGGCATAGTAATAACATGCTTTACCTTTTCCAGATAAGTTCATATTCACTAGTGTCTGTGCATCCTATACACTCTCTCTAGATTGGATATTGGAGTGAAGTGGACAAAATGGTTGTGAATCCTCTTGACGGCCCTCTTGGAAATGAATCTTCAGGACTAGAGAATAAGACTATTATAGTCACCACTATTTTGGTAATTAACCTCCTATTTTGTCAGAAGACAGTCTGTCCTACAGTGATTTGTTTCTTGCCATTGTGTTAGTTTAAATATACTGTCTTTTTATTATTTGAGGTTGTGAGCTATTACTTATTGTGATACATAATAAAATCTAGAAATTAGGGAAATGTATGGGATTCAGCATGCAGTTTTGATCTGTAGAGGATGAATGGTCTTTGATTGAACATCCTATGAAGTTATGGTTTTTAAACCTGAAAATGGAAATTAAATACCTGCTTTCAAAGGAGAGAAACTTTCTGAGAGGCAGAACCATAGTGTTCATTTTAGAGAATAGATTTTGACAAATGGCAAAGAGACTGGTTCTTATGCTTCAGGACTGTAGCTGCTATGAATTAGTAAAGTGTTAAATAAAACATTAAATGTTGTATTCTGGTTATTTAGAAAATTAAATTGTATATTATTATAGAAGAGCATTTTTCTGTAAACTACGCAGCTTGTTTATCAGTTTGGTCAAGCCATAGGTTAGCATAGGAATTACTCTGGATGCAAGTTCTGTAGCAACTGAACAAAGAGGAAATACGTTAATACAGCTTACAACTCATCACCAATTTTGCTGATGATAGAACTTTAGTGCATAGTAATATATATCTTACCTATTGTTTGTATAGCAATTTAATAAAAATATAGCCTTGAGAGCCTCAAGTGTTTTCTCAGGGAGAGATGTGGTTGTGAAATAGAAAATAATTTTCTCGTATAAGACAGCAACAAAAGCAACTAAATACTTTTGCCTTCTTCCATCCAAACTGTATGAGAGAAAGAAACTGATTTTGGAATTTACTCTTTCTTCTCTGAATGCGTAACTCCTGTTAACATTCATGGTCATTATTAACATACTTCTGGGAATCACTGTACCTGTAAGTATTGTTATTTGTGTATGACTCTGGAGAATGCAGCTTTTAAATGTGTTAAAGATATATCACATTAATAATTAACTACTAACGTATACATAGCATGTGTGGTTCAGATGGTATCTGCTTTCTTTTTTACATGTAAAAGGGAATATATTAATCTGTGAAGTGTACAACTGATGCATCTGTCTCTATCATGTAGCTAAGGCAAGGTCTTTCTGTGCAGGAGTCCCCATATGTCATGATGAAGAAAAATCACGAAATGCTTGAAGGAAATGATCGATATGAGGGCTATTGTGTGGACTTAGCTACAGAAATTGCTAAGCACTGTGGATTCAAATATAAGCTCACAATTGTTGGGGATGGCAAGTATGGGGCAAGGGATGCAGACACGAAAATCTGGAATGGGATGGTTGGAGAACTTGTTTATGGGGTAAGAAAATTTTCTATAATAAAGCCATTAAAGATGACCAACAGAAGGGGTGGGATTTGGTTTCATTTTCTCTTTAGAGTGTAGGAAAGTTACCTAATTAATTTGATAGGAATTAATAACTTCTAATGGCACGAAAAATTTTGAAAGTAAAACTTTAAATTATATTTCAAATACAAATAAAGTTGGGGAAACATGAATGCATATTTCATCCTTCTGACCCGGTGAAAAGCAAAGTACTTTGCTAAACCTTTAAATGCCATATGCTTTTAAAAGGGCATATATTTTTTAAAAAAATTGGCACACACCAACCATATAGCACTATTGTATTTCAACTAAAGTTCAACTAAAAGTTTCTGAAATTCTCCACAGGATGTTCTTGGTGAAACAAATGTTGCTGGTGTCTCTGCTGTCCTATTTTCTGTTTGTGAAATGCTATAGAAACTAAACCATTTTTTGCTCTGTTCATTGCGTTGGCTATTATTTCCTTTTTCTCTTCCTTTACAGAAAGCCGATATTGCAATCGCTCCATTAACTATAACATTGGTGAGAGAAGAGGTGATTGACTTCTCAAAGCCCTTTATGAGCCTGGGGATATCAATAATGATCAAGAAGCCTCAGAAGTCCAAACCAGGAGTGTTTTCATTTCTTGATCCGTTAGCATATGAAATCTGGATGTGCATTGTTTTTGCCTACATTGGGGTCAGTGTAGTTTTATTCCTGGTCAGCAGATTTAGCCCATACGAGTGGCACACTGAGGAATTTGAAGATGGAAGAGAAACGCAAACTAATGAATCAACTAATGAATTTGGGATATTTAATAGTCTCTGGTTTTCCCTGGGTGCCTTTATGCAGCAAGGATGCGATATTTCGCCAAGGTTGGTTACTCACTCATTTCAACTTTGTGCATTTTTGGTCTCAGCCATCTCAGCCACAAGAGGTTCGTGGTGCATATATTTTCATTCTTGGAGAGAAATTATTTGCACTGATTTTTCCTTCCCTAGCGTCACAGAAGTCCTTGAAATAAAAGGGCTTGTCTGTGGCATAGGGTCAGGATGTAGCTGATCGATACTGTCTTAATGTCGATCATAAATCTGCCAAGTGAAGTTATATACACCATGCAGAGACTAAAATGCATAAGGTTCATATCATTCCATGCCTTCTTGGAGGGGTACCGTGTTTTTGCTGCATATTCCCATTTTACAGTTGACAGTGCATACAGTTCACCACAACTGTAATGGGAAAAAAGGGTAACATACTGGTCACGAACTACAGAGGCAGCACTTTCCCTCTAAAACTCAATACATATCATAACATGGTTATTAACACACTCTTGTTCCCCAGGAGAGCCTTGAACTGAAGTAAAAGTCCTTTGATGGCTCTAATTTCATGTGGATACTTGCAAAACACTGCTGTTTTTCCATGGCCTAGTTACAGAAAAGTCACAAAGGAAATTACGAAAATGAATCTGAAGGTCCAGTTTATAAGGGCTTAATTCCTCATGGATTTTCTTCTACTTTATTAGGGACAACTGTAAAGCACTTAAGTTAATTCCTTTGCAGTTTGTTAAATATTCTGTTTTGCTTGTGCACAAGTGGTTCTAGCCTTGATTCAGTGAAGTGATAAGTAAGTAGGTAAATAGCTGCTTGCTACTTGAAGGAAATACAGTAACAATTTAAATAGGGCAGCCAGGTCTAAGGCAATCAAACCAGAAGACTTAGTTAAAACTGCTTAGTATAATTACATTTCTTGTAAACATCCTGAAGACAGGGAACAGGTCCATTCTAGTGAGTCTAGTGGTTGGTGGTCAAAATAAAGCATTTCTTAGATGTTAAGTCATGCATCCCAAAAGGCAGCAGCAGGTTTTTAAGTTGTTCTGCCACAGAAACAACAGCATTTACTATGTGAGAACTGAAGCAATTCTCTGTAAAGGCTACTGTATCACAGTGGGAGATGCCAGCCTGTATGGTGAAAGATGCAATGCATTTGGCACGTAACCCAGTAAGAATTGTATACAAGAGACACAACAGTGAAGAGGGCAAATTGTTGCAGATCATGAGAAGTTGTGTTAATTTCGCTCCTGTGGGGTTTTTGTATTGATTACACACTTCACAGTTGGAGTTGTCTGCTAAGTCACCTATTAGTACAAAATTATGTTTATTGAATGAAGACTATAGTGAAATTGTGTTTCTTGTTGTCATTATTATTTTACTAGCTGTGAAAAGCACAATAGTTGTTTTATATGGTTTGATAGCTTTTGAAAGGTAGTGCAAGAATACTGATAGCAAATGGTCATCATAAAAAGTGCATGAAGCTCAATTTTGGATACTCAATATTTAGTTTCAGTGAAGCATTTAACTTTATTTCATTGCAAACATAATTTTGAGGAAGGTGGTTATTTTGTATATTATCTATTATAAAAACAGACAAGGGCTGAAAACCATTTGTTATTTCTGATTTTGCAACAAAACATTTCACTGTGGAATTTGAACTGCCTGCAGATGAATCAGAGTAAGTATAAAAAGCACTATCATCAGGCATCAACAAAATACCTCTCTGAAATTAATTTTTGCACCAGTGCAATCATTTTGCTAATAAAAATGCTCTAAGACTTTTAGAGTAGACAAGTTATGAGGGTTCCCTGACTCTGAAATAGGTGGTTTTGAGTAAGATTGGACCACCTGGAAATGGTCTGTAATAGCAGTCCCTATGTTGCCTCACGGGTAGTAGAGCAACAAAAGAGTAGAATAATATATTATGTGATAATGATGACTTAGAGCTAAGTTTTCCTCATGTTTTCTGAGATGTGAGTGTGCTCTCCATTCTGCCAGATAATACCTTTCTAAGCACAAAATATGATGCAAAAATTTATGTAATTGTGCACAGTAATTTTTATTTTAGTACCTAAAGGTCTAATAAATTAGGTGCTTCTAAAGTGTGGGTTCATGCTAGCACATTTTAGAAACTTTTCAAAATGTATATAAAAAAAGAAACTACTCATTTAACTGTGACAGACTGCCTGGGGAAATTCTGAGTACAAATGACACCCCAGATAATTTTACTTGTAAAATGCTATGTGGGAGCATAATTTCTGGATTGGCATTGAGCTTTTTCTTTTTTCACAAACTCAGTGGCAACGTTGCTCATAGATCATGGATATTTGAAAATTATTGTCATTTATAGAGGGTGTCATCAATAAAATATAAAGTACCATGTAGTTGGCAGTTACTAAATACATATGGACAGATTTTACCTTGTAAATATGTAATAGAATATATTCAGTATATCTTACAACTCAGTATTTTATTTGTAGAATTATTTTATATTCTAATTACCTCCATGTCAAAATAAGTATGAGATGTTTTTTCTAAGGTGATGGAAAGCATACATGTCACTTTAGAACGAGCTTGAAATAATTTTTTTTTAATGACACATTTTGAACCTTATCTGACTTGATTTTCATGTAGTGGAGTGAATTAGTGAGTCTGTTGTGACATGGAATAAATCCTTTAATGTCAGAATTGCAACAGAGATTTTATACAATAGCAATTAGGAAAAATAATTGGTTCTCTTTAATTTTGTTCCTAGCTTACTAAATCCACTTCGCATAACTTTCATTTTTAAATGTACATATATCTATATATAGTTATATCTATATATATATTCTATGTCAGAATTACTTTGTGTTCTCATTCACAGTACCATGGACTGGATGAGTGATTCCTAATTTGTTTACCTAATAAATAGAGGAGGCACACCATGACATACCTAAGCTACTGCAGTGCCCTAGTACTAGACTTTTAATTGTATGCGGATATCTGCCAAATAATTAAGCACATCTCCAAGGATTATGTACTGCTTCCTATAACATCCTATTTGGGAACAAAGTAGTAATTAATTTTAAACTTTAAAGGATCATGAAAGAAAATGCCAAGTTTGAAAATAATGTAATATCCACATTTCTCTTATATTAGTTTTCTATTATTGAAAATTACTGAGTTGAGTGCTTTATGCTATTTTGTATATTTTCTTGAGCTCTCTTTTCTTCTTTCTTCTTGAGCAGGAGAAGCAAAACACAGATCCATAAGAGCCCACCTGCTGCAGTTATAAACATCAGATTATTATTATTGTTTTTAAATATATACTTTCTTCACCATTTTTCTGTATTGTCACTGATTGTTTCATGTACAGTCCTCAGTTTGTTAAATGCTTGTATCTTTCAAAAGTCATGTGCACTTTTTACCCTGTAGATATTCCCTGGGCAAGCTTTTCTTACCAATAATGCTGTTTGGTTCTCAGTACAGATTGTGCACAGCAGCATAAGCCATTGTTTTGTGGAAATCAGTCTTTGTCTGAATGTCTTAGAAAAACAATCAAGGCCCTTGATTTTAAAGTGCATACTGGTTTATCTGAAAGCACTGTTTCACTGCTTTTGTTTGATCCTCATCATAATGTCACACAAAATCACTTCAGAGGGAACAAAAAGTTTGTGTTAAATATAGCACATTATGATGGGAGAAGTTTCCTTCAAGGGTTGTCAAAACTTTGAAGAACTGGATCACTAAGTTCTCCCAAAAGTAAACTCTGGAGTCCTGATTTCAGCAGAATCCAGGAGGTCCAGTGGAGAACGCCTTGATTTCCCATCTGATGCGTATGCAGAGCTGGCCTCTGAGATAGCCTGAAATGCTTCCCTGTATTATAATGCATCACTTGCATAAAACTGATAAAGTATTCCTTTTTAGTACTTCCATTTCACTTTACAAATCCATTTCATACTTGTTACTAGATCCCTGTCGGGGCGCATTGTTGGAGGTGTGTGGTGGTTCTTTACCCTCATCATAATCTCATCCTACACGGCTAACTTAGCTGCCTTCCTGACGGTGGAGAGGATGGTGTCTCCCATTGAAAGTGCAGAGGACCTTTCCAAGCAAACAGAAATTGCTTATGGGACATTAGATTCTGGCTCCACTAAAGAGTTTTTTAGGGTAAGAACCTCTACTTTTTAGATTTTTTTTTTTTAGGTTGTTTAAGTAAGTCTTCTCTCATGTAAATGTGTTTTCCCTTGGTTTTATTAAAAGATTGCTATGAAAGTGTGATTTGTGCAGCTCAACTCACAAATATAAGTGTTCCTGTTTATTCGTAATTATTACATTTTATTATTTATATACAAATATAAGGGTTTTGATAGAAATATGTGAAACAAAAGTACCTAAAAAAATACTCCACTATACAGTGAAAAACAAGGTATATTTGAAGAAGGAAGATGATCTCACTTATCTGTTAATAGCTCTGCTATATTTTAGGTACCCGTACAGTGAATAAGAACATGGGAAAGTGCACATTCTTAATAACTATTCTACATGATTTTTCACGCTTGCAGATGAGGAATGGAATACAATCCTGCTGGCTGCTGTAGAAAATACATACCTGCTTTTGAAAACAGTTCTTATTTGTATTTGTGTTACATTAATGCCTTGGAAGCCGGTCAGTCCTCACCCTCTACCTCTGGGTATTGCAGTTTTAAAAATACATGAAACTTCCAGTGTATGAGTCTCAGGCTGCCCATGAGACATCAGCTAGCCTGGTGAAATCCATCCAGCAAATGAGTGAGGGACTAAGGCTGCTGACAGAAAAACCCAGAATGGTCTCACCTTGTCTGTGTGCTCTGTGTCTCTAGCTGTATGAAGAAAGTGCATCTGAAGTGCTCAAATAGAAAGAAACTTCTGTTTTATGTTTTTTGGTGCATAATGTTACATTTAACAAAATGTACTTTAAAATAGTTATAATTCATTTGAATTTCATGCATACATTGACATGAAAATGAAATGAAACAGGTTCTCACTGATATTTTTAATATACTGTTTAATTAGAGCAGTAACTGCTAGATTATGGTTTTCACTGGATCCTATAATACATGCTTAACTGGTAATGGACTAAATAAGAATCATATTTGTCTCAACTATAGAAATTTTCTGATTTTAAAGATAGGTTCAGTGATGCTGCTGATTGCTTTCCTGTTGGCTAAACCAAAACTAACGTCAGGTGTGTAAGCTCATAAAAAATATTGGGTTTGTGCTGAGAGTGTTTAGAAGCATTTAGAAGCATACAGGCAGGTTTCTGGTTTCCTGAACATAAACCTTTTAGAACGTGACTGTGCTGGGGATTAAATGTGAATTAACAGTAGATCACTTCTCTTGAATAGTTTCTCTTTAGAGATTTTTAAGCATTTCTATTTTAAACAAAAAATGTTTGTATGTGCATGCATTAGTATCTAGTTGTACTCCTAGCCCATATGTACTTATTTCCACTTTTACACACCTAGTGTTCCTGGCAATTGCTTGAGCATTAAAAGCTTTTGTAAAAGTTAGGTAGAGACTTTTAGAGGGCATATTCTTCATCTTTGGTTAAGTTATCTTCAGCTCTGCACAAACAAAACTTTAATAATCTCGGGAAATTTCTACTCAGCAATTTCTATCACAAGTTAATACATTATGTTCAAAACACCTTAGCCTGATGCCTCTATCTACTATTTGCTAAAAATCACTTAAACTTGTTCAGTTTCCTTTCAAGAATTAGCAACTGCCAGAATTTCTTTTTAAGAGGCCTGAAACTCAAGTTTCAAGAATGAGAATGTTTTCTCTGCTGTAGACAATGTGAAAGGAATCTCTAGCATTAAGGAGACTAAAATTTTGCCTAGAGTATATCTGTATTCTGACTATATTAGACTGGATGAGTGATTTTTATATGACCTGAAATTAACACTCAAGTTCTTTGACTAGCTGAAAACAACTTGAGTATATTTCTAGCAGCAAGCTAAAATAGTCTGGCTTCTGCTCTGTCACTCTCAGTTACATGTTATAAAAAAATAACATATGGGGTTTTTCAGTTAGTCTGTTTTCAGGAAGTAGCATTATTTACAAGTTTGTTTTCTATTGATGGAATGTGTACTGAATCTTTACCAGTAGAACCCTAATTCCTGGGGCAGCACAAAATAAAGGGTAGTTGGGTACTGGGGGGAGAACAGTACACCAAATTATCTTTGCTTCTGAAACATGTTTTGTGGTAATACATTACGCAATTGAAAAACAGATGTTTTGCAGTATTTTTCAAAAAGGAGTTCTCAGCATTTGCATAAATGGTGGAAGTTAGCTGAAAAATCATGTTCTGAATAGCTGAATATAAATGTTTGCAATGTTAATTGGAAGAGGTGGGGTCAAGCCTTTTTCCAGCTCCTATGACTGCTCATCTCACATCCTATAGACAGTGGGCATACAAGCTAGTCCGTATCACTTGGAGATAACATCCTTGGCAATCATGACAAAAGAATGTGTTGCCTTTGCACTTTACCCCAATTTAGGTAGGCTCCCTAGCTTTAAAGGTAGCATGGACCAGTAGGAGATATTCTTGCCAACAGTGCATAGGGCATCAGTTTGCACTGCATCAAGAAACATAACTGAGAAAAAGGGATGAAAAAGCGTTGTGCTCTGGTGTTTCCAGTGCTGCTTTCAGATGAGAAGAAGAAGCTTGGTACATCCTACATAGGAAGTACCAGTACAGAAATAATGGATTTTAAAGTACTTCTAAAAGAAAAAAGTGGCAAATAAAAATTATTGACACAAGCATCAGCAAGATACTATTACTTGTTAGTAATAATCTTACAGAGACAGAATTTTTTTTCTTTAATGGCACATCTGTCAGGTCTCTAAATACCAGAATGTGTAGTAGTTTTCCTCAGGACATCTCAGAGTCCGTACAAGCAGAATCGCAAGTACGATCCAAGTCTAAAGAGCTCTGTTCCACTAAGTTGGGATATTTACCACTTCTGATATTTGCTAATGCTTCTGCTTTTAGAGACAGTCCTTGTAGAGTCCTTAGTGCAACTGAAATCCTAAACAAAGGTATATATTGCATTGCTTTTGCATTTTCTTTTGGGTTATGGGCGAAACAACGAAGTATGTGTGGCCACAGTTCCGCCACCGTGCATCGTTTTTCTCAAAACAGTAGTGGGTTGCAGTGGTGAGAATGTGAATAAGTCTGCAGGCACTGCTGGGAAGATTCAGGAATCATTTCAGTTGGTTTTGTGCAAGTGCATCATCATCTCTCTGATTGCTGGGTCGCAGGTACTACTTGATGGAGAGGTAAATGGTGGGCAGTGAAATGTTGTCACTCTGGTACATCCTGGTGGCACTGTCCACAGTCACACCCTGTCTTTGCCTCCAGTGGTTTCACAGTTGGTTTGTGCATTAGCCAGGGCACATAGCTGAACTTTGAAGGGGAGAAAATTCACTTACCCGAGAAGACAGTCTACTGCTTACCTGACACCGCAGAAGCTAATTTTAAAGCATTATCTATATGTGTTAACTCCTGAAGTTGGCTCACTTACTTTCATGGGCTACAGCACTGGAAGAAAGAATCAAAGTAAGTATGCAAGCATTCACTGGAACATTTCCATGCTTTTCATCTGCTTGAAGGCATAATAAAAATTAATACCAAAATGAGAACAAAAGTTAATTACTTTCACAGTTCAGTCATATTTTGCTGTATGCCTAGCTCTGTTCATTGAAGATATGTACAAATTGGATGGACAAACGAAATCAATCATCCTACCTCTTCTCCCATTTCAGAAGATTAATTGTAACTGGTCCTATAAGTAAGGTAATAAGGCATCTCAAAAATAAAATGATGTGCAGAGCAATAACTAGACTAATTTACTGTCTCTCTGTATTAGTTTTTATTTAAAATATCTTTATACGTACGTAGTTTTGAACCAACAGTGTGATATGGACAGACCAATCTGTTTCATTGTAATTGTTTTGGTGGCCTTTATGAATAGATCCTCTGCCAAAATAAAAAAAAAGCAGAACTGCTCCATAACAAAGAAGTATCCTTTACCTTGCACTGAGAAGACTGTTCAAGAGTTGCTTATTCTTGCTGAAAAGGCAAGAGTTACAGAATGAAAAGGTGGACATTGGAAACCTGGTGGAAGGATGAAAATCCTTACAGTCTTGTAGAGAAATCCTCTCACAAAGTGGAAAGCCAGAAAGAAACATAAGTGCTGATGAGACCTCTTGAGTCATTTCTCCTGCAAAAGGGTTGCCTATTGGGAGGCAAAGAAAGTTTGGCCTGAAGGAAAACAGCAATGTCTTTTCTGAGTATATTCAACAAAGTCCAGTGCCTCTACTTTTTTAAGTATTTTGAAATATTTTTTTAATTTGTAAAAGTGTTTACATTAACAATTGCATTACAAGAGGGGATGCAAAAAAAATACAGCATTCTATGACCCTCAATCTGTCTTCATGCACATCAAGATACTGAAATTTCTGAAAAAAATAAAAGCCAAAACCACAGGAAACCTTTAGTGAGAAGAAGCAAGATTTTTTTTTCTTTAAATTAAATTGAGGTAAAAAACTATGAATCATACATCAGCCTCAATTTTTGAAGTTTGAGATGTAGAAGAATTATAGAACATATATTTCCAGAGTTTAATTTTGACTAGCTTCACCAAAGCCTCCGAAAGGTGAAGGAGTTGAAAGACTCAGCCGTATCCTGTAACATTTACCATGGACTCTGGTTGGTACCTTAAGAGGCAGAGAGGGTGAAGGACTGGCACTTCATGGGTCTGTGAAGCAGATATGGTTGGAGAGTGCAGGTTTGGCTCTTTAGTTTGACAGGAGAAAAAGGTCCATAGCTGAAATAATGAAGAGAGTCAGATCTGAGCACTGCGTTAGTGCAAGGACTGCCTTTACACCCAATAGCATATTACTGAAGATATGCTTATACTTTTCTGTGATACAGAGGGTTCAAGTGATTAATTTGCTATTGTTTTCGGGGGTCTTTGTATCTGGACAACACCGAAGAATTTATTTAGGCAATTTGAAAGTTATTTTAAAAGAATGCAGTAATGAGTACTTCTTCCTCAGAGCATCTCTTTTTGTTATTTTTCAAGTTTGTTTTTTTTTGTCTCTTTCCACATTATGCTTGCTATCTTTTATTTTCCAGCCTATATGTATTTATAACTTGTTTATTCTCAATTGTTACAGTGTATTAATAATTATTATGTAGATTTTTTTCTTCTCAGTGTTTATTTTCCTGATGCATTAATCCTGAATGAGCAGAAGTATACTTTGTTTGCTGTCCAAAGTCTTAGTTTACTTTGTACAAAGGCATTAATATTTCTTTATCTTTTCTGGAAACAATTTTCTCCCAATTCTATCACACTGTTTTCTGGTAACCATTTTGATCATAGTGACAGATCTGTGTTTCTTTTGTTTTTATCAACTGATGATCTCCAATTGTATTGCATATTTTCTTATTGGTCCCAAAGTGCTGGATCATGCTTTTGAACTAGAAATTTTCATTTATATTATTTTACTTATCAGAATTTTCCACTTCTAATATATATAATAAATAAATAATTTTACATTGTCTGTGTTTTGCCATCCCAATTTCCTTTCCTATTAATCCTAGTCATTTCTGTCTTGTAATATTTTCACTTCAAAATGTCATCTGAAGCTGTGCATGCTGTGCAGTATATACACCAAGGAGAAGTAGTTTGAATGCTTTGTCATTCCTCAGTCCAGGCAGTCTGTTTATGGTTCTAGACTCCAAGAACAGCATTTGCAGTTCCCTACAGATTTGTGACGGCTTGAGAAAGTACTTTTGTGTTTTGCAATTCATTTTATTCCCTCTCCCCCAATATGGGTGCAATGAGTTCTTCTTCTTTTGCGTCCATCCTGATCATCTCTTTTTCTGCACCCTCATTCCTATTACTTAGTCATAGAATGGTTTGGGTTGGAAGGGACCTTAAAGATCATCCAGTTCCAATCCCCCTGCCATGGGCAGGGATGCCTTTCACTAGACCGGGTTGCTCAAAGGCCCATCCAGCCTGGCCTTGAATATCTCCAGAGATGGGACATCCACAATGTCAGGTGTTCCAATCTTCCTTTATATTAATGTCATCAAAACAAGACTAAAGTATATAATTAGATTATGGTCCTTTGTGTCAATTGTCTTTGTTCTCTGCATTTCTTCATAGAGCAGATGCACTTTCCTTTCTGGCATTCTTTTTTTTCACTTCTGAGGTTTGAAAACCTGCTGGTTACTGGATGTTCTTCAATTCACAATATACCACATACTGTTTCCTTTTGTTATCAGGTTTCATCTAAGCAAATTGAGGTTGTGCGGACAAATGTAGTCAAATATGCCACAACATGACTGTAACACAGTTGTCACTATCAGTAGGTTTATTACAATAAAGTTAGTTCTAGGAATGGACAGCAGACTTTTCTTGTCTTGTCGTCAGCACTTCAAAATTGTAGAAATTAGCTTTTTATGACATTTATCTGAGTTTTTAAAGAAAAGACATTGAAATGATTTGCTTTGATTTTATGAATGTGCTGAATGGGGAGAAGGAATTCTAGTTCTGAGGAAACTAAAATTAGTAAGTCTCAGAGGAGTCATTTCACCAGGTATTTTAATGGCAGTTAAATTATTTGGGAACATACCTTAGTAAAAACAGCCTTGGTCACTTAACTCCTTAAACCACATGGAGAATATAATGATTATATAAGGTCATTGTCCTGTGCATTTCTGGAAAAAATTATTTTAAGTACACTTTTGAGGAATTAATTCATTAAGTGGAATGTTTAAATTTTTTTATTAGTAAGCTCAAATATATAAAAGATATTTTTGGTAGCTCAGTTAAGTAATGGAGACTGAAAAGCCATAAAACTGCATCTTAAGAAGATGTAACTAATTTTTACCATTACTGAATAAATATATCCATATATTACACAATTTAGAACTTATATTTATTTGAACTTATTCACCTTAAGTATTCACCCAGTATAAACAATGGGGTTTTAAAGCGCTTAATCTTCAGCTAATTAAATGAAAAAAATAGTTCTGTTCTTTTCTGTGGTTTTTTTGACCTATCAATATTTGATTTACTGACTAAATTAACAAGTTTTGTCTTTCGTTACACTTTTGAGCTACTGGTAAAATTGCCACTTCCCGACCTTTTGTTCAGTATGGGAGGTCAACAAGATGGTTTCACAAATCACATTTGAGAATTGAAGATCTGCTCCCACAGTACAAGATCATCATCTAGTAGAATGTTAGTAGTTTGAGGAGCTATTTCTGTCAAAGGCATGCTAATTACAGCACCCCAGTTTTAAGAATAATAGGTCTTTGAATGTCAAAATGGAGAAGTTATCTGATGACCCACAAAATAAAGTTGTTAAACTTTACATAAATTAATTTCCTAATTAGTTTCTTAATAAAAGTAGTATTCTACATCTGAACTGGATGTGTACTTTGTAATAATAATAATAATCATAACATAACAATTATATATTATAATATTAACATATCATAATTATATATATATAATTATTTTATTTATCTATATTAATTATATCATTATTATTTTAAAAGTTTATATAAAGAATTTTATGTTTTTGTTGATATTATTATTATTTTCATAGTCAAAATGCCCAGTAGTGATGTGATGCTTAAAAAAAAAGTGTGAGTTCCTGGGACATTTTTGTATCGTTGTATTGTTGTAGAAGTCTTAAATAATGGGACCAAAAATGTTCATTGTGACTATTAGGGTCTTGTACTGTCGTGTTGGTGTTGATTGTAATACCAAAATTGTAATTAGCTTCTAACATTTCATGTACACACTGAGTGTCATGTTGCAATTGCAATCAGCCACAGTAATTAAGAGCAGTGCAGGTCATTTCCATACTCTTGCATTCTTGTGGTAATTACAGCAGTCTAGAATGGTTCTGTTATTTGTAGTGCATGATAGCAAGTGTGGGAGCCCAACTTGCACAGGGGGCATGCTGTGTGTACACAGGATGCTAGAAGAGCTCTTAACACTGGCATATTCTACATCTATAGCTCTACCCTTCAAATAAATACAAATTCTGAAAATAATGAAGGAAATAAAATGGCACAGTTCTGGAAACAAAATGTATTACTAAATATATTGTGTAGCAATATAAACGAAAATCTAGAAGTCACCCATATTCCCTGCAGAGTGGTTTGGTGCTCTTATTTTTTAGGAATCTAGACAAGGTCAAGGACTAGGTAGGGATCCAGACTCAGATCTCTATGAATTCCAGCACAAAGTTTTTCAGTGTTCATGGCTGCAGAGGACTCAGGCAAATCCTGAGTGTTATTTTCTGGTGATGTTCTTGAGGAATGTCTTACAGATT